>JBBCBC010000025.1:11467351-12139844 GCA_037126765.1 Stenogyne calaminthoides
TGGGAGATAAGTAAAAATCTATATAAACCAATGTACTACATTACGCATAACATGATAAATATGTTGATATATTTACATGATTTTATGTAATGGTCACGAATAAACGAAGGTGTTTCTTTTTTGATAAAAATAGAAGAAATCTCATTATATTTAAATTCTCATTTTATTTGGAGAAAATTATTTGAATAATATTTAGTGCATCGTAGAATTTATTTAGAAATGTAATAAGATTTTATAGTTAGTTACATGAAGAATAAAAATCAAAGTGTGATAATTGTGAGTCTGACAGGTTTAAATTGAAGGCGAAGTCCTAGAGGTGAATAGACTTTTTGAAAACTTTTTCGTCACGAGATCAGGTGTGATTGGGTTTGCACGATCGAGTGCAAGTGGTCGATTTAGGCGATATTCAATCTTCTTGGCCTTTGAGGCGAATCGATTAGATATCTGTCGATTCTTGATAGTGGAAGCGTAGTTAATACGAGTGTGAAAAACAGGTTTATCAAATCGATCTCAAGTGGGTTTTCAATGTTGACTAATTTGTCAAAGCCCGATTAGATCGATTTGTGATGTGACGATATTAACTCGAGAATATGTATCGATTTTAAAGCTTGGTTGTGTGTAATAGTGTAAGTAATGAAACAATAATGCACCGCAAGATTTTATAGTAGTTGGAACAATGGGTCCTCGTCCACTCTTCACCATCTGAGGGCACCAACTAAACCAACTTAATGTTGGACTTAGTTTAATGTGTTAGTCCGACACCCGTGAATGTTTATCGAGTTCACACTCAGCCCGATCGAGAAATCAGAACTAGAATCCTGATACAATCTTGCCAAAACAAAGCAACCTAACTTTTTGAGTTTGGGTAAAGATTTGTTGTGGTTCAATGAAATCTATCTTTAGTGTTTATGTTTCCAAAAGCTAGAGGATGAGATTTCTATGCTAAAACAATGGGATGAACATAGAAATAATCTTCAAAAGTGCAGCAGCTGTTCTTAAGTGGAGAATTACGCTATAGTTTGAGCTTCTTGATAATTTCGTCTTCTTCACTTTGAAGAGGAATCCCGTTTTATGAATTCCACGCGAAATCAAGCTGGTTGGAGAAGCGATTTTGAATTTTTGGCTATATTTGAAATGAAGTTTGTAGGATTTGATGTGGCGTCACTTCCAATATGGCGTGGCGAAAGGCGTGATTATCGTCGTTTGTATCATGGCCGTCGAATCCCGCATTATCGGCCAACACATGCATCGCGTCATCTCTCGTTGGTTTAGCAATTTGTGCCGGTGTTTGTTACTGCCAATAAAAGTTTGACATTCTTTGTGTAGAAGGTCGTATGATACGTTGTACCATTTTGGTTAACTTACCGGCGGTGTGGTGACTGATGAATAGCCCCGATCTAGAGTCTGATAGAGAGTCTTCAATCTGATTGTCTTAGCACAATTTGCGGAACTCGGCCCGATGTAAGTCTTCGTCTTACGATGCGGATCTTGATCTTTTTGGTAGTCTTACGATCTTGAGTTTCTCTGAGTCTCGGTGTCTTGATGACTATCTTGAGTCTTGAGTTTCTCGATCTCGGTGCTAACCCGTGGCGTCTTTGAGTCTTGAGTTTCCATACTTAAGTGTTGAGTTTCTCTGAGTCTTGAGGTTTCTTCTCTTGAGTCTTAGGTTTTTACGAGCCTCAATGTCTTGATCTTCTGATCGGTGGACCTTCTTATCTTGACTTATTTGATCTTGATCATCGACCTTCGGTCATCTAATAAAATGACGACCTATACATATTGGGTTTTTTCTCAATGTGACCTATCTTTACATCGACTATCTATCATTTTAGTTGGGTCATCTTAATCAGGTCTAAATCATCGGTCAATTAATGAATCTGGTGGTCCTAATCTAACTGTTTTGGAACTTCCGTAAAAACTAAATACAAATTTCCCAACAATTTTCCCTTTTGATGGAACAAAACACTTAATCAGAAAAAGAGATAACATACATAGAAATGCGAGATAATGTAAAAGCGGTACACCTTTCATAAGACAATGAGATGTTGTCATAGAATGGAGAAGATAGAATATTTTATTAGGATAGGTGTATGGTCTGATTACATAAAGCGTACCTATCCTTCTGATTCAAAGTTGTATTTCTTCGGTGATTACTTGAACCTTTGAAGTTCTTTTGGGATACCAAACATCTTGTACATCCTTTGTGTCGGCTTGTCCAGATCTACTCTTCTATGGATCCCTCCTTTATTATTAAATCCATAGTAAGCATCATGAATTTTAGAAACATCTGAATTATTGTCTGGGCGCATGGGTGGAAGAAGTTGTTAGAATGGAGGAGCTTGATGTCGGTGACTGATCTTCCCCTTCGCCCATCCAATTGCAGGTAGAAGTGCGGGTACTTTGTTTCTAACCCGGTTCTGAATTCATCATCATTTTGATCGGGGTCTTGATGAATCAATTATCTCCAATGTACCACGTCTACAATCATTCTGGCTGCAATCCGTCCCGTGCAGGCCAGATCTGGCCGAAGATCTGAAGGATGTCTTTAACTAGTGCGGAAGGGGCTTTCTCTTCCCAAGCAATATCCTGCATTAAACTTCTTTCTTTCTCTTCTGTGATGTATGTGATGTTTAGTGCCAGCTTACACTTGACCATCTGCTTTCTTAATGGCGAAACAACTTTTATTCTCACAATGCGGTTTGCTCTTGATTTGTTCGAGGAGACATCTGAAAGCTTTTAGTAGAGGATAATTGCCCTTGTCCTGCACTTGGTAGCTTTCAACATCTTGCCTTTTACCTTTCTTTCTCTTGATGCTTTCAGGTTCATCTTGTTCATCTTAACTGTACTAGTTTCTTCGCCAAGTTAAAGGCTCTTGCGATCATCGATTTCCGTTATTTTACATGCAGAATAAGAAGTCTTCAATCTTATCGACTCGACAATAACATATGAAAGAAATCTTACGCTTTCGGTGATCTCTTTTGCTATATTTATCTCCAAAGTCTCCTTTAGATTCGAGGAACAAAGATCGATAGATGGAGTGGCTTCGTCACAAGTGGAATCTGTGGCTTATGGAAAAAGGCGTAATGGTTTACCATCGTATGCATTTTCTTCTTTTCTCTTGTCCTTCCTTTTTGGTTTCATCAAAAAAGGTTGAATGACTTCGATTCGAGCATTAAAGCCTTGTCATCTCTCCTGAGTTCCTCAATAGCATGAGAGAATCGATCTGGCCCATTTGCAAAGTCGAGAGTTAAAATGGTTTAAGAGCAAATTCAATATCCTTCTTTGTTTAGTTACAGTAGAAGTCACAAAATGCTTCAACCCTTATGTATGGTTGTGGATCTTCGAGGGATGCCCAGACACTTTCGATGCAGTCATGTTTCATGAGCATGTCAAAATCACGAACAAGTGTTGGCTCGGGTTATATCCAAACATAGAACAATGAGGAGCAAGTCTTCTCTGAGGTTCTTGAGGCGTGTTTAAAAACACGACAAGTTCTCTCAAGAAATCTTCAAGGACCTCGAGACCTCGGGAGGCGTGACCCCTTCTCGAGGAAGTGTCACTTTCAGGACCTCGAGCAAGCTGGGAATTCCCTCTTGAGAAGTGCAGCTGGGATCTGGGGCAATTAATTCCACAGGCTGAGGAGGCTGCTGATCCTGGAATATTCATTTGAACCTCGAGAATCTTGAACCTTGATGAACTCTGGTGATCCATTCCTTGATCCTTGGTGCTTGAACACGATGCTCGAGGAAGGTGAAAAATGGTAGTGCTGGCGGCGAAGGCAGTTCATTACAAGCCCAGCCACCCATTTATCATTCGACCTCCAAGACATCTTCTTGATTTGAGGTCATGATCTATCCTCAACGGACTCTTCTTTGAAATACTCAACATATCACTAGTGAGAGGTGAAAAGCTGATGAATGAAACAACTCTTTGCCCAGATTCTCGAGATTCCGGAAAAGCGGCTTCGAGGATGGCTCGACTTTGATGAAATTTGGTTAGAAAGAAATTTAGCTGAGAGGAAGGATCTTGGTTGGTGTAAAATAAGACAAATCTCGAGATGGGGACCAACAAGGGATGATGAAATTAAATCTCGGATGGAGAAAGACCAAGCGATCTTTGAAGGCACAACGTCAAACATCACTCGGGTAAAGTTAGCCTTGAGGCCTTTTTGTATTAAAAATTATACCACTGATTCTTTGATACACCTATCTTTAATCTGTAATGTCGATATCTGTTGAGGCAGTGAATGCAAGCTAGGGTAGACACCCAAGCTCAAATTAAACCGGTAGTCTGAGAAGCTCAAATTCGAGCCCAGAAGCCAGAGTTGAGCCCAGAGACTCAATTTACGGCTCAACCGGTCAGGAAAACGGCGAGATCATATATCACAGGTGATCTCACCCGATAATGAGAAGAAGAAGCTGAAGTTGAGGCCAATGCTTCGAACAAAGATTTTCAGATTAAGGAGAATGATGGCCAGCAAGATCGAATGGAAAAGTATGAGTTATGCTTGAGACTGTTCTGCGACTTGAACACTCGTGAAAGTGACCTCATGGAAGGAAAGATGGAAGAAGATGGATGGGGTGGGGTCAAAGGCAGAGATAAGTCTGGGAAATTTGAAGTAAAACATCGGAAAAAATTTGAATATCTTGAAGCAAAATTGGTGGAGAAGAATGAGATGCTAGTCAAGGAGATGTTTGTTGAGGAGATGAGCTCAATGCTCATGGCAGATAACTGACATGTTCAAAAAGCTCTCTCGTGAATTTGCCCGGATATGCTCTGAAGAGTTCTCCGTGGCGAAGAACTACCTAAGAAGGCTCGAAGAAGAGCAAGATCGATTGGCGGGGAAGTGCGTGGTATCGGCATGGAAGCGGTATCATATGGACACAACACTCTCGGACTTACGCCAAAGTATAGTTCAAGAAAAAAGACCGAGTGAGCCGAAAGTTATTGGAACATACTTTGGAAAAAGAAAAAGGCTCAAAGATCTTTGAAAAAGAAAAAAAAGATTCTTTGAAGCCATGAAAGTGAAGCCAGCAGAAAAGGCGAAGTTCAAGATGGTGGAGAAAGATCTACACTCGAGGTTTACGAAAGAAACAATGCAAAAATAGGCTTCTGAGGCGAGTGGTAGAAGAAAAAGTTAGGACAAGCCAATTTGGATTTGAATTGCCCACTAAAAAGAAGGTTGTGGCTTTTGTTGAGCACGAAGGAAAAAAAAGAGGCTACAAAGCCATTAGAGGAGGGAAGTTGATCTTTGGATATTGAAGAGTGCGAGAAGAACCTCAAAGAAGTCTTCAATCAAGAAGTGCTCAGAGATCACTCCAAAGTTAGCAAGCCAAGAAAAAGCTAACTGCTTGGGTTTACGGAGTACCGTGATCGAGAAAGAAGATGGAAGGAGGCGCGAAGAGAATTAGTGGTTTCAAAGTTATGACGCAGAGGAGGAATACTAAAGCACATAAATGGCGACATGTTAACAAATGGATGCCATCCGGTTCATTGATCGTGGGAAGAGATCAAAGAGAATATTTTGGTTCTCTTATGATGTGCTAAGAGAATGGAGGAGGGAAGCTCGAGTTCTAATGAGGTTTTCATAGACTATCTCTCGACCTTTTATCCGAAGTATCTTAATTTGGATCAATCTTGCGGATGAAGGAAAGGTTCGGATAACAGCCCCACCATCCTACGTTCACCCTCCTCCCTAAATTTGGAGAATGGCTTGGTGAATGAAAAAAGCCATTTCTCAAGATTGCTCATCGCCATTCGAGATGGGCCCTAACGGGGAACAATCCACGATATCATCAAGGAGAGATGCCTTTGAAGAAGATATTATGGAATGTTCAACCTTGAAGTGCTGTCTTTGATGAGGTGGAAAAACGAAAGAAGAAACATTTGAAGAGCAAAAAAAAAGGCCCGAATCAAGACTTCGAGAAGACTCTTGTAATTTCCTTATCTTTTGTCTTTTTGCTTTTGTTTTTGGAATAAGTTCATTGTAATTTTGTAACTTTCTACCTTTCATCAATGAAACTTTATCATTTTATGCTCAAAAGATAATATCTCATTATCTTACTTTACATATCTTTACTTTTGATATACAGATGTTTGTTTGGTGATGAAATTGTTGGGAAATTCATTCTTTGAAGAAATTGTTGGAATTATTTGTTGAAGATATACCAATCTTGTAATAAAAAAAAAAAGCTTTGACATTATAGGTTAAGTGTTTTTATGTAAGATGGTTTTAGCATCATCAAGGGGAAATTGTTGGGAGATGAATTTAATAAAGATTGATTTTGATTAGATCCAAAACCCCAGTATGACATGTTAGGATAATCTTGATATTTGGGTGGGATTAGGTTTAGAGTATTCGAGGATGTTATCACGCACAATGTATAGTCGAGATATAGATCGGAATTAGATTACGAACTTCGATAAGTTTTTGAAGAAAGCTGAAGTTTCGATGTGAAGAAGTTTAAAGTTCGATATGAAACTAAAAAGCTGAAGACTCGATGGCCGAGAATCTTGAAGACTCGGTGAAAGCGAAAGCGAGGCTCGGCGTAGAGGCTGGTATACCGGTCGGTATATACGTGAAGACTTCGAAGACAGATGAAGAAGACTCGAAGACTCGAAGACTACGGAAAGGCCCCGAAGGCGAAGGCGAAGACAAAAAGTTCTTTGAAAACTCGTAATGTCTTGAATACTCGATGCCGGCACGAATGTTAGAAGCCTTTGAAAATATCTATCACCCCGGAAACAATCTTTGAGAAAGTGTTTGCTAAAAAAAAATAGATATTGCCCAAAGACATTCTCATGCACGACAAAAGGAACTAAGACAAAGTGTTGTTAAGGTTATATCACTCAGAGATATTGACCAAAAAAATAGATTGAGTTTGTCTACATTTAAGCGGAGACAAAAGTCAAAAGAAGACAACATGTACTTCACTAACCTTGTATTGACGGTCAGCTTAAACATGTCCCGGTGAGTACTATATTCGGGGCGCAAAAGTGATGACCATCTACATGAAAAGGCATTTGCCTAAAAAAGTGCTAGGGAGTTTCAAACCTAAATATAGCTTTTCATCACACACCATAAGAGGGAAACTCGCGAAGCTATCTCTTTCCTAACGGATAGTTTTCAAGTGACCTTGGTGTATGCTATAAATACTTGTGACCATCTCATTGAAGGTTCTGATGAATTTGTGAACAACTCAGAGCTCAAACTTATTATTGCAAGTTGAAGCACTTTCCGAAAACCAAGAATTTCCCAAGTGCTTTAAATCGAAGAGCTCGTTTCACTAAGCCTAGCTTGATAAGATATATCAAAGCTTAGTCGAGATATCTAGCCTTTTCATTGTTCTTAATTGTAAAGGTGTTGGAATATTTTAGTTTTGATGAATTGTGCCAAAAATTATCAACTTGTTTTTGAAGCTAATTTCTGGATAACAGGGATTGAGAACGAAAGAACAAGTTGAGGGAACTCACGGGTCGAAATAGATGATCGAGATCGAGGCGAAATTTGAACAAAACTGATCGAGATCGGATGAAGTTAGATGAGTTGGAGTTAAAGCCCGATGGAGTTTGTGCAAAATCGAAGAGAAGAAAAGTTAAAGCGGTGATCGAGAAGATCGGATGACCCGAACTCGAACTGATCAAATGATCGGAAAAACGGTCAGTTGATATGGTGATCGGAAAGAACCGGTGATCGAGAAAAGCCGACGAAGATGAAGAGGTTGCGGATCGAGAGAAGGAAGCGGATGGTGATCGAGATCGGTATGATCAGTCGGATATGAAGATGAAGCGGAATGATCAAGATCGAGCGTGATTGAGATCGGATAATGCTAAACTAATATCTTCAAACCTAAAATGTCTTGACACGATCTTTATCACCGAGATATTGATGCGAAGATATGTGTTGATAGATCCGTTCGGTGATCGGAGAATCGAGGCAAAAGAAAATGGAATGTAGTCAAGAAATGACTGAGGTCGGGATGTATGCGAATTGACTGAACTGGTCGGCACGAGTGTCGATATGCTGATCGAATAGTCCGTGAAGAGAAGTCAGTGAATCAGTATCGCGAGGCTCGGATAAACTGAGGGCTCGGATGAAATCTGAGACTCGAATAAACTACGAAGACTTCGGATAGGCCGAAAACTCTATATGTCTCTGAAGACAACGAGACTCGAGAATCTGAATGATTCAAAGAAAGTCGAGGAATATAAGCCAGATTAAATTAAGTGACATGGACGATAGAGGAAGACAACTTGACTGGAAAAATTTAACGGAACTTCTACGAGAGAATAGTATGGATTTGAATGTGATTCTCTCCAGGTAACATTCAAATCCACCTTATAAATACAAGATCTTCCATCAAAATTAAGTGTGGATGCGTGGAGTTATATGCGAAAAGATACTCTGAGCCAAAGAGAGTTATACGAAAATTCCGCTAGAACCTGAAAATGCAAAGATATCTGAAATATATTCAAAAAGAGTGTTCACAGAACCCGATCTAAGCAACCCCGTGTATCCTAGAAAGCTTGAAGATTTTTTCAAACATAACATTGAGGAAGCTTAACAAATGTAAGGGAAAATCTCCATAGTTTAGAACAACACCAAACCCAAAACCCCATTCTCGTAGAGATAACTAGTGATGGTGAAGTGAAGGTGGTTGTTGGAAGTAAACCCGTGAGGGTGATAAGTCGAGAAGGAGTGTGAACTTCGTTAAACATCTAAGGGCAGCCGAGATTGATAAGTCGATTTGAGTTAGTAAACTACAGCGAGGTAGTCAAGCTCGAAGTGTTTGAAGGAATTTCCTAGGAACTAGGAGAGTGGATGTAGGAGCTTGTCTCTAGAACACTATACATTGTTGTGTTCTTTCTTGCTACGTTCTTATCTTGTCATAAGCACTCAGTATAAGCAAGACACAACATAAAAAACCTAAAAATGCAGTTTACATAAATTCCTTCACCAATTTTTATATGCATGCATACGACATGTTTTGCTTCATGGCAGCATAAAAATGGGTTTTTAGGGACTATCAAAGGATATCTCATCCTGGTTGAAACCAACCAAGAAACCCCAAACCCTTTGCAAGGTAGTTTGAGTGTGATTGTTGGTGAGATTGGAGTTAATAAAGTTAGTACACTACATTGAGGTGGTCGAAGCTCCTAGAGAAGAAGTGAGTAAACTATGGGGATAGTCAAAAAAGCTTGTGTGTGTTTTTGAGTTAGTAAACTACGGAGGTAGTGAGAAAGCTCAAAATAGAAAGGTTAATAAACTACGGAGGTAGTCAAGAAAACCTTAAAGGAAGTGATTAGTGAATTTCTCACGAAGAGTCAGAGAGAGTGGACGTAGGAGCTTGGGTCTCTGAACCACTATAACTTCTTTGTGTTATTTGCTTTACATTTTGCTTTGATTAAGCTAACTTTGCATTACTTTAAATTGAAAGCATATTTTCACTGATACTCGATTTGGAATCAATCCTTTGAAAATTGCATATAAGCGAATCACAGCCTAATCATTATTCCATTAAAAGGAAAGGTTTTTTTTGACAAAGTATAAAGCAGTATAAACTTAGGGCCAACCATTAAGCATCGATAGCTAGAACAAATAGTTACCAAAACTTACTCTCTTTGAGGTTCGATAAAGTTGAATATCTGATCCAAGCAGCTCAGGATCTCAAAAACTTCAGGATCAATTGGGATTATCTGAGGTATACAGCGGCTCGGGATCTTCATCTCGGTGAACTTTGACTCGGGGAGATTTGTTGCTTCTCGAACCAAATCTTGGGGCGGTGACCAAAATCGACCTCATTGAAGAAAAAAAGTTTAAATCGAACACGGGACGTTTACGGGACCAATAATTTTAATCGCCGAGCAATCTTTAAAAAGTTTGTTTGTTTCGGCATAAGAATAAATTCACCAATCATAAAAAGCGAAACATTTTATTTGAAGAGTCATATCTATATATTATTATCATTAACCAAGGAAACTTTCAGTGTCAATCCTGCTGCGACTCCGGGCCATCTCAATCATATCACGAAAATATCAAAGCTGTGGGGGGGTGAGATAAAAATCTCAATGGCCAACTTGTACCTATTACTCATCTTGGTCGAAATATAATTATCTTAGTATTTTATTAAAGATTTATTCATACTGACTTTTGCGTAGTTGATTTTGGAGAATTATGCGGGTCTTTGTATAAACTAGTTCGTACCTTGGTTCATATGGTAATCTTATTAGTAAGCAATTTCTTAACATCGATGATATTAATAAGATATCATCCATCATGATCATTCGATCATAAGCATTTCATTTTGGACCTTTGGTTGCTCCGACCACATGCATCGCCTTGTGGCTTCCAACCTACATACATGATAATTATCATGTGGGACCTTTATTAACAACTTTACGTACAATCCCAATTACAACTTCCACCTCCTTCCATTGAAATTGCATCTTATGTATCTAAAAAGATCATAGCATATCATTCATAAGCATTATCCACTTTATTTATTGTTTTCTTGTGTTCTTAGTTATAGATTTGTGTTTTGTTTAGTGAGGTTAAAGAATACACCAACAATCAACGTAACATAAACCACTTGCATACAAATAGTGTCACCTTATTAACTTTTAAGAAAAAGTTACAAACTTTAAAATCGGTTTGAGAGTTTGAGGCGTGACAATGATCTCCCAGGAGCTTTGATTAGAGCAACACTTCCCTAGCACAATATTTTCATGTTCTCGTCATTAATTACTTTTTGATTGAAGTAAAATTATTTGTAAGTTTATCAAGGAAGTTAAACTCTATTCTTTAGATTTCCTTACTGTGAAGCTTTTATCGAACTTTTTACTTCCAATCGGCTATTGGAGTTTATTAATGATGTTCAAAATTATTACTTGCAAGAATAAAACTTTAAGTTCAACTTTTCAGCTTGACACAGTTTTAGAAAACAAATTTGTAAAATGTTTATATAGTACTAAAATTCATCAAATAATTCACGAGAAGCGAGATAAGAGCATGTAGTATTTGATTATAATTTTTATAAAAAATTCTTATGGAAAAAAAGTCCCATAAATCAAAGAAGTTAAAAACATTCTTCAGATTCACAATATAAACTTAGCAAATTCATAACTCTTTATTTGCAAGTACAAAACTCATAAATTTTGAGGATCATGTTTATGACTTGTTATAGTTTAGGACCACATTTTTTATATTTTCTACAAAAGGTCATGTATAACAAGTTAAACTAACGGAAAAAATAAACAATTTATTTACACACATATATATATTTTTTGGGTAAAAAGCTTCAAATAATGGATTTGATCAAATTTATACTTTTATTAACTTGATTTGTTATTTAGAAAAAATATAAATTATCATGTGTATAGTGTTTGAATAATTTTCATGATTAAAAAACATGTGATTACTCAAAAAGAGTTCCTAAGGACTTTCAAATAAGTTGCATAAAGGGAATATAAAACACGTATGGTTTGTGGGAAAGAAAAGTCATCCGAATAAATTATTATACCAACAATTAAGTTTTCCAAAAGTTCTAATTTAGGTTATGACATTATTAGGAAAGTTGGTGTCCCCAAAGTTTGTGACTTTCTTCCATTTTAAGTATTTTGTTTCCCGATTGATTAAGCTAATCAAATCGAGACAAAATTTGGGTTTTTAAAGCTTGTCCCGAAGTTCTTTGCCATGAAAAATCGTTTGAAAATATGACGGAAGTTAGTTAAAAGTTTCATAAAAGTCGGTGCAGGACCAATTTCTTGTTGAAAGAATTCCAATTTTTCGTTTATTTATTGCGTCTTTTTAAAGAAATCATAACTCTGAATCTGCAGATGAAAAATTACGAGATTTTATATGAATCTGATGAATTTTAACTTGCACGCTAGTTTCTTCTCAAAATGATTTATATAACTCGAGATATGAATTTTTAAAAGTTATTATTTAGGAAATTCAGTACTTGGAGTTTTTTCTAGAAATTTTAGTTTGGTGACAATGTTTAATCGTAAAAGCAAAGTGTCTTGACACCAAAATTAGTCTTAAGAGACTACGATCAAATATTACACATATAAGGGAGCACAAAGGTGTTTTAAAAACCGCAAATTTCTAGTAAAGCAGTATTGACGGCGTGGCAAAAATCAATAGGAAGCAGTTTTGGCGTTTCAACTTGACATATTTGAGTGTAAATTTTGGCGACATAACGGTACATTTTTTGAAAACTAAAAATACGAGCATGAAGTATGTACTTCAAACAACACGTAGGAGTTCTAAACTAACAATTTCCAACGTTTAAGCACTCAACAATCTCACGAAAATCATCTGAACCACCGGGTTTGAATTTTGTTCGGAGGTTTTTCTTTGTCGTTTCCTCCTCTGTTTTTTATTTAGGATCTTCAAGGGAACCCATTTTAGTAACAAGCTCCTTGGATACATATTAGATGATGGTTTCATGCTTGAATTCAAGAAAAAATTGAAAGAGTGAGAAAGAGGATGAAGTCGTGAGCTTAAATGGGCCGAAGGAAGTGATTTCTTATCTTTTTCATGGATTATAAAATTGTATGGATTGATTACCTTGATAGATGTTATTGGATGATGGATGAAGCTCCTCCTTCTGCTTTGAATCAAAAAGAAATTGCTCGATCAAAATGAATGGTTGGAGGATATTTCCTTACTTGCTTGAAGATGATGGTGGCGATGGATTTGGAGAAAGAGTGAATTTTTGGGAGGAGTTGGGTTTTCGATTTTTGCAGGGCTTCGCCTTGATCAAGTGTTGTGTAAATTATGAAGGGGGAGATGCTTATTTATAGGGGAATGAGAGGAGAGAGCCTGGTGAAATGATGATGAAATGAAAGTGTTTTTGGTGTAAATTTCATTTTGATGAATAGTAACCGGAAAGGATAAGAAATCACTTTGCACGATCGCTACGCCTAAAGCCATTAATTTGTTTAAATATATGCTTCCCACAGGAGGTTCTTTGTGTATCGGATATGGGCGTAAAAGTGCATTCTTAAATGGGGTACTAGCGGAGGAAGTTTATAGCCGAACAACCTCCGGGCTTTGAAAAAACCAAATGTACCGTTTAAGAAAAAGCTCTTTGGCACAGAAACAAGCTCCTCGAGCTTGGTATGATACACTCTCTCGGTTCTTGATGAGCGGTGGATTCACTAAAGGCGATGGATAGAACCTTATTAGGAATAGAAGATGGAGAAGATATTCTAATGGTTGATTTATGTGGGCGACATCATCTTTGGATCTCCCAACAAGAGTCTATGTGAAAGATTGACAAAAAGTGATGCAAGGGAAGTTCGAAATGTCCATGATAGGTCGAGGATGAGTTACTTTTACGGGTCTACAAGTTAAACAAAATGCGGAAGGATATTCATCTACCGGGCAAAAGTACACTAGGGTTCTTGGCTGAGTTTGGAGTTCAAAACGTAAGGAAGCGAAATCCTATGTTAGCTGGATTCAAGATGGATCGGATGAGGATGGTCAAAAAACCAATCGAAAAAGAATATAGGGCTCTCATTGGATCTCTACTATACTGCGTGGCCAGACGGATATCACTTTTTACGATGGGAGGTGTATGTCTTTAGATTTGAGGCAAATCAATGCAAAAAGTCACCTAGAAGCGATTAAGCGGATTCTTAAGTATCTGAAGGGACCCGATAAACCTTGGTTTTATTTACCCGTCGGATAAACCTAAACTTAGTGGGTATTACGATTACGATTATGGAGGTTGCAAAATTGAAAAAGTCAACCTCGGGAACATGTCGGTTTTTAGGAAATGGCCCGATCTCGTGGTTTTCAAAAAGCGGACATCGATTGCGACATCTACTCTTGAAGCGAGAATATATATGGGCTGCGAGGAATTCTTGCTCCCCAAGCTCACTCTGGCTTACCTTGACATCGAGGATTATAACATTGTAGCTAAGAATGTACCTATATTACGTGGCGGTAATAGTCTTATTGCAATCACTCGAATCTGTTCTACATACAAATGCAAGCATGTGGATGTCGGACACACCATTTATAAGAGATCATGTTGAAAAAAGAAGAATATCGAATGGAAAAAGATTCATCTTGATATCTGAGGAAAGTGATATTCTAACAAGCCACTAAAACCAGATCGATTGAGAATTATGCAATGAGCTAGGGCTTACGGATCTTGGAGAAAAAAGCACTAAAATGCTTGATGGGTGATCTCGAACCCGGTGGTTAAAGACTAACGGAGTTAAGAGGAATCGATTGAGTTTGGTATCTCAAGTGATCGGGAAGATCGATCAAGGAACGATATGAGAAGGTGATGAGATTACGGATTATCGGGATTAAAGGCGGTCAGTTAAAGGCGATCGGATTAAAGGATTATCTGATTAAATCGGTTTGGTTATTTCACACTTTGTAAGTCGATTAAGTGATATTCAACAAGATTCACAAGATTAAAAACACATCGCATAAGAAAAGCGGGAAATTTACACAACAATGGAATAATAGAAATTTCCATTGATAAAGACCGAAGGTCGGTTTACATTACAAGTTACAAGTACAAAAAGGACTGGGAGGATTGATGCATAAACCTAAACCCCTAAACCTAACCTTAGAAGGGGAGAGAGATTTTAAGATCGATGCTCCATTTTCCCCAACAACAAGGCTTTGAAATAATCCTAAAGCCACCCTCGAGCTTGGAGTTAGGAGGCGAGGCGGTGTTGAAAGGATTTCTAAGCAAGAGCCCCTAGACACGAAATCAATGGGCTCTCCGATTTGTTAAATGGGACACAAGTGCCAAAAAGTGATCTGAAAGATCATATGGGCACATGTGTCACATGTACAAAAAATAAAATTGATATCACGAAGATCGGTTGTTGTACGATCAAGACCAGTATATCAAACTCATATTTTATATCGGTGAGTTTGTTGATGTTAATTCCGTCATCTCGATAGACACACAAGGTGCATCTGATTAGGAGAAGTGTCTTCTCGGTTGCGACAATGATCCATGCGCCTCGGTGGTAGAAACTTAGCAACAATTGTATGTGTAATCTTTGATGGACAACGATGATAAAGGACACCTGGGTTGATTTGAGAAAATTTGAAATCATTGAAAAAAAGGTAAAAGGTTTTTGCGGAAGTTTCACGGAAAGAAGGGTTCACGAGAATCATGATTTTACAAAGAAGATATGTATGATGAATGGGTTATGTTGTGTAAATCATTGGTCCAATTTATAGAGGCCAAGCAAGGTGCAAATGCAAATTTGATTTCTCAAAGCCTTTTAATCATGCATCACAAGGAACGGCATGTAGGAAACCTTGTTGATAATTGGATAAATTCACGGTGATTTGACATTCTGATATCCGGACTACTATTACACATGTCAAATCGTGCCGACTTAGGGAATCGAGACTACTATTCAATTCTTCAAGAACTAAGTTTTGGAGGTAACACTTATCCCAAAAATTGGCTTGATGCGAGTAGAATCGGTTAGGTCATTTGAAATCGATTAGATAAGAAGGCCGTCGGATGAGGAAGATCGAGTTGAGCTTGATACCTCAACAAATCGGATATATCGATCGATAAGAAATCGAAAAATAACAGTTGAAGGAGGAACTTCAAGACGGGGAAAGAATCGAAAAGGAAAAATCGGGGCGTAAAGTGAAGCGGATCGGTTGAAAAGGATAGTTGGGAAATTATAAGGATTAGGCGGAAAACTAAGATCAACAAGTGGAATCAACACCTACAAGTGGTATTGGTGATTACAATATCGATCGACCGGAATCTGTTTTCTATTTCCTTGTTTATTGCTTACTTATCGATTTTATCGATAATATTTGCCTTCTTGTACACATTACTTTTGTGGCGTATTTCTGCAAAATATTTAATGCGGGGCGTTAAGGTACTTGTATTAATTGCCACAAAATGTGCTTTTAAATCAAAAAGCAATCGTCGTGCTTTTCGACCACCACGATCAAAACCGCTCAATCTGGATCGTTTAACCTTTTCAAGCGGTTGATCTTCAATCTCGTTTTTCCTCCTCCTCATATAAGTTTCATCAAAACCTACGAGTTTTCTTATTCTCAAAAAACTTGCGATTTATTCTCTGAAAACTCAAAATTACCTTTACGTGATTCAAAGTGTTTTCTTGTGATTCAAACTTATCTTCAAAAAGAATCTGGTAATTTACGGTTATTTGATGATTTTCTTTTCCAAAATCCATTGATCATATAGATTATGTCTCTATATGTTATCTGCGATATGCCTTATCTTTTCTTGATATCCTTATGTGTTTTATCGATTACTAGGCACGAGAATAGATTGCGATAATCAATACATGATATCTTTATGATAATGCACAATTTTAATTGAGTCTATCTTCTTTGTAGATGGCCACTTTCGCGGAATGGGAAAGATTATGTGCAACTATGCGGATCTAGCAACAAAAGATTATCGATGACAAATTTATGCAGTTTTGGTGTTCTGGCGGGATCCGAGAATCCATGGAAGTTGAACAAATTACGAAGAAAGGAGGTCTTGAAAAATTACATCTTTGCTCCTTTGCAATCCGGTGATGCGATATGAAGCTGCGAATTCTTAAGGAATTGAAGGTGGACCGCAGACAATCCACGGAGATGGGCCGATTTCTTTAGTTAAAGGAGAGGAGATCGGTATCGAATCTTGACATATCTAAATCTGTTCAGTTTGCCAAAAGGAAGAATCTCGCCTGCTCACTATAGGGAGAATGAAGATGAGGCGATTAAAGCGAACTCTTGAGAGAGGTGACAAACATCGGACCCTTGAGTTTTATGGACCTATGTTAAAAAAATACCATTTGTTGTTTGACATATTGTCAAAAACAATCATGGGTATTCGTTCATTGAATCTCTAACATCCGTAAAATTGTAAAAGCATGCATTTGCGATAATCGATGAAGCCAAGAACATCAATTGGCATGGCTTCACGAAGGCCGTTCTGCTCCAAGAACATGAAAATTTTGGAGTTAATGAGCGTGAGCAAGTCTTTACGAAGAAGAGAATCGGTAATCTCAACAAGGTTCTTGGTTATTACGAAGGACAAAGCGCGAAATCTTTGAATGGGATCGAAATGGGTGGTGAAGTCCTACAAGGCCTTCCTCACAACCACTTCACCATATATAGGCCCGCACGATGATGATATCGTACCACTCGAAAAAGGTGAAGAAAGGAAAAACGAGGAGGGAAGCCCGCCTCACACGGATGCCCCAAAAAAAAAAGAAAAAGCTGGTGAAGGCTCGGGAGAAAAGAGGCGAAGAAAGCAAAAGCAGGCCTCCATGACTCTGTTTACGGAAGATAGTCGGATGAAGAAGGTGTGCGGGCAACTTTGATGAACCCTAATCGGCCAATCGGACAGGCCAGGCTTCTCAGAGTTGAGAGCTCGCCCGAGAACATTGAGGGAAGAAGCGAAGGCGAAGCGATCTCCTTCTCCTCAATCTCGTGATTCACCGCTCGGACTTAAGGCTGGCTGAGCATATTTCTCCTTCTCTTCCACCTCCCCCGAACACATCCGGTTCATCGATTCGCGAACCCGGAAAGATCACTGCTGCGAGCGGGACGTAATTGCCCGACAAGCAGAACCTCTGCGGAGTTCAATCAATCAGCCAACTTCACCTACTCGGACACCACAAGGACCCTCTACATCTCATCAACGGAATCTGGTCGATCCCCGAACAAATAATTCATGAGTCGGATCATCGAAGACCATCACGGGGAAAATGGTCGAGAATCTGAAATGGAGCGAGATATTGATGAGATGTATCCGGAGGGTAGCCCATCCTTGTTATTAGAGAGGAAGTTATGGAGATCCTCACTGGAAAGATCTCGGTTAAAAAGCTTCTCGAGATTTTATGATGATTATAGAGCGAGATGGGAGGTGGTGATGAATTCCCGATTTTGATTTCGATATGAAGAAATACTGCTCCAAGTAGGATCACCGGCTAAGGCGATAGCTATTTGAATCAATCAAAGCTCGATCCGGGAAAGGCTGGGGTTGGTGAACAAGGTGAGCTGGAGCTTTCTTTGAAAAGCTCTGAAGCGAGATGTTCCTATGAAGGATGTGGGAGGCTGCCGATGATAGTGGAACTAGTCTTGCGGTTCATGACCAACCCTGGAGGCGCAAACAAGCCCGAAAGAGATCGGGGTGGCATAAAACATTCCTACAACTCACATCACCGCTAATCAACCCGGGAGATCGGATCATGTTTCAAAAGATCTCTGAAAAGAAGAGATTGAGGAGTGTTGGCTAATCAACAGCAACACAATAAGCGTCGGGCAGATTGGCCTCAAATAAATAAAGGATCAGCGGGGAATTGGCTATTTCCAAGATTGAGGCAATCAAAAGATCGGTTCTCTCAAGCTGACCAACTTTGGCTCTTTGAGTTTAAAAAGTCGAGTTGATGACAAACTAGTTCGAGGTTGATCAACAACAAGTTTCTTTTACGATGCTCCTTTGAAAAGCTAGAAATAGTGAAGAAAACTTGACAAACTAATTCTTACCCTTTATCTTTCTTTGTGGAATCTGTCGAAATGAAATTGATCTCGAAGATTCAAAAATCTAAGCTGCTCAAGCTCAGCGTGTATCTATTGAAGATCTCAACAAAGGCGATATCGATCGACTTTGGATCTCCGACTTCCCACATCCTTTTATCTTTTTGATCAAACGGGGAAGAACGGTTGAAAACCAAGATTATCGAATCTTTGAAATTGAATCCTATGGACAAAAGACTAGACCATCTGGATCTCTTTGCTAATGAAATTTACGAGAAGATGGAAAAGTCAAAAGCAAGAAAGTTAGGCATTGCGAACTTGGGACATCATGACTTGTCCGATCCTCCGGTTAGAAAGCCTTGAAACCTGTTAGCCAAATTAAATGATAAAAATGGTGAAAGCATCGAAAGCCGTTTATAAGAAGCCGAATAAGTGAAGAAGAAAGAAGAAGGGAAAAAAAATTAGCGGCGAAGATCTGAAGAAGAAATCTGGATCGAGGCGAAGAAAGGAAAAGTTGGAAAATCTGGACGGAACCTCGGTTGCCGGCAAGTTGATGAGATCATTCCAAATCTTTTTTTGTTGATAGGTTTGAGGAATGGAATAAGATCGAAGTGAATGAAAACCACGGATGCTTTTGTTCTAGATCTTGTTCCTGAAGAATCTTGGATCTGAAATTCCTCGGCCCGGTTGGAAAACAAATATCCAGTTTTTAAAATATCGGGAAAATGAGGCCAAAATAATCAATGTAAAAATATCTACTTGAAAAGTATGATGTGTTGGATTACTCGAAGAAAATGAATGGCTCATTTGTGGTCATTTCGAGAGGTTATTTTGACATCTGAGCAAAGCGCATAAGCGATCCTCGGCCGGATCGATGATGTCAAATGGAAACTATACGATTTTCAACATCCTCAAGATCAAAAAATGCGGAAGGATACAAGCTGAGAATGAAGAATCGAGAAGACTTCTCGGGATCGGTTGCTTTTTAAATTCAAACTTTTACGATGTAATATTTAATCGACAAATCAAATGAAAGAAAAGTTTATTTTACGATCCTAAGACAAAATCTCATTGTCTTACGATTATGTGCTCTTTCTTTGTTCTATATTTTATCAAGCTTGTGATTGGTTTCTCAAGTGTTTTGGTTTCATCAAAAAAAGAAATTGTTGGGAAATTTAGAGTTTTGATGAAAGTTCTAAAACACATGTAATAGGACCGGTCGGACCTATTCTTGTTGATGTTTTTATTACCGATTATAGAATACCGGTTGATAATTATTGTATAGAACAAGCGATGTAGAAGATAGGTCACATATTGAGGGGAACCTCAATATGTATAGATCGTTCGAAGATCGAAGAAGAGCGGTGATATCAAACGGCGGAGAAGGCAAGAGAAGGGAATGAGAAAGATCGGATCGATCTTATAAAGTCGGATATCTCAATTTGAAGTCATGAAGCTCAAATTCGAAGACATGAAGATCGGATGACTTCGGAAGATCGGACGGAAGACCTACATCGGTAGATTACGCTAGTTGAAACTAAGACAAGCGGCACCGGAAGACTCTATCGGTGAAGTGATCGGTTTTTATTGATCGGTCATTCACCATTGCGATGTTTACCGCCAAATCATCGTCGATGATCGGAACAAGAAGAATGTCGACCTTGTTTGGTAGAACAACGAAAAGTGCTTACGTTAACAATAAGGACAAGACCGCGTATGATCGGGCGTGGCGATTCTGAGTTTAGTCTTTGCTTTCTCTAGACTATAAAAGACACTATTCACGCTTTTCGGCCATGCCGTTCTGAAAACGTCACATCAATCACGCAAGTCTGCCAAATATAGCACGAAATTCAAATTTCTCTCCAACGGCTCTTTGATTTGAGTCTATAAATATGGGATTACACTTGAGTGAAGACACGAAACTATCAAAGCTCAAGCTTTCCTTACGAAGAACCACGAACACGAAGATTATTTTCTAAGTGTTCATCCCATAAGTTCTTAACACGAAATCTTTTCATCTAGGCGATGAGCTACTTAAAAACTAGAAAAGATTTCAAAGTTGGAACCTAAACAATCTTACCCAAACCCAAAGTTAGGTTAAGTTGTTTAGCAAGATTCAGAACTAGGGTTTCTAGTTAGGATTTACAGGATCGGTTGAGTGAGAACTCTTTAAATATCTGTTGGTGTCTTGTGTTGGACTAACACAAAAATCTAAATCGATTGGTTTAGTTGGTGCCCCACTTGTGATAGGGAAGAGTGGGCGTGGGGAATTTTTTTGTCCGAACCACTATAAATTTTGTGTGCTTTTACTGCTTTGATTAGCTGTTTTTACATGTCGCTTTAAACTATTAAAAGCTTTGCATACATATTCTAAGTTAAGATCATTTAGCACCAAGCTTACGATCGAGTCAAGTTGACACTTTAGTCAAGCGGTTGAAAAATGACTTTGGAATCGACTTATTAAAAGCCCGGTTTTTTCACGGGTAAAACTTAGCTTCCGCTGTCGGTTAAAAGCGATAGATCTGCGGCCCGATCGCCATCGGCGATTAGTAAGTTAGATATCGATCCAAAAGCTGATTCACTTACACTACGATCGGGCTAAGCGCCATCACACGATCTGCTTGCAAAAAGTTTTTAAAGTCTATTCACCCCTCCCTCAGACTTACGCCCTCATAAAACCCGTTCGGGACCTCTGATTATAAAATTGTATGGATTGATTACCTTGATAGATGTTATTGGATATGATGGATGAAGCTCCTCCTTTATGTTGGAAGGATATTTCCTTACTTGCTTGAAGATGATGGTGGCGATGGATTTGGAGAAAGAAATGAATTTTGGGAGAGTTGGGTTTTAGATTTTTGCGCGGGGCTTCGCCTTGATCAAGTGTTGTGTAAATTATGAAGGGGAGATGCTTATTTATAGGGGAATGAGAGGAGAGGCATGGTGAAATGGTGATGAAATGAAAGTGTTTTTTGGTGTAAATTTCATTTTGATGAATAGTAACCCAGTGGTGGCGGAGTATGGACCACGTGTCATTAATTGGCAAAAAAACGAATGCCATAGGATATTTATTCAATCGCGATATTTATTCAATTAGTATTATCCGTATTCTAGATTCACAATTTAGTTAATTAAAAATCACGGTTTCATTAGAAATAATTTTTAGAACTTTTAGCGATTAAATTGTCACGTTTTGAAAGCGAAAATTATTTATTTAATTATTTAATTAAAAATCATTTTTCTTAAATTTCTCAATAATTTTAATTTAGTTAGATGAAGTAGATTTTCCATAAATAAGTATTTATTATTAGTTAGATTCCCATTTTTTTATATCGAAAATCCTAATTCCTTGAAATATTAATTTTTCTTTCTTTAAATTGAAATTAAATATTATTATTAAATATTTTATGACCAAACCTTCATTAAGTATTTTATTCTGATTTTAGGAGTGCTCCTCCGGTTCGAAAGTGCTCGTCGTTCACTGAAAAAATCAAAACCTTTGCAAACATATCGCTCTAAAATCATTGAATAATCTTTAAATCAAATATTCATTTTATTAAACTCATTTCTTTTATTATTCTTATTAAAAAATTGGGACGAGGTATTACATCCCTACCCCCTTAAAAGAATTTAGATCCCCGAAATTTGAACACTCCTTTTTCTTAGTCATGGCGGGTATTTCCCTAAGATCATTTCAATTTTCCAAAATAATTCCAACTTATTTTCCATGTCTACAAAACCCAAAATATTCTCGATTCCTATAATCATGAAGCGTCCTTCCTAAGTTTGTCATGTGCACTTCCTTGAAAGTAAAGTCACATCTTAATTCTAAGTTTCTAAAACTGGTCCAAGCTACCTCTATATTTATTTCATAAATCTAAAAGTATGAAACACTTAATGTACTAAGTGATAGTTAGGTTGGTAAAAAAGCTAAATGATAAGTTTATTCTCCATCCTAAGCGAAAAAAGTCAGTGGATTTACGTGGTGAGACTTCATCTTGTCTCTCTCCTCATAGTGAATCGATCTCTTCCTCTCTTCTTCAAAATGATTCCCACTAATCTCATGTCGAGTTCTAGTTAGAGAATCTTCGATATCAACTTCGTCTTAACCATTAAGCAATCTTCTTTTCTTTCCATAAGGTGCTTCAATTCGGTGTCGTCTGTATCATACTTTGGCAGCTTGTATTGTAGGTGAATTCCACGAGTTGAAAGCGAGTTCCTCAAATCATGAGTTAGCTATTTTGTTGGTATGACTTTGACCATTGTGATGCATCTGAAAAATCTTTTTCGATGTTATGCGACATCACATCCTTCTGGTTTGGCTGCATTGTTGGCATATCCTCCTCCACTCAAAAATTTCATCCCCAAAATTCACTTATACTAAACCCTTTGGTTTTAAGCGAAATTTGGTCAGCGTAAGCGGAAAAGTTAAGTTCTATTTCTAAATCGTTCGACTATACTTCTAAATGTTCTTTCCGGTCTTAAAATCTAATGGCATTTCTAAGAGAAAGTAACTATGTCAATACTCGTCTTCCTATACTTATACTTATGTGCCAAAACTAGCTCATCTTAAATTTATTTAGGGTCTTGACTTAAGAACACAACATTTGGTATTTGTTAGGTTGTCCATCAATTAAAGCTTAAGCTAATTCTTCTTGATTTTGGATTCTCATTGTATTTTGGCGTAGTATTCACTTTTAGAATATGTCCTTCAATACTTCATATTCCGGACTCCTCGAACTTTTAAACCAAGAGAGTGGGATGCTCATGTATCAAGCAATACATGCATAGGTATTTCAAGCACAGGCAATGTACCTGCTAGGCTTTCATGTTGCTTGGGTGGTTCCTGATACTAGTATAAAATTGATTCTTCACCCTCCTTTCCATCTCCGAAGATATCATTTTCATAGGCTCGTCCTTGCTGGCCTTGATAGGACAGACCTCTTCTCGATGGTCCAAGTAGGTGGTTGTTACGTGCAGGAAGTTGTCGAGATTGAAAGTTGCCCAATTGATACTGATTGGTTCCCATTGGTTGATGATTAAGATTGCTCATCATTGGGTGTCGAACATTCGGCGACATGGGCATTCAGTGGTTCTATGCCCCATTTTATGACAACAATAACAAATTCCGGTTCCACGGAGGCATACTCCCTAGTGTCTCTTTCTGCACTTGTGGAAAATTGGCATGGTTCCCAAGGCCTTGAAGTTGCTTCCTCTTGGTGTTGGATTAGGATTTCTCTTGAAGTTTGACTGCCAATTGCGGTTGGCAGACACAGTTGTCGGAGCTTGTTCAAATTATAATCCCAAACCAATCGAGATAGTTTGAGATAGTTGGTGGTTGATCAAAAATCTCATTGCGGTTTTAGCGAGCGTAGTTGTAAGAGTGTGTTTAAACTCCAACACAAACCAAACAAGTCAATCGATTGCTTTCAATTTAAACCTCATCGTAAGTTGCGGTTTAGGTCCTTCTATGATCTCTTTGACCTTCGGCCTCAATCCTTGTTCAAATCTTCTTGCTTTTTTGGCATCAATCTCCATCTGCTCCATTTCCTCGAGCATTGTTTTATGTTTAGCCTTTCCTCGTTCTCTTTGAAGTTGAGTATTTTCTCCAATTAGCCAAGTTGGACGGTTATCCTTTCTTGGTGGTGGCTCACCAATATGCTTTCCATCGGTTGTCCTCAATGTTTGATTCGGGGCAATCAATTATTTAAATGACCAGGTTTTGCGGCATTTGTAACATATTTTTTCCTCTTGAGCATATCCTCCATGCCTTTTTTGCCTTTTGAGGACATGATCGTATGATCCGTCAGTCTGTGTAAGCGTAGCTAGTTGTTTAGCAAGCTTCTTTGGTTTGTCCTCCCAATCGATGTCCTCGATGGAGTAGCATACATAGACAAGTAATTGAAATAACGTTCGCACTCCATCATAGTGAATACTTCTTGGCGAGGTTGGCGGTTTCCAAATCCTCGGCGGATGTATAGCGTTTGAGGAAATGCGTGCCAACATAGTTCCATTAAAAGTCGCTCCATACTCGGGATTGTACCTTTCTTTCTAAAATGCGGCTCATCTGAGTTCAACCATTGAAATGCATCCTCTGTTAGTTGGGCCAGAACACAAAAGACTTTTTGTTTTTCGATCAAGTCCATGAGTCCAAAAATTAAACTCGATCTCGGTTTGTCCATTCTTTTCGTTTACTTCTGGCCCTTCATTTCCTCTAAATCAAGGTGGTTGTAGACTTTGAAATTCTTCGATGACTATCTGAAGTTCGAGGTCTTGGTTGAAGCATTGGTATTAGAGGTGATGGTACTAGTTCGACATTAGGATGTAAATCCTTGTTCAACCACGACCTTTTGGAGGTTCTTGGGCTTTTCTTATGAGGGTAGTCTCGTTCACGATGTGGTACCACTCTAATAGTCAATGAGGGGTCGAAGAAGACTAAATATAGTTATAACATATAGGTATGAAAAAATTATAAAAAGCAACCCAATTATAAGTAATTAACACGGTACTAGCACAAGTTATACATTGGAATCGCGAGAACATTGGAACCTGCTTGTGCCCTTTAATGACACAATGTGGGATCAACAAGCTGTAAGTTTAGGAACCATTGATGGCATGTCAATAAAAGCAATAATTTGGGTAAAAATAGCGGATAAAATAAAACAAACTTACTTGAAATAAGTTTGTAGAATAATATATATAACCGTTTAAAACATGGGTGACCTCCATTTAAAATAACCAGATCCCAATAAGATAAAATAATAATACAAGCATCTAGTGCCTTCTAAACTATCTGATGATATAGGAATTTGTAGTTCATGTGAAGGGAGTCATTCTAGGTCCATCTTATATTCCACAATATATAGAGATCTAAAGGTTTAAAAGCTGAGAGTGTTAGGATGATATCATAAGTATCGTGAATGCATGTACAATATTTCCGTTACTTCCACTTGTACCATGAGGAAATGAATAAATCATTCCATAACATTTCCTTTCATTTCATAAACATGTAACATTTCCTTTCATTTCATAAACATGTAACATTTCCTTTCATTTCATAAACATGTAACATTTCCTTTCATTTCATAAACATGTAATTATCAATGCATAGCTTATCATTTCTCACTTTAAGTAACTTAGTAAATTATGTAAGTCAATGTCCTTGAAACCTTTTTCAAATCATAATCTTACTTGAAAATCTTTAAAACATACACATACCTCGAGGTGCTTTTTGGGTATGGGCGGAGACACATTTTCCCTAAAGTAACTTAGTTCAAGTAGTTCATTCATTAGCATAATGTTTCTATTAAGCATTTTATACTCAACTTTTAAGAATTTCTAATTACTAGTATATTAATATATTAAGGCAAGTTCTTTTATAAAAACTTTTTATAAAAAGATTTTAATATGGAAAATTATATTTTAGATTTTGTCAGAAAGTTGAACCTGGCTCTTTGATACCACATGTGTATTTGAATCGAGAATCTTAGAAGGCTCTTGCACCTTCGACACTCTAAACTTCGGGTTAGCCACTTAGTGATTGTAAAATCTGAGCTTAAAATTTCTTTTTAAAATATAACGACAAGCATAAGTATTACATTTTTTTCTTGTGGAAAGTATTAATGACAAATATAAGTTATGAAAAAGCAATGTGGGCCCGTTTATTAAAAACTAGATCATGACATTATAATAAAATCAGTCGTTTAAAAGATAGCATATATTTTAATCATCGAGCAATCTTTAAAAGAGTTTGTTGCTCGGCATAAAAATAAATTCACCAATCATAAAAGTAAAACATTTATTTAAAGAGTCATATCTATATATTATTATCATTAACCAAGGGAAACTCCGTGTCAATCACCTTTCTGACTCAGGCCCCTCTCAATCATATCACGAAAATATCAAAAAGCGTGGGGGGTGAGATAAAAATCTCGTGGGCAACTTGTACTGCTTTATTACTCATCTTGGTCACCGAATATAATTATCTTAGTATTTTATTAAATATTTATTCATACTCTTTTGCGTAGATGATTTTTGGAGAATTGTACGGAGTCTTTGTATAGACTCGTTCATACCTTGGTTGCTTATGGTAATCTTATTAGTAGCTTAATTTCTTAACATCGATGATATTCATAAGATATCATCCATCATGATCATTCGATCATAAGCATTTCATTTGGGACCTTTTGGTTGCTCCGACCACATGCAATCCCCTTGTAAACTTCCAACCTACATCGCATGATAATTATCATGTGGGACAACTTTAATAACGACTACCACGTGCAATCCCTTTTACAACTTCCCACCTCCTTTCGTGAAATCGTTATCTTATGTATCTCGTAAGATACATAGCATATCATTCATAAGCATTATCCACTTTATTTATTGTTTTCTTGTGTTCTTAGTTATAGATTTGTGTTTGTTTTAGTCGAGTTCAGAATACACCAACAATCACTGTAACATAAACCACTGCATACAAATAATGTCACCCACCTTATTAACTTTTAAGAAAAGTTACAAACTTTGAAATCGGTTTGAGAGTTTGAGTGTGATGATGATCGTCAGAAACTTTGATTCGACGACACTTCCCTAGCACAATATTTTTATGTTCTCGTCATTAATTACTTTTTGATTGAAGTAAAATTATTAAATAAGTTTATCAAGGGCGTTAAACTCTATTCTTTAGATTTCCTTACACGTGAGCTTTTATCGAAAACTTTTACTTTAATCGGCTATTGGAGTTTATTAATGATGTCCCAAAATTATTACTTGCAAGAATAAAGCTTTAAGGTTCACTTTTCAGCTTGACACAGTTTTAGAAAACAAATTTGTAAAATTGTTTATATAGTACTAAAATTCATCAAATAATTCAAAGAAGCAGATAAGATCATGTAGTATTTGATTATATATTTTATAAAAAATATTCGTATGGAAAATAGTCGATAAATCAAAGTTAGGATGTTCTTGATTCACAATATAAACCATAAATTCATAACTCTTTATTTGCAAGTCCAAAACTCATAAATTTTGAGGATCATGTTTATGACTTGTTATAGTTTAGTACCACATTTTTATATTTTCTACAAAAGGTCATGTATAACAAGTTAAACTAACGGAAAAAATCGACAATTTATTTACACACATATATATATTTTTTGGGTAAAAACTCAAATAATCGATTTGATCAAATTTATAATTTTATTAACTTAGTTGTTATTTAGAAAAAATATAAATTATCATGTGTATAGTGTTTGGATAATTTTCATGATTAAAGACATGTGATTACTCAAAAAGTTCTAAAGGACTTTCAAATAAGTTGCATAAAAGGGAATATAAAACACATATGGTTTGTGGGAAAAGAAAGTCATCCAAATAAATTATTATACCAACCATTAAGTTTTCCAAAAGTTCCTAATTTCAGTTATGACATTATTAGGGAAGTTGGTGTCCCAAATTTTGTGACTTTCTTCCATTTTACAAATTTTGTTTCCGTTGATTAAGCTAATCGATCGAGGCGACACTTTAGGTCTTTTAAAGCTTATGTCTCTGAAGTTTCTTGGCATGAAAAATCGTTTGAAAATAACAAACGGAAGTTAGTTAAAAAGTTTCATGAAAGTCAGTGCACAGGACCATTTCTTGTTGAAAGCGAATTCCGTTTTTTCATTTCGTACGTCACATCTTTTTAAAAAATCATAATTACGAATCTACCCGATGAAAAATTACGAGATTTTATCTGAATCTGATGAATTTTAACTTGCCGCTAGTTTCATCTCAAAATGATTTATAGAACTTCGAGATATGAATTTTTAAAGTTATTATTTAGGAAATTGAAATTAGCAGTTTTTTACGAAAATTTAAGTTTTGGCGACAATGTTTAATTGTAAAAAGCGAGCAAGCGTAATGACACCAAAATTGAGTACCGAGACTACGATCACATATTACACATATAAAGGAACCTGAGAGGTGTTTTAAAACATAAATTTCTAGTACAACAGTACTTTCGTGGCGTGGCAAAAATCGAACAAAGCAGTTTTGGCGTTTAAACTTGACATATTTGAGTGTAAATTTAACGACATAACGGTACAATTTTTGAAAACCAAAAATACGAGCATGAAGTATGTACTTCAAACAACACGTAGGAGTTCTAAACTAACAATTTCCAACACGTTTAAGCACTCAACAATCTCACGAAAATCATACGAACCACGGGTTTTGAATTTTGTTAGGAGGTTACCTTTAATCGTTTCCCTCCTCTTGTTTTTTTATTAGGATCTTCAAGGAACCAGGTTTTTAGTAGCTTGAAGCTCCTTGGATACATATTAGATGATGGTTTCATGCTTGAATTCAAGAAAAAAATTGAAGAGTGAGAAAGAGGGATGAAGCGGTGAGCTTCGTGGAGGCGAAGGAAGTGATTTCTTATCTTTTTCATGGATTATAAGAATTGTATGGATTGATTACCTTGATAGATGTTATTGGATGATGGATGAAGCTCCTCCTTGCTCTTTGGAATCAAGAAATTGCTCGATCAAAATGAATGGTTGGAGGAAAATTTCCTTACTTGCTTGAAGATGATGGTGGCGATGGATTTGGAGAAAGAGTGAATTTTGGGAGACTTGGGTTTCGATTTTTGCGGGGCTTCGCCTTGATCAAGTGTTGTGTAAATTATGAAGGGGAGATGCTTATTTATAGAGGAATGAGAGGAGAGCCGCTTTGGAATGGTGATGAAATGAAAGTGTTTTTGGTGTAAATTTCATTTTGATGAATAGTAACCCGGCGTGGTGGCGGAGTATGGACCACGTAATGGGCTAAATGGCAAAAAGCGAATGCCATAGGATATTTATTCAATCGCGATATTTGTTACAATTAGTATTATCCGTATTCTAGAGTCACAATTTCGTTAATTAAAAATCACGGTTTCGTTAAAAATAATTGTTTAGAACTTTTAACGATTAAATCGTCACGTTTTGAGACAAAAATTATTTATTTAATTATTTAATTAAAAATCCCTTTTTCTTAAATTTCTCAATAATTTAATTTAGTTAGGCAAGTAGATTTTCCATAAATCGTATTTATTATTAGTTAGATTCGATTTTTATATCGAAAATCCTAACTCCTTGAAATATTAAGTTTTCTTTCTTTAAATTGAAATTAAATATTATTATTAAATATTTTATGACCAAACCTTCATTAAGTATTTTGTTACAGTGCTAGGAGTGCTCCCGGTTCGAAGTGCTCGTCCGTTCCCTGAAAAATCAAAACCTTTGCAAACATATACGCTCTAAAATCATTCGAATAATCTTTAAATCAATATTCATTTTATTAAACTCATTTGTTTTATTATTCTTATTAAAACTGAGACGGGATATTACATCCATACCCCCTTAAAATTTTATTCATTTTGGTGTCAATGTGAAGAGTCAGTTTTGGTCCAAAAGACCCAAAAATGAAAAATAAAAATATACAAGATTAATACTGGACACTACCTGATGGAGATAAAATTACATTGTAATTGTTTATCATTATTTATATTTATAGTTTTAGGGCTTTGCATAAGTTTTATTTAATTCTCAACGGTTAAGGCTAAAACGCTAGATTTGCTATTATATATAGGAGTCTCGGGATTATTGTAAAGGAGCTTTTGATTTTTGATATAAATGAGATTATTCTCTAAATAAGTTTTAACCTTGTCCATTGTATCATGTCTTCGAGATGCATCACTACCAAAGTTACCTAACAATTCTTGGTATTAAATTTATAAGGTCTTTTTTTTTTTTTTCCAATTATTCTTGTTAAATCAATTGGAAGTATACTCTTTAGGCATGTGTGCCTGATTCCTCGCCCTCTACAATGTCAACACTTACTAGTTACCAAGGACAGGCCGGCTAGGAATAGTATGTTCTACTTAGTGCTAGCTATATATATATGTCAAACTTGCAACAATTTTTTTGGCTGTATTCGTAAAATTGTGAAAACTGTTTCATTCAAATTAATATTTTCCGCCCTATTTGTTACAATTAATTACTACCAGTGGTGGGTTAGATAGGAATAAAATGTTCTATTTAATGCTATATATGTCAAACTTGCAATAGTCACACCCCCCCCCCCTCCCCCTCTCTTTGTCTGCGAATTGTGGAAAATGTAATATTCCTAACTTTTTTTTTTTTTTTTTTTCATATTCGGAGTCATTAACTGTTATTAGGTGTTATATATTGATGTCACAATCGAGTTTTTGTGTACCGGAGCAAGCAATTGCTATTAATGAGAGGAGAGTTAGTCGTGTGACATTTATTTATTTTAGAGAGGAATTAATTTATCTATAAATTAATAATTTATTAATTTAAAGAGTTTTTTAGTACAATGTGATACATGTTTTGAAGTTTGGAGAGGTTAGAAGAAATTGTAGCAACCATCATTGACAATAATATGGAGGATGACAATGAGGATGATAGTACCGTTGGAACCCGATTCTACGAAGAAGGAAGCACTTATAACATCAAAATAAACTTCACAACTTTTTGGTGCAATTTGAGAATATAGCACTAGAACTATTGGATGGGATAAAAAAAAAAAATAGAGATAAGCTCCAATTAATTTTGATTTTTTACCAAGAAGCAATAAACTATAGATCCTTGTCATAGTTATTTTTGTAATTTGAAGAAATTAGTAACTTATGATATTAATGGGACCATTAATTTATATAGAGCTTTTAAAAAAAATTATATCTTATTTTCTTATCAAAATTGATCGATTTTTGAACTGGATTGAGTCAGGACCAGAGAAAATTATTATTTTAATGAGTTTATTAATATATAGAGTATTAATTTATAAATATTTTACTGTAATGCATTACATGTCATCACATATTATGTGAGATATCATAATCAAAATGACCATCACATATTATTTAGGTTGAAAGGCAAAGCTCTATCTGTGATATCACCCTTTTTGCATATCTCGCGGCTAACCCTAAAAAAACAAAGGTTGACATCGATGGTGGGACAGACCCCACGCGATCTCGATTTTCTTTGGAGCCACCACCAATAGAAAAGTCTCGTGCGGGATGGCTATGACGATGTTTCCATTGATTGCAACATATGTGGATCCTTGGACGATATGGTTGGGAACTGGTGCGATTTGAAAGCCCAACTTTGTGGCTAGGGCGTGGGTGCTATACATTTTTGCCATGGGGGGAAAAACTTTATGGTACAAAGTGCAAAAGCAAAAAACTCTAAGGTCAAATGCAACTTTTTGGTACAAAGTCACGTTTTTTTCAAATAAAATCACAGTTTTTTTGTATCTTAGAGTAAATAAGAAATGCATTTATACCTTAGAGTTATTGTTTCCTATTTTTTGTACCTTAGAGTCATTATCTCTTTGCCATAATGGTTTATAAGGAAATTCTTGTCGTCTTTAATATATCAGAATACTAATCAATTTTTTTTCTCATCTTTTTTCTTTATTTGTTTATACAAAATTCTACTTCTTTTTTTAAAAGGTTTTAATTTTTTAATTTTTTTTTTGTTTAGGTTTTGTAGATTTGAAACAAATTTCTGATAATTGAATTTATTTTTTTAGATTTGTTGAAAGAATCAAAATCATTCCCCCTCCGTCTCTGAAATGTTTGTCCACTTTTTTTTCTTTTTTCTTTTTTTTTTTTGACATCCTACAAAAGTCTTGCACACCAAAAAACAAAACCCCTTATTAAACTCCGCCCTCACAATATTCAATATTTACACCAAACGTTGATATTTATGGAGTCCACTCTTATATTCAATACAATTAATTTATTTATTTATATATAAGAATTTACCACATTACCACTCAACACTCTACTCATTACACTTTTTTCTTAATCTATGTTCCCAAAAGTTGGGGCAAATATTCCAGGAACGGAGGGAGTACATGATTTTATAATATTTCAGTCTTTCTCTTATGTTTGATATATTTATATTAAAATCATTCAATTCCATAAAGAGTTATTTATAGTATAGTCAAATTCTCATGTGCACCCTTTGCACCAATTTAGAATTGGTGCAATTGATTTTTTTTTTTAATTTCAGCTTTTTTTTCAAGTTTCTTTTTCTGTTTTTTTTTTAAATTTTTCCCGACTCGAACCCGGACCGAATGTTTCATGGTTCACCCAACCCAAATGGGTTTAGGTTTTCTGTGTTTTTTTTTTGTTTTTTTAACCCGGTCGGTCCGGTCCGGACCCTACCCGATCCGATCCGATCTGAACCCGGCCCAAGTGGTTCATGGTTCACTCTACCCGAATGGTTAATGGTTTAGGGTTAAGGTTCATAATTTAGGGTTTAAATTTAGGGTTCATGGTTCATTTAAATTAAAATTGAATAAAATTGCACAAATTGCACATTGTGCAATTGGTGCACACAAGCGTCACTCTATAGTATAATATTTCATCTTCAAAACATATACATTAAATTATATTAAATACACATTCCATATTCTTTTTAGATATGAACCACATGTAATCTTGGCATACTAGGCGAGATTGAAAATTATTTTTTATATTATTAATTTTAAATTAAATAATTAAAATATTTATATTAATTTGATTAATTCAATTATAAATATAATTTTTATTCCTAATATTGTATGTGCATATTTTCATTCAATTTTTATTCTAAATTTCTCTTTACATTATTTTATTTGGCCTTTTAAACTATTTATATAATAAATGTTCTGACATTTTCTCCCCTCATTATCGCATATATACCCCTAATAATTAATTTTTATGTTCATTTAAATTTTTTTATGCCAACATTAACCTTAATTTATGAAAATTAAATATTTTTAATAATAATTACTATTGCCTAGGACAAATTATTCACACAACAAATTTGTAGAAAAATTATAAAATTTAATGACTATGAAAAGTAATCATTAGGGGTATATATGAGATAATAATGATGAAAAATGTAAAAAAGCGACATGTGTTATGTAAATAATATATAAGATTGAAATGAGTATGACATCTAATTTTAAAGGGAGTAAGTAAATTTAGAATAAGAAATGAATAAAAATATGCACATACAATACTAAAATATAAAAAATATATGTGCAATTGAATTAAACTAAATAATTAAATATTTCAAATATTTAATTTAAATTTAATAAAATAAAAATTGTTTTAAATCCCACTTAGTACTACATAAAGGAATAAAAAAAGTAATATATATATATATATATATATATTTAAAATTGACATATACTATGTTATATTTAAAATAACTAAAATATTTACTTAATATATTTTTTCAAAAAATTAAAAAAAAAAACTATTTTTTAAAATATAAATTTTAAAAAGTTTAAAAATAAAAAGTTGAAAGTGCTATAAAAATAGTTATATGTTATATTTATTTATAGAAATTATTTATTTATAAATAATATATTTAAAAAAATACACAGATACATAATTATAATATAAAATCAATTTTTTATTTAAAAATAAAACCTATTTATTAAAATTATAAAAAATTACACAATTTTTAGAATTACAGTAAATAAATCTAAATATATTTAAGTTTAAATGTATTTATATTATTTTATAATTTCGTAATATATTTTTTAAATTTTGAATGATGTGGATGCTTATCTGAAAGATGATTGCGTATTTAGTTGTGCACATCATCTTTCGGGCAAGAGAAAAATCTCTGAAGTTTGAATTACAAAAATAATTTTATTAGTGAAGTTAATATCAAGAATCATCTTGTAACTTAGGTTGTGTCCACTTTAATTCTTGTATGTTTTAACTTTTTAAATTTTTTGTTCTAATTTTACTATTAATTTGGTCCATTTTAGTCCTTTTTTTTTTCAATTTTGTTCATTTTGGTGTCAATGAGTCAATTTTGTTCCAAAAGACCCAAAATGAAAAAAGAAAAATATACATGATTAATATTGGACACTACAAAATTACATGACGATTCTTGATATTAAATTTATACGGTCATTTTTTTTTCCAATTATTCTTGTTAAATCAATTGGAAGTATACTGTTGGGAAATTTGTATTTAGTTTTGATGGAAGTTCCAAAACAGGTTGTAATAGGACCGATCGGATCATTGGTGATTGATGACTTAGAATCAGATTAAGATGACCAGCTGAAATGTATAGATAGCTGATGTAAAAGATAGGTCACATATTGAGGGGGAACTCAATATGTGTTGGGAGATGAATTTAATATATATGATTTTGATTAAGATCCCAAAACCCCTGAGTATGACATGTTCAGAATGATCTTGATAGTTCAGTCAGGATTCAGTTTGAGAGTATTCAGGATGTTATCTGCAGAATGTATAGTCGTGAAATATAGTTCGAGGATAGGTCTTGAAGACTCGATGAGATCTTGAGGAACCGAAGACTTCGGCCGCGAAGATTCGATGTATCGGTCGATGAGACTTCGGAAGACTCAAGACTCGAAGACCCTAAAGACTCAAGACTAAAGACGCGAGGCCGAAGATCAAGATTGATGATCAAGAATACTGAAGGCACGGTAATTCTCAAGACTCGATAAGGTCTTGAATGCTTTCGATATGAACTGAATGTTCCGAGGCACTGAATATATCTATCTGAAGGATGCACATCTTGAGAAAAAAGCGATTCCTAGAAAGTTAGATATTGCCAAGACATTCAAATGCAGACAAAAGGAACTAAGTCAGAAGTGTTGTTAAGGTTATATCAAACTCAGAGTTTGTAACCAAAAAGAGTCGTTGAAGGTGTCTACCTTTAACTGGAGACAAAAGTCAAAAAGAGGAAGACAACAACATGCCACATCTTGACATCGACGGTGGATGGCGTCATTTGAAAAAGGATGTCGGATGTACAAAAGTTCCAGATCGCAAAAAAGTGAAGACCCGGCTACATGAAAGGTTATTGCCTAAAACGTGTTAGGGAGTTTCAAACCCTAAATATAGTCGTTTCTCACACCTTGAGAGGGAATTCTGTTGTCTCTCCAACGGATAGTTTTCAAGAGTGACCTTGGTGTATGCCTATAAATCTTGGTGACCCTCTACATTGTAAGGTTCTGAAAATTTATCATAACTCGAGTGCTCAAACTTATTCTTGCAAAAGTTAAAGCACTCGAAAAACTTTGAATTTCCCAAGTGCTTCTACATTGAAGAGCTCACTATATACTAAGCCTAGCTTGATAAGAATTATTCAAAGCTTAGTCGAGATATCCTAACCCTTTGCATTGTGCTTCATTGTAAGGATATCTCATCTAGTTGAAACCAACCGAGAAACCCCAAACCCTTGAGAAGGTAGTTGGAGTGTGTTTGTTGGTGAGAAGAGTTGTAAAGAGTTAGTAAACTACGGCGGAGTAGTCGTAAAAAACTCTAGAGGAGAAGTTAGTAAGCTACTGAGGGTAGTCACGAAAGCTTGTTTGTGTTTGAGTAAGTAAACTACGGAGGTAGTCGAAAAACTCAAGGTCGGGTTGAGTAAGTAAACTCGTGGAGTAGTCGAAAAACTCGTACGAGTTGAGTAAATAAACTCTGAGGTAGTCGAGAAAGCTCGAAGTTGATAGTGAATTTCTCGAGGATCGAGAGAGTGGATGTAGGAGCTTGAGTCTCGAACCACTATAATTGTTGTGTTCTTTATTGCTTTCCTTATCTCGTGCCCTAAGCTTTATTGCATTGACTTGATTTTGAAAGCATACTTTTCAGCGATATTCGGTTGGAATCAATCCACCTGTTGCATGTAATTGAATCACGGCTTAATCACTATTTTTTATAAAGGGAAGGTTTTAACAAAAAGCTTAAAACGCGAGTATAAAATAATGGCTAACCATCACTTACGGTGAGTAGCTAGAAACGGATAGTTACCAAACTGAACTCTCATTTGAGGATTGATAAGTTAGTTATCGATCCAAGCGGCTCGGGATCTCGACACTCGGGACTCGGTTGGGATAATCGCGAGGTATCTGAAAGCGACTCGGGATCAACATCTCGATGAGACTTTGACTCGGAGCGATCTGTGCTTCTCGAACCGAATCTTGAGATTATCGACCCAAAGTGACCTCGAAGAAAAAAAAGTTTTAAAAACCCAACACGTGTATTCCCCCATACACGTGTAAGACTCGTTTGCACCGACCAACAATATGTATAGGTCGGTCAAATTATCGAGATGACGAGATAAGGTCGGATGATTAGAAGACAAAGACAAGTCAGAAGACAAGAAGAAGTCGGATGATCGGTGAAGACGAGAAGGCGGTGAGACTCGGATAAACTCAAGACTCAAATAAGCACGGAGACTCGAGATAAGCACGAAGACTCGGATAAACTGAAGACTTCGAGATAAACTCAAGACTCGATAAAATCAAGACTCGGATAAACACGAAGACTTAGATAAGCTCGAAGACTCGAGAGTAACACAAGATCGGAAGACTTCTGAAGATCAAGAAGACCGGAAGACCTACATCGGTAGGATAGTCCCGCAAATTGTGCTAAGACAATCTGCATCAGAAGACTCTATCAGGTAGGATGACCAGTTATCTGATCAGGTCAGCTCACACCTGGTGTTGACCAAAATGGTACACCAGACCATACGAATATTCTAGAAGAAGAATATCAAACGTCAATAATACAAAGACTGAAGTGCCGTATTCGTGAAGCCAATGAAAGAGCGACACGTGCACAAAAAGAGCTAACAATGCGGGATTAGACGTTGCGGACACAAACGACACTAATCATGCCTTCGGTCACGCCGATATTCGAAGCATGTCACATCAAATCCTACAAACCTACCAAATATAGCCCAAAATTCAAATTGCTGTCCAACGGCTCTTTGATTTCGTGGTCTATAAAATGGGATTGCTCTTCAAAAGTGAAGAAAACACCGAAGGAGCAGAACAACGATATTAACGCAAATTATCAAGAAGCAAAAGCTAAAGCAGAATTTCCGCTCGAAGAACACCAAATTTGAAGATTATTCTTAAAGTGTTCTTCCCATTGTTCTTAGCATAGAAATCCTATCCTCTAGCATTTGGGTACATAAACACTAGGATAGATTTCCAGTTGGAACCACAACAAATCTTTACCCAAACTCAAAGTTAGGTTAAGTTTGTTTTGCAAGATTTCAGACTAGGGATTCTAGTTCTGATTTTTGGGATTGGTTGAGTGTGAACTCGATAAACATATGTTGGGTGTTGGACTAACACATTAAACTAAGTCTAGTCGGTTAAGTTAGTTTAGTTGGTGCCCCTTGTGATAAGGGAAGAGTGGACGTAGGACCGATTGTCTGAACCACTATAAAAATCTTGTGTGCATTTACTTGCTCTTTATTGCTTTACACTATTACAAACAACTGAGCTTAAAATTGCATATATATTCTGAGTTAATATCGATCTTTTACCAAGCAAATCCGATCGTCGAGTTAATGACTTAGTCGTTAGATTGAAAATCGACTTGAGAATTTGATTTGATAAAACTGGTTTTTCACACGGGTACAAACAAGCTTCCGCACTATCAGTCAAACTGACAGATATCTAACTGATCTGCCCTCGGTATCGAAAAGATTGAATATCGATCTAAACCGATTCAACACTGCTTGATCGAGCAAATTGCAATCACACGATCTACGAAAAAGGGTTTTCGGAAGTCTATTCACCCCTCCCCTCTAGACTTACGCCTCCACGAAACCCGTTTCGGGACCTACAAGTGGTATCTGGCGGTGGTTCTCTGGACCCACGGCTTTGAGTATCATCGGTTCTTGAGGAAGAACCTTTGTGGTCATTTGAACCGATCTTGAAAAACCATTTTCAAAAACTCATTCGTTTTCAAAATCACTTTCGGCATGGATAATACCTCCGGTATGTATCATGATTTGCCTAAATTTTCCATTGATGAGTATCACAGATTGGACAATATACATGTGCAACCATCATCTGGGGTCAATAAGAGGTAGAATGATGGAAGTCATTGAGCGAGGACCCATCATCATATATCCGACAACCCGGTATTTGGAGGTGATCCGGTTTTTTGCGTTGGAAGCCTTGTCCTAAGAGTCCCGTCACGATGGATGGAGAAGAAAAAGAAAGTTGGATACGCTGGATACAATAGCCAGGCATATAATCATGAAGACCATGGATAGGGTTACCAAAGAAAAGATAAAGTATCTCAAGATAGCTAAACAGATGTGGGATACGATTCTGAGATGTGTGAAGGAAATGATCAGATCAAAGACGGTGATTGCAAAATTTGAATCGGTGAAGTTCGAGAAGCTTAAGATGTTGCCAAATGAAACCATCAATGAGCTCGATGGGAGAATCACCATGTCAGTAAACAAGCTAAGAGAACTTGGAAGAGAGATGTCAGATAAAGACATCAATTATAAGATCTTGAGATCCCTCACCAAGAAGTGGGACATGAAAGTCACAGTAATCAGGATTGCCAAGATGAAGCCAAGTAGCTTGTTCCTAAGTCTGAAAGCCCATGAGTTCAATCGATCGAAAGAGGGCAAAGAAGAAGAAGACGAGTCGCTTCTTTGAAAGCCACAACCTCCACATTAAAATCGGTTGCATTCAAAGCAACCCCGGCGAGATCAAAAAGGCCACTTCGAACCTTTTGGAAACATAATAAGCCAAGCAGAACAGATCGCTTTACTTACCAGAAAACTTTAAAGATCTAACATTCAACTTGGTAAGTATCGCAGATTCTACAAGGACTATCAAGACAGTAGAGGAAGAAATAAGAGGCTAACTGCAGCGGATCTCTAGAAAGAACCCGGATCTAATGACCGGAAGGATCACGAGAAGATAAGAAAAGAGATGATCGGTCGATGAGAGAAGAGACAAGCGATCACGAGAGAAGAAGTTGATTATAATCGAAAGGAAAGTCACTGACGGATCCTACAGACGAAGTGACTCACTGGCGGCAAGAAGTTCCGTGGATCGAGGATCATGATTCAATCTGGAGAAACCAGTCACTACGCCGACGCCCGGACGACTCCAAGAGAAAGAGAAGAGAAGCGAAATGAAGAGAGCAACGCTTCTGAGAGACGTAAAAGCCATGGGTGCAAACACATCGAGAATTGATGATTCTATCCGCCTTCGAGGATTCGCTACTCATCGATGAGAGGACTTCGCCGATAAGCAATGCCGATGATTTCTTCGACCATGAAGATCGATATTCTCTTGGATGATGAAATACGTCTGCCTAATGGCTAAGGAGGAAGACCAATCTGAGGTAACCTCCAAACCTTCTACTCTATCAATTTCCACACCGGCTATAATTAGCATACCTGCTAGAGATTGACTTGCAGCTCTACTCTGAGCAATTGCTTGATGATCTCTCTAACGCAATAGACACTTATACAATAGTGGAAGCTGAAAACGATAAGCTAAGGATCAAAAATACTCAGCTTGTTAGAGAAAACGCCGTCGATGCAAATTGAATGAAATCATTTGGCCTTAGAAGGTAATCAAGAACTGAAAGTTCGAAAGTTAAATCTTTCGATCGGAGAAGCGGAATTAAAGAACACTAGCAATCAATAAACAACAAGCTGATGATTTCAAAATCCTTCAAGCTAAGTTTGATGAACTATTCTGACTACATGAGAGTCTAAAATCTACTGAGGATAGTTTACGCAAGAAAATAGAGGTTTTCACGAAATCATCAAAAACCGTTCAGGATATGAACACCTATTCTCGAACGCCAACTAACAAGAAGGGAATTGGGTATGAGAACCCTTCTACATCCTCAAAAGCCCGCCCGTTCCTCCAAAAGGGTGTAATCAAACGAGTCTCGACACGACACAAAAAGCTAAATATGTATCCGATAAGGAAAGAGACCTGCTGAACAAGTAAGGCAAGTGCCTGATCAGAAAGGAAACAGAAATGGACCCCAACTAATTAAGCATCACTAGAATCAACAAAGAACCCGGTTCTTCTGAAGAAACCTCAACTTTGATCGTGAAATTAGGTATCGAAGAGACAACTTTGTCAAAAGGAGTCTAATCTGAAAACCAATCGAGTCGGTACCTAACAAGCAAGCTAAAGCTAAAACTATCAAGACCATTTATGCCAAAAAAGATATGAATCTTTTAATGGTAGCGATCGTACCTACCCTTATGTCGAGAGACCTAGAAATTGCTTTTTTTTGAGCCCCACTGGGTTAAAAGTAGACAAACTGTAAGAAAAATTCCCAAGTCTTCTGATTCACTCAAGGCTCGCACGAATAATCATACCAATCAAAATGCATATAAAGAGACTTATGATTATGTTGATGTTTATGGGAGACAAATCAGGCCTTCTGATCTATCTGATTACAATAGAAGTGCCCTGTTTGTATGGGTCCCTAAAACCACCTCTAACCCCTCAGGACCCAATTCTAAAGGGGTACCTAAAACCTGATTCAATTGCAGGTTTGCGTGGGTTTGGCCAACAAAGAAGGTGTACAAGCAACTATCTGGTACATCGATAATGGATGCTCAAGGCACATGACTGGAAGCAAACATCTCCTTAGCTCTTACAAAGGACAAGAAGGCCCACGTGTACTCTTTGGTGATGATGTACAAGTTACTGGAGTCTCGTATGTCGAAGGTTTAAAGCATAACACGCTTTCGATTATCCTGGTCTGCGACAATGAATTCGGTTTGAGTTCTCGAGTGATCGGTTATGCGATAAGGAATCGAGCTACTCAACAAATCTTCTAAGCTGGTTCAAGGAAAAGGCACGATCTACCGCAATGATTGGAACAATTGTCCAAAAATGCTTGCCTAATTGTTAAGAGTTCAAAAAGTAGCGATTGGCTCGGCACAAAAAGAATAAGTCATCCCGAACTTTAAAACCCTTAACAAGATAACTAGGATGTCTTTGGTTGAGGACTTAGAATGAGGTATTCTCAAAGGATCGGACATGTGTCGTGTCGAAGGAAAAACGAGTTAAGGCCTCATTCAAGGAATACCTAGACCCGGCATCCATGAAGTATTGCAAGCTCCCATATGGATCTATTTGGACCGGTTACACCAGTCGATCTCGTGAGACGGAAATATACTCTGTAATCGTGGATGACTATTCCAAGTTTACAGGTTGTATTCTTATATAAGAAAAATGAGACAACAACAAAGATACGAAATTTGCTCAAGAAACTACAAAAGCGAAAAGGGTGTCGATTATAGTGAAAATCGGATCGGATAAAGGTCTGAATTTTTGAACTCTTTTATTCTTGATTTTTTGCACTAAGTTTGGTATCTGACATAAGGCGTCACCGCAAGAACGCATACAACAAAATGGAGTAGCGAGCGGAGAAACATAACTCTCAAGGAAGGCGATCGCACTATGTTAAATTTGAACATCGACGGCAAACCATTTCGGGGCGAAGCCATCAATCTTTGCATGCCACACTCGAGCAGATGTTCTCGACTAAGGCTCACTACAAAACACCCTATGAACTGTGGAAGGCGAAAAACCTCGTGTTTCTTACTTCCATGTTTTTTTGGGTGCAAGTGTTTCATACACAACAATGGGAAGAGTCGGTTGAAGACTTTTGAGGCCAAGTCGGATGAGGGTATATTCTTAGAATATTCCTCATCCGGCCAAAACTTTCGGGGTTAACAACAGTAAACCCTAGTTGTGGAAGAAACACCCCATGTGGTCTTTGATGAGACATCTTACGAACAAGAGAAAGTTGCCTCGAAACAAAAGCGATGCATCAATCGGTTTTTGACACGAAAAATGGATCGACTAAGGATCAAGGAGAAAGTATCTGAACACGTAATGGTGTATATTCGAAACTTGATCTTGCCGATTCACGGTCAATCATACCCTAAGATACGCTGGCTTTGTCAATGAAAGAAGCCGTGCAATTTGAGGCGATATCAAGCCCGAACCATCCGGTTCAGGGAACTCTGAGGTTCCTACGGACGGACATCGGCCATGATGATGAGTCCAACATCACCGAGAAATGTTCATATCAAGTGGATCATAATTCCTTTCACTCCCAATCACTAGTAATGAACTACTATCAGAAGTGGATGATGTTCTCCAGTCAGACGCAAATCGGAAAAGAAGGACCTGGATAACCAGTCATCCAACTGATCTAATTATAGGAGACCCATCTGATAGAGTCAAAACTAGACATTAGATTGGTGAAAGTGCCATGTATTGTTGTTATCTGTCTTTGAAGGAACCAACTGAAGTAGAGGAAGCTCTACAAGCGCTTGGTTGGATTCTAGCCATGCAAGAAGAAGCTGGAAACGATTTGAGAGGAATCAAGTTTGGAAACTGGTGGATAGACCTACTCATCAAGACGTGATTGGCACGAAGTGGGTATTCAAGAACAAGAGAGATGAGAATAATGTCATAACCAGAAATAAGGCAAGATTTGTTGCTAAGGGGTATTCACAATTAGAAGGAATTGATTATGATGAGACCTTTGCACCGTCGCCGCATTTGAAGCCATTAATTTGTTTTTGAATATCTTTGCCCACAGAGGGTTCATTGTGTATCAGATGGATGTAAAGAGTGCATTCTTAAACGGGGTACTAGCTGAGGAAGGTTATGTTGAACAACCTCCAGGCTTTGAAAAAGGCAACCAAGGGTACCGTTTAAGGAAAGCTCTTTATGGCCTGAAACAAGCTCCTCGAGCTTGGTATGATACACTCTCTCAGTTCTTGATAGACAGAGGGTTCACTAAAGAAATAGTGGACATAACCTTATTCAAAATGGAAGATGGAGAAGATATTCTGATGGTTCAGATTTACGTGGACTACATCATCTTCGGATCTCCCAACAAGAGGTTATGTGAGAAATTCAGCAAGTTGATGCAAGGGAAGTTCGAGATGTCCATGATGGGACAGATGAATTACTTTCTGGGTTTACAGGTCAAGCAGAGTATAGAAGGGATATTCATCTGTCAGGCGAAGTACACAAGGAATTTGTTGGCTAAGTTTGGAATTCAGAATAGTAAGGAAGCCAAAATTCCTATGATGACTGGATTCAAGATGGATCCAGATGAGGATGGTCAGAAAACTAATCAGAAAGAATATAGGGCTCTCATTGGATCGTTACTATACCTGACTGCCAGCAGACCAGATATCACTTTTGCAGTAGGTGTATGTGCCAGATTTCAGGCAAATCCAATGAAAAGGGATTCTTAAGTATCTGAAGGGGACAGTAAACCTTGGTTTATTTTACCCATCAGATGATAATCTAGAGCTTAGTGGGTATTCTGATTCTGATTATGGAGGTTGCAGAATCGACAAGAAGTCAACCTCAGGTACATGTCAGTTTCTGGGTAATAAACTGATCTCTTGGTTTTCAAAGATCACGAGCGTCGATTCGACATCTACTTCTTGAAGCGAGAATATATGGTCTGCGAGGAAGTCATTGTTCCCAAGCTGCTCGCTAAAGAAATCGGCGGTGAGGATTACAACATTGTAGCTAAGAACGTACCTATATTACGTGGCGATAATAGTGCTATTGCAATCACTTCGAAATCTGTTCTACATCTGAAGATGCAAGCATGTGGATGTCCAACATCATTTTATCAGAGATCATGTTGAAAGAAGAATATCATAATGGAAAAGATTCATACTGATAAACAAAAAGCTGATATTTTAACTAAGCCGCTAGCTGAGATCAGATTCAAAGAATTATGCAATGAGCTAGGGCTTCTGGATCTCTGAAAAATGCACCAGAAATGTTTGGTCGACTGGTCTCCAGAACCAGTTGGTTAAAAGACTAACCAGGTTAAGAGGAATCAGTTGAGTTAGGAATCTCAACTGATCAGATGATCATACAAGGAGCCGATCTGAAGATCAGACAAGGAACTGATCAGTTTAAGATATGTCAGATTAAGGGGGAACTGATCAGATTGAAAGGTTATACTTTATAAGTTGATTAAGCTACGGTCAACGAGCAAGTTGTATAAGTTTAAGGCTACAAATCGCATAAGTAAGTAGAGGCAACACAACAATGAAATAATAGAACTTTTCATTGATAAGGACCCGGAGGTCAGATTTACATTACAAGTTACAAGTACAAGAATACCCGGAGGTCAGTACATAAACCATAAACCATAAACCCTAAGCCTAACCCTAGGAAGGGGGGAGAGAGGCTTTAATGATTTTAGAGCCTGATGCTCTCATTCTCCCTCGATCCTAAAATAGGAGTGAGAGGCCTTAAGGAAATCCTGAGCCACCCTCAGAGCTTCGGAGTGAGGAGCGAGAGCGGCCTTGAAGGATTTCCATGCCAGAAGCCCCTAGACCTGAAATCAATGGGCTCTCCAGCTGTTAAATGGGACACAAGTGCCAAAGGTTTGGTCAAAAGGACCATACGGCCACTAGTGTCGCATGCAAATATTGAGTTTGATACACGAAGATAAGCTATTATCTGATGCAGACCGTGTACCAAACCCATGTTTTGTGTCAGACTGAGTCTGTTGATGCTAATACCGTCATCTCGATAGGCACACAAGGTGCATACGGTTAGGAGAAGTGCCTTCTCATTTGCTATAGCAGATCCGCCACCTCGGTGGTAAAGAAGCTTTGCAATGATCGTATGTGTAATCTTCGATGACGACGAAAGCAGTGTGAAGGAACACACAGGGTTGATTTTAGAAGCTGAAATCATTGGAGAAGGGTTAAAGGCTTTTGCCGGGAGTTTCACTGAAAATAAGGGATTCATCGGAAAACATGGAGTACAAGCTAATGAAGATGAATGGTTTATGTTGTGTTGTTTGCCTAAAACCCCAGGCCAATTTATAGGAGGAAAACAGGGGTATAAATGCAAATTTATTTTTTCAAAAGACCTTAAGAGAAATTTGCATCGACAACGCGTAAGGAACACGCGGCCGATGGTTGGATGAGTTGCGGTGTGAGTAATCACAACATATCTATACCATTATTACGGAATGTCAAATCGCGCCGATTTGGGAATCGAGGCAACTTTTTCGACTCCCCGAAGTAAATATTTTGGCGGGAGTATGACTTAAGTGCATAGGAAATGCAGCCTAAATAGAAGAAGACTGAAGGATGAAGAGGATCAGCTAAGAGAATCAGATAACTGGATTAGATAAGTGGATCAGATAAGTAACGAAGTGGATCAAACAGGAATCTGATCAGATGAGTGGAATATTGTTGGGAAATGCTAAAGTATAGGCTACCATCAGTAAGGTCAACAATGATCAAGCCAACCAGATCAGATCATAGTGGTAACTTGTTGATTACAATATCAATCAGTCAGATACGTTTCTTATTTATCCCTTTCAGAATATCTTATGTGCATTATTTAAATAAATTGGTTTTTACTCTGCCTTCTCTTAACTTTGTGACGCATGCACTGCAAAACATTAAATGCGGACATGGGAATGTGTATTTAATGTGTTTTATTGCGAATTTTCGAGTCCAAAATACGTGAAGACTGCTTTTCTCAACCGTGCGATCAAAATACTTTTTGGCCGACTAATCTCAGCCATTGATTTCAAAACACGGACACTTGAGTACCTTTGGAAAGTTGTGCAAAAAGTTTTCCCACGCTATAAATCTAAATCTTTCTCAGAAAACCTTCTTTCCACTACTTCGTCTTCTCAAAAGATCAAATTTTCAAAATCTTCAGAAATTTACTTTCCAAAATCAATTGATTCTATTTTCACGATTTCTCAATCATACGAATCAATATCTGGTAATTTTTCTTTTAAGTACTGCATGATTTCAATTCACCTAGGTTTATTAGTCGTGCTGCTATGTTTCTGTAATTTATATCTGCATCGATCTACATGCTTATTTGCTTAATTGATGCTTAGATTGCTGGTTTGACTGAGATTATTGAAATAATTTATTCAAACTAACATCAATTTGCATATCATACAGAAATGGCATATCTTGTTGCACGACAGGGCCAAGGGAAAAAGTTCTGTAACTTCGCATCAATGAAGAAAGACATCATTGATGAGAAATATGTAGTATTTTCAATCACCTCAGATCCTGAATCGCTGGAAATTCTGGAGTGCTTGCGAGCATGTGGTCTTGAACAATATTGCTCTAGACATCAGAACATAGTCCACACTCATGAAGCCCTAGAATTTCTGTACAATCTACAGCAGGACGAGGACATTGATACTGATTTGATTTCATCCATTGGTGGATTGGAAGTACGAGTGTCGAATGATGATCTCCAGAGGATCTTCGGTCTCACTCGAGGAAGCATCAACCCAGAAACCTACACAACTGATGTAGGAGAAAAGGACTTTCTTGAAGCCGAGCTGTTGAGACCAGCAAACAAGGAGAATACAACGAATGTCAAAGCCTCCTACCTGAAGAGGAAATATCACCTTCTTTTTGAGATCGTTCAGAAGGTGATTACGTGCTCAACTTACAGTCTTGATGTTGTCACTTCTTATAAGATCAGTGTCATGACTGCAATCATCAAGAAGGCTTCAGATATGGATTGGTTGGGTATGGTCAAGTCAAGACTGCGGAAGGACTCGGGGAAGTTTGATCTGACCCAGAGGAATGAAGTGTGCTTATCTCCCAAGTGCTCCTTCATGCACAAAATCTCAATCATTCTGTCAGACAAGCTGCCAAAGAATTATGAATGGAACGAGAATGGTGCGAAGGTGTATCAAGCAAAGCACAAGGCCATCTTGGGCAAGGGTGAGCCTCTGCCTGGACAATCTGATGAGGACCTTACTCCTTATGTGCCCAAACCAAAGGGAGAAAAGAAGGAAAAAGAAAAGACAACTGCATCTTCAGAAGACAAGGGAACGGCCATTCCAGAGAAGAGGTTGAAGAGGAAGGATCTGGCCAAGAAACCAGATGCTCAACGAAAACGTCAGAAGAGAGTTACTTCTCCTCTGAAGACTGCTCCTAGTTCTGCTCAGCAAGTTCACAGAATGGAGGATCTGATTCAGGTTGAATCAGAAGTGAGGATAGCAGTCAGTTCTGAGCACACTGCCAGTGAAGTAAGGGACGAGCAGATGATCGAAGCAGAAGGAGAGAAAGTTGTCAGAGGAACTGAAGTTGAGCACTCTGAGGAAGAATCACCATCTGATTCTCTGCCTCTCACCAAGATCTTCCAGAAAGAAAGATCACCTACACCCACTTCCATATCGCCATCACCCTCTCCTCAAAAATCATCACCACCACCCTCTCCTCACAAAACATTCCCACCCTCATCCTCACCAGTCAGATCACCCAGATCTCCCACTCCCCCAACCATTGAACCTGTTCAGGAAACTGAACCCCCTCAACAAGTGGAAAACAAACCTGAACCACAAATTTCCCCATCTCACTCTCCAAACAAGACACCAGAACCTGAGAGATCTGACAAGCATGTGTCCGTCTCTCATAATCCATTCAATACCAGAACCGTGCTTGCTTCACCTGAATCTGAAAGCCCCATCATAAGGATAATGAAGCAACAAATCAAGGAGTATCTGCTGGACCTGTGCCCAGAATTGGATCAACATCCTGGCATCCAGCATCAGATAGAAGAAATTGTGTTCTGGAGGGATATCAGATTGAAAAGCTTCGAGGAATTTCTGATCCTCATGAAAACTCTGGGATCTGATTTATTTGTAGACTTGAATATGAAGTGCTTGAACAATGTTGGGATTGATAGCGCTGTCGAATTGGCATCTGATGATGATATTAGATGGTTGATTCACGACAGGTTCGGGATTGCTGATAATAGAAAGGAGACTGTTCAAACTCCTACAGATCTTGAGGGAGTTGCCGATGAACTAAGAATGGGTGATGTAGATGAGACCCAACTTGGCAATGCTTCAACATCTGACCAGACTGCTATGCTGAGCTCCGATACCGTAGATCTTTGTACTGAGAAGATTCAGGATGGGGTAAAGGCTGCTATTGAAGACAAATTCACAGCTCTCACAGCAGATCTGATGAAGCGGTTTGAAGAATAGCAAACAAACCTGGTTGACAGAGAAAGGAGTCTCACAGTTGAGAAACTCTCACAGATGCACAATGCCATCCTTTCTGATGTGATGCAACTAGTAAATCCTCTTGCCGAGAAGCTCACTCTCCAGTCTGATAAACTCAAAGTTCAGACAGACATGCTCAATGAGACACAGGTGCTACTGGAAAGTGTCTGGGCATCCCTGGAGAAGACTGAAAACCACATGAATATGGGTTGGAAGCACTTAGTAGCTTCTACAGATCGAGCAAGAAAGGACATTGAATTTGCTCTCAGACGCTTTTTAACTCCTGCACCTTCTGCCACCGCTCAGATCACTCCTCTTGCTGTTGAGGAACTCAGAGAGGAGATCACACGGCAGTTTATTGCTCTGAATCGCAGGCTGTCCAACCTCTTTGATGAAACCAAAAAGGGGGAAGGACAAGAGAAAGAAGAAAAACAGACACAGTTGGTAGCTATTGCATCTTTTCCAGAAGCCACTGTATCTGACTTGCAAGCCACTCCATCTACTGATCTTGTTGCTAAACTAAAAGAAAATGTGGAGCAACATAGCAAAGAGATCACTGAGCAGAAGATTGCTCTTTCAGATGTTATTGCCAGAGTCGATAAGATTGAAGACTTCTCTTCGTCTGTACAGAAAAGAATGGAAATAGATGATCAGGCCAAGAGCCTTGAACTCGCTAAGAAATTAGCAGAAGAAGATGAACGAGATGAACCTGAGCAGACTCTGAAGAGAAAGAAAGGCAAAGGCAAGATGTTGAAAGCTACGGCTGAAGTTCAGAGACAAGGGCAATTATCCTCTACCAAAAGCCAGATGTCTTCTGAACAAATTCAAGAGCAAACCAGACAGAGAATAAGAGAGGCTGCCATCAAGAAGCAGAAGTTAGCAGAGGCTAAGGGACTAAACATCTCATACATCCGAAGGAAGAGGAAGAATGAAGCTGCAGCAGAGGAGATTGCTTGGGAAGAGAAAGCCTTTCCGGCACCTGTTAAAGACATCCTCTGTGCCCGGCTAGATCTGCTTCCAGAATGGGATCAGATCAGAGTTGAATGGTTCTGTGACATGTACATCCTGGAGATGATTCCGATTCATCAAGACCAGACAGAAAATGATGATGAATTTCGGAACTGGTTAGAAAGGAAGTACCCGGACTTCTACCAGACGGTGATGAAGGAAGGAAAGATCATGTCACTTATACCTAAAGCTCCTCCCTTTGAACAACTCCTTCCACCTTTGCGTCTAGACAACAAGCTAGATGCTGTCAAATTCAAGGATGCCTACTATGGATTTGCTGACAAAGGAGGAATTCATAGAAGAGAAGATCTGGACAAGCTGATGCATTTCAACTCTGGCATCAGAGGCGACAATCTGTTCAACCTGCATGTTCACCCGAGCAAATAGATATGATTAAATGGCCAAATAAGATGGAACAAAGAGACCCTCCAACAGACGAGCAAATGAACATGTTCACCCGAGCAGGGTCCCATCCCATAAACGACTTATCTTCAGGAGAACGGAGCTGGGAACTCAAAGGAGTCCAGGTTCGGGGTCCTGCTGGGGGTGAAGTAGATGTACCGACCTCCATTTTGATAATTTTTGTGATCGGACTGACCGCAGAAGCAGTTATTCTGGTCACTTCAGCAGTGGGGGTCGTCTCAATAACATCGATGCTAGTCGGAGCTATCGGATTTTGTTCGTCAGGTGCCCTTCTGGATCTCTTTGGCGAGGGAGCTTGGTCGCTCGATCCCTGCTCGATAGGACGAGTTATCCTCTTCGACCGACTCGACTCGCCAAGTCCGGGCGTGGCTGGTCGGCTCGCCTTTTTCACTCTGCTAGCCTCCCCTCGATTTGCTCGCTGAGCATCTCTCTCGGCTTGAATTCGAGCAAGCTCTTGAGGTCTCTTAGTTCGAGCCATTTCAGTGTGCTCGGATGTGCTTACAACAACAGTGACTGCAAGGAAAGCTATAGACAGATGAATTTATTAAAAAAGAAAGAGAAATCGGGAACAAAGGGCACAATACATTTGCAAGTATAAAAAGCCATCCTTACCAGCTGGATTGACGACAACTAAATGGTGAGGGGGCACGTACAATCCTCCCTTTTTCCTTTGGTCAGCAGTATTCAACGTCTTCACTGACCGTTCTGAATATGGCTCAAGATCGATTTGCCAGATACTGCTGAAATAACCATCGTTTGTCTCTTTGTACGTTGCTGCTTGAATTCCTGAGATCGAGAAAATAAGTTAAAATCAGTTCATTGTGACGAGCAAAAAACACAAAAATACTTACTTCGACAGATCCCAAAATCTGTGGGGATATCTAAGCGAGCATTTGGTTCACATCCAGAAGCAGGGCTTTTCCAATGGCCCCCCGATGAACCAAAACTTCTCTTTCCAATCAGTAATCTTGTTAGGTACATCCTCGATGACGTTACATTTGGCATTCGCCTGCATGAACAACCATCCGTGTTCACCTTTGGGTTGGGACAAATGAACTAATCGAGAGAGTTCTGCTGCTGTTGGATAGTACACGGGCTTCGTTTTGCCAAACAGAGTTAGGAAACTCATAATCATGTGCCACCCATTCGGATTTAGCTGTGTAATGGTGATGTTCCATTCTACGAGCAAGCGAGTAATAGCCGGATGGAGTGGGAATCGAAGACCCGCTTCCATTATATCTAAGTTCACAGCAACACAACCCTCAGGAGGCTGGTCTGCTCGCTCATCGGGACCAGACGCCCAGAAAAACACATCTTTTGGGGTCTCGTAATTCCTATACAATTGGCCGAGCATATCTACATCAATCACGCTTGCAATTTTGCTCGCCGGATATTCATTCTCAACCCTGGTCCTGTGAGGTTGTTCTGGCCATTCAAAATCATAGTGAGCACTGTATTTGGTGTATGTTGGGCTATGAGGAAGACCAACAGGGATGTCGAGCTCCGTGTTCTGTTCGCCGTCGAATCCTCTGTTCGACTCATTAACATTCTCAGTCACCAAGATTTCCTCCCTCATATAGTCATCACCCCTATTTACATCGTGATTATATACAACCCTAGATCCAATTTGGGGTTGGGATAAAGAATCTTCACCCGAATTATCTAAAAAATCAGTACGGGTTAAATCTCGATCTAGTTCATTGAGGGCATCATCGGAATCCAACGAAAGAATGGCAAATGGTTGTCGAACTTGCCAACGGGATCCTGAACCCGAGGCATTCATCTCTGGCGCATTAGCACCACTACGAGAGATCGGACGGAAAGAGGAAGAAGAGGAACTATGATGATTCGACTCTATTGAAGCGGTAGAACTTGAACGAGAAGTCATAATTGGGATTAAAGAGCGTACGAAATAGTTACCTGAAAGAAATCCTTCGCTGAAATAAGCGTGTTCTTGCCAAAAATTTCAGACGAGACATAGTATGAAAAAAAAAAAAAGACAGACTGAAGAGAAAGAAGAAAGGTTGAGGCGGCAAAATAAGTATTTATAGATGCTGCAAGAAATTTTGAAAATTCAAAAAAGAGGGTTCTGACACAAAAGACGAAGCGACATTCACAAATGGCGCGGCTCAATAGATCCAACAGCCGGGCCCCCATGATGAATTCAAAGCGGCCCGGCTGGGGGGTATTGTTGTGATCGATATGTTTACTCGATTAATTTGCACACGTCGGAGGACACGTGTATCAATAAATTATCAAAATAACCATATCCGGTGGAGAGGTGTTCGCCCAGATAATAATTCAAGTGTGCTCGCTACAAGTATGCTCGCTTTGTCTGCTCGCTACAAGTCTGCTCGCTTTAGTGTGCTTGCCTTGACAACAGTACAAGTGAGCTCGCCAAATCTGTTAAGTATTATAGTCATTCTTATATGCTCGTTAAGGGCAGTGCTCCAGTACAAAATCAATATGGTCAAAGGAGCGAGCAGAGCGATCGATCGAGCAAAAGTCGATACAAAGGGCAGATGACATGAAAGCCAAGTCACTAACTGAACTGAGCCATCTGGACGACAAGAAAGAATGCCTTATAAGCAAGTAAATCCAAAGGTCAACCAGGAAGACGAAGTTAAAAACGTGGCAGCATCACATGAGTTCTTGCAAGACACGAAGTCTCCAGCTCATGCTTGCCAAACCAGCTCATGCTTGGCAAAGTACTATAAATAGAAGGAAAAAGAACAAGAAGAGGGTTCATAAATTTTCCAGAAAGGTTCAGAAAAAATTCCCAAGTACTCACATACATTCCCAAAATCACCATCTATCCTCATAAGAAGTATTGTGTACTGTATACCTCGCAATATGATATCCCTGGCTTGGAATGCCCCCAGAGTAGTCATTTATTGACGAACTGGGTCAACAATTTCTTGTTATTTACCATAATATCGTACACGTACTTATTTTGTTTGTGAGTTGTTCAAAAATTAGCCACATAAAATTCGCATAAAAAATGACTCGCAACACTTAACATACACTTACACAACATTTCCCCACCTAATTACATTTATAATATATAATAAGAAAATAAATAGTAAAATATTAAGCTAAACAAACTTATTTTGCACAATGAATCTCCAAGAAGTGGACTGGACCTTTAATTTATGATTAACATGAAACTCAATAGAATCATATTCTCGTCGCATATGATTTCTTATTTTTTTAAATTTTGGCAGCATCAATTTGTAGTGGGCCTTATACTGAATTTTGGTCTCGAAAGTACTCTAAAATCTTATCGAAACAATCGCTACAAAGTGGTCTCTCACTTCTCTACTTGCATAGATACGCTCATCAAAAATGTTTATAACGGTTTCCATAGTCTATTACGGATTTAGAATCCAAACATTAGCTTTTGAAATATATAGTAGCACATTTAGATTTTATAGGCTTACGGGAATTAGAGCCCTTCCAGTCCAATTTATAACAATAAAAGAAGGCAGAAGGGCACGATATTATGTATTATTCAGCAACTGCAAATAGATGAAACTTGGGAATAAGTCAAATCGTGAAAAAGCTTGAAGAATCATGGAAGAAGAAGGCGTCTTTAGAGTTGTTCTTGAGTTTTTATGTTTTCTGTTTCATCTTTTGCTCTTTTTATGCCTATGGATGGTTTAGTACCTTATTTTAATTCCGGATTTTTCTAAACTTGTATTGATGATTGTTAATTGAATTCCGTGTTGTTTGTGATGATTTACTAAGGATTATTTATAATTATATCATTTGTTTTCTTTTCTTTTTTTCGTGTCTTAATAATTAATTTAGATTTATCGCATAGATTATTTTGTTTGCATGTCTCCTTATTCATATCACATAATTGAGTGTATGACAATTTGTAGCAACTAGTAACTTTTTGCTAGGTTGATATAAATTGAATTCTTTCGAATCGAGCGTGCATATTTGGAAATTTATTTGACCTTTATTCTTATGATTAATGTCTTCACTAAATTAAATTTAGATCATATCTAGATTGTTTGGCTTAAGAGGTTCCGTGAAGAGCGTATTTCAATTGATAAAATTAGGGATAGAATCGGTAAACAGTATGATTTTATTGATGGTCATTAATCTGTAAGTAAAGTAGAGCAACTGTTATATTTATTTAGCATAGTTAAAATCAAGGGTGAATGAACCACAAATTAGAATACTTTAATTGATTGATTTTATTTATGATTATTTATTGATCTGATTAATATTTCAGTATTTGTTAGAAAATCAATCCAAACTCCTCCTATTTGTTTGTTAAGTTTCCATTAATCCATTCGACTAGACACTCAATAATTTTTCTATGTTCCCTGACTGCGGATCAATCCCCTTACTTGTCACTATTACAAGTTAGTAGAGTACTCGAGGATATTTTATATTTGACGCACCTCAACAATGCTATTAAATTTTGGCATCGTTGACGGGGAACGATGTGAATATTTTTGCATCAACCTCGTTTAATTTATGGGGCATATTTTTTTTGTTATATTTCCGAGTTTTTTAAGTGTTTTTTTTTTTTTTGGCTTTATTTTTAGTCTCGTATTCCCCCATTAGTTTTGTGTGGTTAATGAAATTTTCAGCAATTTTGACACTTGACATCTAGTCACTAAGCAGCAAAATTTATGCATTACTTTTTTTGTTCGGTTATTTTTTCCTTTTCTTTTTGTTCGATTTCACGTGTTTCTGTCTCTTTTCAGGTGCCTCATTTGGCTAAATTATTCACATTTATGGAGTTGTTTTCTTTGTTGGAAACAATCAGAGAATCCGTACATGCTTACTTTGTGCAACAACGTATCATTCTACTAACGATTGTCTAGTATTATATTCTTCACAGGAGCCCTGTTATGATCCACATTATAAAACTTACAATTCAGGGTGGTGCCACTATCCGAGTCCTCGATATGGGAATCAACAAGGCATTTACTCCGGGACAATCAATGACAACCATATCAGTATCAATATGCCTCAAGTTTTCAAGAATTATGAAAATTGGATTGGTGGAAAAATGATGAGGAAAAGTTTGAGCCATCTTTGAAAGATATGATGAGAACCGACTTGTAATACATTTGAATTTCAACGTGAAAATATGGAAATTCAACAAGGAACCTGTTGGAACACGGGGGTTAGAAATCACTAACTTCTATTCTAGAATTGCAGTGAAAATAAATAGAACCCGGTTGAATTCTACGTAAGACTGAATCCTCAAAGTCCGAAATACAACCACGAGAATTGATTCACGAATTGCTTCCATAATCCACAATTTAAGAGCCCTTTTGATTGTTGTATTATTGTGATGCGGTGAGAATTAAGAAGAAAATCACTCTATGTATTTTCTCTATATCTTACGTCTTCTGTGTTATGCAGAAGAAAAGATACCGGAGTGAATTCTCATCAATTCACGTAATATTCGTTAGAATTGAATTCCAAATCTCCTCCATTTATTATCTCATGAAAGTTAACTAACTTCCCAATTAACTCTATCCACTTTCATGGGTAGATATTGTTATTATTTAAATAATAATTAATATAAAATTAATTGAGTTTAACGCACTTTTGGTCCCACAGGACACACCCCCTCACGATTTTGGTCCCAAACCTTACACTTTTGGTCCCGTAGCCGAAAATTTTGACACATTTGGTCCCTCCATCAATTTTTCCATCAAATCCATTAACACTTTTGGTCCCATAGAATTTTTGGTCAACAGAGGCGCGTGTGGTTGTTTTTGGAGGGAAAAATCTGACACTTTTGGTCCCATAGGATTTTTTACCTCATTTTTTTCATCAAGATTTTCAGATTTTCTGGGAAAATGTAGCTTTTGGAGAGAATTTTCCCTTTATGGAGGGAATTTTACATACTACACTTTCCACAAATCGTCAACTTATAAAGAAACAACAGATACAAGTTCGAGGCAACAAGAAGTTAATATATGTTTTACACTATGATGCAAATTAAAATGTACACCCGAATAAGGAAACAGTTTTAAACCGAAAATAATGTGAAGGACAATAACAAGAGAAACTATATGCATTCATTAATCCAGCAACATGCAAAATACAATGATAAATGTACCTAATCAATTATCAAATTCCTCATTCTCGTGTGATAAAATGAGGATGACCAAGAAATAGAGCATGGTATAAATGAGAATGGCTATACAATCCATTATCAAATTCTATATAGGAACAATAATTGAACTCAAACAAACCAACAATCCTTCTCAACACAAAATAATGCAGAAACAAAGCAATGTAGCAATTACCAGGCACAATTTTAGGTGAATCCTCCTTAGCATTGGGAGCACATACATACCGTTGGCAAATTGATATAAAACCCTATAACATCACCCTCTTTATACCCTTCTTTTCCAAACTTCTCCCTCAATGCCTTGTGAACTTTACTCCCATCGCCATCCCTATATCCATAATTGTTACTATCATATCCCACAGGCGCCTGCAGGTCCCCTTCCCTTGAATTCCTTCCAAATACTATTTCTTTCAATCACCAATAAATCCATACAACAAAGACAAACACCTAGTCTCATATATGTAAAGACTCGAAGGGAACATCTAAACAAAACTTAATCAATTAATAACCTTTCCTTGTCATATCTAAATCACTAATATTTGATAGCAGAAAAATAGAAGAAAGTTTAGATATCGCCAATATCGTTTCACAAGCAAAACCAGAAAACACGAGCACGCAATATTGATCACTAGTAGACAAGAAATTTCAAATCCCATCAGCCCCAGATAGAAATATTGATCAGATTCACCCTTTCATGAACAAAATAACAGAGAGAATCTCCAAAACAGTTCAAATTATACTTTCTGTTCTGATCCCTTTCCCATATAATAAGAAATCATATTAAGCCTAATACATAATCATCTACGCAATGCAGCTCAAACATAGAAAACAATACTCTGAAAAAAGGAACTCTATACATGTATCAAACACAACTCGATCACCATTATATGCAACAATTCACCACACACATACAATCAAGAAAAGAGGAACTCGAAAACAAGACAAGCTGGAGACAAACCTTCTCGGCTTTTGAGCTTTTTTACAATGTTTTCCAAAACCGCTAACAGCCCTAAATCGTCTTTCCCGCCTGATAAAACCAGCGGCTTCATCCAGAGAATGCTGCGATTGCGATTGCGATTGAGATTGAGAAATTCGTTTGCGGTGATTTTTGTGGGAAGAAGGGGAAGCAAGAGGGGGCAAATCGGAAACGGGCTTCAACATTAAGGTGAAATTAGGCATGCGCCTCGCTTGATTTCGTCGGCATCTCCAGATGAGCCAGTATTCGTATTAACAATCCCAGTCGAATTCGTAGGCAAAATAGCAAGGTTTGAGTGCAAATCAGAAACAATACCAGAGTTACCCTCTACACCAGACTTACCAGTCGAGATACCAGACACGGGCAACCCACTCAAATTCAATTGCAAATCAGGAAAATTACCAGCAAAAGGGCGCAGCGTGTTACCTGATACAGCCCCTACACCTGAAGCAGATGGTGCTCTGTATGCCTCCGACGGAGTAGGCAGGGCCGCGTGCAGCGGCGCTGTCATCGAAGTAGGGCCAGAATCTGAAGGGTGCAAGCCTGGCATCTCCGAGCAAGGGCGTTTGGAGGACGTCGCCATAGAGGGGAAATCAGCGCGACCGGGTTGAGAATCGCGAAGCATCGCGGAGAGGAAGCTAGGGTTGGCGAGGCGTGAGAGGAAACCGCTAAACATCAGCGCCATGTCCTCCGCTGTGAGAGGTTTCGTGGCCATGGGTGGCCTGGCCGCGGACGGCCGCGAATTTGGGGAAGACGAACGGCGAATTTCAATCTCACCGTGAATTTGGGGAAGACAAACGGCGAATTTCAATCGCACACAGCAAAGGAGCGCCTCTTTTAACTCTTATTCTTATTTAATTCGTATAAAAAAAAATTTGTTTGTTTTAACGTTTGACTAACAGCGCGTGTTCGGGACGCGCGAGTTTGACGGAAAATTGGACGGAAGTTTCAGTTGTGGGACCAAATGTGTCAAAATTTTCAGCTTTGGGACCAAAAGTGTAAGGTTTGGGACCAAAATTGTGAGGGGGTGTGTCCTGTGGGACCAAAAGTGCGAAAAACTCAAAATTAATTATTATATTAATAATTACTTTCATCTCCCACTCGCACATGAAGTTGAGTCTTTCACTCGTTTACTTCCCCTTTTTACACCATCACCTAATACTTTTTCATACAGACAAATAAATCGTGTGACCCTCGAGGATATGAGTTTTTCACGTTATACACATGTTACGGATATATAGCAACTCAACCAGTTTTATATGAAGAATTCAAAACTCGTTATACCCCAGAACTCTTTCAGTTAACACAAGTTGATATATCTCTTCCAATCCCTTGAAACTATTAGAGCATATTCAACCTTTAATCAGTTCTATGTATTCATAACAAGTTCTCAACTTGATTGACCGGTCAATGAACACAATAGAAAGTGTTAATAAAGATGTCCTTCCTTTCACACAAAATATCTACAGATTTCCACTATAGTTGCTTTCCTAGACATGTACGGCATTGCTGCATTAATCATAGCTATTGGTAGCATGCTAAAGTAGCAACACTAAAGTGAAGACTTATAAATTTAGTAGAAAGTCTCAAGGGTACTTCTAAGAGGCTTATCAAAACCTCAAGGCCCCATACAATGAGAAAATAGGGATATCTTTCTCATTTCCTTATGGTCAACTTAGCACATGTGGTATGAAACACATGTCACGATGTTTTAACTTCCCAGGATGCAAGCGTGTGTCATTTTATTTATTTGACATCGTGTAAATCACAGTTCAAGTATATCATCGACACTTAACTTGGATTTCCTCCTTCTATTGTCTAGGAATCCATTGATTTAGCTTTGTAACAAGTCAAATAGATTCTTGGTAAAATCTATTGCGATTATCTACTATATAATCTCATCTCTGCACATACCTTGATATCAGAGGCGATTGCTCGTATGAGAGAGCCAATCAACTTGTCGACATACTATTATATGAATATTTTATATAGTTCACAATACATAAATTGTTGGGGTTATATATACTGGAAAGTATGTTTTTACTTTGTATAACCAAACTGAATTTCTATCTTATTTACTGGAAATAAATTATTTATCACTGTTGCTTTAAATATAATTGAATGTTATATATATTTATTGCATAATTGTTCGAATAATAGTACGTGTTACATTGTAGTTAATTTGGTGATACCAGATCTCAGAAGATCAAATTAACAGTTCCTTGTAACTAAGTACAAATTCACAATCAAGATGGAAATGAACAATCCATCGTGAAAGGTTGAAGTGTAAGGCTCTGATTGGCTTGTCTTGACCAAGAGATTACATTGGTGCATTATGATGTGTTGAATAGGACCTACAGGAGGATAAATTCTTCAGTACTGAATGTAGAAGAATCAGACCTCAGTGGTTCGTTATTTTTTAATCTCTGTCACTTAATAAGGATTGTGTGTGATTAATAATTATTGCTTTGGCATATGCTGGGAAGAGAATCATTGCGACTTCGATACCTTATATCTTGAGCAATAATATTAATTGCATGACGATTGCTAAATTAATACGGAGAATCGTGTGCAAGTACGTCTTGTGTGATTTGTCCCCTTGGTGGGCTCAGAAGTTTTATCATACTAAATCTTGCAAGTGAAATTTGTTTCCGGTATGGATAATATTGTTGAGATGTTCTTACTCCAAGAAAAATATATTAATTAATATAAAGCTCTTCAGTGGCTTAAATTAATTAATGGACTAAATAATCTTAAACACGGGAAATAATAATCGGGAGCCATATTACAATAATATGGGTTAAGATGGATAGTGCAATATTAATTAAGTAGTTGGATTAATTAATATTTATATTGTGGCTCAATATTGATAATTCAAGGTCCATTGGAAGGTCCAATCTTAATTCTCCTAAAGGCCCCTTTAGTAGCCCAATATAAAGTTCAATAACTGAAAAATGTGTTTAAAATAAAAAGAATTTATTGTTGCCAATTTTTCTATTTTTTTCGAAAAATATAGGGAAGAATGAAAAAAAAAAGGATTTTCTTGATTTTCTTAGAAAGATTTTATGGAAAAAGATAAGTATTCTTGGAATACAAGATTATCCCATAAATTCAAGAAAAGTCAAAATCTTGATTCTTTCCTATATGAGATTTTTGAAAATATCTCCTAAATAAGGAGGTGTGATTTTGTAGAGATTTATTTTGGGAGAAAGAATATATTGGATATATTCAAGTTTCTTGTGGGACAAGAAAAGACTCATCCCACATCTAAAAAGCCTCATATTTTCATCCCCCTCCTTATGTAAAATTCATCCCCAAAATAATTCCATGTGTTGGAAAAATTAGAAATCCACAAAGGTGGTGCAACAGTTTTCTCTTTTCCCTTTTGTTAATTATTTGAAGGAGATCCTCCCACCGGGATATCAAATAAGGACATGGGAATACTAGAGAAGGTCGTTGGGTTTGTGTGATCGTTTTTCTTCCGTTGAATCAGCCAAAAGGTACGCCATATGTAACTCCTAGAAATCCGCATGTGTAGGATTTACGTGGCAATTTTGTACGCATGACATGTTGTTGTGATTTAATTGTTATTTGAATTAATATAGGATTAAATCATGCTAGTAATAATTAAATTAATTTAAATTTGTATTTAAATTGCACCTCGAATAGATACGGGCACCCTATTTCCCAACATAAATGTCTAGTAACATTAACAACTACTTTGTAGTCCATTTAAATCCATACAAACCCAAGATCTTAAGATGTCTTACACATCTTCTGTAATTAGGTTTGACAACAAATCTGCCAATATTAAGTCAGCAGAAAATTTATTCAAAAATCACTCTTTCTTCTTTGTAACATCTTTACAAAGACAAACTTTTCATTATACTTGGAATCGTTAGAGTAATCTTTAGTTGCTTTGATTACTACGATGAATCATAACAACTCCCACTGGAGTGTTTGATTTCACAATCAATCTTTACAGCTCCCAGTGGAGTGTTTAATTTCACAGTGAATCGATATAACTCCCGCTGGAGTGTTTGATTCCAGAGTGAATCAATATAACTCTCACTGGAATGCCATATACATCAATGAATCATTACAACTCCCACTTGAGAGTTTAATTCTCAATGAATTGTTACAACTCTCAATTAAGTGCTTACTAATTCCAAATATTTCATGAAAATTCATAACCAAAATTTTTATTTGACTGCAGATGCACATGCCACTACATCAGTTTTATAAGTGGTTAGTGCTACATAGACTCATTTCATGTCACAACATAAAATTGCTTCATTATTAAGCAAGAAGGAATAACTAGAATTTGATTTACTTTCATCCAAATCATAATTCTAGTTAGTGTCTGTATACTCTCTAAGTCTAGATTATCTCCTTGAGATAATAATCTGCAATAACCTTCAGATATCTAAAAAATCCCACACACTATATTTTAGTGTCTTTTTTTTGGATTTAATTGATATCTGCAAACCAAACCAACAACTTAACAAATGTCTGGATGTGCACACAATTTAGCATACATCAGCCATCCAATTGAATTTGCTTATGGTACATTTGACATTTCATCTTTCAGTCTATAGATAGTCGTCATAGTTCAGTGACTCGTCCTTTTATAACATGAGAACCAACATGCTTTTATACATTCATTTGAATAGTTTTAGAAGTCTTACTATATAAGTCTGCTAAGACTTTCCAAGTAACCTCTTTGAACGATCTTTATGAAGCTTTCACCAAAAGATTCTCATTGTTATCTTTCCAGTTAATGATGTATCAATATATGATCATAGAATTACATAACTATCTTTGGACCGTTAAACATAAACACAATGGTCTTTGTCTAACAAAGTTAATATGAGATCACAATCATAGTATGAAGTCTCAAGTACCACTGTTTTGAGGATTTGTTTAAGTTTGTAAATGAACTTCTTCAATTTACAAATATTATCCTTTTCTTTGAATTCTCCATTTGACAAAAACAATAACGTCCATTTTTTATGTAATTCGAAACCCATACTTGATACTATAGCAAAAAAGTGAACGAATCGAGGTAAATCTCACAACAGATGAAGAAAGTTTTAAATACCCCTTTCTGAGTATAATCTTTCTCTACTAAGTGAACATTTTTAAGAAGTATCCCAATAAAGGATCTACAAGTTTCAAAAAACTTGATTTGATCTTATTGACTTTATATTATCTTTCATTGCTTTGTTTCATTAGTCTCTTGCATAACGAGATAGAACCTCACGATCATCTGTAGGTTCTTCCTCATTCACTAAAGACTGATCTAATTCTGAAAATATAAAGAAGGTGTGTCCCTCAATATCATGATGTCTCTCAGACACATGCTTCCTAGAATATTTTTCAAGATTGAAACTTTGTGACATAAATAATCACTACAGAAAATCACACATTCCGTGACGAAATTTTCTGTGATGACACAAAATTCGTCACATTTTATTACTTAGAGGTGACAAATTTTATTTTCGTCACTAAAAAAGTAGAATATGTGACAAAAATTATTTTTGTCACTAGTTGTAATTTTTTTCATCACTAATTCGTACATTTCATAACGACAACAAGAAATTTGTCACAATAAACTTTGGTGACGATATACATAATAATTAGTGACGATATTCAACGTCAAGAAAAATAATATTTTCGTGACGATGCTATGTTTTGTCATTAATCATTCAAACCAATTAGTGACACACTTAATTCATCACAATATTATTTGGTGACGATCTTCATTGTAATTAGTGATTTATCATAGTCATCATATAATATAATTTTTTTCATGACGATTTTATGTTTTAATCGTTAATTCTTCATAGTAATTAGTGACATATTCTTTCATCTCCAACATTTATATATAGTGACGATTAATAAATTTTTTTTTTAATGACGACTTTATTTAAATCACACTATTATTCGGTGACAATCTTCATTGTAATTAGTGCGATCAATATTTGTCGTATAATATAAATTTTTTCATAGCGGTTTTATGTTTACGTCATTAATTGTTCATAGTAATTAGTGACATATTCTTTTCGTCACCAATATTTATATATGGTGACGATTAATAATCACTTGTTAGTGACAAACTTATTTAAATCACAATATTTTTTTGTGACGATCTTTATTGTAACTAGTGAAGATCATATTGGTCATATAATATAAAATTTTCATGAAGGTTTTATGTTTTAGTCACTAATTATTAATAGTAATTAGTGACATATTATTTAAATCATCAATATTTATATATAGTGACGATTAATAAGCATTTGTCACTTTCAACAAAAAAGGAAGTTATAAATTCTATAACGGGTTTTTTTGCGATACATGAATTTTGTCATCATTTTATACACAAACGCGATGAATTTGAATTTTGTCATAAGAATAAATTGTGGATTGGTAAATATTTAGTGACAAAATTTCATATTAAATCACTATTATTATACATATGTTGACGAAATTAAATAAAAAGTCACAGTAACTCAAGTATAAAATGCAATAATAAAGATTTGAACCCAAGACTTCTAATATAGAATTTAATTACACCCACCAACTCAACTAAACTATACAAATTCAATGCTTATATTTGAATTTAATATTATTATATTTTAAGCATCGATTTTCCTTATATAAAAATTGTAATACGGTAATCTTTTAGTAATATACATAATTTTATATTAAATCATTATCATGCACATATGGTGACGAAATTAAATAAAAATTTACAATAATTCAAAATAAAATGTTGTAATTAATGTTCAAACCTAAGACTTCTACAATAAAATTTAATAAATAATCACCACCTCAAATATACAATTTTCACATGTGAAAATATATAGAAACTCCTTTATTAAAAGAATAAGAAAATAAATAATTGCCACCAACAAAGATTGATCACATGTCTTCAATAAGAGAATGTCAAATTGCATCACTAGACCACTTAACCTTAATGTTCAAAAATTGAATTATATATATAATATATAGTTTATTCATTTCAATTAAAAATATAATAAAATGAATTCATTATCCTTTATTTAAATAGATAATAATTATTCAATAGGGATCAATCACATTGTGTCCCCGAAAGCAGAGAAAGACAACTTGTACCACTAGGGCACATAACCATGATGTTCGAAAATTAAATTTTATCAAATATATAATTTATTCGTTTCAATTAAAAATATAAGCAAAATCATTTATTTTTAAAAAATAGCACTATACAAGTTTGATGTTGATAGAAGTTGAACCTGGGTCACCAAATAGAGAAAGAGGAATTTTTACCACTATACTAAAATAACTTGATGTTCAAAAATTGTGGTTTTATATATAATAAATGTGTGTATTCATTTTAATTAGTTATGTATATTTAATTATAAGTATAGATTACAAATTCACAATTGTATAATACATTTTAAAATTATATTTTTTATTGTAATATTGTCTTATTTTGCATGTAAATATTTCGTTTTGATTAGATAACCTGCATAACTTACTTACTTTTTTATGTTTAGATTGTAATATTATTACGTTTTTTCTAGTAATATTGTTATGTTTTTGCATGTAATTTTGTTATGTTTTGTTTGTAACACTGCTTCATTTTGTTATTTTGAAATCAAAGTAAAAGATGTTAATAATTGTTGATTATAAATTTTAATACTGCTAAGTTATGCATTTAATGCACTTCAAATTTTTTATTTTTTATTTGTTTTGGATGTAATACTTTTATATTTTTACATGTAATACTGCTTCAGTTTTGATCTAATAACCTTTCAGTTATCACGACTCATATCTTTTTGTAGTATAAGTTACACTCTTTAGTATCACGACTAAAACCCTTTTGTAATATAAATCATACCCTTTAGTTATAACGATTAATATCCTTTTGTAGTATAGATTACACTCTTTAGTATCACGACTAATATCATTTTGTAATATAAGTCACACCCTTCAATTATCACGACTAATACCCTTTTGTAGTATATGAATTACCTCTTTAGTATCATGACTAATACCCTTTTGTAATATAATTCATACTCTTCAGTATCATGAATACTACCCTCTTGTAGTATAAATATCGCGACTATTACCCTTTTTTCATATAAGTTACACTCTTCAATATCACGACTAATATCCTTTTGTAATATATACATACCCTTCAGTTATCACGACTAATGTCCTTTTGTAGTATAAGTTAAACTATTCAGTATCACGAATAATACCCTTTTGTAATATAAGTCATACCCTTCAATTATCATGACTAATACCCTTTTGTAGTATATAAGTTGCACTCTTCAGTATCACGACTAATACATTTTTGTAATATAAGTCATACCCTTCAGTTATCATGACTAATACCCTTTTGTATTATATAAGTTACACTCTTCAATATCACGACTAATACCCTTTTGTAATATAACTCATACTCTTCAGTATCATGACTAATACCCTTTTGTAGTATATGTTACACTCTTCAATATCACGACTAATACTCTTTTATAATATAAATCATACCCTTCAGTTATCACGACTAGTACTTCTTAATTTATAATATAAATCACAAATTTTAATTATGATAACTAATACTCTTTTATAATCCGTATTATTACCTTTTAGTATCACATCAAAATCTCACACCACGAATCGCCCTTACCTTCAGACCATAATTTTATACTACGGGCCAAATTTCCACACTCCAATTTATGCAGAAGAATTATAACTTGAGCCTCTATTTATATCGAAATCCAAAATTCCAATCCCATCTCCAATCACAAGAAGCCGCCTGAAATCACGGGAACTCACCACCAAACCGCCGAAGCCGGCCTCACCGCTCTCGCCACATGACCCCACCGGAAATTCGATCGCACGAGTCCACCGCTCGATATCTCAGTTCACCACTCGATAGCACCATCGATCTGCAGCCTCTGCAAAATAGCTCCACATACAACTCCCAAAATCCGACCCGACACTGCCTCTCCCGCATCTCTCGCCGCCGTCGAGCTTTCTGCGCGCCATCACAACCAGCGGCGTGTCTCTGAAATCCACCGACATCAGTCCCGCATCGGCGTCCAGGGTTGCCGAGGCTTATGGGCTTGACCTAGTTGAACATTTGGGCCATAAAATTTCCCAGGTCTTATGAATGTTTGGGCCCAGTTTGTTTCGATCCACAAAAGCACGACGTTGTGTCGACAAATTGCCCAGGTTGTCTCGACTTTGTTTTGATCCACAAATTCCCACTATTCACAAATTGCCCAGGTTGTCTCGATGTTGTTTCGATCCACAAAAGCACGATTGTGTCACACCTTCCGTCGTTTTCTTTTGCTCTTTCTGTAAAATAGGTAATTTACCTTCCCGTAAACCATAATTTTTGATTGCTTAATTTGATTGAATCCATAATTTGAAATTTCCCTTAAATTAATTTTGCCTTAAACTTGAATTCGCATCCATTCGATGTTCTCGTATCCATGATAGTTATATATCGCTCTCCATTTCTCCGTAGCCTCAGCGTGCAATTAATCATACCAATTTGTTAATTCTAGGTTTCTAGGTTTGATGAATTTTTTTGCTTTTAATATGTGATAATGCTTTTGAATTCGTTGGAGATGTTGCATCCATTTATTCTTGTTATTTTTATTTGTTACTTCAGAAGAGGCTTCAATTTGGTTATTTTGTTATGTATATTGAGGTATTTGAGTTACAAGTGGAAATCCTATGAAGGTTTATGTGCCATGAGCAATGTATATATAAATTCTCAAGTCCAATTAGAATAATCTCGATACAGTTAAAATCATGAATATGGCATTTCATGCCACCTGGGATCATGGTTGAAACTTCTTATAATCTTTCATGAACTCCTGTCATTGACCAGTAGGATATCTTTAAGAGTAGAGGTTGATTGTCATCAGAATTATCATTGATTAAAATATGTTCCTTTGAAAGGGGCTTGTGAAATATCAATCTTAGGTAGCTGAGTTCTTAATATAAATTACTAATTGGTTTGGTTGATTTCACAAAAACTTTTAAGATCTTTGAAAAATATCAGATCTTTTATCTAAATGATCCAGTCCCTTTATTGTGTTCAAGTTTAAAAACTCTAGATTTTTTGTGCAGATCTTTTAGCCTAATGGCTTCAAGAGCTTATTGCGTCCATAAATTTGATCTGAGTTGGATAGTTTGAAAAAATAATTTGAAAATTAAAATTGAAAGTCTTAAGCTACCCGAGAAAAAAGAAGTCAAGAAAGAGCAAACAATCAATTGTTGATGAAAATCCCCATTCTTTGCCCACCAAGCATGAGGAAGAGAGTTTCAATGAGTTCAATGAAGCTTCTTTCGGTGGGCAATGTTTAATCAATCGAGGCAGTTATTTAGGGCTTTTGGAATCATGGCTTTACTGCACCATGAAGGTCTTTGGGACTTATCTGAGGGATTGTTGGAATCATCTTCATCGCATTCTTGACAGAAGCTTCAATTGAATTATTTCTTAGGTTTAGCCACACAGCTAAGTCTGTTTATTATGGGGGATGCATTTGGAATGTATGGCAGAATGGTCATACAAATCTGTGTATTAATCAACAACATCGGTGTGCTCATAGTATACATGATTATCATAGGTAAATCTGCATGATTGAATTGAAGTTGTGTGATTTTCATTTGTTCAAATTTGTGTAATTGTTAATCTAATGGAGGTTTATATGTTGAAGGTGATGTGCTTTCTGAAACTACACCTGATGGATTTCACCATGCTGCTGTTATAGAAGGTTGGTTTGGAGCACACTGGTGGAATGGACGATTTGTTGTTCTCCTTATCACCACACTTGGCATATTTGCACCACCTGGCCAGCTTAAAGAGAATTGGTGAGTCCTTTGTTATTCTTCAGCCTATCAATAAATTGGAAATTGGAACTTAAAACAATATTTTGTACGCCTATCAATTTTTATGCTTATGATTTAAGAAAATGATAAGTAATGTAGAATGAATTCTTTCCCATTATTACACAACATAGACCCACAAGTAACCGTGTATGTCAGAACAAATTGCTGAAATTATAGTAATTTTTAGTTGCACATCTTCTATTTATAGGTTTTGCAAGTATGTTGGCATCTCCTATTTACTATAGCTGAATCCTTCTTCTTTATTTATGTTTGCTGATTCATTGAGATACACATCTGCTTTATCAGTTGCACTTGTTGTTGTGTTCCTTGTTTTCACTGTGGGGATTACAGTCTTTAAGTTGATAAATGGAACTATTCTGATGCCTGGATTATTACCAGAAGTTACCGATCTGGTGTTGATACTCAATATTTTCACCGTTGTTCCCGTTCTTGTCACTGCATACATCTTCCACTACAATGGTAAGTAACACAGAAACCATTACATCTGGATTTTCCAATAAAATAGTTTAAGCAATATTATTAATGTTATCTAAAATTGGGTGACATTACCTTTTCATTAAGAAATCTTCTGATAATTATGGAAATGTCTTAACTTATGATCAATGTGCTGTAATATAAGAATAAATAGGTAATCTTCAGATAAGCTATTTGCTTCCTTGACTATGTAGAGTTTCACGTTCTATGAAATATTATTGTCCTTAATGGAATTGAAAATTTACTTTCCCCAACAATTCTTTCTATTTACTTTCCAGGTTCCGTTAAAGTTTTATCCCCTGTGGATACTACGTGTATCTTGGTGAAGACAAAAAGTGGCACTTACCCAAGAGAGTATCAGTTTCTCAAGTATGTATTTGTTCTAGTGGTTGAATTTCAACTATCATTATCTATGTCTGTTGATGTCTGCATGTTTCATTTCCTCAAATTATATTTTCTACAAATTTAATGCTCTAGAAAATTAGATGTTATATTGGCATACTCCCGATTAAGATCACCTACTAAATAATAAAAGTCGGCCTACTTTTTTTTTAGCATGCAAAATTCTATCTACTTTCTCAGTATATAAAATGATGTTAAAATGATCTCTCTTTATAGTATCTTTTCCCCATAGCAATACAAATGTCAAAAAAGAGATGTAAGAATAAAATGTTCACATCTTGACTTGGGGGGAATTGCCTCACCATTAATATTCAGCTTGGCAAATTCTTTTCTGGTTTGGTTGTATTTTTGTTGCATTTGTAGCTCCTCTATGTCCATTCTTGATTTTGTATAGGCTTCCTTATTGGATTTATCCACATTGTTATGGTACACGTGTGTATGGGTTTGATCTTGTTAATGGTCTGACATTTATGTATTCTCTCTCTGTTAAGCTCAGTTAAAATTGTACATTTTCTTATCAATATAATTCACATTTACCGAATTAACCACCCACCCAAAAAGATAAAATAAAAAAAAAATTGGTACACCCCTATACTCCCTTAGTAGTAGAACAACTGAACTTCAATTTGTATAAGTCATAATATTCTCTTTTCTGAATTCATTATCTGAAGTTGGTGCTCTCTCCATCGTAGATAAAGGATGTAAATTCATCACATTAGAAGACACCTTTGACTTATTCCAATGCATCATCTTTTTTTCCAATTTTTACTGCATCCAGTTCATCCTAAATGTCCTTTCGTTTCAGGGAAATCACTCAGATGATGATCAACCCATAGTTCTAAAGCTTGTAAAGGGTAGATCGCAATCACTGAGTCGCACATGTACCAAGGTAAATGATAGATACATTGTATGACTTGTATGTAATTATCATTCTCAAGTTTTTATATGATAATGATGGCAATGTGATTTGTTTTTTAATCGTTTCTTTATTTTGATATTTGATTCTAGGCATTATGCCGCGGTTTTAAATATTATTATGCATAAGTCTCCTTTTTAAACTTTGACTTTGTAATGGGAAAATGAGTGTCTGACTATTTATTTCTCGAAAGTTATGTAATTCCAATGTTATAAGTCTCCTTTTTAAACTTTGACTTTGTAATGTTAAATGGAGAAATTTTATTTTACTAGCATGAATTAATCATATATTAATTCAAATAATACTCTTGGTGTCCATATAAAAACCACGTAAAACCTCAATTTCTAAGTAGATTTATTTCTTGAAAGTTATTCCCAAGTAATTGAGAAACATATTCCAAAGGGAGTTAACAAAGATTGGTGCTTATTATGATCTTGTGAGATGTATGATTGTTTGAGAGATTTTATTGTTGCTGTTGTGATCAAGTAGTATCCGATATTGCAAAGTACTATAATTTCTTTTAAAATTTGTTTGTTGATGAGATCATTTTTGTTTTTCTTGAATTTATATGATCATTTTTGTAGGTTATTGTTTTCAAGAAAATCAAGAAGTATTATAGTTTTTGTTGTTTAATCAAGTGGGAGATTTCTTGAATTTAATGAGATAATCTTGTATTCCAAGAATACATATCAAATAGAAATTCAAAAAAATTTAACATGTCTTAATTAATTGGTATCGGTTATTTATTTCATTGTATGTTCATCTTATAAGTGACATATGAATGATATGATGATAGAAGATATGCTTTCTTGTGTGCTTTGTTAGTTAGCTGGAATGGATGCCATCTTTTTGCCTTATTAGTTAAAAATATAACTAGATTTGAGAAAATTCGTTATTAGTCTCAAAGTTGTGTAGCTTTTGATTTTCTAGTAATTTTGAGTTGGATATCCATATCAGGTCATAAAAGTTGTACAAATTCTTATTATTGTGCTTAACATGCAGTTTATGGTGTTGATGCATCATGTGCTTTTTTTTTTTTTTTTTATTTGCTATGAAAATTTCCATATCTATGGCTTTTGGTGTTGCTTGCTCTTAATGTGTAATTAGGTATCTTGTTTTTTATCATATTTGGTTAATCATTTGTGGCTAACATGATTTTCTCCGAGAATCATTACAATTATTATGTTCTTGTGCAAAAATACCATCAAGTAATATATTAAGTATATATAATTTCTTTATTTGTTTTGTTGATGAGATCATTTTTGTTTTTACCGCTTGATCATTTTATATATAAAAAATTATTATGTTCCTAAAATGCTTGTTTGGATTCAGAAATTTAGTTCATGTTCATCTTATTGATATGTTTCTAAAGTGATGTGATTGATTTAAAAAAAAAAGTTGTGTAGCTTTTGATAGTCAAAATTTGAGTTAGTAGATTGGTGTTTATTATCATATTGTGAGATCTATGACTTGTTGAATTAAATTAAAAAATTCATCTAATATAATATTTTTTATAGGTGATATCATTTGGGAGAAGATTTCATCATCTTACATCATCGCTATATTAAGTATATACCTTTGTCACCGTTTGCAAAAAAAAAATTAATAATAGCATGGAAATTAGTTTTATAAATGGGTAATTCTTGAGTTAGTAGATTGGTGTTTATTATCATATTGTGAGATCTATGACTTCTTAAAAAATTATTTTCATCTAATATAATACTTTTTTATAGATTGAGGGGCATATTTCTCATCTATGCTTGATTGAAAAAAAATAATTTTTAATAAATGGGTAATTCTTGGTGATTTACGCCTGGCAAAAAAAAAATTATTTTAGACTTGGTGGGCTTGATTGGGGGCATATTCTTGGGTATGCTTGATTGAGGAAATATACAATGATTACTTTGGTTTTTTCCTTTTAGTTTTGGTTTTTTTTAGTTTATTGTTTCATGTAATATTGATAATAAATATTATTTATTTATTTTTAATTGCTTGAAGGAGTTTTTTATTAATGCAAATTAATTTTTTTTATCTTTAATTAATTTAGTAGTTGAAATTAATATATCTAGTAATTATTTTATCTTTAGAAATTAATATATCTAGTAATTAATTTAGTAGTTGAAATTAATATATCTAGTAATTTTTTTTATCTTTAATTATTTATTAATTTTTAATTGCTTGAAGGAGTTTTTTTTATCTTTAATTAATTTAGTTTTTGTTGTAATATTTACTATTTAGTAATTGAAATTAATATATCTAGTAATATTATTGATTTTTAATATATATAAAAATTCAAATAAATTGATAATAAATTATTATTTAATGATGAAATAAATGTGTCACAATATGTATTATTTTTATGACGAAATATTAGTGACGGTATTTCAACTAATCATGACGATATATGTTGTTGCTATATCAATTTATTTAGTGACGATTATCATCATCGTCACTGGATAATAATTTTTTATGACAAAATATTTTGTCACCATTTTCACATCTTTTAACGACGATGAATATTTTGTCACTAAAGTCCAATTTTTTGTGACGAAATTTAGTTTTCATTATATCTATATATATAACCACGATAATTTTTTTCGTCATTTTTCTGTAATTCTTTCATGACGAAAAATGAGAAATATGACAAAAAATATATTGTCACCAAATCTGTACCTTTAGTGATGATTATTATTTTCATCACTAAATAATACATTATAGTGACAAAAATAATTCGTCATAATTTCCACATCATTTTGCGACAATAAAAATTTTGTAACTAAATCATACTATTTAGTGACAAATTTTTTCGTTATTTTATATGTACACATATAACGACGATCAACATTTCGTCACCGAATAACAACTCTTTCTTGACGAATATAGAAAACGCTACGAAATAACCAAGCTAATTGTGACAAAATTAATGTCACTAAAGTAATCTTTTTTGTGACAATTATTTATATCGTCACGTAAAGTTGAACTTTAGTGACGAAACATCATATTGAGCGACGAATTTTTGATGCCTAAAGTGACAATTTATGCGTCACAATAGATGGAAACATATAGGGATGATGACCTTTTTCGTCACCAAATGATGCCCATTTCACGACGAATTAATATACCGTCACATTTTTCATAATATCACGCACTATAAATGACGATCTATGCCACAAAAAAATTCGTCACAAATTATCAATTGTGACGAAAAATGATGCTTTAGTGACGAATTTTTTCGTCGCGATTTCTCGAATTTCCTGTAGTGAATTACTCTCATCAAAATCCATCTAATCTTAATGGGTAAACTTTTATCAAATATCACAACATTAAGTAAATGAGTGATTATTTCAATCTTAAAATGGTATAGTATTTCGAATACCTCCCCTACTAGGAATTTTTTTTCAGAAAAATTGACATTATGTGATTTTATCTCATGTCTTACTCTGAACTTCTTGATCTCCAATCAATTTGTATTAATTGAATTTAGCATAGTATCTTAGAAGATACATTTCTAAATCCTTTAGACCCTTGTTGGTCTGCAGATACCAAAATTAACAAAAGATAAGGTCTTCCACTTTCTAGAGTCCAGATGAAGTTAACTTAATCAACTATGAATAACTTTATTCAATATGTAGACAATCATAAATAACTCATCTTTCCAAAAAAAGATAGTTAAAATTAATTGTCCTGCCATGGATCATGTCATATCCAACAACGTTTATTCATTCTTTCAATTACATCATTGAACAATGATGTATAAGGTTTTGATAATCATTGGATTATATCATATTCATTACACAATTACCAGAACTGCATGGATAAACATTCACGTCCTCTATTGGTTCTTAAAACTTTTTAAGGTTATGTCTTTTTATTCTCAACCCTATTTAGGCAATGTTTGAAGCAACCCAATGCCTCAAAGTTGTGAGAAATTTCAGACATGTAAAATGTGAAAAATTATCAACTTAACTAATGAAAAAACCGGTAAGTTCCATGATTTGCTATTTGACATTAGTAAAATCATACTTATCAAAATAAAATAATTGCAATGAAAAATCAATAATCACTGTTTTATCAAATGGTTTTCTAATCACTTATGAACAAGACAATGTTCATATTTTGATAACTTTAACATTTTAAGACGAACTCCATAGTTCTTCTTTCACAAGCCAGTTATTCAAATCTTGCACAATGTGACTAAATATAGCATGCTAAATGTCATCATTTACACAAGCACAACTAGAGGAATAAAAATTTAGTAAAATATGAATTATCATCATATATAATACTAAAATAGTTGTTCTCTTATAGTCAAAATCCATATAAAGCATAAGATAATTGTCCAGTACCATAATGCACATTGTATATACTATCACGACCATCTCTAATATAAATTTAAAAAAAAACATCCCAATCATAGAAGAACAGTTTCAGAGTTGAGATCCTTAATGACCTCCAGAGAAAATAAGACATTATGTAGTGTGAAACATTGACCATTGTCAATCTCGAATTTACAAAGTTCTTATACTTCAACTCGAGCTTAGTTTTCACATAATTTCATCTCGTCCCACTTAGAACATGATGAAGATGTAAATCAAATGTTTGTATGTTGATAGTCAATAGTCTGTGTTTACTGAATTTATAATCCACAAGGATAAGATTCAATAAAAAATACAACACCGTACACAATTATGCTTAAACCAAAAATTACAATGAATTTGTTTTTGTCCCTCTTGAACTCAAGATATTCATGACTAAAATGACCAAATTTACATGTCATCTCACTTTTAGTTTAGCTTGTCTCTTCTTCTTATTCTTCTTCGCATTAGGATTATTCTGAAGTTTAACTGCAGTATTTCTAATTTTATACTTCTCGTTATTTCCTCCATTCCTTCCTGTATGTCTTATGTTTCGAGTTTGAAGTATTTAGTGAACTGGATTTAGAAATGAGAACACTTGATGCAGACTTGACAACTCCAAGTATTATATCATTCAACTTAATAATATGAATTGAATAAGTGAAAGTCTTAATACTTTCATCATGGGTCGTGTTAACCCTCAAGTGTTCCCACTTATAAGAAAATGACCATGTTAGATCAGAATTTGATGTTGTTCCGAAAGTGATGTGCTACCATACTTCTTTATCAGATATTACCAACTATGATAAGTTTTAAGGTGTTGCACACTCTCAAGGACCACGTTGTCTACAACCGAGCTCACCAGTTTGTCAAGAGCTAGGAATTTCTTATATTACAAGCAAAGTTAAGTCTTTTGATCCATTTTGATCTGAATCTCCATCCCAATCTCAGGATCTTTCATAACATGGTAGATAGTATTTAATGTATCTTGTTCTCCAAGAACATTTAATTAATTATGACGCCATATGTCATAATCATCGTTATTGAGTTTAATCTCTTTATATTACTCGGGGTTGATAGCTTTTGAAGCTATTGTTTGGTTTGATTGAAGTGATTCATTGAGTTAATATTCATTTATGTATCAATATGTTCAATGTTAAGGTAACAGACATCTGAAAAATTTAATACAAAATTTGATATCGAAAAATAACTTAAAGTCATTAATCATCAATATCATTAAGTATGCTCATTAATCAGATCCAGTTCCAAAACATGATAAAAAGTTAGTTTTAGCTTTTAATCAAATAAATAGCTAAAACCTCCACTTGACAACATGAAACTATATGATTAAAAAATATTTATCATTATAAACGTAATAAAGCATAATCGTGTTATGAGTCAATAAAATAATTCAAAGTAGTCAAGAAAATCAAAAGGCTACTGTAAGCCAAAAAATTAACTACTAAGATTATTCTGATCTGATCTTATTTCAGCAGCACTATAAGGCAATTTTCATGAATAGTTTGAATCCTCTTTTACATTTATGTCCCTTGTGTACCACATCTAGTACCGACACTATGCAAAAATATGGCGTAGGGATCTAAGTGATGATTCGTATTCAAGTGTTACATTTACCTCTCAGGGTAATAACACCAGATCAATGAATCATCTTTTATACATAGACATGTCATCCCAACAACTTGTCTACATGAATATTTAACCCAATCCACCAATCATTTTCTCATAAAATTATCACCATTACTATTACATTCCAATCTTGAAGTAATTTTGTCCTAGAAAACTACTATAAGTCTTCTTAAAAATGTTATAGCTCAAGTTTCAACTTTTAATAAGTCTTGAGCTGTCAAATCGGAACTACCTTTTGTGAAAATAGTTAGGAGCGATTAAACTATCCATCTCGGCCAAGCAACATAATGTTCCAAAATTGTGAGCTAGTTTTTCATTCTTAAAAAATACGGAGCATAACTTCATCAACTCGACAATAATTGTTCAATCATAATCTAGTCAAAACTATTTAAAATGAGAACCATCTAAACATCCAATGTTTAAATATTTAACACGTGAATTCTCAAGCTCACTATTATGCAAGAAAATTTAATTTCATGCATAATAAACTGATTCACAAGAAAAGCAAATTTAATTGTGGTTCTCAAATTAATAGATTAATAAGTACTCAAACATCACTAGTTCAAATACCTCTAACGTACAAATTAAGAATCTACACTAAAAAATAAGAGCGTAGCAACTTTCTGAATAAAAAACGAAGTTAAAACGAGCCCAAAGGAGCCAAAACAAGATTCCACAAGCGCACATATCGTAAAACAGCTTCAGAAGGCCGGAAAACCACTTCCGCCACCTGAAACCCGCTGGGACTCGCCTCCACGTGCCACCAGTACACCGAGCATGTAAGTCACGTGCTTGGACGCGCCTACCTTAATCGGCGCGCGCTAATACACATTTGGGCTTGGACAACTGTGAAAAATGACCTTGGAGAGCGGTTATAACCGCTCTCCAAGTAACAGCTGTCCAAGCTTGGAAAGCTGATAAAAAACCGATGTCCAAGATATCGCACTTGGACAGCGGTTTTCAACCGCTTTGCAAGAGTGTGCTTGGACAGCGGTTATCAAGCGCTGTCTAAGTTAATTTTTTTTTTTAATTTCGTTTATTATGTTACATAGACAGCGGTTATTAACCGCTGTCCTATATATATTTTTTTAATTATTAATTTATATTTTAAAAATCCTATAATAAAACTATAAACCAAAACTTATATATACGTCCAATACCATAAACCATAAACCAAAAATCCTATAATAAAACCATAAACCAAAACTTATACCACATATATATATACCAAAACATCAAATAAATTATTAAACATACACATCATGAAATAAATAAACATACAATCATAAACATACATCCAATACACCAAAAACATGAAATATATATCATCACAAATATATAATTTAATTACATGCTACCAAAATTTTAAACAACGTTCACTCAATATCGTATGAATATAAGAATCGATTGTAAAGGTACCCCGTCCAATCGTTTTTCCATTTCTCCAGTCTTTTCTTAGAGTAAGACTTGAGCTCACGTTCATAGACAAACTACAAACAACGAATCAATTAATATAGTATGAATTTTTATTCAATCAATAATAATTTAAATAAATCGATAAATTGACTTACATTGAGAGGAATGTTCGTTAGAGAAGCGCGGATTATATCTTCAATAAAGCAACACACAAAATGTCCACAATGGTCATTATCTATCTCGTTGCCTCGAAACACATTGATTAACAATTAATCACGTATTACAATTATGATTTCTTTCTATTAGTTTGATAATTTACTAAATTAAATTTACCTTAATGTTAATCCAGTTCACTTTATTTAACTTAGATCTTGAACCTTGACTCTGAAGGCGACTCCGATACATCGTCATCACACTATTATTATTATAATTAAAAAATAAAAATAGATTAAATATGCATAATTTTAAAAGTAAAATAAACCATTGTATAGAATATTAAAAATGAACTTACGCTTCCATATATGAAACAAGATCAGGGCGATTTGAATAAACTCTATCCTGAGCTGGGTCCACCAAATACACACTTAATGTATTCATGTGTATGGCGACCAACACCCAATGGTTCCTATATTATATTGAGAATATTAAAATTAACTGCAAATTTAGCATATATATGTGCAAATATTATAAACATGAATACAAATTTTAACGAAATGTTTATCACTCACCCCATATTTGTTGGCCAAAAAATGAGATGATCGCTCCCAGTTTGATTCAGCATATGATTAACTAACCCATCCATGGTCTGTACCCTATCACCCATTATGCAAGACACTTGGGGGGAGACGAAGGAATACATTCCACTTGCTCGGACATCTCTGGAGAGATATACCTCACCCAAGTATCTTTAACCAACATACATACGCTAATTAATATTTAAAAAGAAAATTAAACTATACAGAAAGTGAATATTGAGAATTAGTAAACACATACCTGAGGTAAAGGGCTACGGTGGTTGCACTCAACCACTCGTCATTCAAGACTTCGCGCACATGTTCCTCACTGACGAATTCATGGAAAGTATTCTGATGAAAGTGAGCAAGCATGGGAACTGTGATGATCTCGAAAGCATTAGACGATACCATCCGGTGCACCCTAGACTGTACATAATCATCGTGATCTAAGTCTTCAGTCATGGGATAAACATGTCTGAGCGCAGTGGAGTCCCTCGTTCTCCCCCTCTGACTGTCTACGATACCCCTCGATTTCTCTTTAGCCTTTTGTGGTGATTTCTTCTGAGGCATTTGTGGTGTCGGCAGATTCTACAATTAATTTGCAATATTATTTAGAACCACAAATAATATAATGAACTTTAATAACATATATTTTACCCTCATGGTGCTAGATACCAAGTTGCTCGGCCATTCAATGAAGTGTTTTACTGTTGTTCCGACTGTGACGGCTTCATCGATTGGTTTTGGCACCGCTGAATCCTCTTGTCCGATTACGGGTACATCGAGTGTGACCCTCACGAAACCAGGAGTGATGGGATGACCATGAATCATTCCATGGGAGCTGTGCAACGTTCCTGTGGCCACCAACCGATCGGGATCCTCCAAATAAAGGTAGCAAAAGGTCGTTGGCTGTTCGAATAAGATATTTAGTTAGAAAATTTTAATACACTAGTCTTTAATTAAAACAAATGTGAGACATGCATATCTGATACCTGAGAGACGTTTTGAAGTGCCTCAATAAAGTCGTCCCTAGGGTTAGCTGAAAACATAGCATTAGCGACACTATGTTCACAGCTTGCTCCACTCGACGACATTCCGTGGCTCGTTCTTCTCTCGGACCTCAAACGTTCCACATCTTAAGACAACTTGGCAACCTGTTCCGTTAGTATACCCACCATATTCATGGCTTGAAGACCAGGTGACATTGCTAACGATGTCTTCGCACACCATATTCGACACTCCATAAGCGGCAGGGATGCTCCTGGCAACCCATAGCCCGTCCAAATAGATCATCGGGGCCGATAATGTGGATGTCGTCGGGCGTCATGGTCTGAGATAGACGCTCCTGAATCACAAAAACAAAAGATTATTATTTAATTATTTGTTTATAAATAATAGTTTGTAATTGAAAGATAAATTAATGGATAGATTACCACTTCTTCGATGATGCGCTGTGCACTGGGATCGTGAATATTCCCGTCTCGACCCTTTCTGGTAGTCTGAAATAAGTCGAAATGGGTAACAATAGGCTCACTCTCTCCAGCTTTTCTTCTTTCTTCTTTCCACGATAGTGATGAACGTGTCCCTTTATTAGATATATTAAAAGTGAATATATAAAAAAAAATTAAAAGTTAGGATTTTGATCTCACCATATTTTCTCTTATTCGTGCATAACCTTTGTTCGATCCACAATATCGCGCCTCCATCGACTTGACTTGATCGCGATTTTTATTACTTCGATTCTCTGAAGATAATAGAAATATGATAAACACCGAAAAAACTTAGGGCATTAGAAATTGAGGAAATAACATTGATCAATTTTACCTGGAAATCATCCTCCATAGCTCTGCTCACAAACTCCTCCCAGTATAGAGCCACCATAGGGCTATTCTGATACGCCGGAGGCGGACTAGCCGAGTAAAGACCAGTTTTGGATCTTGTGTGTTACTTCTCAACCAAGTCCGAAAATTCTTGGCCATTACTCCAGCTTGCGACAATATTTACTTCTTCTTTGTGTGGTCAAGACCTCTAAATGTAGTCTATACGCATATAACATAACAATTTAGTAAATTTAAGGGTCATACTACAACTTTCAATAAATATATAATTAACATACCGTAAGTTCGTCCCATAATCTTTCCTTCAAAGGAGTCCGTTTGGGGCTACACCAGTCCTTGGCTAGCAGCACAATAGGGATCACGCTCCTGACTGTAGCTCCAATGTAGAAGGACAACGACTCACTCTCTTTTCCTATTGCCTGTCCAAACTCATTGAACGATAACTGCAATAACATAGTATTTAATTAGGTTCAACGATCAATCAATATATTTATCGATTTTAAACTGTTCAATTGTAATAAAATTACCAAGTGTTTTCCCTTGCTACGAGCTTTCTTAATAGATGACATGGTGACTATATTCCCGAAAGTGCGCTTTCTCCCCGAGTCTGCTAGTGGTGGTGGGAGCATCAGTGTCACACTCTCTCAAGTCATCAGGATGCTGTCGATCATATGCACCATGATCATATGCGCCATGATCTCCATCAGAATATCCATCATCATATCCATCATCTCCGGGATATGGCAAACGAGACATGATCCTGTAAAGCAGAAGAAACATACACCAATACATACAACATGATATATATAGTTTCAAACCTGAAAAAAGAAAAAGATGTTTACATAGTTTCACTGTGACACTTAACCTACAAATATTGAGAATCATCTTCTAATCCCAACATTCCTGATAAAGAAAGCTTCTGATATCATAGAATTTACAATTTTTAATTTGAAATCTTGAATAATAACCTAAAGGGAACCCATCTTTAGAATGAAAAGAACAAACAATCATAAAAGTAACTAGATTAATTGTACAAATAATATGGCGGATTTTGAAGTTCAAACATGTATAAGATTAATTCAGTTAAAATCAAGAAGACAAATAATATAACTACTGACTCAAACCCATTGGTCACTCAAATAATAGATTTGCACAAATACGCACCAGGCTTATAATATCATGGTCCCTATTTCCCCCAACTCCATAAAATAATTGGGGTTAATAATTCAACAATTAGAGTTGATAAAAAATAAGGCAATCAACAGATTGGGGCACTCAACAATTAGGGCATTTAACAATTTACTGTCAACCTAATGTTCAATAGAAGTTTGAAGACGCAAAAGAGTTGTGACCGCAAACTGAGTGACATGGTGAGACAAAAATTAGCAAGAACAGAGAAAAACTCGAGACAAATTATACGACCTTCAACTGCGAACAGGATAATAGAAGAAGCTTCGGCGAACTTGTGTCCTTTAACCTTCGATTTGGGGGAGCTTGGCAACAAGGCGAGGGCGGCGGCGGTAGGGGAGGACGCGCGGCGGATGGTTCGATTTGGGGGAGAGGGAGGAGGAGGATAGGGCTTCGATATATATCAGCTGGTTCAATTCGCGATTTGGGTGTATATATATTAATTATCCGAACACTTGGACAGCGGTTTGGAACCGCTGTCCAAACTATTCCCTTGGACAGCGGTTCAAAACCGCTGTCTAAACACTTGCACAGCGGTTCTCAACCGCTTTCTAAGTGTTAAACTTGGACAACGGTTTTGAACCGCTGTCTATTCTTTTTTTTTTTTTTTATTAAAACCGCTCTCCAAGCTATAGCTTGGAGAGCTGTTTGAAAAAAGGGCTGTCCAAGTGCACCTGTGCAAGCTCAAATGTGTAGTAGTGGCGTGTAGTACACCCGCCACCGTGGATAATTGCCGGAACCCGTACGTGAATGTCAAGCGCCACCGCCAGCCGCTGCACGTGTGGTCACGCACGTTGGGCTCTAGCTGGCTCTGTCAATCTGTTCGGTACCCAGTTTATGGTTCAGTCCGGCTTGGACCCTGGTTGACCAAGTCTTGATTGGTCAAAATTAAAAATTTCAGAAATTGTAAATAGGTCTTTAGAGAATTTCGAATTCTAAAAAATTAACCCCTGAATTTTCTGAAACTTTGCGGAATGGTCCCAAAACGAAATTTTTCAAAATTCATATCTCACTCGTTTCTCAACCAAAATCAACGAATAATATACCGTTGGAATCGTCTTCCAACGTAGATTAATCTAGTACCTAGAAAAAAATACAATCCATTCTGTACTATTCGCAATTCGCAGTCAAAGTTTACAGAAATTTTTAAAGACCGATTTAATTCGCACAAATGGCTTGACTAAAAATTCTAATTTTTTTTAGATATATTCTACATCATATCACACACATATAGTAAAATTTTCAGCCCCTAATTCGTCCGTTTTGATAAATAGAAAAATTGAAAAAATTCAAAACTTGTGCAATTCAATCGTGAAACATGCCAATCACATATATAAGGCATATAAACGTTCGAGAATCGTAAACGCATACGAGAATCCAACACAATGGCTCTGATACCATTGTTGGAATACGGGGGTTAGAAATCACTAACCTCTATTCCAGAATTGCAGTGGAAATAAATAGAACTCGATTGAATTCTACGTACGACTGGATCCTCAAAGTCCGAAATACAACCACGGGAATTGATTCACGAATTGCTTCCATAATCCACAATTTAAGAGTCCTTTTGATTGTTGTATTATTGTGATGCGTAGAGAATTAAGAAGAAAATCACTCTGTGTATCTTCTCTGTATCTTACGTCTTCTGTGTTATGCAGGAGAAAAGAGACCGGAGCGAATTCTCATTAATTCAAGTAATATTCGTTAGAATTGAATTCCAAATCTCCTCCCTTTATTATCGCATGGAAGTTAACTAACTTCCCAATTAACTCTATCCACTTTCATGTGTGAATATTGTTATTATTTAAATAATAATTAATATAAAATTAATTATTATAACTTTCAGAACCCACATGTGTAGAACGGACATGGAGGCTGCACAAAGGAGTTTCGATGGACAAATAAGCCAATTGATTACAAAATAACATTAACTACGTGTTAAGACGTGCATTGAAGCGAATCCAATAGCTTGTAAGGAATTTATTGATCGATAAATGCAATTTTTATTGATTTGATCGAAAGAACTGATCTCCAAAGTTTTCAAAGGGCAGAGAAAAATTTCGTTGTTATTCAAAGTTGCTATTAACTATTTGCGGTTGTGTGTTCCGAACCAACACAATTCAGCAAGAATTAAACAAAAGATGATGGGCCTACCCCATTTGAAGCCTTACTAGCAGCTCAATTGGCAAGCCTTTCCATCACATCATAGACATAATTATCTTGACATGATAGGGAATAATACGAAGCGAATGAAGATTATATGGCAATCACCGGAGTATTGTGTGAACAGTAGGGACCCTAACCATACTAAAATTATGTGATGATGTTATGGCTAACGTGTGTTTGAGGGCTAAAGTAAAACAATTAGAACATTGGATATATACAAAAGCTAAAACAAAGTATTGAAAACGTTGGATATACAAACGGGAGAAATATTATGGATAGAATTCTTTACATGATATGAACAGTCTAACTTACATAACTGGGGTCTAACCTATTTTGAACTTACTTACAGAGCACTTACTCTCAAACTTACTTATCTTACAAAGGCAATGAAAGCCTCTATTTATAGTAGAGGTAAGCTTTCATGTGCTGTCTAATAAGTAATCTACAATCCTCCACGTAGCATGAAAGAAAAAAAGCTTGAAGAATCTATTTATTTAATTTCCCTCGAATGAATAATCATGTTAGAAAAGAATTTAAATGGGTGGATATAATCGAACCCACAACCCGGGCTCGATACCATGAGAGAATTCCGCTCATCTAAAAGCTCGAAGCTTGTAAAGGAATCTATTTATTTAATTTCCCTCAACATAAAGAATGAATAATGTGTTAGAAAAGAATATATATACCATAGGAACGGGAAAGATTTAAATACATTTAGAATTCTGTTAATTTGTATAACAGCATGCAGGTTTTCCATTGAGATTTTTATCTCAGACCCCAACTTCAACATTTTCAGGTTACGACACGGAGACCCAGGAGCTACGCACAGTAGACAGTTGTTAACTTTTAGCTCAAAAAAGACTCGGTGCAATCCAAATTCCATTGTTATTTCATGTTCATCGATTAGCATTTTTATGTTCATTGTTTGTTAACCTAGACGAATAATCTAGGTCACAACTGTTGTATCCCATGTCACCAAGTAGTGACACGTGGAAAATGACTATGATTTGGACGATCAAGTTTTTGGAAGAAGATCTTCCATCAACAATTAAATACAGGCATTAATTAATGGTCGCCAAAAGTCGGTGACAATCGTTCAAGGCCAACTAGATGACGATGCATAAACCCGATAACGTCTCCCGAAGTAGCTCAACAATGGTCGGGAAAGTGCCAAGTAAGTGACCACAAGAGAGGCCAGACGAGGTAGACTTCATAATTAGGGAAAGGGCTCAAATCGCTTCGTTAATTATGTAAAGAAGAGACAATATTAATCCAGGGAGTGAGAATCGCGGCATGAAAGTCGTCCGCCAGACCAGGACCGCGACGACCTCGTACATTTATTGTTGGCACAATTCAAGGGCTTAATACACGCTCCATTAATGACTACAATAAACGCGTTGTACACTTTTAAATATGGGTAAAACCTAGAATAAAAAGGTCATAACTTTTATGTAAAAAAGGACTTAAGTGCAAACCTAAAATCTTGAGTTCATGCTTAGTTATTCGTTGTTCATTCATCTTCATATTTATTTATTGTGTGTTGCCCTCCCCAAGGATTTGTCCTCATTTGAGGGTGGGCGATTCAAAAATTTGGAGAACATTTGGACTCCAGAAAATCTGAAGGTGACATTACTCCGAAAACACTAAAAGGAAATGGGGCTGAACCCAAGCCCGCCCGAAGAAAGGGGACCCTAAAGACGCCCCGAGTGTCGAAGGCTAAACGCAAGATGGGAGATGGCGATAGAGCATGGGCCAATAATTAAAGTAGGCCAAGCCATCTCCATCGATTGAAGGAGTACCGGCGCCCTCACAGGGAATACGAGAGGCATGCTATCTCTCGCAACGTGGGCTATGACAGCGAGGGGTCTAAAGCTCAGCCAGGTGATTCCATTTGGAATCACATGGGGAAAAATGTCGGTCGTATGATATCTCCCCCATTTGAATCGGATGGAAACTCAAGGCCGCTTGGCTGGAAAGAGAAGTCACACTTTCTATCCAGGGAGAAAATCAACAACAAGCCATGGATGTTGAGGGACCGAGGCCATCTGTGCACGCTTAGGCTCACGGACTCTCATCCGGCCTCAGCAGTGAAACAATGACCAAATGGTGGTCATATTTCAAACCCTCAAGGCTTTGCAGGGTCGACAATAAAAACAGTCAACATGTACCGCCCACTCTTTCAAGCTCGCCACTAGGGACCACGGTGATGCTTGCCCCGGTGCAATCCAAAATCATCACAACCTCGATTGATCGCTATAGTGGTGAGACAGATCCTATGGTGAATGTGGGGAAATATTCAACCTACATGACCTCGATGGGGGCCAAACACACATAAGATGCAAGGATTTTGTAAGAAATCAAAAGCAATACGAACAGAGGTTAGAAGAAAACAAAAAAAAGAAAAAGTGAAAGATAGATGCAAGGATTTATTCACTATTGTTTTGTCAGTAAACAAGCTAAGATTAGGTGATTGCAGTTGGTGAATAAGATTATGATACTACCAAATTATGATACTTCCATCACTATCCTACCCGGCACCGGCTTTTCAAATGTGCGGATCCTACTCCATAGGGTTCCTTCTCGCGATTAGATTTGAGTTGGTTTCCACATGAGTAGTCTCTAGGTTTTTGTTCTCTTATTCTTTTTTTTCTCTCTTCCTTATTCAGATCCTTCAATATTCTTCTCGCTTTCTCTCAAATTCTCATCCTCGCAAATTTACAGGTCCTCCCATTCTTTTCTTTTTCTTGTGATTTTCTAACACAGTGTTTCAGATCCTTCTGTACTCTTGTCACATTGTTCTTTAAACCTAATTTGTATTTTTTTAGTTTTATTCGGTTGTTCCTTCATTTCTTCAAACTGGGAATTTTTTTTTCTTTGTACTGGTATTTTGTTTCATATGGTAACACATTTTTCTTCATAAAGTAATACTCTTTTTATTTATGTAGTAACAAATGATTTTTTAATAGTATATAACATTGTACACATGTCTTTATAATGCTATTGGAATAATCATGTGTTATCATATGAACAACCATGTGTTACATTTGTGAACATTTATGTGTTACCTTGTAAACATCCATGTGTTACTGAGAGAATCCGTCTCATCTAAAAGTCCGAACTTTTAGAGAAGGGTCGGAATAATCCATTTATTTAATTTCCCTCAACACTCCCCCTCACTTGTGGGCCGAATCATTGCCTCCGCTCTCTGGGAAGGAGGCCCAACGAGTGGACAATTTAAATGGATGGAGTGCGTCCACAGAAATCGAACCCAGAATCTGGGCGAGCCTAAGCTCTGATACCATGAGAGAATTTCGTCTCATCTAAATTCCAAACTTGTAGAGAGGGTGAAAATCAATTCATTTATTTAATTTTCCTTAACACTCCCCCTCACTCGTGGCCGAATCATTGCCTCTGCCCTCTGGGGAGGAGGCCCAATGAGACAGAATTCTTACATGGTATCAGAGCCTCCAGGGTCACGCCCTCGTCTTGAGTTCAAACTCCGCCGACAGCAAAAACTCTACCCACATTTTATTATACACTTGTTGGGCCTCCTCTTCCTCCTAATGATGGAGTTGACAACCCAGAGGATAATCCAACCCACAAGTGAGGGAGAGTATTAGGGAACTATATACAAATGAATTAATTACTAACCTCTCTACAAGCTTGAGCTTTTTAATGAGACGAGATTCTTACAGTTATATTATGTTCTAATATGTGGTATGCGTTATATGAAGTTTATTTATTATTATAAAAATGTAGTAACATACAAGGACGGAGCGAGGAAGGGTACAACAGGGGCACTGGGCCCCCCTGAGATTTTTAAAAATTACAGGGGTAATTTAGTACTTTTTAAATATGTTTGAACAAATTTGAGTTGCTCTACTTTAACATGACAAGTCAACTAGGAACTTTTATTGATATGAGTTTGGATGAAAACTTCTCTATAGTTACTGGAATAGAAGATCATGCTCAAAAAATGGTTGTTACAAGAAATCTTATTGTATTCCAATTAGTTTATTTGTTTATTAAGTTATCATTGATCTTACATTGTCACAACTACAATGGAAATAACATTTTCAGCAATGAAATTCATCAAGAGTTCACTACGTAACTGAATGTGAGATATTTTTGAATGATTGTTTGGTTGATACATTAAAAATGATGTTTTTCAAAAGGTTAGTAACATATCTATCATGCAATGCTTCGAAATCATGAAGAGTTGAAGATGAATGTTGTAATTTAGATGTATTTATTTTTTATTTAGGGTTAAGTCTAAATAAATACATGATCTTTATATTAAGTATCAATTTAAGTTATACATACAAGATCTTTATATACAAGAAATTCATTTGTATTCCAATTAGTTTATTTATTTTTTAAGTTACCATTGATCTTACGTTGCCACAACTACAATGGAAAGAACATTTTCAGCAATGATATTCATCAATAGTTCACTACGTAACCGAACGTAAGATATTTTTGAATAATTGTTTGGTTAATATATAAAATGATATTTTTCAAAATGTTAGTAACATATCAATATGCAATGATAATTTTTAAATGATTGTTTGGTTGATACATTAAAAATGATATTTTTCAAAAAGTTAGTAACATATCTATCATGCAATGCTTCTTTATCATGAAGAGCTATTTTAAACTTTTATTTTCGTATTTTTTATTACTATTAAGACAAAAACTTGTGTGAACTCTATATTTTCAATATTATTGTTATATAAAAAAACTATCATTGTTATGCATAACATCAGTGACAACTTTTATACATAATATGAGTTCATGTACATATTTGGTTCACAGGAGTATTACTTTACTAATTGGGCCCCCCTAGATAGATATCCTGGCTCCGTCACTGGGTGGGGAGGTTTGTGACAGTTTCAAAATCATCACAACCTCCAATTTAAAATTTTGTGATGGAAAAACCGTCGCAAATTGGGCGATCGTATTTACTTCGCACCGCATGCGGGAATTCTAGCCAGAGAGCGTGGCAAAAAACGTCAAAATTTGACTCGCGAAATTTGCCACTGCTTTTCCCATCGCAATTGATGATAAAACAACGTCGTTTAAAATTGGACCAAAAAACCGTCCCAAATTTAATCGCAAATAACAACGGTTTCAAAAATTGTCACAGATTTCGTTGATTTTTACCAATTGACTAAAACCGTCGCACTACTGTCGCAATTTGTGATGGGAATTGTTCCGTCGCAAATTTTTCGTCCTTAAAACACGTCTTTTTTGTAGTGGTAACACTTGACTATTATAATCTAATTTGAAATGTCAACAAATTTGGACGTTCGGAAGTCTATGTTTGTTATGATTTAAATTAAACTCGTGTGCTGAATTAATCCAATGTGGGATAATTAACTCTCAATTAGCATCCACACTTCCCAACAACACTTTAATTCATAAAGTGTTTAATGACATCTCAACTTCGTGATTTAATTTCACACTCAACGAAATTCAGTTTTGAGATTATAAATACACTAAAATCATTTACTCTACAAGTAAATCGATCATGTACTATTTAATTTTCTGGAATATAAAATTTAAGCCCTCATTTAATTGGTAAAAAATGAGTGTCCTATACTCACATTAAATTACAATTAAATATTCATTTAATTTAATTAAATGATAATTAAATACACATTTTAATTTGTTGTAAAACCAATTTTCCCAACAAAAATAATAGCAGGAGGTTCCCAATTAGAGGTAGGTTAGAGGGTCCGGTGGAGCAAGGGTTTTCATTGTGTTTATGCTTTAAAGGTAGGTCTCTTATGAAATATTGCATGTGAAATATCCATTAAAAATATTTGAAATTCGAGGATCGTAGGAGAGCCAGGCGGGTCGCCCCTTTAATTTTTTGTTACCAAAAAGTCATTGTATATTTGTAGAAAAATATCTTTACCAAATGTATGTTATAGCCTAATGGTTCGGGTTTGTTGTTAAGTAAGTTGGTTGTAGGTCTAATTCTTATTGAACACATAATTTTTAAATGTTATTTTTTGTCAAGTTTTTGTGCATGTTACTACGTAAAAAATGTGTGATATCATAGACACGAAAATGTATTACTACGTAAACAAAATTAATTTTGCTGTATTTTTACATTTTTAGTAACACAACCATACGAACAATCATATAACCATGTTTGTTCATATAGTAACACAATGAGGTTCATAAGGTAACACATGGTGTTTCATAAAGTGACTCATGATTTTTTAGTAATATGTAAACAATGTTTACATGGAGTGCATACACATGTGTTACCTTATGAATCTCTATGTGTCACTATATGGACAAGTATATGTTACCAGTGAAGGAGCCAAGATCTCTGTCCAGGGGGACACAATTAATAGTAAAGTAATACTCCTGTGAACCAGATCTATACATGAACTCTATTAATATTGTGTATAAAAGTTGTCACTGATGTTATGCATAATAATGATAGTTGTTTTATATAACAATAATATCGAAAAATAGAGTTCACACAAGTTTTTGTCTTAATAGTAATAAAAAGTACGAAAATAAAAGTTTAAAATAGCTATTCATGATAAAGAAGCATTGCATGATAGATATGTTACTAGCTTTTTGAAAAATATCATTTTTAATTTATCAACCAAACAATCATTCAAAAATTATCATTGCATATAGATTTGTTACTAATTTTTTGAAAAATATCATTTTTAATGTATCAACCAAACAATCATTTAAAAATATCCCACGTTCGATTACGTAGTGAACTCTTGATGAATATCATTGCTGAAAATGTTCTTTCCATTTTAGTTGAGGCAACGTAATTAAGATCAATGGTAACTTAATAAATAAATAAACTAATTGGAAATACAAATCGTTTGTTCTTGTTTTGTTTATGTGGTAACACACTTTTCTTCATATGGTAACGCTATTTGTTCATGTAGTAACATATATTTTTTTAGTAATATGTAACATTGTTCATATACCGTCGTAATACTATGTGAAAATACTCATGTGTTATCATATGAACAATAATGTGTTACCTTGTGACCCATGTTACCTTATGAATATTTATGTGTTATGATATATTTTATTACGTGTTACGTAAGATATGAAGTTTTTCAATATAACAATTTAGTAATACTTATACATAGATGTAGTAACACACAAAAATTTGACCAGTTACGATATATTTTATTACGTGTTACGTAAGATATGAAGTTTTTTCAATATAACAATGTAGTAATACTTATACATAGATGTAGTAACACACAAAAATTTGACCAAAAAAAAAATTATGTGTTCAGTAGGAATCAAACCTGCAACCAAATTCATTAGCAACAAACCTGAACCACTAGGCTACAACACATATTTAATAACGATATCCTTCTATAAATAAATATGCTCCCATGCCAACCTGAAGCCCACTGCCCGCGCCTTGCCCGCCTTGCCCACGCCCGCCCGCCGCCGACCCGCGAAATTTAGACAATTTTTACCTTATTTATGTTGTATTGCACATAACATTAGTGTGCAATATTTCACAGCTTCACTCATCTATATATCCAGCTTCATATATATGAAGTATAATTTCCTCAACTGTTTCTTCCAAGTTTAATATAACGCATTCATAATGATACTTGTATTATCAATATTTCTATCAATAACCTTGATATACCTCCTCCATAAACGCAAACACACAATGAAAACCCTAGCTCCACCAGGCCCCCCTGGCCTACCTTTAATTGGAAATCTCCATCGATTCTCCACAACAAAAAACTACATCTTTATCTATGGAAACACTACTAGAAAATTGTTAAACAACAACGTAGAATAGACAACGGATATTTTGAAATTCCGTTGTCTATTAGGCATAGTACGTTGTCTATTATCGAGAATTCTCGCTAATAGACAACGGATATAGGCCTATGTTGTCTTTTGGCGTTGTCTTTTAGCTAGAATTCTCGTTGATAGACAACGGTTAATGCTGTCGTTGTCGTTTTGCGTTGTCTTTTAGCTAGAATCCTCGCTGATAGACAACGGTTGATGCTGCCGTTGTCTTTTGGTGTTGCCTTTTAGATATAATTTTTGCTGATAGACAACGGTTGATGCTGTTGTTGTCATATCCCGTTGTCTAATAAAATTAAGGTATATTTTTATTTTTTAAATTTATTTATATTTAATAAAATTAATTCTTCTAGTCCTTTTTATTATTAATTTACCCTTAAAGTATATATATTCTAATACTTAGAAGTATTATACTTCTTAATTTATTATACCTCAGTACTAGAAAAAGGCTAAACAACAACATAGAATAGACAATGGATAATTTGAAATCCGTTGTCTATAGGATGAAATGCGTAGTCTATTTAGCTAATCGTGTCTACTAGCGAGAATTCGCAATTATAGACAGCGGATATAGGTTTACATTGTCTTTTAGTGTGAAATCTTGTAATAGACAACAAGCACAGATTTCCGTTGTCTTATTTCGATGTCTAAATAGATCAATAATATATTTTAAATTTAAATTTAAATTTAATAAAATTAATTTGCTTAAACACAATGCATGCATGTTCTGCTTTTTTTTTTTCCCATTGTATAAAGTTTGTACTCATTGCCTTAAAAAAAAGTTTATACTCACGCTCAACCTACTTTTTTCAGCCAAGTATTTTTCTTTTAAAATTTATAATCACACACAGACTATTTTTTTCAATAAAGTTTTTTATAATTCGTTATTTATTTATAGCTTTGATATTATATAGTTATGAATCTGTCTACTGAAACACTTTTTCCTCATTCTCTACTTTTTAATAGCGAGCCCTATTTTCTTCTCACGCTTATTGATGTCGATCTGTTCACCGCTGCTGCCTCCGATGCCCGAGTCCGACGCCGCCTCTGCCCTGCCCATATATGCTTCTTATCGTGGCTTTGACCCCTTTCTCGGTTACTGTTATTTCCTCGATGATTCTGATTTCCTGTTTACCGAAGATCCAATCCAAAAATTGCACTTATTTCTGCTGAAACTCGATGCTGTCTCGATCCGAAAAAGCACAATGGTGTCATCCCCTTTGCTCTTGTTTTGAAAAAGGTAATGTATCTTCTCATAAGCCCTAATTTTGGAGTGGTAATTTGATTGAACCCCTAATTCGAAAATTCCCTAATTTAGATGCCTTTGAGAAAGGTGACGTACATAATTTGTTGAATTTAATCATATTTTTGCATGTAGGATCAACCAGATTGTGTTAATCTGCTCTTTGGGAATGCCTTCAGTGTCCAGGAACATGTATTAGGGTGTAAAGAAGCATTCAATTTTGGTGGATTATTTTCCAATTAACTTAGAGCATAAAAAGATTAGTATTTTTGTTGCTGATTTATACTTTAGATTAGTACTTGGTAGGGCTGGGAGTCTGGGAGTGTGATACTTATTTTTACTATGTGATGGAAGTAATTCAGTAGCTGGTTCTTTGAATGTGGAACATATGTTTTGTCCAAGGAAACAAGTATTTATATCCTCTGCCTTGTTTTTATTTCAATTTTAGGGTCAAACTACCTAAGTGTGTTGTGCACTATGATATAGCCCACTCTTCGCAATGTTTGTCTCTCTCTTCACCCATTTCTTTTCTGGACCTTTCTTAATGCTACAGATCCTTTGTTAGTCGAATAGGGAGGACTTTTATTAGACACCATTTGAAAGGTATGCAAGTTAGCTATTTTCAAAGAATGTTATTCAATTTGGGAACATTTGAAACTAAATCTTACTTTTGAGTCTATAACGTTTTATTTTTGTTTCAAGGCTTCCCTTTTCATCTTTTTCAATTGATGTTGTTCACGCTGGTGGAGCTATGCATTGCTGGCCATCTCCTTGAGATCCAGTAAGTTACACCTGCCTAAGGGCTGAAATAACTTTTCTTTCTTTCTTTTATTACTTTGGTTACTCTTCTTTTCATATCTTTTGTTGGGATATGGATTTCATAATACTCTGCAGGCCTCTGTTTGTTGATGATTATTTGCTAGCATGATTTTCTCATGTACCTTATTCGATGAAATAAACATCCTCTTTTTCCTGGAAAATTCAATAATAGATTGTAATTCTCTTATTAGATAAACAGTTTTTAAGCATTTCGTAACTCATAGGTGTATTTTTTCAGTTTTTTTCAGTTCCAGAATTCACCTTTACTATGTGTGTGTCTCGACCCTCGATTAACTTATTGTAGTTTGATATGGAGTTTGCAATCTTCGAGGAGTTCTCCCAAATAATGATATGAATGTTGTTTTTTCTGTAGGAATTGTTTGGCCAAAGAAATGATGATGGAAGATGGACGAGTTGTTGGTATTAGTAATTAGGTTTTTGTGTTTTTGTTTCGTTTTCATCAGTAATGTATTCGAACGAATTATTGAATTATTTATGTATGGATATGAGAAATTATTGGAATATTTTATGCATGAGAAATTATGCTTAAAGTAACAATTATAGCTTGTACGTTTATGATTTTCTTTTAATTTAGTATTTAGTTTTTTTATTGAGATTTTATATTATAATAACATATATATTAGGATTAAAAAAACCCTAAAAGAAAATGGATATAATTCATTGTAAAATAGACTAAACAACGCTTGATACTATCCGTTGTAAAATAGACTAAAATGTGTTGTGATAGATGAAATAGACAACACATATTATCCGTTGTAAGATAGACTAAAATGTATTGTGATAGATTCCATTGTAAAATAGGCTAAACTGCGTTGTGATAGATGAAATAGACAACATATATTATTTGTTGTCTATCAATGTTGTGGTAGATCAAATTGACAACGGATATTAAACGTTGTCTCAATGTGTGATCCGTTGTTTGTTCACACAATAGACAACGGATAATATCTGTTGTTAAAGAGGGAGGGTCGTTAACTACACCTTAATACACAACGGATGTTTAAGCTAATAGACAACATATATTATCAGTTGTCTATTAACATTTTTTTAGTAGTGAAACTCTCAAAGAAATATGGTCCCATTATGCAAACGAAAATTGGCTCAGTGACTGTACTCGTGATTTCTTCACCAAAATCAAGATTTGGCATTTTGTAGCAGGCCAAAACTTCTAGGGCAGCAGAAACTGAGCTATAACTCCTTGGACATGGCGTTTTTGCCATACAATGATTATTGGAGGGAGGTAAGAAAAATCGGAGCCATTCATCTACTTAGCCTTCGAAAGATTCAATCTTTTCGTCCCATTAGGGAAGACGAAATCTCTCGTATGGTTACAAAGATTGTAGGGTTTGCTTCTTCGAATCAACCTGCAAACTTGAGTAACATAGCCATGGCTCTTGGGAGCACCATGATATGTAGAATTGCTTTCGGTAAGAGGTACGACGAGGAAGGATTTGAATTGAAAAGATTCGACAAGCTTCTGCATGAGGCTCAGGCGCTGATGGCGGCTTTTTTTGTGTCCGATTATTTTCCTTCATTCGGTTGGGTGGATAAACTCTCCGGATTGAGTAATCGCCTCGATAAGACTTTCAAGAATTTGGATACATTTTATCAGGAGCTCATTGATGAGCATCTGGATCGAAAAAGAGCAAAATCGAAAGAGGACGAGGAAGATATCCTTGATATCTTGATCAAGCTTAAAGAAGAAAAGGCTTGCTCCTTTGAACTGAACTGGGATCACATCAAAGCGCTTCTAATGGTATTTCTTTCCATCTCCCTTTGATATGCTGTCAATCCTTCTATCTCATAATTTATAAATATTCTATGATATTATCATATTTGGAAAAATAATATTAGGACTGCAATTAAGGACATTATGTATGTTAACCGGAGATTTAAATAGTTAATTTCCGTTCTATAACTTTTCACCTTTATTCAAATGGTTCTTTAATTATTAATTGGTTTTTCGGATTTAGTCTTGTATGTATTCAAATTGTGCCAATTTAGTTCCAGATTGCTGGAAAGTGAACCAAACGGTGTCATTTTGAACATACGGGACTAAATTCGAAAAGAAAATAATTATATGACCATTTCAATAATTGTGAAAAGTTATAAGAACCATGTTCATTGGCATTTATTGAGCAGTATTTTTCTACAATGATTTTAGGTAAAATTGGTTTGAAACACCTAAACTCCGGTTGTGTTAAATATCATATGGAGGTCATGTCACAATTATAACTCAGATCATCTGCTAATTTGTTTGCCAAATCACCATTTTGTGCCGTATGAAGTTTGGTATATAAGTATATGGCGTTACTAAATTTGTTGAGGCAAATATAGGTGATTGAGGGCGGAGAAATAATTAAGTTGTTGGCCCGAATTACACGTGTCACGTGACTTGTGCATGACATATAGACCGAATTCTCATATTTATTGTCAATTTTGTAAGAATATTGCAATATTTAAATGTAATTTGTTAACAATTGTCGGTCCGCTCTGCCTATTTAGGAATTCTCTTTAGGCCCATAATTATAGTGAGTAGAAATTTAAGGACGATATGTCTTCATTGTGCCATACAATTGACATTTTTTTTTTGTGCAAATACAGACTCGTAGAAATTTAATTTTCGAAAATTTAGGCCCGTAATATTAATCTCACAATTTTAGGACGGTAAAATGGCCTAATTTTGTAACACTCAAAAACATAATGTCCTTAATTTTCATCTCCCATAATTTCCGGGCCTACAATTTTTTTTTCCGTCCCTATATTTCCAACTCCATAGTTGTTGCCTTGTTTCATTTTCCCTTGTCGTTATACAAGTGAGTCACTAGTGAAAGGAAGAAAGAGTTCGACATGATATAAAATAAATTGACGTCCCCAATTCATAAATATTTTGTCTCTCTCTCTGTCGTGTCTTTGTAGAATATATTTGTTGCTGCAACTGATACAAGTGCTGCCTCAACCGTCTAGACGATGACAGCCCTGATGAAAACACCCAAAGTCATGAAAAAGGTGCAAACAGAAATCAGAAATTTGATAGGCAAAAAGGGTAAAGTAGATGAAGATGATTTACCTAATCTTCCCTATTTAAAAGCTGTCATAAATGAGACTTTACGATTGTACCCTCCGGCTCCACTGCTTGAGCCAAGGGAAACTACAGAAATATGCACTCTTGAGGGCTACGAAATTCAACCCCGAACAGTGGTTCATGTTAACGCATGGGCGATTGCAAGAGATCCCGGGTACTGGGAAAACCCACATGAATTCTTGCCTGAGCGATTCTTGGATAGAAATATCGACATAAAAGGGCAAGATTTCGGGGTGATTCCATTTGGATCGGGACGTAGAATTTGCCCCGGAATATTAATGGGACTTGCAAATGTGGAGCTTACAGTTGCAAATCTTCTCTACAACTTTAACTGGGAAATGCCTCCATCGATTCTTGCAGAAGATATCGATTTCAATGTTTTGCCTGGACTCACAATGCACAAGAGAAATTCTCTGATACTTATGGCCAAGAAATATGTTTTTTAGGTTGAAATTGTGTTTAATGCTCTAATTAAAGAGGCATGCTTGTATGGGACCGTCTCACAGTGAGACGGGACATAAATTGGGCATTGACGCTTTACAACTTTAGGAGGGTGAGTGTTATTTGTGCTTGGTTGTATCCCGATATGAGACATTCTCATATGAGTTTTTATCTTCATTTAAAATATGGTCAAGTCATATTATCTTATCTTATCTACGTATATGTAGTTGTGTTCGGCGCACAAATCTTTATATTGATGATGTTCTTAGGGTTTTCTTAATTATTGGTTAAAAGAAGGGAACAAATGAGAGAAATTAAAAAAGATAAATGACAAAAAAGATAAAAGGATTATTTTTACAAAAAATAATTGCCGGAACGAAATTTGCAATTTTTACCAATTCAAGCAAATGGAGATTTATAAATTGGATTACACTTTACACACTTTGTCAGCGTTCTTTTTTTTTGGTTAATTGAATAAAAATTCACGATTTATAGGATGCTTATCAATTAAAACATGTTTCTTTTAAATTTTTAATTTAATATATGAATTAATAAAATTTTGCATTTAATAAAAATTCGGTGTTGAGCTCTTGAAGGGCTTGATTTTGTAATGAAAACCGATTTGGAGCAGGAGCTTTCTGGTCGAAAGTACTCTCTGGTCCTCAGTGTGCCTGTCTTTAGCCCACCCTTCTCTTGCCCTTCTGGGTTGTGGTGTGGTGTTCCTTTTTGGAGATAGCCAAAGAGCTTTGGCTTCCCCACAGGTGACGATGTTCGCACAGTTGCACCATGCAGCAGCATTGACTTGCTCCGGTGTCTGAAAGTCCTGGAGCGGGATGGGTATAGCCCCCTAGTGCATCAGATGGGGGAGGACTATGCCTCTTTCTCCAGTGGTTTGTCGGCGATGGGTTCGACCGATAGACAAACTCCATTTGCTTTAGACATGTTCAAGTGTTAACACTATGATGATTTCAGGGTTTTCTTGAGAACAATGAGTGTTCTTTAAGTTTGGGGGATTTTTTCTCGAAGAAACAATCAGTGTTCTTTAAGTTTTTCAAGTGATTTTAGGTAAGATCCCCTTCCTCTAGCGCCAATTGTTATTAAAATAATTTTGTCTCATCTAAAAGTCAAAACTTGTAGAGAGGGTCGGAAATCAATTCATTTATTTAATTTCCCTCAACACTCCCCCTCACTCGTGGGCCGAATCATTGCCTCTGCCCTCTGGGAGGAGGCCCAACGAGTGGACAATTTTTAAATGGGTGGAGTGCTTTCCACGGGAATCGAACCCAGGATCTGGGCTGAGCCAGAGACTCTGATACCATGAAAGAATTCTGTCTCATCTAAAAGTCCGAACTTGTAGAGAGGGTCGGGAATCAATTCATTTATTTAATTTCCCTCAACAGTTATTACCCGATATAGATCCAGCTAGATTAAATATGGATTGATGTGGCGATGGATTTGATAAAACAATAATGGATTGATTTGATAGAGCAACAAATATTCTAACTTCTCAATCCAATGATTAAACCTTTAATGCGATTAAATACTAGAAAGCAATTAAATGCAAAGAGAATTTGTTGAGTTTGTTAGGCTCAGTCTTAAGGTTGGTGATCCTATTTATTTGCCTTAAAGGTTGTATTTAATTATAGTGCAAGGATTGCACTATGTGTTGCCCTAGAATCCATGCATTAAATGCATGGATATTGCTTTTGGGTTTGCAATACCAAATCTGTCCTTGGTGGACAAATTCGGGCCAACCAGGGTGCGCCAGCTATCTACTGGCTGCAGATTTTTTATACATTGTTTGATTCACTTTCTTCCTAGCTAGGTGTCGCCAACCACCACTGCTATGTAGTTATTGTCTTTCATTTCTTTGAGTAATCTTGTCTGATTGACACTCTGTTGGTGGTTGGGCCCCGTACTCCCGGGGTCGAGCTCCTTTGGTGATCGATGCGCAACTGCTTTTTTTAACACCTTAGTGCTTGCTCGTCATACGACTCTTCATCCAAGGGTTGCTCTGCTTGCTAATGGCTCTTTTCCAACCAGTTATGCTCGCCATCGGGCGGGCCCCCGAAGGTTTTCTCATAGCTACATTGCTAAAAATATATATATTCAGCACATAAAAAATTATACAGCTTTTTATTAGAAAAAGGTATATTACATCAAGGGTGACCATTACACTTTCTTCCCTAACTAATTTACTCTCTGGTAAACCCAAAATCAAGAAGGCATATCACACATAACTCTTTACTTAAGCTTAAATACATTTGATTTTTTACAAGAAAACACTCTCCATTCCTCACTCTAATCCAAATCTTTAAGACTATCCTTGTTGACAACCCACAACCCACAACAAAGAAACCGTAATAGAAATAAGTCCAGACCAAACATATAATATTGTTGGCAACTTCCCTTTCCTTCCCATCAAGCCCTTGGCAAAAGGGTACATATGAGTCAACACCCAAAGGCTAAAGAATGCCCCTCCAAACATCTTATTCCACTCCGGAATCACACTATACATGGTCCTTGCCAACCCGATTACGAGCGCCATGAGATTGATGATGATGATGAACAACGGCATTATGAAAAGACCGGTCCATTTCACCACGTAGAGATCAGCGAACACGTCGTCTTCATCCTCGGCCGCTGACTTGGAAGTCAACGTGAAAGATATCTCTATTCCGGCGATGACCTTGAGCAGGCCTTGTATAACCGCCACTAGATGGGCGCTGCTACCTCCGATCACCCAAAACTGCTCGTTTCGCCACCACTCTTCCAGCGCTATGCCCGACCATTTTACCTAGAGATCATGTAAAACAATAATTTTTATTTGAATATTAACATTAAAATTCTAAATATCCCAAAATTCAAATTCAAGTTGCAATACAAATTTATTTTGGGTAAATTGCAAATGTAGTCCCATAAGAATGTCGGCTCTTCAAAATGGTCCTTTTTTGAAAAAAAATGGTCCTATAAAATTTTACAAGCAAAAAAAATAGAATTTTTGGGACTAAAATTGTGTTTTGAAAATTCTCTTGGGACCAAAATTGTTAAATAAAAATTAAATGACACCATTTCTGCCCAAAAAAGGACCGAAAAAGAACGTGGGATCAAATCTGTTATTGAAAAATTCTCATGGCACTACTACACATTTGAGCTTGGAGAGCTCCACTTGGACATCCCTTTTTTCGAATAGCTCTCCAAGTGGTCCCTTGGAGAGCGGTTCTATTAAAAAAAAAAAAAAAAAAGTTAAAAACCGCTGTCCAAGATCAAAGCTTAGACAAATGGTTCATAACCCATTGTGCAAGTGTTTTTGAGAGCGGTTTTGAACCGCTGTCCAAGGTAAAGCTTAGAGAGCGGTTCATAACCGCTCTCCAAGTGAATTAATTTTTTTTTTTTTTTTTTGTAAAGCTTGTATTTTCTGTTTTATTTTTTTGTTTTTGTAAATTCTTTTTATGTACAATTCAAATATTTTATTCTTTAAATTCTCGTGTTATTTATTTTAATATTCGTCTTATATAATGAGATTAACACAAACCCTTATGTAAAACTTGTTCATAATATTAAATTCATAATATTACACTTACGAACTTGTATCACTATTAATTCTTATAAATTAATACCTATAATATTTAATATTCTTATAAATTAATTCAATTTTGTCTAAGTATTACTTATTTAGATAGAAAAGTACTATTACCATGGGACTACATTTGTAATTTACCCAATTCATTTTTTAAAGTATATCCTTTTAGCATGCCAAGTATTCACCATTTAAAAGATGCTCAACTTATGTTGAAAATTACAAAAGAGTGATACTTCGTATGCTTATCAGTATTTCTTCATATACTAAACAATGATACTACAGGTTCACCAAAAAACTTCTAAGAATCAAGTTCATTCATGGAAGTTATTGTCCTTAGTTTTTCACTCGAAAAGTATTCGAATTGAAATACAAATATCATTGCTGATATATCACTATATTCGATTTCAGTATTCATGAAAATATATATAATATTCTTATAATTATAATAAACAAAATTTTGAGTAGAAATATTATCAAACAATTTGACTAACATTTTTTTTTTTCAAAAAAAAAAAAAAACAATTTGTTGATATTTACCTCTAGCAAGGAGATGCAGACTAGACAGACAGTGATTGTAGGTCCCGAACGGGTTTCGTGAGGGCAGAAGTCAAGAGGGGAGGGGTGAATAGACTTCTAAAAACTTTTCGTGCAAGATCAGGTGTAATGGTAGGTTGCCTGATCAGAGTGCGAGTGTATCAGTTTGGACTGATATCCAACTTACTGATCGCCTGATGACTGATCAGTTCAGTGTCTATCAGTTTAACTGATGTGCGGAAGCTAGTTTTTAACCCGTGTGAAAAACCAGTTTTATAAGATTAGATTCTGAAGTCGGTTTTCAATCAGATGACCAAAGTGTCAAACTGATCAGATCAGTTGCTTGATGCAAACTGATCCTAACTTAGAATATGTATGCAGTTTAAACTCGGTTGTGTGCAATAGTGTAAAGTAGTAAAGAGCAAGTAAATACACACAAGATTTTTATAGTGGTTCGGACAACCAGTCCTACGTCCACTCTTCCCTATCACAAGGGGCACCAACTTAACAAACTGGACTTAGTTTATTGTGTTAGTCCAACACATTACAACCAACAGATGTTTTAAGAGTTCTCACTCAACCGATCCCAGAAATCAGAACTAGAAACCCTAGTCTGAAATCTTGCAAAATAAACTTAACCTAACTTTTGGGTTTGGGTAAAGATTTGTTGTTGTTCAAACTTGAAATCTATCCTAGTATTTATGTATCCTAAAGCTAGAGGATGAGATTTCAATGCTAAGAACAATGGGATGAACACTTAGAAATATTCTTCAAATTTGTGTTCTTAGTGCGGAAATTGTTATGGCTTGAGCTTGATGATAATTTCCGTGTCTTCACTCTGAAGAGCAATCCCATATTTATAGACCTCGAAATCAAAGAGCCGTTGGAGAGTAATTTGAATTTCAGGCTATTTTTGGTAGGTTGCAGGATTGATGCGACTTGCTTCAGGGACGACATGACCGAAAGCGTGTGTGTTTGTCCTTTATAGCCGTTTGACTTAGCACCGCTGAATCCCGCAGTGTCAGCCTAGTACATACGTGTCAAACCCAAATTGGCTAACAAAAACACTTATTCAGTGTTTGTTCACCAACTAAAGTTGACATTCTTCTGGTCTGGTTTACACCGTATGTTTCTGCTTATCACTTTGCTGACTTGGCAGAACTGATCACCACTTCTACTATCAGTCGCCTTGAGTCTACTGATATGGTTGTCTTAGCTTCAACCAATCGACTCTGATGATGTCTTCATAGAGTAGGCTTCTGGTCTTAAAGTAAAGTCTTATTACTTTCTCTACTGATCTTCCGCTGCTGATCTTCGCTACTGATCTACCTGTTACAGATCTTCCGCTATTGTTCTTTGCTACTGATCTTCACTTGACTTCTGCAACTTGAGTTCTTCTTTAAGAATTACCTAGTCTAATACATCAGTTGTCTAACATGTTCAGCTGGTTTCCTATCATATCATCAGTCGACTAACAGGTTCGACTGGTCCTAATACCACTGTTTTGGAACTTCCATCAAAACTATAAATTTCCCAACAATTTCCCCTTTTTTTATGGAACCAAAAACATTTCCCATAAAGAATGATGCACAAAATTAAACATAAGTAAAAGAGACAGAGAATCAGAAGACAATGAGAGTTTGTCTTAAGATCAGAAAAGTAGACTTTTCATTAATGATAAAATTTTATAAGTACATCAAATTCTATTCTGATCTTTCAAAAGATAAGTCTTCTGATTCAAAATCACTCTTCCTCCGGGACAACACACATTTTGAACAACCTTGCCTTGACTTCTGTAGCTCTATTTTCTTCAATGATGTCATCTTGTGCAAGGCATTTATTGAGTACAGCATTGAAGGCAATCTTGTCAATCTTCCCATCTGAAGTCTTCTTGTAGTCCATGACCTCAACATATGGAGCTACTGGGATGCAACTCAGCTTCTTAGCTTCTCTCATGATGTTGTTGTAGAAAGCTGTATGCTTGTTATTCAACCAATCCCTAAAGATTTCATCTTTATCCACGTTGGTTGGAATAACTTGATTGATATGGGCCGAGATATACCATTCCCTCTTGATCAGTCGTCATTCCTTGACCATATTTTTATCTGGCTTCACAATGACATCCACATCAGCAGGGAGGATTGGCTCTGTAACATGTGCGCCTTCTCCGGATTCAGCAACAAGCCCTTTCTTCTTCCTCAACCGATAAGACTTGTCAAGGTTTGCGGCTTCTTCCATTCTTCTCTGCCTGTCCAGCTCTGCCTTCTTCAATTCTTCAAATTTTCTGATCTCTGCTTCTGAAGATTTCTTTTTCTTTGCAGGGACAGCAATTGGTTTATTCCATTCTCTGGCATGCTCAGCTGACTCAGTGGATGATGAAGAGATGACTTCTTCTAATTCTTCAGCAGTCTTCGCATCTTTCTTCATTCTCTTCTATTATAAAGTTATCTGGATCCCTGCAACATAGTTTTCCACCTGATTCAGCCTTTGGATGGTATCAACATTCTTCTCTTCTTCCCCCTTTTTGGTTCCCTCAAAAGGAGCTTTAAGCTCAAAACTGAGGTCACCAATCTTCTTAGATAGATCTGTCTTTAGAATTCCCAGGGCAGAAGAGTCACCAGAAGGGCTAAGTTGTTCGATCAAGGTCAGTATGGAAGAATGAGCTTTATCCACAATTGGACTGACTTTGTCGAACAGATTCTCAAACTTATCAGAAGCAGAATTGACCCTTTTTGCAGCACCAGCAAGATCTTTTTGTAATCTGGTCAATTCTCCCATCTTCTCGTTCATCATCAGCGTGAACTGCTGATTTCTGTTCTCCTCAACCTTGGCTAGCTTCTCGTTTACCTCCACCATTTTATCAGCTGTTGTAAGTTCTAGTGCAGTGAGAGGATACAAGTTCGCGTTCAGTCCTGATGGCCTTCTCCAGTTGTCTTGATACAAAGAAGCTCACATCATCGCGAAACATTTGAGCCATGTTCGCTCTGAAGGAGTTCTTATTGTACTTCATCAGATTTTCTTCGAAATCTGGAGAAGTTTGTAAAACTCGTGTTACCTGATCTGCTGGAGTTGATGTACCTTCCACTTCCATCTCTTATGCTTGACTTCCTCCAGTAGTCAAGTCAATCACATTATCGACTGATTGAGCCTCAGCTGATGAGGACTGTGTTGTATCTCCCACAACAAACTTCGCCATCTTCTTCTTCTTCAATAATTCGACTGTTTTGTTTATGCATTACGGTCACCATTCTCTGTTCAAATATCTCTTCAATCTATAACGGGCTGACATCAACAAGGTCTTCCTCGTTATCAGAATCCTTCATTTGTCACATTACTCGACTGTATTTGACCATTTTGTGGGTCATTTCCCTGTTCATGGGGGTATCTTGCATTCCCAGCTGTCGAGTAATCAATCCAGCAACTGCAATCTTTCTGATTTCCAGCTCGTAGTCCAGAAAAGAATGAACCCCTCCTTTCTGCTCCAGCACAGGGCCAAAATCTTCAAACTTCTTTAATCGAATGTCTCTCAAGGTGAGCACATCGAGAACAGTGGCCTTGGCAACTGCATTAAGGGCCAACTTAGGATATCTGTCCTCCAGCATTTTCTCTAGGCGCCTTCGGATAATTTTCTCAGTGAATGAGAGAGTTTCTGGTTCAGGCTCGGGCGATAGAGAAGGAGAGAAATGCACAGTAGAGATTGGCTCTGGATCTGGAAAATGATGAGCAGAAGTATCCATATGCTCAGACTCGATGGATACAGAAGTGAACTGAGCAGTCTGCTGTAAGGGCTCAGTCTGAGCAGACTTAGATGTTTGAGCAGTTCCTCTGGGAGTTAGTTTGCTGAGGATGATGTGATCAACATCTGAATCAGATGACTCATCCACCAGCTGAACATCCTTCTGCTTCCATTTTCCGGCAACTTCAGCAGCAGATGTAGATTTTGATTGCTTGGCTGCTGGTTCTTTAATGACAACTCCCTTTTCTAGCTTCCTGGAGGTTGTCTTCCTCTTCTGACCACCCTTTCCTGCCTTTCGAACTTCCAGGGCTAGTTTAATAGCAGGTTCAGCCAAGTCATCAGGTAGGCCAGGTAGCTGACGGTTGATGATCAGCATTTTCTTGTGTGCGAGCTTATAAGGGATCATCTCTTCTTCACTCCAATCCCTGTCCCTCATCAGGTCTATCAGAATTAAAGAGACCTTATGCAGTAGAGTGATCTTTGCTGAAAGAATCACATTCCCTTCCTTCACCACAAATTTATCAGACTCCTCCAACAACCTCCTCTTCAAGAATTCCAACCAGTTTATCTTCGCATTGTGGATGATTGCAGTCATGATTCGAGCTTCCTGTGTGACCGCATCCAAACTGTAGGTGATGCCTACAATAACTTTCTGGACAATATCGAACAAGAGTCGATATTTCCTTTTCAGCATGGGTTTCTTGAAGGCGTTTGAATGATGAGCATCTGCTGGTAGAAGAAGATTCTTGATAACCGCGCTCTCTTCAGAGACCAAATAAGCGTCAGGCATGATGTCATCCACCGGTGCGGGAAGTCCAAGATTCGAGTAGTAGGTCGTCATCGCGATTTCTAGACGTTCACCCCAGACCTCCAAATATAAAACTCCTTCGTGATCTCGGAGATTGTAGAGAAATTCCAAAGCCCCATCTAACAAAATCGAGTCGGCACTTGCAGAGCAATAGGTTTTGAGGTCGCACTCTTTAAGCAATTTGAGGATCTCAAGGGACTCTGGATCTGTGGTGGTCCGAAAATCAACACACCTTTCCTCAACAACTTCATCGGTAAAGTTCCGGAAGATTGGATCTTCGGGTTCCGGTGAACCGTGGGATGAGGAGTGAGCGGTTTCTGCAACCTGTCGTACTTTGGGAGCCATTTCTGAAACAAATTCAACAAATCGATGTTAGAGTAAGCGTTGAAACATAATTTTTTAGAATTTTCAGATAATCGATGGCCATGTCCCAAATTAAACATTAATACGAAATCTGTAACCCTAGCATATAATAATTATCATATTCAATATGAAATGCTACGCAAATTTACCAGATATTGATACGCAAGAGATAATAACAAGAAAAGCGTATTGATTTGCAGAAGATTTGAAAGCTTTGAGAATTATGCAGAGAAATTTTAGATCCATCCAAAATTGGAGGTTTTAAAGACGGAGTCAGTGGATAATCCATTGCAAAAACACACTTTAAACAGGACCTTTAACTTAGTGTATCAAGTTTATGGCTCTGGCGCCAACTGTCAGTGTGTGTGCATGTATTTTTCAGAGTGTTGTTAAAAATGTTATGCAACATGTAAAACAACATATGACAGCAGAAGCTTAAAAACGCAGTGCAAAGGATTTCAAAAATTTTGTATAGTCTGTAATCCAGACTATACGAACCTCATGGTTAAAAACATCACTATAACAAGTAGTGAGATACACACGAATATCTTACAAGATCCTAAAAGGTGTAGTGAAAAACCACACACCAAAATCAATCTATTCAATCAAGTAACTAGTGATCTTATTCAACCTAAAACTTGATCTAATAAGATAAAATAAATACTGATAGGAGAGAATGTATTCCCTCGACCAGTACACATAGAATAACATCGACCCTCACACTCCTAGAATTACAAACACTCGGTTTTTCACTCTTGGTTGTGTCTTGGATGTTACTCTCTTAAGTTTGGAGTAGAGCAAATGGGATTTCACTTTAACTCAAACTCAAAATGTCGACCAATGCAGTCTATTTATAGACTTTCGGACCAACTGCATTGTCCTATCCACTAGGTGTGAACAGCCTTGAACTTCTCCTCCACTATCTCCATGATCTTGGTGTAACCACCCATGATCTTTCTATTCTCACTCCATCAGTGCAACCGCTTGATAATTTCCGAGATTATCTTCAACCTGCAATGTAGGACACATAGAGAAACACATCTATTAAACCGGAGTTAGTGTTAGGAGAAAGAATAAATTTATGATGTTGTGCAGAATGTTGTCCAACATCTGGAACAACATCCGTGCAACATCAACAAACTCCCCCAATTTGGCCTTTCTACTACAACACACCTGATGCTAAAACCAACATCCGAACTTGTGTCAGGAAAGAAACAAATAATAGTCATTCAGAGAACAACTACTATTCAACCAAATCATAAATATAAACAAACACAAGCACCAACTACATCAGCAGTGTACTTATGCCAAAGTATCCAACAACATAAAGTAAATGACAAAAATATAAACCTATCAACTAGTTGTCCATTAACAAAGTTTAAAAAATAAAGAGCAGAAATAAAAGATTACAGCACAAACAGGAAATTTATAAAGAAATAAAGGGAAGGACTGGGCCAAGGAATGGCTACATCTCCATAATCTGCAAATGCTCCTCCATACTTCAAAATTCCCAGCTGTCTTGAATCCAATCACCAGTTATCAACTCCATAAAGTTGATCAATGATAGAAATGCTCTCTGGAGATTAATTATCCCTGGAAAGTGTCACCAACACCTCATCATCGGTTATAATCGTGGGCTATCATCAACGGTTCAAAGATCATCGGTACCATTTGTTCAAAGAAAGCGGCAGAAAGATCGATGTTGAGTACATCTTCCACAGCATCCTCCACGGCCTCATTAACAACATCTTGTACAACATCCTCCACCTCTCTATCTTCAGCATTATTCTAATCAGCAGAAACATCAACATCATCTTCAGCAGCATCCGATGCATCATCCTTCTCACCTGCATGGCCAGATGGACCAACTCCTGTTGGGATCATACTGAAAAGTATGCTTTTTACTTTGTATAATCGAAACTGAATTTTCAGACTTATTTACTGAAATAAATTGTTTATCACTGATGCTTTAAATATGATTGAATTTTACATATATTTCTTGCATAACTGTTCAATAATTAAATGACGTGTTACATCAGTAGTTAATTTAGTGATACCGATCACGAAAGATTAAATTAACAAATCCTTTGTAACTAAAAAGTCGCCATTCACGACCTAGATGGAAATGAAAAACCATCGCGAAAAGGTTGAGGTGTAAGGCTCAGATTTGTTTGTCTTGACCAAGAGATTACACTAGTGCATGATCGATGTTGAATAGGACCTACTGGAGGATAAATTCTTGAACCGAAACAAGGAAGAATTATACCTCGGTGGTTCGTTGTTTCTTAACCTTAGTCCCTTAAATAGGATCACGTGGGATTGGTAACTATTTCTTTGACTTATCATGGGTAGAGAATCAGAGAGATTCAATACTTTTTATCTTGGGCAATATTATTGGTCACATGTGATTGCTAAGATTTAATCTGAAGAATCGTGTGCAAGTACGCTTGCTTGATTTGCCCCCTGGGGAGGTTCATAAGTTTTATCATACCAAATCTTGCAAGTGGAATTAGTTTCCTAAGATGGATAATAATGTTGAACCGTTCTCGACCAAGGACAAAAGATATTAATTAACGGAAAGCTATTTCAAAGGGCTTGAATTAATTAATGGGCTAGATAATCTTAAACACGGGAAATAATGATCGGGAGCCATATTGACTGTAATATGGGTTAAGATGGATAGTGCAATATTAATTATGTAGTGGGATTAATTAATATTTATGGGCTTGAATTATATTGTGGCTCAATATTAGATATTCAAGATCCATTAGAAGGTCCAATCTTAATTCTCCTAAAGGCCCCCTGAGTAGCCCAACAAATAGTCCAATAACTGAAAAAGGTGATTAAAATAAAATAAATATTGTTGCTTAATTTTTCCTCAAATTTTCGAAATTTATGGATAAAAGAGGGAGAAATATTTTCTTTGAATTTTGTTATGGAATGAAGATATGTATTCTTAGAATACAAGATTATCTCATTAAATTCAAGAAATCTCCCACTTGGTTATCTATATGGAATTTTCGAAATTTTTGAGAATAATGGGCAAGAAAGATTTTCTTGATTTTCTTGAAAAGATATTATGGAAGATATGTATTTCTTGAAATACATGAATATCTCACAAATTCAAGAAGATCCAAATCTTGGATTCTTGCAAGGCATTATTTTCGAAAATTACCATAGCAAATAGAGAAGGTGGGATTTTGTGGAATATTATAATTATGGGAAAAAGAATATAGGAGATATATTCAAGATTTCTTGGTGACCAAGAAAAGTCTTTTCCAACATTGATTTTGGACCCAAAATTTCGACCACCTCCTATCTATAAATAGGGGATGATTAGTTCATTCCCAAGTACAATTCCATGTCTTTGGAAATATTAGCAAATCCACAAAAAGGTGGTGCAACAAAGTTTATTTTTTCCTTTTGTTAATTGTTAAACGAGTGTCCTTCCACCGGATAGTTGAGCAAAGGGCTAAGGGAATACTTGGGAAGTCCTTTTGGTTAGTCCGTCCGAGTCCGTCCATCCCAAGAATGCGTTCACGTAAACCCGAATATGCTAGTAATAATTTTTTAATGAATTAAATTTTGTTGCATTTAAATTTGATTAATATAGGATTAATTCATGCTAAATAATTAATGAATTAAATTTGTATTTAAATATTCACCTCGAATAGATCTCATTCCCCAACAATCGGTATCAAAGCCACGGTTTAAGACTCTGAATTTTTAAATTGTAATTTAATTAAATGGACATTAAATTTGAAATTGGATAGTAGAACTGTTAGATCTATTTTGCGGTATCCAATTGTCATGGATTTTAATGTGTTTATTTTGCATGCATATAAACCGTGGTTTTTTTTTTATTCGATTAGCTTCGGATTTGTTTTGCCTCGTGAGAAAAATCCACGAGTAGACTAGGAATTTGTTTGATTTGATCAATGTAATAGACTAGTCTAGATCTAGGTTTATTTATTTTTTGTAAATAAATTGTAACCGGATCGAGAACGAAGAGATAAAAAGAATTAAAGGATGAAATCCGAACCAGCGCGTGGCGCGCCGCTGGCACGCACGGGCGTTAGGGGGCAGGGCAGGGCGGGCGTCTTTTGAGGATGAGGCAACGGGCGCAAAGGATCTTGGCGCTCGAAGGCCGGGCAGACGGGCGGAAAATGCTGCCGCTGCCAGGCGATCTGAATCGCACTCTCGGGATCTTGGGACGCCGTAGCCAAGAGTCGCCTTGACGCCCCGAGAACCTCTCGCCGATACCTCTCGAGGCGTCTTGAAAGGCATCAAGGCGTGGCTTTTTTTGGCGATCTTAAGTGCCGAAATTGCCGAGGTCGCCCCAAGTGGCGGCCTGATCTTGACGTGCATTCCGGCGCGAGTCGCTGGCGTGGCGGTTCGAGACGCAAGTAATTTTTTAGAGACGAACGAGTGGGAGAAATTCGAGACGTGTTTCTTCAAGATCAAGCTAAGAAAAATCAAACCATGACAATTGGATAATTTGTGCCCAATATGTTTATTTTTACTGTTTTTTGCTTGATTTATTTGTGTTATCTTATGCTTTATTTAATTTGTTTAAATGTGCTTGCATGAGGGTTGCCAAATGGAAAAATCTCAACTTCAAAATTACTAAGTATGTTTAAATAATTAATTGACAATTTTATTCCGGATAATAAAATTGAATTAATTTTGACCTCCATGATTTATTTATTTGTGAATTCTTTTGGAGAAATTCCCCAATGGATTGGTCAAAAGATAGGTTTCACATGAATGAATTCCAAACGGATGATTGTGGGTTATTACTAGTGGCGATGACCCTCCCAACGAGGCTCAATCAAAGCGAAATAGTAATCCTCAGATTTAATCATGGTTATTACTTAGGTATAAAATTGATATGCATATACTTCTCCCGAGTCCTGTCGATTTTATATTGGTCAAGTAGGAACCAACTATTAATCTGGATATTAAATGTTTATAAATCGTTCTTGTTTGTAACTTTGCTTGAATGTGTTTAAATAATGACCCACCCAACGTGGCTTATTTAAACTGTTTTTTGAGATGTTGGGCGATGCATGTTCATTTTTTTTTTTATTTTTAAATATGATGAATGTGATCGAACCTTGTGATATACTTGTGCTATTGCATATAGTTGTTTATTTCATTCGAGATGTCGTTACTTTTTAATCCAATTTGTTATTATACTTAAAGTCAATACAATATGTATGGAAACTATATTGATTGGAAAATTATAATTGTCCTAACTGCACAAAAGCACAAGTGGATTTTGACACACAAAAATCAGATGAGCCAACTGACGAGTCAAAACATGCGGGACTCGTCAGATCACCTTACGAGAGATGTCGTCAAAAATGGTGGAGGAAAAAACCGTGAGGGATTACGTCCTCAAAATAGATGGCCCATCTGAACAAACTTGAGATTCTCGAAAGTCAGATTATGATCTGGAGACTCGATGAATTTGGTACTTCACTCTCTGCCCAAAAAGTTTTTGAGCATTTTGGCCTCGCTAGCTAATTTGTTGCAAGCTTTTGGTCTCGGCAGAAATGATGAAGAGTCACCAAACTCAAGCTTTGACGGCAAGTGGTCCATCTTCATTTTCTAGGCCAAGGATAGGCAAGATAAAGAAGAGGACAAATGCCATAAGCAATAAAACTCAACTGTTGCCAAGGGCAATGGTAAGATGAGGAATGCTTGTTGTGTCAAGGAAAATCCAAAGAGGAAGTGCTTAAGCTACGGTGAGAGAGGACAATGGAGGTTTTACCTATTCCAACCCCAAAAGGGACGGAAAGAAAGGTAATTCTCACGCACTAGTTGTTGAAACTTGTTTAGCGGCGTATACTTCTCATTCGTGGGTGGTTGATACGAGATCCACTAATCATGTTGGCTTCACGGGTTCTAAATGATCCGGAAACGTAGTGGGAGTGAGATCCTCATCACACTGGGCAACGTTATTTAAAGTAGAAGACATTGCAATGCTAATGTAAGTGGCGATATTGCAATGCTACGGTAGTAACGATTATTGCAATACTACGCAAGTAGCGAGACATTGCAATGCTACATGAGTAGCGATTAAAAGCGATGGGAGAAGTGCACCTATCTTTTGAAGATAAAGTTTTTTTGAGATTATCTTTATGTTCCCAATTTTAGAAAGAATTCACTTTCAGTTTCTAAAATTCGATTAAAGGACACTAAGTTTCTTCTAATAAGAATGACATCATTTTTGAAATGATGAGTGTATCTGATACGGGAATTGATGGAAAATCTCTATACAATTAATCGCACACCCTCACGAAAATGTATCCTATAACACATCAATTGTTTCCGAGAAAAGAAAACGTTCATCAGACGTGAACGAGATACTTCTTTGGCATCTAAGATTAGGTCATATAAATCCAAAGAGGATCCAAAGGTTGGTGAAAGATGGTTCACTGGAGCGTCTCCAAGTTGAATCGATTCCAACATGCGAATCATGTTTGGAGGGTAATATGACCAAGAGGGCATTTGGAGCCAAGGGGAATAGGGCCAAAGAAGTGTTAGAGATCGTTCACACAGATGTATGTAGTCCAATGTCAACCAAAGCAAGAGGAGGTTATGAGTAATTTTATTGATGATTACTCAAGGTACATTTTCCTTATGAAGCATGAATCTGAGACCTTTGAGAAAATCTAAGAATTTAAGGCTCAAGCAGAGAATCATATGGAAAAACGTATCAAGTCTCTACAATCTGATCGTGGAGGCGAATACCTCAGCGATGAGTTTTTGAACTACTTATCTGATGAAGGGATTGTATCCCAGCTCACTGCACCCGGAACCCCTCAACAAAATGGGGTTTGCAGAGCGAAGCAACATAATTCTTTTGGGAATGGTTAGATCAATGATGAGTTATACGGATCTTCCCGAGTCGTTCTGGGGTCATACCTTGGAAAACAGTGACTTACATTCTGAACTTGGTGCTATCCAAATCGGTTCCCCAAACTCCCAAAGAATTGTGGAGCGGGCACAAGCCTAGTATGAGACACATGAGAACTTTGGGGTGTTCGGCCTATGTGTTGGACAAGGAAACCAGTAAATTGGATCCTCGATCAGAGTTAAGGTTGTTTGTAGGATACCCCGAGGGAACAAAAGGGTGTATGTTCTATAGTCCCGAAGATCAAAAGGTGGTCATCAGCACCCACTTTAGATTTTTGGATGAAGACTATATGAACCAAAGAAAACCCAGAAGTGAGATTACCTTAAATGAGCTTAGAGGGCAAACCTCAGTGCCAACTGTACTAGATGATATACCAAACTATATGCTTTCACAACCGGAGCCTCGTCATAGTGGGAGGGTTGTTAGACAGCCCGAGAGATTCATGGGAATAGGAGAGTCCTTGGACTTGATTCCCGGAATTAGACCCATGGACATATGACGAGGCACTCCAAGATAAGGATGCAAATTCTTGGCAAACAGCAATGAAAGCCAAAGTGGGTTCTATGTTTCATAATAGAATGTGGGAGCTAGTCGAACCACTTAATGGGGTCAAACCCATTAGATGCAAGTGGGTATATAAGAGGAAAAGAGGACCGGATGGGAAGGTTGAAACCTTTAAAGCAAGACTAGTGGCGAAACGTTATACTCAGAAAGAAGGGATCGATTATGAGGAAACTTTTCGCCCGTAGCCATGCTTAAGTCCATCCGTATTCTCTTATCGATTGCTGCGCATTTCGACTTTGAAATCTGGCAAATAGATGTCAAGACAGTTTTCCTTAGCGGAAGTCTTGATGGAGAGATCTATATGCAACAACCCCAAGGTTTCATTGAAACAGGCCAAGAACACCAATTTTGTAAGCTCAAGAAGTCCATTTACGGACTCAAACAGACATCCAGAGCTTGGAATCAATGTTTTGATCATGTTATAAAGTCTTATGGGTTTGATCAAAATGAGTTTGAAAGTTGTGTGTATAAAAAGCGTGTCGGAACTGCATTGGTATTCTTAGTACTATACGTAGACGACATTCTGATCATCGGGAACGATGTGAAGGTGTTATCAGACGTAAGGGCGTGGCTTTCAAAACAGTTTGATATGAAGGACTTAGGGGAAGCCGGACACATCCTTGGGATCAAAATCACTCGAGATCGCAAGAAAAGGATGATAGGCTTATCGCAAGCTTCATACATAGATACTGTCTTGAAACGCTTTAGCATGCATGATTCCAAGAAAGGATTCGTACCTTTCAGGCATGGAATCCATCTATCCAAGAAAATGTCCCCTAAGACGCAAAAGGAGATAGATGACATGAAAGGTATTCCTTATGCTTCGGCTATCGGAAGCCTTATGTATGCAATGCTGTGTACGAGACCAGATATTTGCTTTGCCGTAGGCATGGTGGCAAGATATCAAAGTAACCCCGGGAAAGAGCATTGGATGGCACTTAAAAACATTCTGAAGTATCTGAAAAGAGAATGTTGGTTTATCAGTCAGGTAGTCCAATCCCCATCGGTTACACGGACTCGGATTTCCAATCAGATTTAGATTCCAGAAATTATCTACCTCAGTTAGTGTGTTTTCATTTGGGAAGTGTAGCCATCAAATGGACGAGTGTGAAGCAGAAATGCATCACTGACTCAACCATGGAAGTCGGGTAAGTAGCTGCTTAATTGTGAAGCAGTGAAAGAACCGATTGGGCTCTAGATCTTCTTAGTGGACTTGGATGGTGTTCTGAATTTGTCTAGCAATATCTGCTAGGGGCAGTTGCAAATTCAAGAGAACCAAGAGTCCACGAGTCAAACAAACACATTAAAGGAAAGACATCTTATACGAGAAATTGTTAAGAGAGGAGATATAGATGTGGCAAAGATAGCGTCTGAGGACAACTAAGCGCGATCCATTCACAAAGTGTCTCGCCTCTGAATACATTCGAGAGACATGTGAGTGGAATGGGTGTCAAGACCGTGTCAATCTGCTTTGAGTATAAGTGGGAGAAATTATTAGGTTAGGTGTAGGTGACATTAGATGTCACGGACTACTCGAGACGTGTTGTAGTATACTTAAAAAGCGACTTTGAGTATAAGTGGGAGATTGTTTGGATTATCTTTGAAAAGTATGATTTTTACTTTGTATAATCGAAACCAATTTTCGGACTTATTTATTGAAATAAATTGTTTATCACCGATGCTTTAAATATGATTGAATGTTACATATATTTCTTTGCATAACTGTTCAATAATTAAATGCGTGTTACATCAGTAGTTAATTTAGTGATACCGGATCACGAAAGATTAAATTAATAGTCCTTGTAACTAAAAAGTACGCCATTCACGACCTAGATGGAAATGAAAAACCATCGCGAAAGGTTGAGGTGTAAGGCTCATATTGGTTTGTCTTGACCAAGAGATTACACTAGTGCATGATGATCTGATAATAGGACCTCTGAGGAGGATAAATTCTTGAACCCAACAAGGAAGAATTAGACCTCGATGGTTCGTTGTTTCTTAACCTTCGTCCCTTAAATAGGATCACGTGGGATTGGTAACTATTGCTTTGACTTATCATGGGTAGCGAATCGGAGATTCAATACTTTTTATCTTGGGCAATATTATTGGTCACATGTGATTGCTAAGATTTAATACGAAGAATCGTGTGTGCAAGTACGCTTTGCTTGATTTGCCCCTTGGGAGGTTCATAAGTTTTATCATACCAAATCTTGCAATTGGAATTAGTTTCCTTATGGATAATAATGTTGAACCGTTCTCGACCAAGGACAAAAGATATTAATTAATGGAAAGCTATTTCAAAGGGCTTGAATTAATTAATGGGCTAGATAATCTTAAACACGGGAAATAATGATCCGGAGCCATATTGATCGTAATATGGGTTAAGATGGATAGTCTTGATATTAATTATGTAGTGGGATTAATTAATATTTATGGGCTTGAATTATATTGTGGCTCAATATTAGATATTCAAGATCCATTAGAAGGTCCAATCTTAATTCTCCTAAAGGCCCCCGAGTAACCCAACAAATAGTCCAATAACCTAAAAAAAGTGATTAAAATAAAATAAATATTGTTGCTTAATTTTTCCTCTAATTTTTGAAATTTATGGATAAAAGAGGAGAAATATTTTCTTTGAATTTTGTTATGGAATGAAGATATGTATTCTTGGAATACCGTTTATCTCATTAAATTCAAGAAATCTCCCACTTGGTTATCTATATGGAATTTTTGAAATTTTTGAGAATAATGGGCAAGAAAGATTTTCTTGATTTTCTTGAAAAGATATTATGGAAGATATGTATTTCTTGAAATACAAGAATATCTCATAAATTCAAGAAGATCCAAATCTTGGATTCTTGCAAGGCATTATTTTCAAAAATTACCATAGCAAAAATAGAGAAGGTGGGATTTTGTGGAATATTATAATTATGGGAAAAAAGAATATAGGAGATATATTCAAGATTTCTTGGTGACCAAGAAAAGTCTTTTTCCCACATTGATTTTGGACCCAAAATTTCGACCACCTCCTATCTATAAATAGGGGATGATTAGTTCATTCCCAAGTACAATTCCATGTGCTGGAAATATTAGCAAATCCACAAAGGTGGTGCAACAAAGTTTATTTTTTCCTTTTGTTAATTGTTCGACGAGTGTCCTTCCACCGGATAGTTGAGCAAGGGCTAAGGGAATACTTGGGAAGTCCTTTTGGTTAGTCCGTCCGACCAAGTCAACGCCCATCCCAAGAGGTACATTCACGTAAACCCGTAGATTCCGCATGCGTAGATTTTACGTGGCTTTTTATATGCATGATATGTTGTTGCAATTATTATTTGAATTAATATAGGATTAATTCATGCTAGTAATAATTAATTAATTAAATTTGTATTTAAATATTCACCCCGAATAGATCTGTGCAACTCATTCCCCAACAGCTCCATCATCACCACCATCATTATCCCCATCATCAGGTGGTCCTCTCCCTGTTGGAGTAAAAGCGGGTTTTCTCCGTATAGGTTTGTTTGCTTAAGTAGAGCATCTATGTTCTGCTGGATGGAAGTAATTTGATCAGAAATGAAAGAATTTGTAAAAAGAACAGAGGGTGTACCATCTCTTCTGGTTACTGTATAAGGAATGTTGCCAACAGGATGGGCAACATTTTCAGCTTGTTGTTCAGGATCAAATAAAGGAAGATCCACAATTCTGTTTCCACCTTTTAGCACATGAGATATTCCAAAACTTGGAACAAATCCACTAATTCTTTCACCTTTTGGCCTCTCAAATTCTAACTTATCCAAGAACTGACAGATTAAAATTGGATAAGGAAGAATACTTCCTTCTGAGTGTTTGCCAACAAATGTCATCATGTTATCAAATATAACATGTCCCAGGTTAAACCTGTTCAAGTGTACAATTTTGTACAACAAGAAGGTTTGCTCTTTGGTTAACACAGTGGAGTTCTTTGAGGGTAGCCAATTGGAAACAAGCAACTTATGCATCACAGAATACAAGGAGGTCAATTTGGCAGTAGAAAACTGTTAAGTCCATTCAGAATACCTTCCACCAGTGATGACAAACATCACTTCCTTAATATCTAGCTCAACATTATCTTCCTCAGTTTGTCTAGTTTTTAGAGAGATATTGATAAGCCTAGGATTGATTGTTACCACAGTGTATCTGAATCTTATCTTTCCATAGTTTGAAGACTTCCAATTGCCACAACACCTTTTCAAATTTGCATAAAATTCAGCAACCCAACCAACATAATACGGCTTAGCATATTGAAGAGCATGCATCAATGATCTACTTTCTAGAAAACCAATCAGGTTATTTGCTTCAAAGTATGGGATTTTAATGATCCTTTCATCTATTATGTTCCTTTTTTTGCAAAGATTTAACCACAGCAGACTTTCTATTATACTCTTTCTTATCATCATGTTCAGAGTCAGATTCGATTACCTCATCAAAGATTTGATCAAGCACATCATCAGACTCATCTTGTTCAGGTTCATTTTCATCAGGTTCCTCTTCCTCGGGTTCCTCAGCTTCAGGTTCCTCTTCCTCAGGTTCCTCAGCTTCACGATCAATTTCTGGTTCAGAATCAGATGATTCAGCAACATCTGCAGCAGTATTCACAGGAGGATCATTTTTCTTTTTGGTTCTCCTTTTACTTTTAGCCAACAACTCTTGCATGGTTAAGTCATCATCTGAATCTTTTGGCTCAGCAACAGGAACATTTGGAATTTCCATCTCTTCATTAGAGTCCTCTACAGTGATAGGATCATTAGAACAACCATCAGTTCTCTTAGGACGCTTTCCAGTGTAGTCAACCTTTTTGCCTAGGTTTCTCTGTGACATTCTCCTCTTTCTCCATCTACCAACACCTCTTCTAGGGAGCCAATTGCTTCTTCCTCAGCCTAATGTTCTTCAATTTCTCCCCCATTCCTTCTTAATCAGAGGAATCAACATTATGCATTTCAACATCGGTTGTTTGTGTAGGGTTTTCAGGAGGGTTTTTTATGAATGGGAGTTTAAAGGGTATTTACGAGAAGGTTCTTCAGCCAAAGGTCTGGCAGAGAGATCAACATAGTCAGAAACATTTACCAAGTTAGAACCAAAATAAATGTCAGGTAATACGATCGGGTTCTGTTCAACGGCTTGTTTTACAAGAAGAGCAACAAGTGATTTTGGAGCGGAATCAGGAATGTGTAAAGCAGGAGGTTTAGGAGTGGAAGAAGACGATGATCCACCAACATTTGTGGAATCATAATCTAGGTTTTGTGCGGCAATTTCTGCGAGAAGGTTCAGAGGGTTTGAATTTTCTGGAGAGGAAGATTTCAAGGAGAAGGGTTTGCATGAGTTTGTGACTGATTTCGAGTGACCGATGGATTTTGTTTTTCAGCCATTTCACCTCTTTTCTGTCCAAACAAATAAATACACAGTAATTAAAATAATGAAATCAGAAAATAGGAGGGAAAAGAAGCATGTGACTGAGAAATATGAAATAATACACGAACAAAAACAAACCTCGAATCCAATATGCAGCAACAATGATTTCAACTTTCAATATTAAACATCATAGATAAATTGAACATGAGTAGGAACAAAGGTAACCACCCACTATTTTTGAAGTCATGTGATCGTGTGATGTGTAAGACCCGCCAAAAACATTTTCGAAAAACAGAAAACCATATCTAAAATTAAATAGACACAAATCAGTTCAAATAACTTGTTTAAACCACGAATTCAACTTATCCAGAACATTAAATGAATCATGTATGATAAATAAAGTTCGAATCACTTCAGGTTTCACAAAATGTCGGCACACATATATCTCAACACTCAATTTTGCATGAAATTCATCATCAAAGTGTTGCATATTTTGAATTTTTCTATAAACACATGTTCACATTGATCCATCTTTTCAAAAGAGTGCATCGTAGTAGCGAGCTCCGTGCCCCATAGTTACTCAATGGATTGTGAACAAACATGGATGTATATTTAATCACCTTTTGAAAAGAGAACATCGTAGTAGCGAGCTCCGTGTCCCATAGTTACTCAGTGATTACACATCTAAGTTGTGTTTTATTTTTAATGCATTTAAGAGATATATGTCCTGGACTCTGTATCTAAACCATTCAAACCATAAGATCAAAACACTATCATTTAAAGCTCAAAAATAAGCAAAACACCAGTCAAACTCATTATTAGAACCACAATGTTGCTTCAAATGTTGGAAACATTTGTCACAACATCTAGTGTTTATTTTCAGATATAGCAAAGACCAAGAGATTTCCTAAGTGAAGAAAACCTCTCATAATCAAGGACTTTTGTGAAAATGTCAGCAAGTTATTTTTCAGTAGAAATGTATTCTAACTTCACAACTTCTTTCTCTATAAGATCTCTTATAAAGTGATGTCTTATACTTATATGCTTAGTCAAAGAATGTTGCACAGGATTCTTGAAAATATTGATAGCACTAGTATTATCACAATAAACAGTCAAAATACCACTTTCCAACCCATAATCATCAAACATCTTTTTAAGCCATAGCAGTTGAGTGCAGCAACTTCCAGCAGCAACATATTCAGACTCAGCTGTCGATTGTGAAACACAATTCTGTTTCTTACTATGCCAGGAGATAATGTTGTTTCCCATGTAGAAACATCCTCCACTAGTACTTTTTCTGTCATCACAATCACCTGCCCAATCTGCATCACTATAGCCAACTAAAGAGCAATTAGTATCCTTTGAGTACCAAATACCTAAATCACATGTTCCAGCCACATATCTTATAATTCTTTTTACAGAATTGGGATGTGATTCCTTAGGATTAACTTGATATCTAGCACAAAGACAGACACTATATATAATATCAGGCCTACTAGAAGTTAAGTACAAAAGACTTCCAATCATTGATCTATACAAAGTAGGATCAACATCTTTTCCAATCAAGTCTTTACTCAACTTTTGAGTTGAACCCATATGAGTTTTCATAGTTTTAGCACTTTCCAAACCAAACCTTTTCACCAGATTCTTAGCATATATGTTTTGACAAAAGAAAATACCATCTTTCATTTGTTTGATTTGAAGACCTAAAAAGAAATTTAGTTCTCCAACCATGGACATTTCTAAAGTACAGGGTCATTTCTTTAACAAAACTTTCAAGCATATCATTACTAGTTGAACCAAATACAATATCATCAACATATGTTTGAGTAACCATGATATCATCCTTAGAATTTTTAATGAACAAGGTTCTATCAGCTTCACCTCTCAAAAATCCAAATTCAAGTAAGAAATCAGTAAATCTACCATACCAAGCTCTAGGTGCTTGTTTTAAACCATATAAGGTTAAGGTCGAAAAACCCATTTTTGCGTCTTGAATACTTGTCGAAACGAGTCATGAGATGCATATAAAAAGCGAAAATTGGGGTAAGTGATTCCTAATTTTCCGCTTTTAAGAACTTGTGTGTTCTTTACTGCTTTATGTTTATACTTGTCATATGCATTCAGTTATAAGAAAAACAACACACATGTTCTTAAAAGCGAAAATCAAATGTGATCACGAGTTGATTTTTTTTTAAAATCCATCTCATAAAAGTGGTATCGACGAGAATTCACAAGCTTCCACAATGGATCTTTTTAAAACAAAAATCCGATCTCTGAAATCATCCGTCATTATCAAAGCTCAAAAGTTTTGATGAATTATGCAATGTGATACTTTATTCAAGATTTGATTTTTTTTAAGGGAATGAAAAACCAATCTCACGGCAGAAGATACCTAGATAAGATGAAATTAGGTCAAGGCGAGGATGCGATGATCGAGATAATCAAAGTTTCACAAGCTTTCAAAGTGACCACATCGGTGAAGAAAAGCTAAAAACAAAATCCGATCTCGTAAATGCATATATTTTAATGTTTGATAAACATTATCAAAAAACTCGATTGTTGGGATATTTTAGTTTTGATGAATTATGATCAAACATTATTAACTTCGAATGTTATTCAAGGATATTTCTATAACAAGTTAAGGGAATGAAAGAACAAATTGAGGGGAACTTTCTCGCGAAATCGAAGAAGATGATCGAGATAAAGATGAAGTCTCATCTTCTTCTTCTTCCGATCCGCAACCTTCTCTTCGATTTCGCGGCTTTAGCTTTTTCTTCACTTCCGATTTTGCTCAAATTTCATCGGTTGACTCGAACTCATCTAACTCATTCGATCTCGATCATCCTCGTCTCCTCGACCTCGTCGTCGATCTTGATCATCTTCTTCGATTTCGTGAGTTCCCCCTTAATTTGTTCTTTCGTTCCCCCTTAACTTGTTATCTGTAAAATAACTTGAATAACACAAGTTAATAATGTTTTGGCATAATTCATCAAAACTAAAATATCCCAACAATTTCCCCCTTTTTGATAATGACGCCAAAACATTAAAATATATGCATTTACAGAGATGGGATTTTTGTTTTAAAACCCATCTCTGAACTGATACCTACAAGTGGTATCAGAGCGGGAGTTCAAAAGTTCACAAGCTTTCAAAGTGACCAAACATAAAGCAGTAAAGAACACACAAAATTTTATAGTGGTTCGGACGAAACCCGCCCTACATCCACTCTTCCCTTAACATAGGGGCACCAACTTAACCTGCTTAACCAACGGGACTTATCTCTCTCACGGGATTGCCTATAGATGTTTACCGAGTTCACACTCAAATGAGACTTATCTCCCTCACGGGATCGCCTATAGATGTTTACCGAGTTCACACTCAAATGGGACTTATCTCCCTCACGGGATCGCCTATAGATGTTTACCGAGTTCACACTCAAATGGGACTTATCTTCCTCACGGGATTGCCTATAGATGTTTACCGAGTTCACACTCAATCGAGCCCAGAAATGAGAAACTAGAATCCCTAGTCTGAAATCTTGCGATAACAACAAACTTAACCTAACTTTTGGGTTTGGGTAAAGATTTGTTTGTTTTCCAACTAGGTTGAGATTTTCCCTTACATTTGTTTAGCCTCAATGCTAAGGATGGGAAAATCTCTCTAAGCTTAGGATATTACATTTGTGCTTAGATCTAGGGTAGAACACTCTTTGAATATATGCGTGTATTTCTTGCTCTGTGTTCTATGGTGGGAATGCTTGAGTATATGTCTTCTTAGCTCTGTAGCATTGCTTGCCATATTCTCCACACTTTCCATTACAATAATGAAGGAAGAACTTGTATTTATAGTGTGGATTTGAATGTTACCGTTGGAGAGAATCACATTCAAATCCATACTACTCTGTAGCTTTTTGCAGCTTTTTCAGGCTTGTCGTCTTCCTCTCACTGGTCCACGTCAGCTGAATCTAACGGCTATAATCTTGATTTCTTCCGAGTCTCGGGATCTTGATTCTATCCGAGCCTTGAGTTATCTGAGCTATCCCGAACCTTGAGTTATCCCGAGCCTTGAGTTACGAGTTATCTGAACCTTCGGTTTATCTCGAGCTATCTGAACCTTGAGTTATCCGAGCCTTCGGTTCTCTCGAGTCTCGGTTTTCTTGATTCAACAGACTTCTCTTGGCCGGACCTTGTATGATCTGGCATCGCGACACTTTCCGGGCTTCTTGAGTTCGATTCTTCGACCGAGACATCCCGACCCTCGAGTCACTTGACTTCGAAATTATCGATTTCTTCTTCCACGATCGATCATTTCGTTGATCGGATCAACCTCTTCGGATCAACATATCGGGATAACATCAATCGATGCCGAGTTAGCATATCGGTTTATCATATCGATCTCGATCCGCGTCGATCTCGTCGATCTCATCTCTTTCTTCTTCCGATCTGCAACCTTCTCTTCTGATTTGTTAGCTTTAGCTTTTCTTCACTTCTGATTTTGCTCAGCTCATCAGTTGACTCCGGAACTCATCTAACTCATCTGATCTCGATCATCCTCGTTCTGACCTCGTCGATCTTGATCATCTTCTTACGATTTAAGTGAGTTCCCCCTCAATTTGTTCTTTCGTTCCCCCTTAACTTGTTATCTGTAAAATAGCTTGAATAACACAAGTTAATAATGTTTTGGCATAATTCATCAAAACTAAAATATCCCAACAAAGGCTTTCTTTAACTTGTAAACATGATCAGGAAATTCTAGATTTTCAAAACCTTTAGGTTGTTCAACATAAGCTTCTTCATCCAGAATACCATTTAAGAAAGCAGCTTTAACATCCATTTGATGCAAGTTAATGTTAATGAAACATGCAATAGCAAGAAGTAATCTAATAGATTCTATTCTAGCAACAGGAGCAAATATTTCATCAAAATCTATTCCTTCAATCTGAGTATAACCTTGAGCAACCAATCTAGCCTTGTTTCTCACAATATTACCAGATTCATCAGTTTTACTTTTAAAAATCCACTTTGTTCCTATGACATTAATATCAGAATTAGGTCTAGGTACAAGTGTCCAAACATCATTTCTTTAACATTCTTAGGCTCAATTGCAGAATGATAACACTCAAAAGTTACCTGATTGCATATGGATGACATGCAAACTGATCTTACAAGGTTATTGATATGAATACCCATTCTTCTTCTAGTTTGTACACCTGTGGTAGCTTCTCCAATGATCTGATCTGATGGATAACTTTTCATTATCTTTGTTGATGGAACCAACTGTTTTGAATACTGTGAATCTTGTGACAGATTTCAGTATTTAAACTTTTGGATAATGTTGAATCAGATGTTGAAGGAAAATGTTGAAGGAACATTCTGATCAACATCCTTACGATCTTCAGTGTCATCAGTATCTTTGGATACTTCTATCAAATCTGATACATTGTCTTCAGCACTTTTTCCTGCAAGACTTGCAAGTTCATCAAATACCACATTAACAGATTCTTGTTTTGTATCAGTTCTCAAATTATAGATTCTATATGCCTTGCTATTCTTAGAATATCCTAAGAAAAATCCTTTATCACTCTTACAATCAAACTTGTGCAACTGATCTCTATCATTCAAAATGTAACAAACACAACCAAACACATGAAAGTATTTCAAATTTGGTTTCTTGTTATTCAGAATCTCATAGGGAGTACAATTACTACCAGAATGAATATAGACTCTATTCACAATGTGACAAGCAGTATTTAAAGCTTCAGCCCAGAATTTCTTAGAAAGACTTTTTGAGGTTAGCATAACTTTTGTCATTTCTTGCAAAGTTCTATTCTTTCTTTCAGCAATTCCATTTTGTTGTGGAGTTTTAGGTGAGGAAAACTCTTGTAAAATACCTTTCTTTTCACAGAAATTAGTAAACAAACTGTTTTCAAATTCTCTTCCATGATCAGACCTTATCCTGTTGATCTTTAAACATAAAATAGTTTTAAACCTTTTGTAAAGAATTTTAAACTCAGAAAAAGTATCAGATTTTTCTTTCAGAAATATAACCCATGTATATCTAGAAAAATCATCTACAAGAACATAAGAATACCTCTTTCCACCTAAACTTTCAGTTTCCATAGGACCCATTAGATCGATATGAATCAACTCACAACACCTGTTTGTTGTACATGTTGACAACATTTGATGTGTTGTCCTTACTTGCTTACCTTTCTGGCATGGTCCACAGACTTTTCCTTTTTCAAAGTTAAGATCAGGTAAACCAACAGCAGCACCTAGTATATGCAATCTCTGAATACTTCTGTAATTAGCATGACCAAGTTTTTGATGCCACAAAATAATATCATCTGCTTTAGCACTTTTACAAGCATGATTTTAACCAATCAAATAGCAATTATCAGCAGATCTATTGCCAGTCATTAAGCATTCATCATTCTTATCAAACACATAGCATGAATTCTTGTCAAATTTCACATGTAAATCATCATCACATAACTGACTAATACTAATCAGATTAACAAGTATACCTTTTAAATGTAACACATTTGTCAACTTTGGAAAACCAGAAACATTCAATGTTCCTTTACCAACAACTTTACCTTTTGAACCACCACCATAGGTAACATGACCACCATTGTAGGAATGTATAATTAGTCAGATGATTAACTTGACCAGTCATGTGTCTAGAACAACCACTATCAAAATACCAAGATCCAGGAATATATGCTTTCAAAGATGTATACACAACATTTCAAGACATGTTCTCATGAATCAACTTTTTAGTATTGTTAACCTGTTTTATGGGATGTTCAATTTTATCAGGTAAAAATATTCCAGCTTTTAAGTCCCTTCTTAACTTAGAACAATATGGACGAATGTGACCTACTCCAGCACAATAAAAACAGATATACTCTTTAAACAAACCATCAGATTTCTTTTGTTTACCTTTCAAAGATTTTGGTACAGAAGTTCCAGCTTTTACAAAAGAAATAGGTTCACAGGATATAGGAGTATTCTCAAAAGATTTCTCAAAGCCAAGTCCAGCATTACCATGTCTACCAATCATCAATACATCATTCAAATCAGTAGTGCTAGCAGAAAACTTTTTAAAGCTAAGAGTAGTGCTTTTTAGTTCATCTTTCAAAGCAGAAATTTCCACATCTTTTCTAGTTAAAAGAACTTCAAGCTTAACAAGATTTTCTTTCAAATCTGAATTTTTTAAAGATAAAGAACTCAAGACCTGTTTTTGAGTTTCTAAATCAGATTTAAACTTCAGATATTCAGAGTTATAATCAGCAGAACTTGATGTTTCAGCATTCAGAATAGTTCCAGTAAAACAGTTAATCTCATAATCATTTTTACTAAATGTTGTTTCAGATGTTGTGATAACATCTGAATCTGCTTCAGACCAATAATCATCGAGATCATCATCATATGTATCATCATAAACTATTCTAGCAGACATAACACTTAGTTCACATTTATCAGCATCAGTTTCATCATCAGAATCATCACTTAAAGTGGCATTAAAGTTCATCTTCTTCCTAAGCAAAGTATTAGCACATTCATTAGAATAATGACCATATCCAGAACATGCATCACATTTAACCTTTTTTCTGTACTCAGGATCATATTTGAACTTGTTATCCTTTGTAAATTGTCTAGGTTGATTGAAACTGGAAGACTGACTTGGAACAAGCTTTTTATCAGAGGGAGAAGAGTTTTGATTAAACTTATCCTTTGATTGAAATTGACCATTTGGTCTTTTGAACTTTCCTTTTAGATAAGATTTGAATTGCTTAGTGATAAGAGCAAATTGTTCAGAAACATTTTCATCACATAAATCAGAAATATCATCATCGGAATCAACTTCAGTCACATAAGGATGTTTACCAACATTATCAGAGGTTTCACTTCTAAAAGAAAGTACTTTCTTGTCTTTATCTTTCTCATGTTTATCATCATCTAACATATTTGAGTTTATCTCATAAGTTTTCAAAATACTGATCAACTCATTTTGACTCAATAAATCAGTGTTTTTAGCCTCTTCTATTGCACATATTTTAGCATCAAATCGTTTAGGAACAGTTCTAAGTATTTTATTGACTAACCGAGTGTTGGAAATTGGATCACCAAGTGAGTGTGACTCATTAGCAATCTCACTTATCCTTTCATTGTATGATGAAATGCTTTCATCATCCTTCATCTTCAAGTTTTCAAACTTGGTTCCCAACATTCTGAGTCTAGTCCTTCGAACAATTTCTGATCCTTCACAATGTTCCTGCAATATTTTCCATGCATCCTTATAAGAAACACGGTTAGATATCAGTTTAAACATAGAAATATCAGTAGCAGTAAAAATCGCATTAAGAGCATTAGAATTGAAAATGGCCGATGTGCATTCATCATTTGACCAATCAATCTCCTTTTTGACTTGCGATTCTCCATCTCTATCATCAATTGTTCTTGGTGGATTCCAACCAGATAACACACTACGCCATGCTCTCTCATCAATAGACTTAATGTACATGCACATTTTAGGTTTTCAATATGGGCAATTTGATCCATCTAAAATTGGAGGTTTTAAAGACGGAGTCAGTGGATAATACATTGCAAAAACACACTTTAAACAGGACCTTTAACTTAGTGTATCAAGTTTATGGCTCTGGCGCCAACTGACAGTGTGTGTGCGTGTATTTTTCAGAGTGTTGTTAAAAATGTTATGCAAAATGTAAAACAACATATGACAGCAAAAGCATAAAAATGCAGTGCAAAGGATTTCAAAAAATTTGTATAGTCTGTAATCCAGACTATACGAACCTGATGGTTAAAAACATCACTATAACAAGTAGTGAGATACACACGAATCTCTTACAAGATCCTAAAAGGTGTAGTGAAAAACCACACACCAAAATCAATCTATTCAATCAAGTAACTAGTGATCTTATTCAACCTAAAACTTGATCTAATAAGACAAAATCACTACTGATAGGAGAGATTGTATTCCCTCGACCAGTACACATAGAATAACATCGACCCTCACACTCTTAGAATTACAAACACTCGGTTTTTCACTCTTTGTTGTGTCTTGGATGTTACTCTCTTAAGTTTGGAGTAGAGCAAATGGGATTTCACTTTAAATCAAACTCGAAATGTCGACCAATGCAGTCTATTTATAGACTTTCGGACCAACTGCATTATCCTATCCACTAGGTGTGAACAGCCTTGAACTTCTCCACCACTATCTCCATGATCTTGGTGTAACCACCCATGATCTTTCTATTCTCACTCCATCAGTGCAACCGCTTGATAATTTCCGAGATTATCTTCAACCTGCAATGTAGGAAACATAGAGAAACACATCTATTAAACCGGAGTTAGTGTTAGGAGAAAGGGAAAATTTATGTTGTTGTGCAGAATGTTGTCCAACATCTGGAACAACATCCGTGCAACATCAACACTAATCATCAGACGTGTATCACCTACATGCGTTGTCCTTGCGACGCTAATTTCTCTGAAGGGCCTTGAGAAATTAAAATTGCATTTCTACCCCTGCTTTTCCTCTATAAATAGGACAAAGGTTTTAGACATACAACACAACCCCTTCACCATACTTATCGTTCTCAAGCTTGCACAGGAGAAATTCCGGCGAGTCCTTAATTCCGGTGAGTCCTCCGGCAAAAGGCTTCTTCTACCCTACACAAATGACCTCCGGTTCTCAATCCAACCTGTGCTTCCCCCATTCCCGATCTCGTCATCATCGGAGGATGACCATACGTCCATTGCCAAGCTTCACTGCCACCGGGGTGGCGGATCTGCCGCCGGCAACATGGAGGTGGCCGTCTGTGCCTTGGGTGCCAATCGCGATGACGTGGTTAACGACGATGAGCAACTTGTGACATGTAATATAGATTTAGGAGCAACTTCTGACATGTAATATGCAAGCCAAGTTGCCCTAGATGTTTTGCACCACATGTATGACACTCGTGTTCATTTAAAGCGGGAAGTCTCATCGGGTTTAGGGTTTATTTACTGACCTCCGGGTCTATTGTAATGAAAATTTCGACCTCCGGGTCTTTATCAATGAAATTCTCTTTTATTCCATTATTGTGTTGATTTGATTTCTTTGTGCGAATTTTTGCCTTGTCCTTGTTGTCTTAATATTTATGCAACTTATTAATCTGATCACTTCCCCCTACATGTGATATTTATTTTCTGATCATATTTGATCAATTGAGGTACCTTACTCAACTGAACCAACTGGTTCTGGAGACCAGTCCACCAAATATTTCTGGTGCACTTTCTCCAAGATCCAGAAGCCCTAGCTCATTGCATAGTTCTCTGAATCTGGTTTCAGCTAGTGGCTTGGTTAGGATATCAGCTCTTTGCTTATCAGTATGGATCTTTTCCATTCTGATGTTCTTCTTTTCAACATGATCTCTTATAAAATGATGTCTGACATCCACATGCTTACATCTTGTATGTAAAACAGGATTCTGAGTGATTGCAATAGCACTATTACTGTCACAGAATATAGGTACGTTTGTAGCTATAATGTTATAATCCCTCAGCTACTGACTAAGTCAGAGCAGTTGGGAACAACAACTTCCTGCAGCCATATATTCTGCTTCAATAGTAGATGTTGCAACTGCTGTCCGCTTCTTCGAAAACCAAGAGATCAGTTTACTACCTAAGAACTGACATGTACCTGAGGTTGATTTTCTGTCTATTCTGCAACCTCCATAATCAGAATCAGAATACCCACTAAGCTCTAGATTATCATCTGATGGGTAGAATAAACCAAGGTTTACTGTCCCCTTCAGATACTTAAGAATCCGCTTAGCTGCATCCAGGTGGCTTTGCATTGGATTTGCCTGAAATCTGGCACATACACCTACTGCAAAAGTTATATCAGGTCTACTAGTAGTCAGGTATAGTAAAGATCTAATGAGAGCCCTGTATTCTTTCTGATTAGTTTTCTGACCATTCTCATCTGGATCCATCTTGAATCCAGTCATCATAGGAATTTTGGCTTCCTTACAGTTTTGAACTTCAAACTTAGCCAACAGATTCCTAGTGTACTTTGCCTGGCAGATGAATATCCCTTCTGTACTTTGATTAACCAGAAGACCCAGAAAGTAATTCATCTGACCCATCATGGACATCTCAAATTTCCCTTGCATCAGTTTGCTGAAGCTTTCACATAAGGTCTTGTTGGGAGATCCGAAAATGATATCGTCCACATAGATCTGAACCATCAGAATATCTTCACCATCTTCTATTCTGAATAAGGTTCTATCCACTGTTCCTTTAGTGAATCTACTGTCTATCAAGAACTGAGATAATGTATCATACCAAGCTCGAGGAGCTTGTTTCAGGCCATAAAGAGCTTTTCTTAAACGGTACACCTGGTTGCTTCTTTCAAAGCCTGGAGGTTGTTCAACATAAACTTCCTCAGCTAGTACCCCGTTTAAAAATGCATTCTTTACATCCATCTGATACACAATAAACCCTCTGTGGGCAGCATAATCCAGAAACATCCAAATGGCTTCCAGGCGAGCGACTGGTGCAAAGGTCTCATCATAATCAGTTCCTTCTGATTGTGAATACCCCTTAGCAACAAGTCTTGCCTTATTTATGGTTATGACATTATTCTCATCTCTCTTGTTCTTGAATACCCACTTTGTGCCTATTACATCTTGATGAGTTGGTCTATCTACCAGCTTCCAAACCTAATTCCTTTCAAACTGCTCCAATTCTTCTTGCATTGCTAGAATCCAGTTAGCATCCTGTAGAGCTTCTTCTATTTCGGTTGGTTCCTTCAAAGACAAATAACAACAATACATGGCACTTTCACCAATCTGATGTCTAGTTTGGACTCGTGCATTTGGATTGCCGATTATCAGATCAGTTGGATGGTCAGATAACCAAGTCCTTCTTTTTTAATGTATATCAGTTTGGATGTCATCATCCTCATCTTATATCGAGTCACTAGCAGGTGGGAGTGGTGCAGTAGTAGGATCCACTTGACATGGACAAATCTTAGCTGATGTTGGAATCATCATATGCTGATGTCTGTCCATAGGAACATCAGGTGTTCCCCCTGAACCAGATGGTTCAGTTGTAACTACCTCAGCTGTACCAGCTTCTTCATTGAAAGTTGTGCGTTCCTTTGGGTCTGATTGACCTGGTGAATCAGTAAGATCAAGCTTTGAGACATACACTGTTACGTGATCTGATCCCTTGTCTTTGATACTTAGCTGATCCATTTTCTGTGCATCAGGTATCGGTTGATCTGGTACTGCATGTTCTGAGGCAGATTTCTCTTGTTCAGAAGATGCCTCATCAAAGACCACATGTGGTGTTTCTTCCACAACTAGGGTTCGCCTCTTGAATACCCTGAAAGCCTTGCTAGTTGAGGAATATCCTAAGAATATACCCTCATCTGACTTGGCCTCAAAGGTTTTCAACTGACTCTTCCCATTATTGTGTATGAAACACTTGCACCCAAAAACATGGAAGTAAGAAACACGAGGTTTTCTGCCCTTCCACAGTTCATAGGGTGTTTTGAAATGAATCTTAGTCAGAGAACATCTGTTCTGAGTATCGCATGCAGTATTGATGGCTTCTGCCCAGAAACGGCTTGGAGTTGCATGTTCAACTAACATAGTTCGAGCAGCTTCTTTGAGTGTTCTGTTTCTCCGTTCTGCTACTCCATTCTGTTGTGGTGTTCTTGCAGCTGATGTCTCATGCTGTATTCCAAACTTAGTGCAAAAGTCAGTAATAAAGGAGTTCATAAATTCTGTACCTTTATCGGATCTGATTTTCACAACACTGGCACCCTTCTCATTTTGTAATTTCTTGAGCAGCTCGGGTATCTTTGTTGTAGTCTCATTCTTCTTATATAAGAATACCACCCAAGTAAACTTGGAGTAATCATCCACGATCACCAAAGTGTATTTGCGTCCGCTGAGACTTAGTGGTGTAACTGGTCCAAAAAGATCCATATGGAGCAGTTGCAGTACTCTGCTGGATGCTGGTCCTGGGATTCCCTTGAATGAGGCTTTTACCTATTTTCCCTTCTGACATGCGACACATGTCTGATCCTTAGAGAATACCTCATTCGGGAGACCCTCAACCAAAGACATCCTTGTTATCTTGTTAAGAGTTTTAAAGTTTAGATGGCTCATTCTCTTGTGCCAGAGCCAACTGCTGCTTTTGGAACTCTTAACAATCAGGCATGCATTTCTTGGACAACTGTTCCAATCTGCAGTGTATATTGTTCCTTTCCTTGAACCAATTAACAAAATCTATTGAGTAACTCGATTCTTGATAGTGCATTGATCAGTCAAGAACTCAACACTGAATCCGTTGTCATAGAATTGTGAAACCGATAACAAGTTGTGCTTTAAACCTTCGACATACGAGACTCCTGTAACCTGTACATCATCATTATCTAAGGTTCTGAATCCTCTGGTAAAACAAAATTTATCATCACCAAAGAGTACACGTGCGCCTTCTTGTTCTGTGTAAGAGCTAAGGAGATGTTTGCTTCCAGTCATGTGCCTTGAGCATCCACTATCGATGTACCATATAGTTTCTTGTACATCTCCTTTATTGGTCAAACCCACGCGAACCTGCAATCAGATCAGGCTTTAGGTACCCCAGTAAAATCGGGTCTTGGGAGGTTAGAAGTACCTTTCGGGATCCAAACATATCTGGCACCTTTGTTGAAAACAGAGGGCTTGATGTGTCTCCCATAAACATCTACATAATCATACGTCTCTTCATATGCAATCTGGTCAGTATGATTATTAGTGTGAGCCTTGGATGAATCAGAAGACTTGGGTTTTTTCATTGATATTTGTCTTCTTTTAATCCAGTGGGGCTCAGGTGCAGCAGCCCTAGGTTTCTGATTGTAAGGGTAGGTACGACTACTACCATTAAAAGATTCATATCTTTTTGGCATAGGTCTCAGCAGTTTACCCTTATCTTTCTTGTTAGGCAATTGGACCTAATTAGGTTTCAGATCAGATTTCCCTTTGAGAGGTTGTCTTTTCTGATTCCTAATCTGCTGATCAGGGTTCTTCTGTTGATTCCTCGGCTGATGCTTGATCAGTTGGGGTCCATTTATGTTCCCTTTCTGATCAGACATTTGCCTTTCCTGGTCAGCTGATCCTTTTCCCTTATCTGATACTGATTTGGCTCTTCGTGTATCTTGAACAGAAACTCATTTGATTACACTTTTCTGAAGTGAACCAGACGGGGCTTTTGAGGATACAGAAGGGTGTTCATACCCAATTCCCTTCTTATTAGTTGACGTATGAAAATAGTTGTTCAGATCTTGAACAGTCTTAGAAGATTTTGGTAAAACCTCTATTTTCTTATGCAAACTATCCTCACTTATTTTTAGACTCTCATGCAGTCAGAAGAGTTCATCAAACTTAGCTTAAAGGATTTTGAAATCATCAGCTTGTTGTTTACTAATAGCTAGCTGTTCCTTAATCAGTTTATCCTGATCAGAAGAGCTGACTTTCAGAATTTCCAGTTCTGCAGTCATCTTCTGAGCAGTTTCAGCTGATTTTAGTTCAGCAGCTTTTCTGACAGCATTTTCTTCAACAAGCTGAATGTTCTCAATCCTTAGCTTGTCGTTCTCAGCTTCCACCAAGGTATAAGTGTCTACTGCATTGGAGAGATCATCAAGCAATTGCTCATTGTAGAGCTGCAGGTCAATCTCTCCAGCAGGTGTGCTTAGCACAGCTGGTGTGGAAATAGAAAACACAGATGGTTTAGACGATACCTCAGATTGATCTTCTTCCTTGGCCATGAGACAGATGTCGTCATCAGATGAGAACATCAGATAATCTACGTTGTTGAAGTCATCAGCATTGCTCATCAGGCAGAAGTCTTCCACAGATGAGTAACCAGAATCTTCTGATGGCAGATAAGAGTCATCTATTCCTGTAGTTTTAGCAACCATAGCTTTTCTGTCTCTGTATCGTTGCTCTCTTCAATTCCTCTTATCTTCTCTTTCTTTGGGGGTCAGGTCAGGGCAGTCTGCACTATAGTGACCTGGTTTATGGCAATTGAAGCATACTCCTCTCTCTACTGAACTTCTTCTGGCAGGTGAGTCATGTCTTCTGTATGATCTGTCAGGTGACTTCCCAGCCTGTCTCTGATCTGAATATCTCCTTTCTGATTTGTCATTTTCAACACGATCATCTCTTTTATTTTCTCTTTGGTCGTCTCTTCTGTCATCAGATATGTTTCTTTCCTGCGATCTGTCAGACGATCTTCTATCTCTTCCTCTGCTATTCTGATAGTCTTTGTAGAATCTTCTATACTTTCCCAATTGAATGTTTGATCTTTCAAGCTTTCTGGTGAGTAGAGCAATCTGTTCAGCTTGACTTACAATATTTCCAATAGGCTCAGAAGATTTTGAGCAGTTGTCTCCTGCTTTGAATGCTACTGCTTTTGTTTTTGCAGGTGTGGTTTCGGCAGATGACTCATCATCATCCTCTTTCCCTCTCTCAATTAGGTCGAATTCATGGGCTTTAAAATTTAAGAAAAAAATGCTCGGCTTCATCTTTGTTATATCTTGGCAGTCCTTGATCACAGTAACCTTCATATCCCATTTCTTTGTTAAAGATCTCAGAATCATGTAGTTGATGTCTTTGTCGGTCATTTCTCGTCCTAACTCTCTGAGCTTGTTGATCTACATGGTAATCCTTCCATCTAACTCGTTGATTGTCTCGTTGGGCAGCATCTTCAGTTTCTCAAACTTAACCAGTTCGGCCTGTAATCTGCTGTCCTTTATCTGATCGTTTCCTTCGCATATCTCAGCTAGAGTGTCCCACATCTGCTTCGCAGTCTTGAGGTATTTGATCTTTTCTCTGGTTATCTTGTCCATCGTCTTCATGATGATGTGTCTGGCCACAGTATCCAGATTAGATAATTTTCTTTCCTCAGCATCCATTAAAGCAGGACTCTTTCTGATTCTGGATCCAACTGGAAATTCTGGATCACCTCCTTCGGCTGGATTGTAGTGGTAGATAATGATTGGTTCTTGTTCAAGAACTTCCATCATTCTGCTGCTTATAGCTCCCAGATGATTGCTCATGAGTATGACCCAATCTGCATATTCATCAATAGAAAACTTGGGTAGATCATGATATATACTAGATGTATTATCCATGCTTAGTGAGTTTTTGAAAACAGATGAAGTTTTTTTTTTTAAAATGGTTTTTCAAGATCTGTTCAAGTGACCACAATGGTTCTTCCTCAAGAACCGAAGATACTCAAAGCCAGTGGTCCGTAGAACCACTTCTCTGATACCACTTGTAGGTCCCGAACGGGTTTCGTGAGGGCAGAATTCTAGAGGGGAGGGAGGGGTGAATAGACTTCTGAAAACTTTTCGTGCAAGATCAGGTGTGATGGCAGGTTGTCTGATCAGAGTATGAGTGTATCAGTTTGGACTGATATCCAACTTACTGATCGCCTGATGACTGATCAGTTCGGTGTCTATCAGTTTAACTGATGTGCGGAAGCTAGTTTTTAACCCGTGTGAAAAACCAGTTTTATAAGATTAGATTCTGAAGTCGGTTTTCAATCAGATGACCAAAGTGTCAAACTGGTCAGATCAGTTGCTTGATGCAAACTGATCCTAACTCAGAATATGTATGTAGTTTGAACTCGGTTGTGTGCAATAGTGTAAAGCAGTAAAGAGCAAGTAAATACACACAAGATTTTTATAGTGGTTCGGATAACCAGTCCTACGTCCACTCTTCCCTATCACAAGGGGCACCAACTTAACCAACTGGACTTAGTTTATTGTGTTAGTCCAACACATTACAACCAACAGATGTTTTAAGAGTTCTCACTCAACCGATCCCAGAAATCAGAACTAGAAACCCTAGTCTGAAATATTGCAAAACAAACTTAACCTAACTTTTGGGTTTGGGTAAAGATTTGTTGTTGTTCCAACTGGAAATCTATCCTAGTATTTATGTAGCCTAAAGCTAGAGGATGAGATTTCAATGCTAAGAACAATGGGATGAACACTTAGAAATATTCTTCAAATTTATGTTCTTCGTGAGGAAATTGCTATGGATTGAGCTTGATGATAATTTCCGTGTCTTCACTCTGAAGAGCAATTCCATATTTATAGACCTCGAAATCAAAGAGCCGTTGGAGAGCAATTTGAATTTCAGGCTATTTTTGGTAGGTTGCAGGATTGATGTTACGTGCTTCAGGGACGGCATGGCCGAAAGCGTGTGTGTTTATCCTTTATAGTCGTTTGACTTAGCACCGCCGAATCCCGCAGTGTCAGCCTAGTACATACGTGTCAAACCCAGATTGGCTAACAAGAACACTTATTCAGTGTTTGTTCACCAACTAAAGTTGACATTCTTCTGGTCTGGTTTACACCGTATGTTTCTGCTTATCACTTTGCTGACTTGGCAGAACTGATCACCACTTCTACTGATCAGTCGCCTTGAGTCTACTGATATGGTTGTCTTAGCTTCAACCAATCGACTCTGTTGATGTCTTCATATAGTAGGTCTTCTGGTCTTAAAGTAAAGTCTTATTACTTTCTTTACTGATCTTTCGCTGCTGATCTTCGTTATTGATCTACCATTACTGATCTTCCGCTATTGATCTTTGCTACTGATCTTCACTTGACTTGTGCAACTTGAGTTCTTCTTTAAGAATGACCTAGTCTAATACATCAGTTGTCTAACATGTTCAGCTGGTTTCCTATCATATCATCAGTCGACTAACAGGTTCGACTTGTCCTATTACAACTGTTTTGGAACTTCCATCAAAACTATAAATTTCCCAGCAGTGATTGTCAAGAGGTAAAAGAGGAAGGTTTTTTCGACTCATTGGACGATGAACTGGTCGGTGAAGAGGGACAGGGACGGGAGGAAGCAATAAACGACGAGAAAGATGGAGGTGAAAGGGTAGATGCAGGTAGGCTACGCGTTGGAGGAACTTAAGGCACAGCGAAGGACTTGGTGGAGGCGGTCAGTGAGGTTGATAGGGGCGGTACCCCTGAAGGCATCGCGCTTGGTGATGCAGTAGATGGAGCGCCATCCACGGTTACGCATGCGGTAACCGATCACCACGTCTTCTGTTACAGACCCCATCCCAACTGCTCTCCCCATTCGGACCCATAAATTTTTTCATCATGTATGTATAATGTACATACGGTAGGATTTTGGACTTTGCAATCTCAAAGTTTTAATTTAGTAGCATGTCACCTTATATTATATATTCTTTTGTACCACTAAGATAGACTCATTTACATTTTCACACGGATGAAGAAGAAATATTAAATACTACCTCCTTTCCTTTTTAAGTGTCCCATTTATTCAAAATGTTAATTTATTCTTATTTATCACCCTACTATTTCTGAGAAAAAATTGTCCTTGTTCTTCCAACAATGTCTTTAATATATAGTACCAATATAATAAATGTGCACCATTAATACTAAAACACAATAAAGAAGGGTACAAGAGTCTTTTGATACATTAATAAATGAGAAAATTGATTTGTGTGAATGGATAGAATGAGACAGATGCAAATGATCAAATGGAGTATTATTGGAATTATAATTTTCTCCCACATTGTTCCTTGTTTACACTTACACAAGATGGAATAAATGTTAAATGTCCTTTGAAATTTTGGTAAAAGCAAGTGCATTAAATGGAAATATTTTATCGAACGAAGACTTATTTTTCCTATTGATAAGTGTAAAGATAAGTGAATGATCACCAATGATGTGGTGATTGAAGAATTCCACTATATGTATGTAATTACAGAGTGTACAACAATATCTACCAATAATTAAGGAATTACAAAAGAATAAAATTTATTCCTAAAATACATGGTCAAACATCCCTAATACCCCCGCAAGCGCTGCGTGGGATGAAGGCACACGCGAAGCTCGGACCGAAGAAACTCAAAAGCTGGACTAGGGAGACTTTTGGTGAAGATGTCCGCAAGTTGGAGATGAGACGGAACAAACTGAGTGGAAATCTTACCGGAGGAAACCAATTCTCGAACAAAGTGATAATCGAGATCAATGTGTTTGGCACGTTTATGTGCCACTGGATTCTGACTCAGAAATATAGCACTCTTGTTATCACAAAGAAGAGTCGGACGAGAGGACGATTTGATTCTGAGTTCACCAAGGAGATTGGTGAGCCAGACAAGTTCAGCTACTGCATTGGCCATAGCACGATACTCATATTCACAACTCGAACGGGCCACTGTGGGTTACTTCTTAGCACTCCAAGAAACAAGATTATCCCCAAGAAAAATCGAATACCCATAAGTAGAGCGACGTGTCTCAATACAACGAGCCCAATCAGCATCAGAGTAACCAACAACAGAAGGCGTAGAGCACTTGGTAAACGAGAGGCCAAAATGGATTGTGCCTTTCACATAACGCAAAATCCGCTTCACAGCATTGACATGATCAACCGTGGGAGAATGAAGGAATTGACTGACGACATTCACAGCATAAGACAAATACGGACAAGTGATAGTCAAATACTGAAGAGCCCCAACTAATGATCGATAGAGAGAAGGGTCGTAAAATGGAGTACCATCACTAACCAGAACCTCCCCAACCGATAAGGGAGTGGCAATAGGTTTGGAATCCACTAGAGCAGCACGATCAAGAATGTCATGGCATATTTGGCTTGCCCAACAAATAGACCGTCCAAAGTGTACGAGACCTCGAGCCCAAGAAAATAATTAAGGTGCCCCAAATCCTTAATCTTAAACTCCTTGTGCGTGCGGGTAATGAAATCTTTTAACATACCCTCATCATTACCTGTCACAATAATATCATCGACATACAACAAAAGGTATATCACTGAAGTACCTCAAAATAAATAGAACAAAGAAAAATCAGAGCGACTCTGGCAGAACTCCAAACTCCGAAGAAAGGTACTGAAATGCTGGAACCAAGCAAGAGGTGCTTGTTTGAGGCCGTAAAGTGCTTTCTTAAGCCGACACACATGATCTAGATGATGAGGATCTATGAAACTGGGAGGCTGTGCCATAAAGACAGGTTCATCAAGAATCCCATTAAGAAAGGCATTCTTAACATCAAGCTAATGTAAGGACCACTGATGATGAACAACAAGAGCCAAAATTACTCTAACAGTGGAGGCTTTGACAACCGAGCTGAAGGTGTGATGAAAATCAGTCCCTGGAACTTGAGTAAATCCTTGAGCAACAAGACGAGCCTTGTGACGCTCAATGGAACCATCAGCATGAAACTTGGTACGAAAGACCCATTTCAAACCAACAATATTAGTGCCCGGAGGACGAGGCACCAAATCCCAAGTGTGGTTGTCTCGGAGAGCATCAATTTCTTCTTGCATAGCAGAAACCCATTCCGGAGATTTAATTGCAGATTTAAAACCACGGGGCTCGGAGGAAGCAACCAAGGCTGAGAGCAAAGTCATAGTGGAAATATCAACCGGGTAGCGGGGTTTAAAAATCACAGCACGCGCACGAGTAAGCATGGGATGGACCGCAACCGGCGGATTAGGAATGGGCTTCCCTACAGAGCGGCGCCGCACCAGTTTGCTTCGGCAAGCGCCGGGCCGATCGGGGCCGGTGGCGGTCTTTCGATCAGCGACGGGTGGTAACCCAGGCTGGGCCTCGGCATCATCCGAGACAGGAAGCCGACGGGCAGGGGAGCCGAGAGCAGTAGGCGGAGTGGATGAAGCTGATGCTGGCGACACAGATGGACTAGTTCGGGATAAGGGTGGGATGGCCACGCTATCAAGAAAACTCGAGCATCCAAGTCGGACAAAGATGAGGTAGACGGTGCTCTAGAGAAAGAAAAGCACAACTCATCAAACTGTGCATGACGAGTAGTAAAAACCCTTGAAGAATCCGGATCAAGACAACAAAATCCCTTGTGCATACTGTTGTAACCAATAAAAATGGTCTGCTCCGAGGTGCAAGCTTGTAATCAACATAATCATGAAGAAACTGTTAAACCCGACAACCAAACGGTTTGAAGTTCGAATAGTTTGGAACGGACCCAAACAGAACCTCAAATGGCGATAAGTTATGCAAGACTGAGGATGGTAAACTGTTGATAACGTAAACGGCTGTAGTAAAAGCATCAAACCACAAATATGCCGGAGCATGTGCATGAAACATCATAGAAAGACCTGTTTCAGAGATATGATGATGCTTACGTTCTGCACGATCATTCTGCTGTGGAGTATATGGGCATGACAAACGATGAAAAATGCCATGCTGAGACATAAACTAACGAACACGAGAGTTAACAAACTCAGTACCACCATCACTCTGAAAGACCTTAATAGTAGTAGAAAATTGATTGCAAACAAAGGCATGAAACCGTACCAATATATCATAAAAATCAGATTTAGCACGCATCGGATAAATCCATGAGAAACGAGAAAAATCATCCACAAAGGCAACGTAGTATTTAAACCCATCTGAATTAGTAATTGGAGCAGGACCCCACAAATCACAGTGAATTAATTCAAGAACAGCAGAAGCACGCTTTTCATTCAAAACAAATGACAACTGTTTACTCTTTGCTAACTGACAAGAGGAACAAATATTCGGATTCGGTAAAAGAGACGAAACATTAAGATGTCCTAATTTATTTAATAATGAAATAACAGGAAATGGGACATGCCCCAGGCGTAAATGCCACAAATCAAAACTAGCCTTCAATGATTTACTTCGAATAGCAGCAACTAAGGCTGGAGCACTCCGATCAAGCAAGTATAGACCTTTATCACACCTTCCCTGAGCCAGAATTGCCTTTGTGACCCGATTCTGAATCGCAAAGAAATTATCAGAGAAAAAGATGTCAACAGGATAATCCGCAGTTAATTTGCTGATAGACAATAGGTTTTTAGTGATATGGGGCGCAACCAAGACATCCAATAAGTTAACACCTGGAGACAATTTAGATGTACCAATATGCGATATATTAAGAGCATTCCCATTACCAACTATAACTGAACCATTAGCAGTATACAGCTCATAAGAGTCAAGGGCAGATTGTTGATTCATCATATGGGCAGATGCGCCAGAGTCTAAGTACCAGTCCGGAGCAGTGTCCGAAACATTGCAGGAGAAGCTGAAAGCCTGTGCAAGATTAGCAGAAGACATAGCATTACGAGCAGTAATAAATTGAGGACATTTATCAGCATAATGTTCCCCACGACAGATTTGACAACGAGGTGGACGACGGCCACGTTGCCATTCTGAGCACCCTGAGAAAAGTTAGAGTTTCCATGAAACCTATGTTGTTGGCGAAAACCCTGCTGCTGAAAATTACGACCACCAAAGTTGCCACTAGAAGAACCCGAACCACCATTGTTCAAACCATTAGAGTGGCGATTGCCATTGCCAGAGTTCGAATTATGGCCACCAGAATTTCCAAAGTTTCGACCATTATTATTTTTGCTCCCAGCATTCTAAGCAGTAAAGGCAGCCAGGCTTTGCATGGTGCCCTCCATAGCCCGTATCATCGACTCATATTGGCGCGCTTGATGAAGTAAATCCCGAAAGACGGGCAGCTTGTCCAAGGCCATACAAGTATCAGCAAAAATAGCAAAAGGAAGACCTAAGCCACGCAAGAACCAATGACCCTTATCGGCGTCATCAACAGGCCGACCAATAGCCGAGAGTTGGTCACATAAATTCTTGAATTTCTTGCCATAATCGTCAACAGAGAGCTCACCCTTGCGTAGAGATAATAGTTCTTCACGCAATTGATGAGTGTGGGCAGCCGAAATGTCAGAGAAAACAGCCTTGAGAGTTGTCCAAGATGAGTGAGACGTGGTGCATTCGAGAACCTCAAAAGCGGCATCCACAGATAAAGATGAAAATAGCACGCTCAGTAATTTCTTATCTTTCATTCGCCAAACGGCATAATCCGGATTAGAAGACTGCTCGCCGAATGCAGAGAGAACAGTGGGAGACGGCGGCACCGCCGAGCCATCGAGAAAGCCCATTAGGTCAAAGCACTCGGCCATATACGTGCATTGACGATACCACATGAGATAGGTCGATGGTTCCAATTTGATCGAAACCATATTGATCATAGTAGTTACCGGAAGAGAGTCTAAAGGAGCAGCGGCCATGTCAACTAGAGCGGAGGACGTGTGATGAAGAAGGATTAGCGGAAGACCTGGGCGATTCTAAAAAAAATCACAGAGAGAGGGTGTGCCGAATTAGGTTTCAGAGAAGGGAGATTGGAGGGGGTTTGTGTTAGTGTTAGTGTCCTAGAGACAATCTATTGTAAGGACATAATACTCGATGATATTCAGTTTGATTTAATATTATAGTTCATTTAATATTAATGTATGGCAATACACTTGTTTGAATATCATGTTTGATTGTTTGCATTATTCATGCAAGTGTTCCCATGAGTCATCGTTGTCATTGAGGTTGTGAGAACTCAGATGACTTAAGCATGATTCTCGAATGGCCCCGATCAAGGATCATCAAGAATGGGATATTGATGATGCAATGGAGATTGGTGTGCGATCTGCATCATACTCTTATAGAGTGTAGTAAGATCTCACTTACTACGAGATACTAGGTATCTCATGATGGATGCACAAATACCTTAGAGGGTATTGGTATACCCATCCGAGAAATCATTTGATGTATTTCCACTATATGTGTCTACGGGTTTCTCGATTAGTGGGAGCGATGCGACACTCCTTTGACTTGAGGTTAATACGCACGACATGTGTGGAGTGATGAACTTTGACCATGACCGACACTTGCACCCGTCTATGGGTAGATATGGCTTGGATTGGGTTCATCACGAAGTGCATGTGCGTGGTAGTTGAGCCAAGAATAGGATTCATTCCTCAATGTGGATTTAGAGAGAATATTCATCTTCTCATCATAATTGGATCAAAGTCATCGGCCGATGCACATCAACTTAGACTTTGTGGCTAAGTGTGAAATACATGATCAATTAGTGATTAGAGATAATATGATTAAGTTATTTGAATAGACACTTCATCATGTTCTAGACTTAATCGAGTATTCGCAAATGAAAGGACGAAATCGTAATAGTCCATGTTTCTGTTACAGGTAGTTGCACGTTTCTCGCAACGTACCTCATATATTGAGAATGTCTGATTTATTGTCTAGGGTTAAATTAAGACCATTAGTTTGACTAATCACTCGATATATGAGAGCCTACGGGTCACACAACAAGTAGTTCCCTTTTATGGATTATAGTTGGTTGATTAAATATTAAATTGGATTTAATATTTAATTTATGGAGAATTAATTAATAATAGATTAATTTGGAATTAAATATTATTAATGTTTAATTAAATTGGATTTAATTAAATAAGAATTCCCAATAATAATATATGGAGTTTTATTGTAGGATTTAATATATATGGAATCAAATCCGTAGAGATTTGATATACATGGGAATTAAATCCGTAGAGATTTTATATGTGGAAAATAGATCTAAGAGATTTATTTAAATAAAGATTAGGGATTTTATTTTCCAATCAGGTTAGCTTAAGATTTATGTTGGGTCTCTCCTATATATATGAGCTCTTGGGAATCCATAATACGGTTGTTCAAATTCTCTCCATAAAATCTAGAGTTAGAATTTTCCTAGCAAATTCATCTCGGGATTCAACGCTGGCAAATCTGTGCAAGTCTGTAAACGGGGATTACGTGGATACCATAATAGAGAAATATGCGTACGATTTACTGTAAGATTTCTCTTTATGTTTACACGTATTTAATTATGCAATTATATGTTCGTTGTTGTTGAACTGTTTAATTCCGCTACGCATGTATTACGTGTTTACGTGCCTCTAAAATCCAACAGTGGTATCAGAGCTCAGACTCTTTGTTTTAATTGCATGAATTAAAATTGGTTTTATAAATAATTTTTTTTTATGAAACCGGGGCACGGCTTTTGTTGGACAAAAGGACCGCACCCTTTTATTTGTTGGACAAAAGGATAAGTGAATGATCACCAATGATGTGGTGATTGAAGAATTCCACTATATGTACGTAATTACAGCGTGTACAACAATATCTACCAATAATTAAGGAATTACAAAAGAATAAAATATATTCCTAAAATACATGGTCAAACATCCCTAATAATAAGAAAATAGGACTATAACTTGGGACACATAAAAATATAACGTCTCTACATTAATAGGGTAGTGATGAAATATTACCAGCATGAAATGACGGCGATAGCCTCAGCTGCGGTGGGGGCATCGAGCGGGGGGCGAGGGGCGAGGAGAGCGCCAGGAGGCCTTCCGTTCTTGACAGAGAAATGATCAGCAAGGGGTCGTCCTTGAAACTCGGCAACAGCTATGGAATCAGTAAACATGGTGGAAGTTCCAAACCTTTTGGGGGTATGTAAATCAGGATGTGTCCCTGCGAGGGGCTCCTCGTCTTCCGAGTGAGGCTGGACAGGCTTAGCAGGAAGCTTTGTTTACCCGAATGCCCCGACATACTCATTTGCTCTTGGAGAAGCAAAACCGTAGAGAGCGTACCGCCTGAACATGCATCCCGTCCCGACTTAAACCGGACCCTGGAGACCATCCTGGGCTCTCATATTTCCTTTAATTTCATATTAATTATTCAGCAACTAAAACAATGGAAAAACAGAAAGTACTCAAGCGATAAAAAGTTTTTATAGGCTCGTAGCTTGTTTACTGTCCAGTTTTAGTCCTTAAATTTGTTTTTCAATCGTTTTGATATAGTCCCAATATTAAAAGATTTTTCAAATGTTGGCCCAAAACCGCCGAGAAGTTGGAAATAGTATGTCACGCAAATGTCCAATTTTAGCCCCATAACTTTATTTAATTTCCAACTTTAGTTCCAAAATAGATCCTCACACAGTGTGACATAAAGCGATTGCATTTTAAATTTTTTGGCAATTTTGAGACCAAAATTGGATTATTTTGTTAATATTGAAACTAAATTGGAAAGGTCATCTTTTTGGGACCGAAATTGGGCAGTAAACAATATATGCTACAACAAAACTTTTTAACTGAAACACATAATATTATTGTGCAACATAAAATCCCAACTGGTTAAAAAGTTCTTACCATCGAAAAAGACGGTGTTGTGATTTGCATATCTATCAGAGGGATCGATTCCTTCAAATTGTTGTGGGAACTGAACGTAGCATACGCGATCACCACCTCGGTCCAGCATGTAGCACATGCCTTCTCTTATAGCCATGGAATAGTAGACATAGTGATTACAATCCAAGTTCAAAATGAAGGGTCCATTCGATAAAATGGCCGAAGCTCTCACCAGAGCGTTCATCGCCCCCGCCTTCTTTTTATGATCATAAGATTTGCGTTTCTCGCGAGAAACATACGCGAACATGGGAAGACGAGTGTCTATGCCCGTGAAGTCCAGCTTCTTCTCATCCGGTCCACCCATCACAGGATCATTATCAGGCACCTTGCTCATTATCTATAAGAAAACAATAGATTATTGTTATATATAAGACTCCATTTGGATGGATGGATTTGAAAATCCATGGATTTCACACATAAAGTATACTCTCCAATGGATTTACAAATACTTAGATGTGAGAGTTTAGAGAAGAGAGTGAAGGGGGAGAGGAGGAAGGGGTAGAGATGAGGGGATTTCACAAATGACTAGGTTTTGATGGAGATTTGAAATCCCTCCATTTTAAACTAGCTCCTCAAATCTAAGTATTTATAAATCCATTGGAGAGTGATGATTTGTGTGTGAAATCCATGGATTTCAATAATCCATCCATCCAAATGGAGCCTAAGTGAAATCAATTATTGTAAAAGTGTACTTAATTGGTTCAAAATCTTCAACTAAAATGGTAATGGAGTGAAGTACAATGAGAATGATGGTTAGATTGTTGATTTTATTCTAATACCACAGTTACCCTAACTATATTATTTTATATTTTTCATTCCTATTGAAGAATTATGAACTAAGTGCTTATAAATGATAAATTAGGAGTACTGATTACACGTGAATACGGGAATAATATTTTTTTAAGGACAGTAACTTAGGTTGTGTTTTAAGAATAATAATTTTACGGGCTTGGAAATGTAGGACAATATATTTTAAAACTTGTAAATATAGGACAATATGTTTAAAATTTGTAAATATAGGACAAACTATTTTAAAAATATGTAAATGTAGGACAATCGAGCCACAACCTCACATGATATTTCAGCCCGATTTGGGCTTATTCCGGCTCAATTGTCCTACATTTGCAGATTTTAAAACATATTGTCCTATATTTATATATTTTTGAACATATTATCCTACATTTCCAAATTCGTAGAATTATTGTCCTTAAAACTCAACCCCCCAAAATAATTGTCCTAGAAAAACATTTTTCCCCGTGAATGCTGACATTCAGGCTAACATCAAGTTCTCAATGTGTGGAAAATCTTAAAATTAATTATTGCCCTGAATTGTCAGCTTAAATATATAATGTCATTTATTTGACTCTGTAGATAATAATAATTATTAAAGGTAAGAAAAAAATATTGCTTGAACCTGCAAAATCCCAGCATTGTCTCCCTTTGCATGATCAGGTGCAGCATTAAACCATGTCCCAGGCCAATGAGTTCCATCAGCCATCCATGTTGCTTTCACCACGTCACTCTTGTGATCTGGACGTAGAACACCATTGTTCTTATTCGTTCAATACCGAGGACTACTTCAAATCATTTGTTTTGTCTGGGACCATGGACCGAAATCCCCCCATTGGTATGATATTATCTGCTTTGGGCCAAGTCCGTACAAATTTATTTTTTGGGTATCTCCCAAAAGATTTCATACCAATGAAGATAGTGTCCATCCTAATAAACCCCATGATCCTCCCATATTATTTCGATGTGGGATATTGTTTGATACCTCAACATATATGTCATGCATATAGATTGTGGAATAAAATATAGAACACCGAAATTATTACAGGTAATGTCATTTGTTAAGAACTATCCAGCCTACGAGATAAGGTGGGGTTAATTGCAGAAGTGGTCCCATGTGAATATGCCCTCATGAAAATGGTCTTTTTTTCAAATAAAATGGTCCCATACATTTTTTCCGTCTAAAACTAACAGTTTAACGTGCATGTAACCACACGCACCCGTTAACTCCCCCAAAATATCGGATTTTAAAATCAGAAATCAGTTTGCCTTCTCTCTTCACTCTTCCAAAACACGAAACCCTTCTCACTCAAGATTCCAAACCAAAATCGCAACATCCTCTTCGATCCACACTCAAATTGATTCTGAAATCATGAGGAACCACACAAACCCCATATAACCCATATGATTAACCCCACATAAATCGTATCTAGAAAACCCCAAAATATCGCAATCGCTCAAGCTCACTGAAATTGGGGAAATCGCCAACGAAAATGTTGCGACGAGGGAAAGAGAAAGTTGTGGACCCTCCTCCACATCGTAAGTTTCGACGACTTAGGATTTTTTTCCTCAAAAAGTTATACTTAGGGGTTTTCCAAAATGTTACAATTTTAGGGTTTTATGACTGCAATGTGGTTTCAAATAGGGGGTTGGACGAATATATAGCAAAGGGGAACATGAATAGGGAGTTGGGCGAATAAATAGGAAGATGGGCAAATTTATCTCTTAAGGTTCACATGTTTGTACGAAAAGGGTAAACCAATTTATGGGGTCTTGGATGCTTGTTATATTTTATTTCCTTTTTAGTGTAGTAGGGAACATATGGGTTTGCTTTATAGAAAAAAAAAAAAAATTTGGTCCACCATTGTAAAATACTTACTATTGTATTCAATTGATGTGGTCCTTTGTATTTAATATCTTGCCTTATTTGTCTTTTATAGGTGGAAAGCAGGTGTTGTACACCTTTCACATGCATCACGGGGGAACATTATCTGAGGAGGTTGGAAACATTAAATATGAAGGGGGCACAGTAAGCACATTTGACAATGTAAATGTCAAAGAGCTTTCAAGTGAACTATTTGATGGGTTAGCTGCACAATTAGGGCTAAGTAGGCCGAAAAAAAAGTATTACATGATTAATTCACTTGATCAACTAAGTCCAGTTTATCTAGGATGTGAATTATATTTAAGTCATGATACTAAGGCACTTGAGGTTCATATATATGTTGTGACTGAGGATGAGGAGTCCGGGAAAGGGGAGGCTGTGGATGATGTTAGATCTAGGAAAGAGAATCTCACTTAAAAGGAGAAGGGTAGGCCTATGGGAAAGGGGAGAGAGAAGGTTGCAGATGATGTTAGATCTAGGGATGTTGAACAGGGGAAAGGGAAACTCACTGATAAGGGGAAGGTTGCTGATGATGTTAGGAGAAAAGAGAAACTCACTGATTAGGAGAAAAAAAAGCTTATTGATGAGCCTGATGATGCTATTATTGATGATTTAGCTAATTATGAGTGGGAGTCAGAATTTGGGGTTAGAAGTGAGGGAGAGGCAGAATATGGGGTGGGGGGCAGAATTTGAGAGGAAGGCAGATTCTGAGGATAGTGATTTTGTGATGGGATCTGATGATGGATTTCGTGACTTGTATGATGCATTATTTGAGAAGAGTATTGATAAGGAGGTTGAGTGGTCTGGTATAAGTAAGGAAGTTGAAGAAAAAAGTGAAGTAGAAATAGAGTCTTCTACTGATGAGCTGGAGGGTAGTGAAGATGAAGATTTGGGTTCTAATGATGATAATTTTGAAAGAGGGTTGAATAATTGCTTTAAAAGCTCTACTATATTCAACACTGACTTCTTTATTGGGCAAAATTTCGGTGGTAAGCAGTTGTTTAAGGATGCAGTGAGGTCTCATGGTGTTGTTCACAAAAGGAATGTCAAAATAACAAAAAATGACACAAGGAGAATTTATGCTAGGTGTTTAGACTGTGATTGGTTTGTAAATGCTCTGAAAGTTAAGGATGAAGAGTCATTCCAGATCTGGAAGTTACAAAATCAACACACTTGTCCAGTTGCTTTCCATGTGAGAAGTTTGAACTCCACTTGGATGTCAAAGAGATATATTGAAGACTTTAGGTCAGATCCCAAGAAGAACGTAGATGGCTTTAGAAACAGTGTTTCAAGAGAAACTCAAGTTCATGTCTCAAGGCACCAAGCATATAGAGCTAAAGTTAAGGCTAAGCAACTAATTGAAGGTAGTTTGAGAAGCAATATGACTTTCATTAGGATTATGCAAATGCTCTTAAGGCTATGAATCCAGGGTCATTTATAAAAATTTGTGCTAATCAAGGGGCTGATGGCAAAAATAAATTCAGTAAGCTATATGTGTGCTTCCTAGCATTGAAACAGGGGTTTCTGTCTGGGTGTAGACCTTTTGTTGGTGTAGATGGGACCTTTATGAAAGGTTATTATGGTGGAGTGTTATTAACAGCTGTTGGTGTTGATCCAAATGACCAGATCTATCCAGTTGAATTGATGATGTCATTATGAATTGAAACTTTATTACTGTCGTTGTAACTGGTTTTTGTGGTATTTGTGATCTGGTTTTGTGCTTGTTTAGGCTGTTTTTAGTTTGGGTTTTGTGCTTGGTTAGTTGTAATGTCATTATGAATTGAAACTTTATTAAAACAACCATGATACTATTACAGGTAGCCAAGATATTACAAGCAAGAACAGATACATATTTTTCCACTTCCTATGCTTTTCATTTTCTTCATGTTTCTGCATCTTGATTGTCTTCATTTGCAGCTCTTTAATTTCATCATTCAAATTCATGATGCATACAAGTAGATTGTTCTCTTCCTCTAGCTTCTTCATTTTAATTTCTGCATTCTTTAGTTCATTTTTCTGTGCCTTCATATTGTGGAGTAAACCTATGATGATTTATGTGGATCTTTGACACATAGGATTGTCAATCCATTGAAAAATTTTTACAACCATTACCTGTCATTGAGAACTCACAATTGAAAAACCTTCTTCCGGGATTAGCATCTGACCACGAGGTGTGTTGAACTGCCCGTATTACACACCCGCATCTAATATTGGAATGAATGTTTAGATGACGAAGAAGATGAAGACATGTGAGTGATTTTCTCTTTTTTGTTGCAAAGTTGAAATTTTTTGGAGTGTTTTTGTGGTTTGGGGGTGCTAGCAGAAATGGAGTGTTATATAGACAGGTTTCCCTCCAAAAATTCTGACCTAAAACAGGTTTCCCTCAAAGAAATCGATTTTTCCACCTTTTTGGTCACTTAACGGAAACTGTTATTTAATGGTTGGGACCATTTCTGAAAAGAAAAAAAAAAAAAAAAAAAAAGTGGGACTAAAACTGTAAACACAAAATTCACATGGGATCACTTCTGCAATTAACCTGATAAAGTGGGATAACTTTAGTAGGTAGAGCATCACTACGCAGGTCATGGGTTCGAGTCATCAATTGACCTATAAAAAAAACTATCTACCCTAATTAATTAAAAAAACAAAGGACGTGGCATTTTCTTTAGGCAACATCAAGTTTTATTAATTTATTTCAAACTATTTTTTGTTGATTTTGTGTTTTGAGGGCTAAGTGTCTAAAAGAATTCATTTTAAGTTAAAATTTGTGGTGAGGTGTGAAATTAATTTGTTCATATTATTTTTTTAACAGTGCAAAATGTTGTTGTATGCGTTTATGTGCAAGAAAGGTAAATAACAATCAATACAAAAAAAAAATATAGGCTATTAAAGAATTAAAGGTAACTATGGCTAAAGAGTAAAGAGTAATATATCTCTCACAAGTAAACGTGTTAAAAAAAAAAAAAAACCTTGAATATAAACACATACCGGTATTGAAATGCTTTTGCCAAGAAAAGGAGTCCTGCAATATTTTTGAGAACTGCAAGTACCAACTCTTCTTTTCTTTTCTTTTCTTTTTTTTTTTTTCAATTAAGAAAACAAGCTTGACTGCAAACCTCAATTTTTCGATCCATGAGATGGAGTACAACTTAACTCTAATCAACACACCCCTTTCAAAGTATTAAAGCGTCATTGCCAACATTATGTCTCATCGTGAGACCGTCTCTCACAAGTGTGCCTCTTATATATGTTAATTTCCATATTTCCTTGAACACGGAGTTTTCTTTTTGATATTTCCAAAGGATTAATGAATGATGCATGGGAAAATATACAAAAATGTTCAATTTCAAGTGTCTATTCTGCCCAATTGCTGAAACATGTTCTTTCTTGCCCTTTGCAGACTATTCTACCCTTAATTCGTATTCTGATCTATTTTATTTCTTCAGTCATACCTACTTTTCCATAACCAATTAACCTCTCATTCCATTTGTATATTTTCAGAAAAAAAAAATTAGGAATTTAAAAATTAGGTTATTTTCTCTCTCTCCAAAACTACCGCCCCTCTCCCTTCGGGAGCGGAGGCGATGCCGCCTTAACCGATTCCCGCTGCCAGAGGCTCCAGATCTGCCACATATCTCATTTTCTTTTATTTTTCTTTGCATATTTGCTCATATTGTGGTTGTTTGGTGAAGTTTATAAGATTTTTTGTTAAAATTTGGTTCATATTTACGATTCCAACTTGTTTCTAACTAAATTCCGACTTTGTTCCAACCTCGACGAAGACAAAATTAAAAACAGTGCAACAATAAATGGAGACGAAAAAAATAGAGCAAGGACAATTTTGGGGAGGAGGAGGAGTTGGGAGAACAAGCGAGGGGGAGGGAATAAAGAGGAGGCATTGGTGGGAATGACTAAAATAGACTAAAAAAGTACAATTTTTATAAACTGGGCCAAAAGACAACGGTCACTTGAAATTGAGCAAAAAAAATATATTTTTCCAATTTTCCTATATGCATACATATAAAAGAATCTATACATTTCGAGTTCGAAACAACCATTAACTTTGAACTATTCAATAGTCCTGTTCAAGTAGCTAGCTATTTATGAATGACACACTTTAGACTTGTGGTTAGGGGTGATATATTGAACCGTATTGAAAATAACAAATTATATCATATACCATACCGAAATTTTCGGTATATAAAAAATTAATATTATTACTATACCAAAATTTTCGGTATACCATACGGAATTTTCAGTAAATTACCGTTTCATACCGAAAATTTTATATATACCGTTCTATGTTGAAATTTCGTTATACCGTTTAATACCAATTTTTTACAGCAAGATACCGAAACACCGAGATATATAGTGTAATCTATTGAAATACAATTTTTTTTTTTGGTATACCGACATATACTGAAATACCGAATTTTTTTTCGATATAACGATATATACTGAAAATCAAAATTTTATATTTGTCATACCGTTACCATAATGTTACATTTCGATACTCCAATATTTTTTATATAAATTTAATATTTTTTACTCCGAACAAAAATGGGATACAGAAAATTTTAATATATTTTACACCACTACTTGTGGCATCGTATGACCGTTATTCGTGTTTAATGTTCCGATTCATGAAAGCCCTTCTGCCTTCCACTCGCAGCTCGTTAGCAGTACATGAGGCTGCATTGTTGGGTTGTACATCATCAGGCATCGACCTGCAAGCTTGATCTCCTTCCAGCTTAGGAAACTAACTCACTTTAATGTATTGGAAAGAAATAAGTATTAATACTCCGAGCACAATCTTTGCTAAAAGCAATTTATATATGCTTTTATTACCAAATGATTTCTTCTACTAATTAATTCTACTCATGATCCATCTTAAATCTTAATCACATGAAATTTGACAAAACATGCGTGCAGTTTAAGCCCCTCAAACTTTATTTATTCTGCTGCTTTAGACCTTTTTTGCTTTTACACGGATAATATTTCTAAAATTAAGAAATTCGTCGTAATAAAATATACAAAAGTTAGAGGGAATTTCTAATATAAATATTGCATATAGTGCAAATGAGAATGAGCTGAAAATTCGGGATCCTACGCTGGTTGAAATGAGTCAAGCGGTTTTTTTCAAAAAATTTACGCAAAGTCCAAGAAAACTCCTTGTATAATGTAAAAAAACATTTTTACAAATTAAATGATGTAATAGGGTGGATTGGGCCTTTTGTTAAAAATATGTAGTATTTTATTTTTCTGTTTTACATAATTTTTTTATGTCACTACATGAACAAAAGTGATACATATAAACAAAAATGTGTAACTATAAAACAAAAATCAATTTTTCCGGTTTAATTATGTTGTTTTTCTTTTCTTTTTTTCCATAACTTTTTACTGTTACTACATGAACAAAAGTGTGATACAGATAAACAAAAAAATGTGTTACTCTAAAACAAAATTGTAACACATACTCCCCTGTATAATAACACATACTTGTCTTTATTGTAACATAGAAAGATAGCGACTTTTCTATTTTGTTATTACGCGATTTTTTAAGGAAAATTTACTTGATCTAATTCGACCCGCGCAACATCTGCCAATTTTTTGCTCCTTACTATTTGCATTAATAGGTCACTATGTATGGATTCTAAATCTATACAATATTGTATATAAAAGTTTATCTTTAAGTTAAAGTGCTTAATCGAACAAACGTGAATTTCATGATGAGCTTAAATATATCAAAGCCACTTAATTGCTTTATTGAGAAACTACTATTTGCTTGATAGATGGGGCATAAATTATTAGGAACCATATTCGAGCCGGATTAGATCGAATTAACCAGAAATTAGGAAGAAGAATTGGATTCAATTCTAACTGTTTAACGTTGAATGTTGAACGTTGCAACTATCACTAAAAAGGTGTCATTCCTTGATCAAGAGGTTTCTAGACTCTATTATATTATCTTAACATACACTTACACAACAATTCCCCACTTTGTTGGTCCCAAGTACGAGTCACACACGTGTATGGTGGGGGGGATACACCTGTATAGTGTTTTTCAACTTTTAAAATCTTTCAGAGCAGTGAGTCAGGTTTTCCTGAATTTAAGCCCTGAGTAGCACAAACACCCTGAGTCAAAGTCTACTGAGACTAAAACCTTGAGCTGCTTTCAGTAACTTCCGATAAGCTCAGCTGATCCTACGTGCAAAAGTCCTGAGTAGCTTACTACAGATAACTATCTTACTGAATACCCAGTAGAGTGGTTCAATTTGGTAACTATCTATACTAGCTGACTAAGGTGCGGAAAGTGTAGGCCCTAAGTTTATACTCGTTTACACTTGCTGGAATAGATTTTCCCTTAGTTCATAAAATTGTGATTAAGGGTGTGATTCAGTTGATGCAATCTTCAGTGGATTGATTCCAAACTGAATTATAAAAACCTTGTATGCTTTTAGTGAAAAGATGCAAACAATAATGCAGAACAGAAAGCAAACAACACAGATTCCTTAGGGGAATTCCTTAACTCTTAATGAATTTGCTTGGTTTAGAGTGCCAAGGGACACTGACCAAATTACCTCTCAAAGACAATCTGATCCCTAGGATCTACTACCTGAGTCCTAGCACTCAGAACTACTACTCTCCTCAAGCTTTCAGACTGAACAACCGCAGCTTACTAACTTTCTCTCAACCTTTCAGACTGAACAACCTCAACTTACTAACTTTCTCTCAAGCTTTCAGACTGAACAACCTCAGCTTACTAACTTTTACAACTCTCAACTTCCAAACAACAACTACTCAAACTACCTAACACTTAGGTTTTGGGTTTTGGTTTGGTTTTCAACTAGGGTTGAGATATCCTTTACAATTTAGAACAAAATCAAAGGCTAGGATATCTATACTGAGCTTTGGATCTTAGAAAATACTAGGCTTAGTATGTGAGCTCTCTTCAAAGTGAAACACTTGGGAATTCTTTGGGCTTTCGAGTGCTTCAAAGTAAACTTGATTAAGCTTGAGCTCTTGAGTTGCTTGATTTCTCGTAACCTTGTGTGTGTGAAGGTCACTGGTATTTATAGGCAACTCACAAGAGTCACTTTTGAAAAACTATCTGTTGGAAGAGATAACATCAAGGGTTTCCTCTTTTGGTTAGTGATAAATTACTATATTAAGTCTTTGACGAAGTCTTGCATGGTTTGGATAACATGCAGTCAAGGTAGCTAATCACTTGTTTTTGCAGATTGGAAAATATCAGCTTTGACATTTCTTCAGTAGAACGTCGCTTTCAGTGTCAGTAAGGTACGTTGTTGTCACCTCCTCATTGGTCGAACTCTTCAGTTGAACAGAGACAAACAAACGGCTTTTTTTAGTCAACTTCACTGAACTGATGTTTTCCTTAATGTCTACAAATGCATAACATTCTCTTTGTTTGTACCAGGTTTTGACTTAACACTTATTTCTCGAATAGGTGTTCAGGATATCCAGATTCAGTACAAACTCTTCAGGATCTTCTAGTCTTCAGGCTCTTCTTATTCACTGAGTTCCCCCTCAATGTATTCTTCAGCATTCAGTGATGTTTCGAAATCCTAATTATCCTGAACTATATCTGCTGACTATACATGGTGCAGATAATCCTGAGAAACAAAATCTATTTGAAACCTGAGTCCTATTTATCAAGATGTTCTGAAACATGTCATACTCAGGTTTTTTGAGATCTAATCAAAATCACTTATATTAAATTCATCTCCCAAGACACTTAATTACATTTATAAGGTATAATAAGAAATTAAATAGTAAAATATTAAGCTAAACACACATATTTTGCACAATGAATCTCCATGAAGTGGACTGGACCTTTAACTTATGATTGAACTTGAAACTCAATAGAATCATATTCTCGTCGCATATGATTTCTTATTTTTTAAAATTTTGACAGCATCAATTTGTAGTGGGCCTTATACTGAATTTTGGTCTTGCAAGTACTCTAAAATCTTATCGAAATAATCGCTAAAAAGTGGTCTCTCACTTCTCTACTTGCATAGATACACTCATCAAAAATGTCTATAACGATTTCCATAGTGTTATCGAAATAGTAGCATTATTGAAATAACGGATTTAGAATCCAAACATTAGCTTTTGAAATAGTAGCACCTCCAATTTTTGCAGTTTATTGATAACTCGGAAAATGTAAATATTTTTAGTTGTTTCTAATGCAATTTATTGCACTCGATATTGTTAAGATTGCATATTTTTCTATGCTTTGATGATTAAAATTTGCTGTTGATCTTGTTCTTGTGATCTTAAGTCATTCGACGGCCTTTATGGAGTAATGGAAGTTAATTTGAGAAGTCCAGATATGTGCATAATGATTTTTGCATACGGTAAGTACGGACCAGATTCAGGATTTTATAGGTTTACGGTAATTAGAGCCCTTCCAGCCCAATTTATAACAATAAAAGAAGGCAGAAGGGCACGATATTATGTATTATTCAGCAACTGCAAATAGATGAAAGTTGGGAATAAGTCCAATCGTGAAAAAACTTGAAGAATCATGGAAGAAGAAGACGTTCTTTAAAGTTGTTCTTGATTTTTATGTTTTCTGTTTCAATCTTTTGAGCTTTTTACGCCTATGGATGGCTTAGTACCTTATTTTAATTCCAGATTTTTCTAAACTTGTATTGACGATTGTTAATTGAATTCCGTGTTGTTTGTGACGATTTACTCAGGATTATTTATACCATTTGTTTTCTTTTGTTTTTCGTGTCTTAATAATTAATTTAGATTTATTTCATAGATTTATTTAGATTATTTTTTTCTTGCATGAAGAGCGTATTTCAATTGAATAAAATTAAGGGATAGAATCGGTAAACAGGGTCTGATGTTTTTGAGTTTGAATCACAAATGGTCCGACAACTTTGGTCTAATATAGATTTAGGCCCATAAGATTTTTTGTCGTCGATTTAGTCCCAATAACTTTGACAATATCCAATTTTAGTCCCAAATTGGCCGGAACAACATCGTTTTGCCATTTTAATTTTGGGCAAACATGTTTTTTTTTAACAGCGGGAATTTCAGGCATATATAATTAAAATTTTAAACTTAAAATTAAAATAGAATTGACGGTAAAAATTAGTCAAACACACTTAAAAATACACATGATAGTACATGTGACAGTCAAGTGATGAGAATCGCAAACTACAAACACGATAAACACCGTTTCCCTAGCGCAGGCTAGCAAGTCACGATGGTTGCAAGAAGTCTTGCTAGAAAAGTTTAATATTATTCTCATTGAAATCTGAAAAAAAAACGTATAGAATGTTTAAATAGGAAAAAAAGAGACTAAACCTAATCTGAAAAGGACTAGATCTCGTCACTATCAAAACAAATCTAAATCTAATATAATCCGAAAATAAAGAATTAAATAGTAATCTAAGATAAACTTGCCAACTTGCATATCTTGCCATGTCTCATAATAATCTTGCCAAAGATGTTGCCAATTCTTTGGATATCTTCTTGCCAAATCTTGAATAAATCTTTCAGCTTCAATTTAAGGACACTAACTTTCCAGAACCTTGCAGATGGCCGCCCGAACCTTTAATGGGCCTGACTTCCCATTTTCTCTCCTTGACCCGCTCGTATCTTGGCACGTCTCTCCCAATAGCACGGATTCTTGGGCCCAAAACCCTCGTTTGCATCATTCCCGTCCCCTTCAAGATTGTCCTTGTCCTCAAGGACAAATTTTGGAAAATGACCCTTCACTTCATCAAAATTTCCCAACACAACTTCTTCTTTGACCCGGGATTTTAGCTCGACCCTACCTTCTTCTCGTTCAAATTCCATCATACCCTTACTGTAATCTGTGATAACTTGCCCCAATCCTTTCAGCCATTGAATTCACAATACGATGTTCGGTCCTACGAGCGGAAGAGCATATAAATCGACCCGAATCTCGACTCCTTGCATGTTAATAGGAATGTCCTTGTAATTGACGTCGCACTTTAATCCTTCGCCACTAGCAACCTTTACCTTGAACGGTTCTACACTTGCAGCCTCGAAATTGAGTTTAGTTGTCAAATCCCAGTTGATGAAATTGTGCGTTGATCCATTGTCTATAAGGACTTTAATCTGTTGAACCCGAACCCATGCAACCAACTTCATAGGCCTTGGACCATTCTCCCCTGTTATAGCGTGTAACGATATTTCCGCGTTATCGATCTCGTGTTCTCCCCCTCGACTATCTCCACCTGATGGAACACGCCAGTGAAGGCGGTCGTCACCTAGGATCGTCATTGGATACCAAACATACATGTATTGAAAATAAAACCTAAACATGCGTCTAAAGAAAAGTTTAGATTTGTTACCCTTGAAGATCGAGGCGTTGATTCCACTATAGATCTTCTAGTGTGTCTCCCAACCTCGTCCAAATGTCGAGTGGAGTGGGATGACAATCTATCGAACGTGGAGAAGGCGCCTGCTGTTTCATCTTCTCAAACCCTAATTTTTCTGGCTGCTGCGTTTTTCATTTTCGTGCACTAGGGCTTTGAGATGAAGACAAGGCTCCTTTATATATACTCCTCAAGTTTCGTGGGCCAGACTAGGGATCCATTAGAAGGTACAGGGTTTGGGCTTCTTACGGACCCAAATACTCTTATGTTCAGCCCAGAACATTATTTGGCCCGAGAACATTAATTCATCCCACTAGAGAATTAATGTTGCACTCTCGTCCTATCCGGAACCGAATCAGGACTTCTATTGGACTTTATAGTTCCCCATGTTAAAGATATCGCACGTCATTTAATTATTAAAGCTTTTGACTGCTTTAATTAATATCTATTATTCCTTGAGTAGTACCACTCAACCTTGTTGTCGTACGGATTAAATCCACCTGCAGGGTTTAATACGACAATCCTTTATGAGTTTTCTCAAGGGGACGTCATCATCTTGGATGTCCAGGACACGGTGCCCTAATGCCAATAAATAGACATCATGTGAGTGATGTCACTACCCAAAATACAGAGCATGAAGAATCTACCGAGATTCTCACCTATAGTAAATCAAAGTAGTGAACAAGCACCCCACATATCTAGATACCACATTTAGGGTTAAGAATTATAAAAGTCACCAAGACCTCTAGTTCTTCATAACAGTCAGAATAGAAGAACATGTCTTATCTGTGACTCATTTAATACGACACATCGCACTAGTATAAACTAATGGCCAAGACAAGCCACTAACAAGTTTATACTACAACTTAAACCAATAGTTATGTCCAGAACTATCTCAGTTGTGAATACTGTTTATATCTTACAAGGAACTTGACAATGTGATCTTCTGTGTGACTACAAACCCACTACATTGTCTACAATATGAGATAAGCAGACATACAAGCAATTTATAAGAATGCAATAATGTGAAAAATTATTTATTTCAGATAATAAGGAAATCAAATATACATCCACAAAAGCCCACTAAAAGTTTGCTTTACGGTATACACCAACACCACCTTCACGATCTAACTCCATGGGTTCGATGAGGAATGCCTACGCCGATTCACGCCGCCTCTGCATCTCATCCCACGAGAGTCGCTTTACCCCGTGGTCCGTCCGGGCGTGCCACACTTCGTCGATTTTTCCAGTGTTACAACCCTTGCCTCTTTCACTCTTTAGAGGTACATAATTATTACGCCTCAATCTGGTCGAACACTTCTCCTAGTGGGCTGCGAGATGATCGTCCCTCAAATGGGCTGTCTCCACTTTGCATCCAAGTACATCTTTGGACGATATATACGCGAACCTCCGTCCCCGAGTTCGTGTTTTAACCCGCCAACGAACGCCCCACCAAAGCTTTTTTTCAGCAAAATCATGAACCCGCTAGCAAGTTTTTTGAACTCCTTTTGATATTCTCGTAACGCATCCCGCTCTGTTTAATATCTTAAGCGCCTCATCATAGTCCGTGTATTCCGAAGGGCGAATCTTGTCATGAGTTCTTTTTTTCAAATCCTTCCACCGAATAATTTGTCCTTTCTTTCGATACACCCCCGCTAATCCATTGCCACCAAATATTAGCCTCTCCTTCTAAGAAATAAGCAACGTAAGATACCTTTTTTCTCTCGTTTGATTTAAGTCTAAATCAAAATATTGTTTTGCACGACTTCGGCCATGAAACCGGATCGGCCCCATTGAATGTAGGACACGTCGGTTTTGGTTTTGCACGATAGCGATTCACTCGGCCTCTTCGATCGTCTTCTCCTTCAGTCTTAGCGATGCCTTGTCGTCCTCCGATTCACCTTCCGGGTCGCCGATTCACCAAATGGAAGAATTCGCACCGCCTAACTTCCCCACACGGTCCGATAATTTAGCGAGCATACAATCCATCCTTTCTAAAATTTTGAAGCCACCGCGTCAATCTTGATGTTAGCGTCCGTAGCGTTACCCTTCATGGTTTCAATCTCAGCCTCCAAAGCCTCGATGCATTCCTTGTGTGTAGCTGCCATGATTCGTCTCCTTTGCGATTCTCAGTACTCTCAATGAAAGCACCAATTTGATGAGAATCGCAAACCACAAACATGATAAACACCGTTTCCCTAGCACAAGCTAGCAAGTCACGATGGTTGCAAGAAGTCTTGCTAGAAAAGTTTAATATTGTTCTCATTGAAATCTTAAAAAAATTAACAGAATGTTTAAATAGGAAAAAAAAGGGACTAAACCTAATCAGAAAAGGACTAGATCTCGTCACTATCAAAACAAATCTAAATCTAATATAATCCGAAAATAAAGAATTAAATAGTAATCCAAGATAAACTTGCCAACTTGTATATCATGCCATGTCCCATAACAATCTTGCCAAAGATCTTGCCAATTCTTTGAATATCTTCTTGCCAAATCTTGAATAAATCTTTCAGCTTCAATTTAAGGACACTATCTTTCCAGAACCTTGCAGATGGCCGCCCGAACCTTTAATGGGCCGGACTTCTCATTTTCTCTCCTTGACCCGCTCGTATCTTGGCCGGTCTCGCCCAATAGCACGGATTCTTGGGCCCAAAACCTTCGTTCACATCATCAAGTCACAACATCCGTCGGAAAGTCCCAAATAAAATTGGCAAAGCAACGTTGTTTTGGCTGATTTGGGACTAAAATTGAACATTTTCAAAGTTATTGAGACTAAATCGACGACAAAAAAACATATGGGACTAAATCTATTTGAGGCCAAAGTTATGGGACTATTTCTGATTCAAACTCGATGTTTATTGATGGTCATTAATCCGTAAGTAAAGTAGAGCAACAATTACATTTATTTAGCATAGTTAAAATCAAGAGATGAATGAACCGCAAATTGGAACCCTTTAATTGATTGATTTTATTTATGATTATTTATTGATTTGATTAATATTTCAGTAGTTGTTAGAAAACCAATCCAAGCTCCTCCTAGTTGTTAGAAAACCACTCTCTCTGACTCTTCAGAGAAATTCACTAATCACTTCCTAAGGTTTTCTGACTACCTCTGTAGTTTACTAACCTTTCCACTTCCTAAGGTTTTCTGACTACCTCTGTAGTTTACTAACCTTTCTATTTTGAGCTTTCTGACTACCCCTGTAGTTTACTTACTCAAAACACACACAAGCTTTCTGACTATCCAAGATAGTTTACTCACTTCTTCTCTAGAGCTTTCTGACTACCTCAATGTAGTTTACTAACTCTTTACAACTCCAACTCACCAACAATCACACTCAAACTACCTTACAAAGGGTTTGGGGTTTCTTGGTCGGTTTCCAACTAGGATGAGATATCCTTTACAATTAAGAACAATGCAAAGGCTAGGATATCTCGACTAAGATTTGGATATATCTTATCAAGACTAGGCTTAGCGAATGAGCTCTCTTCGATATAAAGCACTTGGGAAATTCTTGGGTTTTCGAGTGCTTCAACTTGCAATAATAAGTTTGAGCTCTTGAGTTGCTTACAAATTTCCCGTAACCTTCAATGTAGATGGTCACAAGTATTTATAGGCATACACCAAGGTCACTCTTGAAAAACTATCCGTTTGGAAGAGATAGCCGTGAGTTTTACCTCTTATGGTGTGTGATGAACGGCTATATTTTAGGGTTTGACACTCCCTAGCATGTTTTAGGCAATAAGCTTTTCATGCAGCCAGTCATCACTTTTTGTAGTCTGGAACATAGTACTACTGACATGCTTCAATGACTGGCCGCTTTCGAAGGTCGATAAAAAGTACAATGCTATCTTCTTCGATTGGTTTGTTGTCTTGATTAAATGTAGACAACCGAACGGCTCTTTTTTTGGTCAATATCTCTCGAGTGATATAACCTTAACAACACTTTGTTTTAGTTCCTTTTATCTGCATCCCGAATGTCTTGGGCAATATCTATTTTTCTAAGTAATCGCGTTTTTCTCGATGTTGTATCCTTCGGATAGATATTTTTGATTGCCTCCGAACATTCGTTTATCTTGAGCATTCTTGAGTTTTCGCATAATTCGTGCCTTTCAATAACCTTTGTCTTGATCTTGATCTTTTTGTCTTACGTGTCTTGAGTCTTACGAGTCTTCACGGATATCTTGAATATCTTGAGTCTTCATCTTTGAGTTTTTGGTTTCTAGGTTTCATCTTGAGTCTTGATTTCTCGATTTCATCGAGTCTTGATTTCGATTTCATATTCAACTTGAAACTTTTTTCATCTTTCAACTTCAGTTTCTTCAAAAACTTACTGAGTCTTCAGAATCTATCTTGATCTATATCTGCGGACTATACATTGTCTTGATAACATCCTGAATACTCTAAAACTGAATCCTGACTCAACTATCAAGATTATCCTGAACATGTCATACTCAGGGGTTTTGGGATCTAATCAAAATCTTCTTTATTAATTCATCTCCCAACAAAAAGCCTAATTAATAATTAATAATTAATATCTATTTTTCTAAGTAATCGCGTTTTTCTCGATTTCCTTGAAAGATAATTTGATGCCTCGGAACATTCGATATCTAGCATTCTTGAGTTTTTTAATAATTCTATTCTTGATCTTGATCTTACGTTCTTGAGTCTTCACGGATATCTTGGTTTTATCTTGAGTCTTCATCTTGAGTTTTTTTAGATTTCTCGATTTCATCTTTGATCTTGATTTCTCGATTTCTGCCATATTGATCTTCGATTTCTCGACATCAAAAACTTTCGATTTCATCTTCGAACTTGAAAACGTCTTGAGTCTTCGAAATCTATCTATCGATCTATATCTGCGGACTATACATTGTGCGAGATAACATCCTAATACTCTAAAACTGAATCCTGACTCAACTATCAAGATTATCCTGAACATGTCATACTCAGGGGTTTTGGGATCTAATCAAAATCTTCTTTATTAAATTCATCTCCCAACAAAAAGCCTAATTAATAATTAATAATTAATATTTTCTAAAAATTTTGGCAGAGTTTCGTCTTATTTTATTGTATTCCCCAATTAATAAAGATCCTACGTGCATCCATTTCCGACTTAATCAATTAAAATCAATCAAGTCGGAACGCACATGTTCTACAACAAACAATAACCAACAAATATTCATCAACATCAATCCCTCCACTCCAACGTCCAACATAATTAATATAATAAATAATACTAAATAATTAAACAACTAATTAATACTATATATATACACATTAATACTACATGCATATATGCATAATTAGATTAAATAAATTAAATTAACATAAATAAATAATACTACATGCATTATTAATATTTAATACTAAATAATTAAACAACTAATTAATACTACACAATATATATACACATTAATTTAAAATATTAATACTAAACAATATTAAAATACCTATTACTAAATAACAAAACAACTAATACTTATATAATAACGATTAAAATAAAAAATACATACCTTAACTCCCAAAAAAGAGTTGAAATTGCTCTAGTTTCGCCCTTTCACTCAAACGTCCAACTAAAAATTAAAATAATATGAAAACAGTATTAAAACAACTAATACTAATTAATTAATAGTAAAAAAACTAGCTAATACTAAATAAATAAACAACCAAATTTAAAATATTACACTAAACAACAAATTAAGCTAAAATATACACTACAAATAATATATATACACTAAACAACTACACAATTAAGCTAAAATATACTTAAAATATACAATTATCAAGCACATTTAAGCTAAATTAAATTAAAATTTAAGCTAATACAACTAATACTAAATACATAAACAAGTAATACTAAATACACAACATACTAATACTAAATAATTAAATAACTAATACTTACCTCAAATTAACGAAATGGGTTGCTTCCCTCAGCTTTCGCCTCCTCTCCTCTTCTCTCCAACAACGAAACGGGCGAAATGGGACGAAATGGGCGATGTTGGGCTGTATTTATAAGGGGACGAGGGCATTAAAGAGGGTGGTTGCCCTCGAAAATGGCGTGTCGAAAATATGCGACGGGATTGTGGATTTACCGAGGGGGAAAAGCCCTCGTTGACCGCTTCGTTAGAGTTGCCGAGGGTTGTCTGCGCCCTCGTTAGATGTGCCGGCGGTTTACCGAGGGAAATGTGCCCTCGCTGACTGACACGGATCTGACACCTGGGTTTTAGCAAGGGTTGCTGCCCTCGTTAAATTTTGACGAGGGCGGTACCCTCGTTAAAGCCCTCGTTCAGCTTATCCCTCGTAAAAACCCTCGTTAAATGCCGAGGGTTCTTTTCCCTTCTTTAATTTCCCTCGTTAAATCAGTGTTATTTTGTAGTGTTCGTGGAAAAATGTTGAATTGGGAAAGCTCAAAGACTAAATTCTTACAAGTGTAACATTTGATTTCTTATATTTTTAGTTTTTTATTTTTATTATTATGTGTAAGGTATCGTTGATGTTTCAAAATTCCAACACATATTTTTTAAAACAATAAATAAATTTATTAAGAAGTGGAGTACAAGAGCAACTTCAGTCTAGTTACAAACGTCATAACAGAACCCGAAAAAACAACTGTGAATAACAACAAAAGAAGAAACACCCTGCCGACTAGAGGCTTTTGTACAGACTTTAAATGCTTTTTAATAGGGAATCTTCTATTATTATTTATTAGAGATTGTTTTTTGTCATTAAACACTTTTAGTTAGAAAAATTATAATGACATAATTTATGTGGGAAAATTACTAATAGGTATAAAATTTAGATTAATTTACTAATAGGTATAAAATAGATTACTATAACCATTTTGGACATACGTATGTGCAACCATTTTGTTTTGTACATGTTAATATGTTGCAATCCTGAAATTTATTTACCAGCAGATCTCCCAATTTTTGTCAGTACAAGTCAATTTTTCTGTAGTACATCTTTGCCCATTTTTGTCATTTCTTCCTCACTCTCCTTTAGATAGAAATATACGAGATTAAGAAATAGGAATTGATCAGATGTTGCAGCTTAAAAGAAATAAGACAAAAAAAAGTTATTTGGTCCCATAATTTTTCTGAAATATTTTTTTTCAAAAAATAAAAAATAAAAGAAAATAACTATCCAATTTTGGTCCCCTAAATATCTCGAATGTCCAATTTTGGTTCCATTTTTGTCGAAAAATAGAAAATTTTATCATTTTCGGTCATGCGCAAGTCACGTATGGGTTAAACTTGTGGGTTTCTGAGCTCGTAGCTGTCGTGGACACTGACCGTTAAAAGAAAAGTTCATTTTTCTAAAAAATCAGAAAGAATAAGAAAATTTCTCCTAAGTGCGGAAAAAATGAATTTTTAGCGTCCACGTCAACTACAAGCTCGGGAAACGCCAAGTTTAACCGGCACGTAACTTGCGCGTGATAAAAAAAAATTATGTTTTGTGTCGAAAATGGGACCAAAATTTGACAATCGAGATAGTTATATGACCAAAATTGGATAGTTAAATTTTTAGGAATAAAAAATGGATTACAGGAAAGTTATGGGACCAAAAAACTTTTTTTCTCAAAGAAATAATTTTTAACATTAATGGGTTTAAACTGGGGACAAAGATTTGTGCGAGTCCGAATTCACAGTGAACTCTATTTATTTAATGTCACTACTTAATAAAACTGTCATTGTTATGCTAAAAAAATTACTATCATTGTTACGCATAAAAACTATTGTTATTTAAAAAATTAAGTATTTTTTAAATAGTGATAACTTTTGTGCATAACAGTGATAGTATTTATACATAACAATAGTAAAGTTCATTTATAAACCTTGTTCACAAAAATGTTACTCTAAATCGGGTAGGGTTGCATTCAAGTATCTTGTATGTGATATTGACATGCAATGATACAATAAAGAGTCGGTATCTCTATAGTTACACGTTAGTGCACGTAGTTGTCACACGTCTCACTCACTCGTATGATTAAAGAAAAAGGCCTCGTAATCATCAATTCATGAAACTATATGTATATATTAATTATATTTTTAAGAGTTAGTGATGGTAACATATATAGGCTTCCTTACAATATTAATATGTTTTCCTTTTAACCACAAGATTGCCAAATTAAAGACATAGAATATATGTATAGTTAATATTTATATTTTAATGCGGATATATCAAGAGAAGCGTCATAGCTTTTTTCGGTTGAGGGAAATAAAATAAAATAATTAATTATGCACTTCTCTATAAGTTCGGACTTTTAGATAAGATGTAATTTTTTTATTGTATCAGTACGCTTTTAAATGAGACATAATTCTTTGACATAATTCTTTGACAAAAACTTGTATGCAATATTGCATACAAGTGATATGTGCAATTTGATTTTTTTTTTCGCGGATCACATAACAGGCCGGGTTAGGGTAGATTGTTGACGGGTTAATGGGCTTCCTTCTTCATCTTCACGCTCGCGCAGTCACAGGGCAAATTTCTTCTTCTTCCTCTTCTCGCGTTGCAACAAACGCGATCAGATCGCCGTTGATTTTGATGGTGGTGCGTCTCTAGATTTTTCCTCTTCTTCTTTTGTTCTTTCTTTTCTCTTTCTCTTCCATATTCTTTTTTTTTTTCTTCAACTTTCTCATACCCGCAAATTTACAGGTGATTCCCTATAATTTTGTGAAGCAGTCTTTTCAAATCCTTCTGCACTCTTTTCACGCTGTTCTGTAAATCTGTAATTTTAGACTGATGATTTTTTTTGCGTTTGTACAGGGATTTGTTCATGTAGTAACACTCTTTTGCTCATAGGGTAACACTCTTTTGTTCATGTAGTAACACATCAAGTTGTAATGTAAATCTGTAATTTTGGACTGGGGATTTCTTTTCGCGTTTGTTCTGGTTTTGTTTATGTGGTAACACTCTTTTCTTCATATGGTAACACACTTTTTTGTTCATGTAGTAACACATGTTTTTTTAGTAATATGTAACACTGTTCATATACCGTCGTAATACTATGTGAATACTCATGTGTTACCATATGAACAATAATGTGTTACCTTGTGACCCATGTTACCTTGTGAATATTTATGTGTTACGATATATTTTATTACGTGTTACGTAAGATATGAAGTTTTTTCAATATAACAATGTAGTAATACTTATACATAGATGTAGTAACACACAAAAATTTGAACAAAAAAAAAATTATGTGTTCAGTAGGAATCAAACTTGCAACCAAATTCATTAGCAACAAATTTGAACCACTAGGCTACAACACATATTTGATAAAGATATCCTTCTATAAATACATATGCGCCCGCGTCAACCTGAAACCCACTGCCCGAACCTTGCCCGCCCTATCCCCGCCCGACCCGCCCGCCCTTACCCGCGGAATTTAGACAATTTTTACCTTATTTATGTTGTATTGCACATAACATTAGTGTGCAATATTTCACACAAGGCTTTCTCTAATTCTTTCATCTTCACTCATCTATATATCCAGTTCCATATATATGAAGTATAATCTCCTCAACTGTTTCTTCCCAGTGTAGTATAACGCATTCATAATGATACTTGTATTATCAATATTTCTATCAATAACCTTGATATACCTCCTCCATAAACGCAAAGACACAATGAAAACCCTAGCTCCACCAGGCCCCCCTGGCCTACCTTTAATTGGAAATCTCCATCAATTCTCCACAACAAAAAACCTACATCTTTATCTATGGAAACTCTCAAAGAAATATGGTCCCATTATGCAAATGAAAATTGGCTCAGTGCCTGTACTCGTGATTTCTTCACCAAAATTGGCAAAAGAAGTGTTGAAAACTCAAGATTTGGCATTTTGTAGCAGGCCGAAACTTCTAGGGCAGCAGAAACTGAGCTATAACTCCTTGGACATGGCGTTTTCGCCGTATAATGATTATTGGAGGGAGGTAAGAAAAATCGGAGCCATTCATCTACTTAGCCTTCGAAAGATTCAATCTTTTCGTCCCATTAGGGAAGACGAAATCTCTCGTATGGTTACAATGATTGTAGGGTTTGCTTCTTCGAATCAACCTGTAAACTTGAGTAACATAGCCATGGCTCTTGGGAGCACCATGATATGTAGAATTGCTTTCGGTAAGAGGTACGACGAGGAAGGATTTGAATTGAAAAGATTCGACAAGCTTCTGCATGAGGCTCAGGCGCTGATGGCGGCTTTTTTTTTTTCCGATTATTTTCCTTCATTCGGTTGGGTGGATAAACTCTCCGGATTGAGTAATCGCCTCGATAAGACTTTCAAGAATTTGGATACATTTTATCAGGAGCTCATTGATGAGCATCTGGATCGAAAAAGAGCAAAATCGAAAGAGGACGAGGAAGATATCCTTGATATCTTGATCAAGCTTAAAGAAGAAAAGGTTTGCTCCTTTGAACTGAACTGGGATCACATCAAAGCGCTTCTAATGGTATTTCTTTCCATCTCCCTTGATATGCTGTCAATCCTTCTATCTCATAATTTATAAATATTCTATGATATTATCATATTTGGAAAAATAATATTAGGACTGCAATTAAGGACATTATGTATGTTAACCGGAGATTTAAATAGTTAATTTCCGTTCTATAACTTTTCACCTTTATTCAAATGGTTCTTTAATTATTAATTGGTTTTTCGGATTTAGTCTTGTATGTATTCAAATTGTGCCAATTTAGTTCCAGATTGCTGAAAAGTGAACCAAACGGTGTCATTTTGAACATACGGGACTAAATTCGAAAAGAAAATAATTATATGACCATTTCAATAATTGTGAAAAGTTATAAGAACCATGTTCATTGGCATTTATTGAGCAGTATTTTTCTACAATGATTTTAGGTAAAATTGGTTTGAAACACCTAAACTCCGGTTGTGTTAAATATCATATGGAGGTCATGTCACAATTATAACTCAGATCATCTGCTAATTTGTTTGCCAAATCACCATTTTGTGCCGTATGAAGTTTGGTATATAAGTATATGGCGTTACTAAATTTGTTGAGGCAAATATAGGTGATTGAGGGCGGAGAAATAATTAAGTTGTTGGCCCGAATTACACGTGTCACGTGACTTGTGCATGACATATAGACCGAATTCTCATATTTATTGTCAATTTTGTAAGAATATTGCAATATTTAAATGTAATTTGTTAACAATTGTCGGTCCGCTCTGCCTATTTAGGAATTCTCTTTATGCCCATAATTATAGGGAGTAGAAATTTAAGGACGATATGTCTTCATTGTGCCATACAATTGACATTTTTATTTTTTTGTGCAAATACAGACTTGTAGAAATTTAATTTTCGAAAATTGAGGCCCGTAAAATTAATCTCACAATTTTAGGACGGTAAAATGGCCTAATTTTGTCACACTCAAAAACATAATGTCCTTAATTTTCACCTCTCATAATTTCCGGGCCTACAATTTTTTTTTCCGTCCCTATATTTCCAACTCCATAGTTGTTGCCTTGTTTCCTTTTCCCTTGTCGTTATACAAGTGAGTCACTAGTGAAAGGAAGAAAGAGTTCGACATGATATAAAATAAATTGACGTCCCCAATTCATAAATATTTTATCTCTCTCTCTGTCGTGTCTTTGTAGAATATATTTGTTGCTGCAACTGATACAAGTGCTGCCTCAACCGTCTGGACGATGACAGCCCTGATGAAAACACCCAAAGTCATGAAAAAGGTGCAAACAGAAATCAGAAATTTGATAGGCAAAAAGGGTAAAGTAGATGAAGATGATTTACCTAATCTTCCCTATTTAAAAGCTGTCATAAATGAGACTTTACGATTGTACCCTCCGGCTCCACTGCTTGTGCCAAGGGAAACTACAGAAATATGCACTCTTGAGGGCTACGAAATTCAACCCCGAACAGTGGTTCATGTTAACGCGTGGGCGATTGCAAGAGATCCCGGGTACTGGGAAAACCCAGATGAATTCTTGCCTGAGCGATTCTTGGATAGAAATATCGACATAAAAGGGCAAGATTTCGGGGTGATTCCATTTGGATCGGGACGTAGAATTTGCCCCGGAATATTAATGGGACTTGCAAATGTGGAGCTTACAGTTGCAAATCTTCTCTACAACTTTAACTGGGAAATGCCTCCATCGATTCTTGCAGAAGATATCGATTTCAATGTTTTGCCTGGACTCACAATGCACAAGAGAAATTCTCTGATACTTATGGCCAAGAAATATGTTTTTTAGGTTGAAATTGTGTTTAATGCTTTAATTAAAGAGGCATGCTTGTATGGGACCGTCTCACAGTGAGACGGGACATAAATTGGGCATTGACGCTTTAACACTTTAGGAGGGTGGGTGTTATTTGTGCTTGGTTGTATCCCGATATGAGACAGTCTCATATGAGTTTTTATCTTCATTTAAAATATGGTCAAGTCATATTATCTTATCTTATCTACGTATATGTAGTTGTGTTCGGCGCACAAATCTTTATATTGATGATGTTCTTAGGGTTTTCTTAATTATTGGTTAAAAGAAGGGAACAAATGAGAGAAATTAAAAAAGATAAATGACAAAAAAGATAAAAGGACTATTTTTACAAAAAATAATTGCCGGAACGAAATTTGCAATTTTTACCAATTCAAGCAAATGGAGATTTATAAATTGGATTACACTTTACACACTTTGTCAGAGTTCTTTTTTTTGGTTAATTGAATAAAAAATCACGATTTTTAGGATGTTTATCAATTAAAACATGTTTCTTTTAAATTTTTAATTTAATATATGAATTAATAAAATTTTGCATTTAATAAAAATTCGGTGTTGAGCTCTTGAAGGGCTTGATTTTGTAACCAGGTGGAATCCGTGGAGCACCGGAGCCTAGACGACTGAAAACCGATTTGGAGCAGGAGCTTTCTGGTCGAAAGTACTCTCTGGTCCTCAGTGTGCCTGTCTTTCGCCCACCCTTCTCTTGCCCTTCTGGGTTGTGGTGTGGTGTTCCTTTTTGGAGATAGCCAAAGAGCTTTGGCTTCCCCACAGGTGACGATGTTCGCACAGTTGCACCATGCAGCAGCATTGACTTGCTCCGGTGTCTGAAAGTCCTGGAGCGGGATGGGTATAGCCCCCTAGTGCATCAGATGGGGGAGGACTATGCCTCTTTCTCCAGTGGTTTGTCGGCGATGGGTTCGACCGATAGACAAACTCCATTTGCTTTAGACATGTTCAAGTGTTAACACTATGATGATTTCAGGGTTTTCTTGAGAACAATGAGTGTTCTTTAAGTTTGGGGGATTTTTTCTCGAAGAAACAATGAGTGTTCTTTAAGTTTTTCAAGTGATTTTAGGTAAGATCCCCTTCCTCTAGCGCCAATTGTTATTAAAATAATTATGTCTCATCTAAAAGTCAAAACTTGTAGAGAGGGTCGGAAATCAATTAATTTATTTAATTTCCCTCAACACTCCTCCTCACTCGTGGGCCGAATCATTGCCTCTGCCCTCTGGGAGGAGGCCCAACGAGTGGACAATTTTTAAATGGGTGGAGTGCTTTCCATGGGAATCGAACCCAGGATCTGGGCTGAGCTAGAGACTCTGATACCATGAAAGAATTATGTCTCATCTAAAAGTCCGAACTTGTAGAGAGGGTCGGGAATCAATTCATTTATTTAATTTCCCTCAACAGTTATTACCCGATATAGATCCAGCTGGATTAAATATGGATTGATGTTGCGATGGATTTGATAAAACAATAATGGATTGATTTGATAGAGCAACGAATATTCTAACTTCTCAATCCAATGATTAAACCTTTAATGCGATTAAATACTAGAAAGCAATTAAATGCAAAGAGAATTGTTGAGTTTGTTAGGCTCAGTCTTATGGTTGGTGATCCTATTTATTTGCCTTAAAGGTTGTATTTAATTATAGTGCAAGGAATGCACTATGTGTTGCCCTAGAATCCATGCATTAAATGCATGGATATTGCAATACCAAATCTGTCCTTGGTGGACAAATTCGGGCCAACCAGGGTGCGCCAGCTATATACTGGCTGCAGATTTTTTATACATTGTTTGATTCACTTTCTTCCTAGCTAGGTGTCGCCAACCACCACTGCTATGTAGTTATTGTCTTTCATTTCATTGAGTAATCTTGTCTGATTGACACTCTGTTGGTGGTTGGGCTCCGTACTCAGCGGGGTCGAGCTCCTTTGGTGATCGATGCGCAACTGCTTTTATTAACACCTTAGTGCTTGCTCGTCGTACGACTCTTCATCCAAGGGTTGCTCTGCTTGCTAATGGCTCTTCTCCAACCAGTTATGCTCGCCATCGGGCGGGCCCCCGAAGGTTTTCTCATAGCTACATTGCTAAAAATATATATATTCAGCACATCAAAAATTATACAGCTTTTTATTAGAAAAAGGTATATTACATCAAGGGTGACCATTACACTTTCTTCCCTAACTAATTTACTCTCGGGTAAACCCAAAATCAAGAAGGCATATCACACATAACTCTTTACTTAAGCTTAAATACATTTGATTTTTTACAAGAAAACACTCTCCATTCCTCACTCTAATCCAAATCTTTAAGACTATCCTTAGGAGCGCTCATGACAACCCACAACAAAGAAACCGTAATAGAAATAAGTCCAGACCAAACATATAATATTGTTGGCAACTTCCCTTTCCTTCCCATCAAGCCCTTGGCAAAAGGGTACATATGAGTCAACACCCAAAGGCTAAAGAATGCCCCTCCAAACATCTTATTCCACTCTGGAATCACACTATACATGGTCCTTGCCAACCCGATTACGAGCGCCATGAGATTGATGATGATGATGAACAACGGCATTATGAAAAGACCGGTCCATTTCACCACGTAGAGATCAGCGAACACGTCGTCTTCATCCTCGGCCGCTTACTTGGAAGTCAACGTGAAAGATATCTCTATTCCGGCGATGACCTTGAGCAGGCCTTGTATAACCGCCACTAGATGGGCGCTGCTACCTCCGATCACCCAAAACTGCTCGTATCGCCACCACTCTTCCAGCGCTATGCCCGACCATTTTACCTCCGATCACTCATAACCGCTCTCCAAGTGAATTAATTTTTATTTTTTTGTAAAGCATGTATTTTTTGTTTTATTTTTTTGTTTTTGTAAATTATTTTTATGTACAATTCAAATATTTTTTTCTTTATATTTTCGTGTTATTTATTTTTAATATTTGTCTTATATAATGATATTAACACAAACCCTTATGTAAAACTTGTTCATAATATTAAATTCATAATATTACACTTACGAACTTGTATCACTATTAATTCTTATAAATTAATACCTATAATATTTATTATTCTTATAAATTAATTCAATTTTGTCTAAGTATTACTTATTTGGATAGAAAAGTACTATTACCATGGGACTACATTTGTAATTTACCCAATTCATTTTTTAAAGTATATCCTTTTAGCATGCCAAGTATTCACCATTTAAAAGATGCTCAACTTATGTCGAAAATTACAAAAGAGTGATACTTCGTATGCTTATCAGTATTTCTTCATATACTAAACAATGATACTACAGGTTCACCAAAAAACTTCTAAGAATCAAGTTCATGCATGGAAGTTATTGTGCTTAGTTTTTCACTCGAAAAGTATTCGAATTGAAATACAAATATCACTGCTGATATATCACTATATTCGATTTCAGTATTCATGAAAATATATATAATATTCTTATAATTATAATAAACAAAATTTTGATTAGAAATATTATCAAACAATTTGACTAACATTTTTTTTTTTCAAAAAAAAAAAAACAATTTGACTAACATTTAAAATTCAAATAGTTGAACGAATTGAATCAATTTGTTGATATTTACCTCTAGCAAGGAGATGCAGACTAGACAGACAGTGATTGTAGGTCCCGAACGGGTTTCGTGAGGGCAGAAGTCTAGAGGGGAGGGGTGAATAGACTTATGAAAACTTTTCGTGCAAGATCAGGTGTAATGGCAGGTTGCCTGATCAGAGTGCGAGTGTATCAGTTTGTACTGATATCCAACTTACTGATCTCCTGATGACTGATCAGTTCGGTGTCTATCAGTTTAACTGATGTGCGGAAGCTAGTTTTTAACCCGTGTGAAAAAACAGTTTTATAAGATTAGATTCTGAAGTCGGTTTTCAATCAGATGACCAAAGTGTCAAACTGATCAGATTAGTTGCTTGATGCAAACTGATCCTAACTCAGAATATGTATGCAGTTTAAACTCGGTTGTGTGCAATAGTGTAAAGCAATAAAGAGCAAGTAAATACACACAAGATTTTTATAGTGGTTCGGACAACCAGTCCTACGTCCACTCTTCCCTATCACAAGGGGCACCAACTTAACCAACTGGACTTAGTTTATTGTGTTAGTCCAACACATTACAACCAACAGATGTTTTAAGAGTTCTCACTCAACCGATCCCAGAAATCAGAACTAGAAACCCTAGTCTGAAATCTTGCAAAATAAACTTAACCTAACTTTTGGGTTTGGGTAAAGATTTATTGTTGTTCCAACTGGAAATCTATCCTAGTATTTATGTAGCCTAAAGCTAGAGGATGAGATTTCAATGCTAAGAACAATGGGATGAACACTTAGAAATATTCTTCAAATTTGTGTTCTTCGTGCGGAAATTGCTATGGCTTGAGCTTGATGATAATTTCCGTGTCTTCACTCTGAAGAGCAATCCCATATTTGTAGACCTTGAAATCAAAGAGCCGTTGGAGAGCAATTTGAATTTCAGGTTATTTTTGGTAGGTTGTAGGATTGATGTGACGTGCTTCAGGGACGACATGACCGGAAGCGTGTGCGTTTGTCCTTTATAGCCGTTTGACTTAGCACCGCTGAATCCCGCAGTGTCAGCCTAGTACATACGTGTCAAACCCAGATTGGCTAACAAGAACACTTATTCAGTGTTTGTTCACCAACTAAAGTTGACATTCTTCTGGTCTGGTTTACACCGTATGTTTCTGCTTATCACTTTGCTGACTTGGCAGAACTGATCACCACTTCTACTATCAGTCGCCTTGAGTCTACTGATATGGTTGTCTTAGCTTCAACCAATCGACTCTGCTGATGTCTTCATAGAGTAGGTCTTCTGGTCTTAAAGTAAAGTCTTATTACTTTCTCTACTGATCTTCCGCTGCTGATCTTCGCTACTGATCTACCGTTACAGATCTTCCGCTATTGATCTTTGCTACTGATCTTCACTTGACTTCTGCAACTTGAGTTCTTCTTTAAGAATGACCTAGTCTAATACATCAGTTGTCTAACATGTTTAGCTGGTTTCCTATCATATCATCAGTCGACTAACAGGTTCGACTGGTCCTATTACAACTGTTTTGGAACTTCCATCAAAACTATAAATTTCCCAACAATTTCCCCTTTTTTTATGGAACCAAAACATTTCCCATAAAGAATGATGCACATAATTAAACATAAGTAAAAGAGACAGAGAATCAGAAGACAATGAGAGTTTGTCTTAAGATCAGAAAAGTAGACTTTTCATTAATGATAAAATTTTACAAGTACATCAAATTCTATTCTGATCTTTCAAAAGATAAGTCTTCTGATTCAAAATCACTCTTCCTCCGGGACAGCACACATTTCGAACAACCTTGCCTTGACTTCTGTAGCTCTATTTTCTTCAATGATGTCATCTTGTGCAAGGCATTTGTTGAGTACAGCATTGAAGGCAATCTTGTCAATCTTCCCATCTAAAGTCTTCTTGTAGTCCATGACCTCAACATATGGAGCTACTGGGATGCAACTCAGCTTCTTGGCTTCTCTCATGATGTTGTTGTAGAAAGCTGTATGCTTGTTATTCAACCAATCCCTAAAGATTTCATCTTTATCCAGGTTGGTTGGAATAACTTGATTGATATGGGCCGAGATATACCATTCCCCCTTGATCAGTCGTCATTCCTTGACCATATTTTTATCTGGCTTCACAATGACATCCACATCAGCAGGGAGGATTGGCTCTGTAACATGTGCGCCTTCTCCGAATTCAGCAACAAGCCCTTTCTTCTTCCTCAACCGATAAGACTTGTCAAGGTTTACGGCTTCTTCCATTCTTCTCTGCCTGTCCAGCTCTGCCTTCTTCAATTCTTCGGATTTTCTGATCTCTGCTTCTGAAGATTTCTTTTTCTTTGCAGGGACTGCAGTTGGTTTCTTCCCTTCTCTGGCATGCTCAGCTGACTCAGTGGATGATGAAGAGATGACTTCTTCTAATTCTGCAGCAGTCTTCGCATCTTTCTTCATTCTCTTCTATTCTAGAGTTATCTGGATCCCTGCTACATAGTTTTCCACATGATTCAGCCTTTGGATGGTATCAGCATTCTTCTCTTCTTCCCCCTTTTTGGTTACCTCAAAAGGAGCTTTAAGCTCAAAACTGAGGTCACCAATCTGCTTAGATAGATCTGTCTTTAGAATTCCCAGGGCAGAAGAGTCACCAGAAGGGCTAAGTTGTTCGATCAAGGTCAGCATGCAAGAATGAGCTTTATCCACAATTGGACTGACTTTGTCGAACAGATTCTCAAACTTATCAGCAACAGAATTGACCCTTTTTGCAGCACCAGCAAGATCTTTTTGTAATCTGGTCAATTCTGCCATCTTCTCGTTCATCATCAGCGTGAACTGCTGATTTCTGTTCTCTTCAACCTTGTCCAGCTTCTCGTTTACCTCCACCATTTTATCAGCTGTTGTATCTCTCAATTCTTCAGAAGTTCTAGTGCAGTGAGAGGATACAAGTTCGCGTTCAGTCCTGATGGCCTTCTCCAGTTGTCTTGATACAAAGAAGCTCACATCATCGCGAAACATTTGAGCCATGTTCGCTCTGAAGGAGTTCTTGTTGTACTTCATCAGATTTGCTTCGAAATCTGGAGAAGTTTGTAAAACTTGTGTTACCTGATCTGCTGGAGTTGATGTACATTCCACTTCCATCTCTTATGCTTGACTTCCTCTAGCAGTCAAGTCAATCACATTATCGGCTGATTGAGCCTCAGCTGATGAGGACTGTGTCGTATCTCCCACAACAGCTTCATCGGCAGCTTCTTTGGGCTCTTCAATAATTCTGACCTGTTTTGCTGTCTGTTCTGTGTCAGCCATCTGTTCAAATATCTCTTCAATCTATAATGGGCTGATATCAACAAGGTCTTCCTCCTTATCAGAATCCTTCATTTGCCGCATTACTCGACTGTATTTGACCATTTTGTGGGTCATTTCCCTGTTCATGGGGGTATCTTGCATTCCCAGCTATCGAGTAATCAACCCAGCAACTGCATCATCTGAGATCAGTTCTGGGGCAGTCTCTACTCCGGCAATCTTTCTGATTTCCAGCTCGTAGTCCAGAAAAGAATGAACCCCTCCTTTCTGCTCCAGCACAGGGCCAAAATCTTCAAACTTCTTTAATAGAATGTCTCTCAAGGTGAGCACATCGAGAATAGTGGCCTTGGCAACTGCATTAAGGGCCAACTCAGGATATCTGTCCTCCAGCATTTTCTCTAAGCGCCTTCGGATAATTTTCTCAGTGAATGAGAGAGTTTCTGGTTCAGGCTCGGGCGATAGAGAAGGAGAGAAATGCACAGTAGAGATTGGCTCTGGATCTGGCAAATGATGAGCAGAAGTATCCATATGCTCAGACTCGATGGATACAGAAGTGAACTGAGCAGTCTGCTGTAAGGGCTCAGTCTGAGCAGACTTAGATGTTTGAGCAGTTCCTATGGGAGATAGTTTGCTGAGGATGATGTGATCAACATCTGAGTCAGATGACTCATCCACCAGCTGAACATCCTTCTCCTTCCCTTTTCCGGCAACTTCAGCAGCAGATGTAAATTTTGATTTCTTGGCTGCTGGTTCTTTAATGACAACTCCCTTTTCTGGCTTCCTGGAGGTTGTCTTCCTCTTCTGACCACCCTTTCCTGCCTTTCGAACTTCCAGGGCTGGTTTAATAGCAGGTTCAGCCAAGTCATCAGGTGGGCCAGGTAGCTGACGGTTGATGATCAGCATTTTCTTGTGTGCGAGCTTATAAGGGATCATCTCGTCTTCACTCCAATCCCTGTCCCTCATCAGGTCTATCAGAATTAAAGAGACCTTATGCAGTAGAGTGATCTTTGCTGAAAGAATCACATTCCCTTCCTTCACCACAAATTTATCAGACTCCTCCAACAACCTCCTCTTCAAGAATTCCAACCAGTTTATCTTCGCATTGTGGATGATTGCAGTCATGATTCGAGCTTCCTGTGTGACCGCATCCAAACTGTAGGTGATGCCTACAATAACTTTCTGGACAATATCGAACAAGAGTCGATATTTCCTTTTCAGCATGGGTTTCTTGAAGGCTTTTGAATGATGAGCATCTGCTGGTCGAAGAAGATTCTTGATAACCGCGCTCTTTTCAGAGACCAAATAAGCGTCGGGCATGATGTCATCCACCGGTGCAGGAAGTTTGAAGATTCTGAGTAGGTCGTCATCAGTGATTTCTAGACGTTCACCCTGTACCTCCAAATACAAAACTCCTTCTTGATCTCGGAGATTGTAGAGAAATTCCAAAGCCCCATCTAACAAAATCGAGTCGGCACTTGCAGAGCAATAGGTTTTGAGGCCGCACTCTTTAAGCAATTTGAGGATCTCAAGGGACTCTGGATCTGTGGTGGTCCGAAAATCAACACACCTTTCCTCAACAACTTCATCGGCAAAGTTCCGAAAGATTGGATCTTCGGGTTCCGGTGAACCGTGGGATGAGGAGTGAGCGGTTTCTGCAACCTGTCGTACTTTGGGAGCCATTTCTGAAACAAATTCCACAAATCGATGTTAGAGTAAGCGTTGAAACACAATTTTTCAGAATTTTCAGATAATCGATGGCCATGTCCCAAATTAAACATTAATACGAAATCTGTAACCTTAGCATATAATAATTATCATATTCAATATGAAATGCTACGCAAATTTACCAGATATTGATACGCAAGAGATAATAACAAGAGAAGCGTATTGATTTGCAGAAGATTTGAAAGCTTTGAGAATTATGCAGAGAAATTTTAGATCCATCCAAAATTGGAGGTTTTAAAGACGGAGTCAGTGGATAATCCAATGCAAAAACACACTTTAAACAGGACCTTTAACTTAGTGTATCAAGTTTATGGCTCTGGCGCCAACTGACAATGTGTGTGCGTGTATTTTTCAGAGTGTTGTTAAAAATGTTATGCAACATGTAAAACAACATATGACAGCAGAAGCATAAAAACGCAGTGCAAAGGATTTCAAAAATTTTGTATAGTCTGTAATCCAGACTATACGAACCTCATGGTTAAAAACATCACTATAACAAGTAGTGAGATACACACGAATCTCTTACAAGATCCTAAAAGGTGTAGTGAAAAACCACACCAAAATCAATCTATTCAATCAAGTAACTAGTGATCTTATTCAACCTAAAACTTGATCTAATAAGATAAAATCAATACTGATAGGAGAGACTGTATTCCCTCGACCAGTACACATTGAATAACATCGACCCTCATACTCCTAGAATTACAAACACTCGGTTTTTCACTCTTGGTTGTGTCTTTGATGTTACTCTCTTAAGTTTGGAGTAGAGCAAATGGGATTTCACTTTAACTCAAACTCAAAATGTCGACCAATGCAGTCTATTTATAGACTTTCGGACCAACTGCATTGTCCTATCCACTAGGTGTGAACAGCCTTGAACTTCTCCTCCACTATCTCCATGATCTTGGTGTAACCACCCATGATCTTTCTATTCTCACTCCATCAGTGCAACCGCTTGATAATTTCCGAGATTATCTTCAACCTGCAATGTAGGAAACATAGAGAAACACATTTGTAGGTCCCGAACGGGTTTTTTGAGGGTGGAAGTCTAGAGGGGAGGGGTGAATAGACTTCTAAAACTTTTCGTGCAGATCAGGTGTGAACTGCAGATTACCTGATCAGAGTGCGAGTGTATCAGTTTAGACTGATGTTCAATCCTACTGAGTGCCTGAGGGCAGATCAGTTTGATATCTGTCAGTTTAACTGAATGGTGCGGAAGCTTGTTTTTACCCGTGTGAAAAACCAGTTTTATCAATCAGATTCTTAAGTCAGTTTCAACCAGTTGACTAAGGTGGCAATCTGATCAGATCAGCTGCTTGGTGCAGACTGAGCTTAACTTAGAATATGTATGTTGTTTTAAACTCAGTTGTGTGACTTGTGTAAAGCAATAAGAAAGCAAGTAAATGCACACAAGACGTTTTATAGTGGTTCAGACGAAGCCCGTCCTACGTCCACTCTTCCCTTAACACAGGGGAACCTTAACCTACTTTAACCTGCGGGACTTATATCCTTTTCAGGATGGCCGAGATGTTTACCGAGTTCTCACTCTTACAAACTTAACCTGCGGGACTTATATCCTTTTCAGGATGGCCGAGATGTTTACCGAGTTCCCACTCAAGCTTAACCTACGGGACTTATATCCTTTTCAGGATGGCCGAGATGTTTATCGAGTTCCCACTCTACAAACGTAACCAGCGGGACTTATATCCTTCAAAAGGATAGCCGAATAGGTGTACCAGGTTTTGACTTAACACTTATTTCTCGAATAGGTGTTCAGGATATCCAGATTCAGTACAAACTCTTCAGGATCTTCTAGTCTTCAGGCTCTTCTTATTCACTGAGTTCCCCCTCAATGTATTCTTCAGCATTCAGTGATGTTTCGAAATCCTAACTATCCTGAACTATATCTGTTGACTATACATGGTGCAGATAATCCTGAGAAACAAAATCTATTTGAAACCTGAGTCCTATTTATCAAGATGTTCTGAAACATGTCATACTCAGGTTTTTTGAGATCTAATCAAAATCACTTATATTAAATTCATCTCCCAAGACACTTAATTACATTTATAATGTATAATAAGAAATTAAATAGTAAAATATTAAGCTAAACACACATATTTTGCACAATGAATCTCCATGAAGTGGATTTGGACCTTTAACTTATGATTGAACATGAAACTCAATAGAATCATATTCTCGCCGTGATATGATTTCTTATTTTTTTAAAAATTTTGGCAGCATCAATTTGTAGTGGGCCTTATACTTTGATTTTTGTCTTGCTTGCAAGTACTCTAAAATCTTATCGAAATAATCGCTAAAAAGTGGTCTCTCACTTCTCTACTTGCATAGATACACTCATCAAAAATGTCTATAACGATTTCCATAGTGTTATCGAAATAGTAGCATTATTGAAATAACGGATTTAGAATCCAAACATTAGCTTTTGAAATAGTAGCACCTCCAATTTTTGCAGTTTATTGATAACTCGGAAAATGTAAATATTTTTAGTTGTTTCTAATGCAATTTATTGCACTCGATATTGTTAAGATTGCATATTTTTCTATGCTTTGATGATTAAAATTTGCTGTTGATCTTGTTCTTGTGATCTTAAGTCATTCGACGGCCTTTATGGAGTAATGGAAGTTAATTTGAGAAGTCCAGATATGTGCATAATGATTTTTGGGCTTACGGTAAGTGCGGACCAGATTCAGGATTTTATAGGTTTACGGTAATTAGAGCCCTTCCAGCCCAATTTATAACAATAAAAGAAGGCAGAAGGGCACGATATTATGTATTATTCAGCAACTGCAAATAGATGAAACTTAGGAATAAGTCAAATCGTGAAAAAACTTGAAGAATCATGGAAGAAGAAGACGTTCTTTAAAGTTGTTCTTGATTTTTATGTTTTCTGTTTCAATCTTTTGCGCTTTTTACGCCTATGGATGGCTTAGTACCTTATTTTAATTCCAGATTTTTCTAAACTTGTATTGACGATTGTTAATTGAATTCCGTGTTGTTTGTGACGATTTACTCAGGATTATTTATACCATTTGTTTTTTTTTTTTTTTTCGTGTCTTAATAATTAATTTAGATTTATTTAGATTATTTTGTTCTTGCATGCCTCCTTGTTCATATCACATAATCGAGTTATGACAATTTGTAGCAACTAGTAACTTTTTGCTAGACTGATATAAATTGAATTCTTTTGAATCGAGCGTGCATATTTGGGAATTTGTTTGACCTTTATCCTTATGATTAATGTCTTCACCAAATTAAATTTAGATCGTATCTAGATTGTTTGGCGTAAGAGGTTCCCTGAAGAGCGTATTTCAATTGAATAAAATTAAGGGATAGAATCGGTAAACAGGGTCTGATGTTTATGAGTTTGAATCACAAATGGTCCGACAACTTTGGTCTAATATAGATTTAGGCCCATAAGATTTTTTGTCGTCGATTTAGTCCCAATAACTTTGACAATATCCAATTTTAGTCCCAAATTGGCCGGAACAACATCGTTTTGCCAATTTAAATTTGGGCAAACATGTTTTTTTTTTTAACAGCGGGAATTTCAGGCATATATAATTAAAATTTTAAACTTAAAATTAAAATAGAATTGACGGCAAAAATTAGTCAAACACACTTAAAAATACACATGATAGTACATGTGACAGTCAAGTGATGAGAATCGCAAACTACAAACACGATAAACACCGTTTCCCTAGCGCGGGCTAGCAAGTCACGATGGTTGCAAGAAGTCTTGCTAGAAAAGTTTAATATTATTATCATTGAAATCTGAAAAAAAAAACGTATAGAATGTCTAAATAGGAAAAAAAGAGACTAAACCTAATCTGAAAAGGACTAGATCTCGTCACTATCAAAACAAATCTAAATCTAATATAATCCGAAAATAAAGAATTAAATAGTAATCTAAGATAAACTTGCCAACTTGCATATCTTGCCATGTCTCATAATAATCTTGCCAAAGATGTTGTCAATTCTTTGGATATCTTCTTGCCAAATCTTGAATAAATATTTCAGCTTTAATTTAAGGACACTAACTTTCCAGAACCTTGCAGATGGCCGCCCGAACCTTTAATGGGCCTGACTTCCCATTTTCTCTCCTTGACCCGCTCGTATCTTGGCACGTCTCTCCCAATAGCACGGATTCTTGGGCCCAAAACCCTCGTTTGCATCATTCCCGTCCCCTTCAAGATTGTCCTTGTCCTCAAGGACAAATTTTGGAAAATGACCCTTCACTTCATCAAAATTTCCCAACGCAACTTCTTCTTTGACCCGGGATTTCAGCTCGACCCTACCTTCTTCCCGTTCAAATTCCATCATACCCTTACTGTAATCTGTGATAACTTGCTCCAATCCTTTCAACCATTGAATTCACAATACGATGTTCGGTCCTACGAGCGAAAGAGCATATAAATCGACCCGAATCTCGACTCCTTGCATGTTAATAGGAATGTCCTTGTAATTGACGTCGCACTTTAATCCTTCGCCACTAGCAACCTTTACCTTGAACGGTTCTACACTTGCAGCCTCGAAATTGAGTTTTGTTGTCAAATCCCAGTTGATGAAATTGTGCGTTGATCCATTGTCTATAAGGACTTTAATCTGTTGAACCCGAACCCATGCAACCAACTTCATAGGCCTTGGACCATTCTCCCCTGTTATCGCGTGTAACGATATTTCCGCGTTATCGATCTCGTGTTCTCCCCCTCGACTATCTCCACCTGATGGAACACGCCAGTGAAGGCGGTCGTCACCAAGGATCGTCATTGGATACCAAACATACATGTATTGAAAATAAAACCTAAACATGCATCTAAAGAAAAGTTTAGATTTGTTACCCTTGAAGATCGAGGCGTTGATTCCACTATAGACCTTCTAGTGTGTCTCCCAACCTCGTCCAAATGTCGAGTGGAGTGGACAGCAATCTATCGAACGTGGAGAAGGCGCCTGCTATTACGTCTTCTCAAACCCTAATTTTTCTGGCTGCTGCGTTTTTCATTTTCGTGCACTAGGGCTTTGAGATGAAGACAAGGCTCCTTTATATATACTCCTCAGGTTTTGTGGGCCAGACTAGGGATCCATTAGAAGGTACAGGGTTTGGGCTTCTTACGGACCCAAATACTCTTATGTTCAGCCCAGAACATTATTTGGCCCGAGAACATTAATTCATCCCACTAGAGAATTAATGTTGCACTCTCGTCCTATCCGGAACCGAATCAGGACTTCTATTAGACTTTATAATTCCCCGTGATAAAGATATCGCACGTCATTTAATTATTAAAGCTTTTGACTGCTTTAATTAATATCTATTATTCCTTGAGTAGTACCACTCAACCTTGTTGTCGTACGGATTAAATCCACCTGCAGGGTTTAATACGACAATCCTTTATGAGTTTTCTCAAGGGGACGTCATCATCTTGGATGTCCAGGACACGGTGCCCTAATGCCAATAAATAGACATCATGTGAGTGATGTCACTACCCAAAATACGGAGCATGAAGAATCTACCGAGATTCTCACCTATAGTAAATCAAAGTAGTGAACAAGCACCCCACATATCTAGATACCACATTTAGGGTTAAGAATTATAAAAGCCACCAAGACCTCTAGTTCTTCATAACAGTCAGAATAGAAGAACATGTCTTATCTGTGACTCATTCAATACGACACATCGCACTAGTATAAACTAATGGCCAAGACAAGCCACTAACAAGTTTATACTACAACTTAAACCAATAGTTATGTCCAGAACTATCTCAGTTGTGAATACTGTTTATATCTTACAAGGAACTTGACAATGTGATCTTCTGTGTGACTACAAACCCACTACATTGTCTACAATATGAGATAAGCAGACATACAAGCAATTTATAAGAATGCAATAATGTGAAAAATTATTTATTTCAGATAATAAGGAAATCAAATATACATCCACAAAAGCCCACTAAAAGTTTGCTTTACGGTATACACCAACACCACCTTCACGATCTAACTCCACGGGTTCGATGAGGAATGCCTACGCCGATTTACACCTATGCCCGGGCGCAAATCGCTCGTCACAATTAAAACACAAACCCTTTTCACGCCGCCTCTGCATCTCATCCCACGAGAGTCGCTTTACCCCCGGTGGTCCGGTCCGGCGTGCCACTTCGTCAGTTTTTCCAGGTGTTACAACCCTTGCCTCTTCACTCTTTAGAGGTACATAATTATTACGCCTCCAATTTGGTCGAACACTTCTCCTAGTGGCTGCGAGATGATCGTCCCTCAAATGGGTTGTCTCCACTGCATCCAAGTACATCTTTGGACGATATACGCGAACCTCCGTCCTGAGTTCAGGTTTTAACCCGCCAACGAACGCCCCACCAAAGCTTTTTCGGGCAAATCATGAACCCGGCTAGCAAGTTTTTCGAACTCCTTTTGATATTCTCGTAACGTACCCGTCTGTTTAATATGCGCAAGCGCCTCATCATAGTCCGTGTATTCCGAAGGGCCGAATCTTGTCATGAGTTCTTTTTCGAAATCCTTCCACCGAATAATTTGTCCTTTCTTTCGATACACCCTGCTAATCCATTGCCACCAAATATTAGCCTCTCCTTCTAAGAAATAAGCAACGTAAGATACCTTTTTCTCTCGTTTGATTTCGTGTAAATCAAAGTATTGTTTTGCACGACTCAGCCATGAAACCGGATCAGCCCCATTGAATGTAGGACACGTCAGTTTTGGTTTTGCCTGATAGCGATTCACTCGGCCTCTTCGATCGTCTTCTCCTTCAGTGCGCGATGCCTTGTCGTCCTCCGATTCACCTTCCGAAGTCGTCGATTCACCAGCGGAAGAATTCGCACCGCCCAACTTCCCCACACGGTCCAATAATTTAGCGAGCATACGATCCATCCTTGCTAAGGCTGAAGCCACCGCGTCAATCTTGATGTTAGCGTCCATAGCGTTACCCTTCATGGTTTCAATCTCAGCCTCCAAAGCCTCGATGCATTCCTTGTGTGTAGCTGCCATGATTCGTCTCCTTTGCGATTCTCAGTACTCTCAATGAAAGCACCAATTTGATGAGAATCGCAAACCACAAACATGATAAACACCGTTTCCCTAGCACAAGCTAGCAAGTCACGATGGTTGCAAGAAGTCTTGCTAGAAAAGTTTAATATTATTCTCATTGAAATCTGAAAAAAATTAGTAGAATGTTTAAATAGGAAAAAAAAGGGACTAAACCTAATCAGAAAAGGACTAGATCTCGTCACTATCAAAACAAATCTAAATCTAATATAATCCGAAAATAAAGAATTAAATAGTAATCCAAGATAAACTTGCCAACTTGTATATCATGCCATGTCCCATAATAATCTTGCCAAAGATCTTGCCAATTCTTTGAATATCTTCTTGCCAAATCTTGAATAAATCTTTCAGCTTCAATTTAAGGACACTATCTTTCCAGAACCTTGCAGATGGCACCCGAACCTTTAATGGGCCGGACTTCTCATTTTCTCTCCTTGACCCGCTCATATCTTGGCCGGTCTCGCCCAATAGCAAGGATTCTTGGGCCCAAAACCTTCGTTCACATCATCAAGTCACAACATCCGCCGGAAAGTCCCAAATAAAATTGGCAAAACAACATTGTTTTGGCTGATTTGGGACTAAAATTGAACATTTTCAAAGTTATTGAGACTAAATCGACGACAAAAAAACATATGGGACTAAATCTATTTGAGGCCAAAGTTATGGGACTATTTGTGATTCAAACTCGATGTTTATTGATGGTCATTAATCCGTAAGTAAAGTAGAGCAACAATTACATTTATTTAGCATAGTTAAAATCAAGGGATGAATGAACCGCAACTTGGAACCCTTTAATTGATTGATTTTATTTATGATTATTTATTGATTTGATTAATATTTCAGTAGTTGTTAGAAAACCAATCCAAGCTCCTCCTATTTATTTGTTAAGTTTCCATTAATCCATTCGAGATGCACAATAATTTTCCTATGTTCCCCGTGGATCAATCCCCTTACTTGCCACTACTACGAGTTAGTACGGTAGTCGAAGATATTTTATATTTGACACACCTCGGCAATGCTATTAAATTTTGGCATAGTTGACGGAGAACGATGTAATTATTTTTGCATCAACCTCGTTTAATTTATGGGGCATATTTTCTGTTATATTTCTGATTTTTTACGTGTTTTTTTTTTTTTTTTTTTTTTTTGCTTTATTTTTAGTCTCGTATTCCCCCATTAGTTTTGTGTGGTTAATGAAATTTTCAGCAATTTTTGACACTTGGCACCTAGTCACTATAGCATCAAAATTTATGCATTACTTTTTTGTTCGGTTATTTTTTCTTTTTTTTTTGTTCAATTACACGTTTTTCTGTCTCTTTTCAGGTGCCTCGTTGGTTAAATTATTCACATTTATGGAGTTTTTTTCTTCGTTGGAGACAATCAGAGAATCCGTACATGCTTACTTTGTGCAAGAACATATCATTCTTGTAATGATTGACTAGTATTATTTTCTTCACGGGAGCCCTGTTATGACCCATATTATAACACTTACAATTCAGGGTGGTGCCACTATCCGAGTCCTAGATATGGGAATCATCAAGGCACTTACTCTGGGGAAAATCAATGACAACCATATCATGATCAATATGCCTCAAGTTTTCAAGAATTATGAAAATGGACTGGTGGAAAAATGATGAGGAAAAGTTTGAGCCATCTTGGAAGATATGATGAGAACCTCGACTTCTAATAAATTTGAATTTCAGCGTGAAAATATGGAAATTCAACAAGGAACCCACATGTGTAGAACGGCCATGGAGGCTGCACAAAGGTGATTCGATGGACAAATAAGCCAATTGATGATATCGATAAACCAAACGGAAGCATAAAGTAGTTAGAAGCAAGTGGAAGATACCACAGAGCCAAACCAAGACTGTAGAATTCAAAGGGAAATCGAGCTTGAAGAGAAGGAAAACAATGAAAATTTTGGGAGTAAAGCTGATGATTCTAAAATGCTTGAGGGTGCTTGTGAATAATTGCATGCAGCTCGTGTCATTTTATTGTGATGTTTATTTAGTTATCATGTGCATTATTTTCACATTTTTGCTAACTAAACTTGAAAGAGAAAAAAAATGAATTTTTGATGCAACATAACATCAAACTACGTGTAAAGATGTGCATTGAAGCGAATCCAATGAATAGCTGGTAAGGATTATTGATCGATAAATGCAATTTTTATTGATTTGAAAGAACTGATCTCCAAAGTTTTCAATGGACAGAGAAGAAATTTCGTTGTTATTCAAAGTTGCTATTAACTATTTGTGGTTGTGTGTTCCGAACCAACACATTTCAGCAACATTTAAACAAAGGCAAATTCTCCTGTGCACCACATGCACCAATAAAATTGGTGCAATTTAATTTTAAAAGCTCTTTTTCTAATTTTTTTTAGTTTTAACTTTTTTTTCTTTTTTCAATTTTAGTTTTCTTTTAACTTTAATTTCAGTTTTAGATGTTTTTTTTTTTTTAATACCCGACCCGACCCCAAACCTGGCCCGAGTGGTTCATGGTTCACTCGGCCTAAGTGGTTCATGGTTCACCCGGCCCAAATGGTTCAAATATGATTTAGGGTTCACTATATAGGGGTTAGGGTTTAGAGTGCACCATTTTTTTTTTGTGCATGTGGTGGACAGGAGAGTGACTCTTAAACAAAATATAGTGGGCCTATCACATTTGAAGCCTTACTAGCAGCCCAAATGGCAAGCCTTTCCAGCACACCAGAGACATTTAATAGACATAATTATCTTGACATGATAGGGAATAATATAAAGCGAATGAAGATTGAGCATTTTGCAATATTTGGTAAAAAGTGAAAAGTTTGGAGGTTGTCGTTTGTGGTGAGAAAATCGAATCTAGCTGCGTTTTTATAGCATTACCTGTCAGGGCCAGTGAGAATGATACCTGCCACAGCACTGGAGGGTGTTGAGGAACGATCTATGTACAACTTCCACTGTGGGAATTCAAGCTTTGCGGGATTGGTTGGGAACGTGAGTTCGTCAACAAAATAGGCTAAGGTCTGCCCCTTGATCGACGTCAGTGTTTCGTAGGATACGCCATACTAAGCGATTTCCAGCGACCACTTGAGTAGGCGCCCACTACTGTTTGGCCGATGTAGGACTTGGCAGAGAGGTAGCGTAGTGAGGATCTCGACTTGATGGTCGAAGAAGTAGGCCCATCAAGTTTCTAACACTCATTACCAAGGCGAGGCCAACTTTTCCGGTGGAGTGTGTCGGAGCTCGGCATCATGTAGTGCTTGACTTACAAACTAGATTGGTAAGTGTTGCTAACCTTCTGCTCGGATGAGAACTGCGCTGAGGCCGCAATCTGAGGTAGCGAGGTAGAGAAAGAGTTTCTCGCCCAGCACGGGTTTGGCGAGGATTTGGGGGTTGGCGAGGTACTCCTTCAATTTCTGGAAAGCGATCTGACTATCTTATTCCATGAAAACTTTTTGTTCTTGATTGTGGCAAAAAATGGTTTGCTCTTGTCTCCCAATCGTGAGATGAACTTGCTCAGCGCTGCTAGGCAGCCTGTAATGCGTTGGACTTGTTTGATGCTGCGAGGTTCTTGCATGTCGAGGACAACCTTGATTTTTGCTGGATTGACTTCGATTCCCCACTGGCTTACTATGTGGCCGAGGAATTTTCCAGATCCAACCCCAAAACTGCATTTCTTGAGGTTGAGCTTCGTGATTAACTTTCTCAAGATGGTGAAAGCTTCTTCGAGGTCCCTCACGTGGTCCTCATTTCTAATATTTTTGACGACAATGTCATCGATATAGACTTCATAAGTTTTTCCAATCTGTTCAGTGAACATCATGATGACGAGTAGCTGGTAAGCTGTCCCTGCGCTCTTCAAACTGAAAGGCATTCTTAGAAAATAATACACATTTTTCTCGGTGAGGAAAGAAGCGGTAGCTTGCAAATGGATCCATGAAGGACATTATTCCGTCCCCGTCAGTGCTATCTACAAGACGATCAATGTGTGCTATAGGGAAATGATCTTTTGGGCATGCCACATTCAGGTCTGTGAAATCAATGCAGAGCCTCCAGGAATCTTTTGCCTTTTTTAGGAGCATAGCATTTTTCACCCACTGAGGATCATTTTCGGCTTGCTCGATTAACCTTTGTCGAGTAACTTTTTGACTTCTTCGGCCAATGCTGCATATTTCTCTGGATCAATTTTTTGTCATTTCCGTGAGATTGGTCTTCGTTTCAGGTCAATTTTGTGGCGATGACATGCATGCTTAGGATCGATGTCTACCATGTCCTTGTGCGACCATGTGAAAACGTCAACGTTGCTCTTCAAGAATTTATTACATCCCCCCACATTTCTGGTGGGATCTGCGAGCTAATTGTGACCTCTAATTCTGGGCGAGCGGGGTCAACTGGAATGTGCTCGATTTCCTCTTTCGGGGCGGTTTGAGACTGACCTCTTGGGTCGTGGTGCACTATTATTTTGAAACCGAGCCTTAGTTCTATGTCTTCGACTTTTTTTGGACCTTGTGGGAGTTCGACATCCATGTCAATCTCTTCCTGGTTGAGCTCCGCTTGTCAAGCTATGGTGAAAATACTAGAAGGTTCAGAAATTAGACTGTGTGGAGTATTTAAATTCGGACACGAGTAGTTCAAACACTTCTTAGTCATTTTATGATCCCCTTTTACTGTGCCAACTACCCCGGCCCTCAGGAGTGGGGAATTTGATGCAGTAAAAGTAGGAGGAGGAAACTTCCTTAAAAGTGTCAAGAAAAGAGCAACCAAAAAAAAAACGTTATAAATGTTCGGCTGATCAACTATTACAAAATCAAGAGGACTAGTGATCCTAACCTAATTATCTAGGCTACTTATAAGCTCGATAGAGAGCTTAGTCCTTCCATATTCAGAAAAGGTGGTGTCGATCAGGATCCGGTTGACGACCATGCCCCAGGATCATGGTGGAGATGACTAGCGAGTCATTTTTTGGGCGGAAGATGTCTTCTCGGTCGGCATTGGAGAAACTGATTGCGGTGGTCTTGGAGATGGTGGGTTCAAGGGGAGGAGCGCAACAAGGTTGATGTTTGCGAAGGCTCAGAGCTCGGCCTTTCTTTTCTTGTTAGACAACGTTAAAACTAGGACGAGGCCACCCAAATTGCCTCCACCGGCTTACAGCATGTTCACGTGCCCTCCAACGTTTGGTGGTGGTTCCTCGTCTTCATTGTTGTCGTCCTCGAACTCATCGATTGCCTCTACTGGGGGTGCCTGATCCCTGTTTGCCCTATGTTACCGTGCTGGCCCTCGACCTGACTTATCTTGCCGCGGGGCAGGATTCTTGACGAACTCGTCAAACCTTCCGTCCTCTAACAGCTTCCAGAGCCGTCTGAGGAGGTCATGACACTGGCTAGTGTTGTGCCCTGGGCTATTGTGGTACGCACATAACCTCTTGGTCATGGGCCAGAACATGGGATATTCCGGCTTGAGTCATGTAGTTGTAGCTCGTCCCCCACGGACTCCCCCATAAAAATGATCTCATCATCAACACGGTCGAGATATACTTCATCGCTTTCTTTCTTCCCTTGCCTGATTCCCATTAAATAACTATAGACTGGGTCTTCTGTGAACCCGAGTTTACATGAACTCTCCTTTTCAAGTGTCACTATTATGCATACACAAGCACTATTATTGTTATGCATATACACTATCGCTGATAAAAAAATTAAGTATTTTTTTAACAGTCATGGTACATACGTATAAAACAGTGATTAATATTTATTATACATAACAACAATATTTAAACAAAAAATTTCATGTCAACTTGTGTTCACCGAAGGTTTTCTCATAACTATATTGCTAAAAATATAAATATTCAGCACATCCAAAAATATACAGCTTTTTATTAGAAAAAGGTATATTACATCAAGGGTGACCATTACACTTTCTTCCCTAACTAATTTACTCTCGGGTAAACCCAAAATCAAGAAGGCATATCACACATAACTCTTTACTTAAGCTTAAATACATTTGATTTTTTACAAGAAAACACTCTCCATTCCTCACTCTAATCCAAATCTTTAAGACTATCCTTAGGAGCGCTCATGACAACCCACAACAAAGAAACGGTAATAGAAATAAGTCCAGACCAAACATATAATATTGTTGGCAACTTCCCTTTCCTTCCCATCAAGCCCTTGGCAAAAGGGTACATATGAGTCAACACCCAAAGGCTAAAGAATGCCCCTCCAAACATCTTATTCCACTCCGGAATCACACTATACATGGTCCTTGCCAACCCGATTACGAGCGCCATGAGATTGATGATGATGATGAACAACGGCATTATGAAAAGACCGGTCCATTTCACCACGTAGAGATCAGCGAACACGTCGTCTTCATCCTCGGCCGCTGACTTGGAAGTCAACGTGAAAGATATCTCTATTCCGGCGATGACCTTGAGCAGGCCTTGTATAACCGCCACTAGATGGGCGCTGCTACCTCCGATCACCCAAAACTGCTCGTTTCGCCACCACTCTTCCAGCGCTATGCCCGACCATTTTACCTAGAGATCATGTAAAACAATCAAATAATTCTAATATACCAAAATTCAAATTCATTTTTTAAAGTATAATATCCTTTTAGCATGCCAAGTATTCACCATTTAAAAGATGCTCAATTTATATTGAAATTAATTACAAAACAATGATATTTTGTATGCTAATCGTTATTTCTTCGTATACTAAACAATGATACTACAGGTTCACCAAAAAACTTGTATGAATCAAGTTCATGGAAGTTTTTGTCCTTAATTTTTGGGTAAATTGCAGAAGTGGTCCCATGTGAATTTGTCCTCATGAAAATGGTCATTTTTTTAACAAAAATTGTCCCATAAGATTTTACAAGCAAAAAACAAAGGAATTTTTGGGACCAAATTTGTTTTTTAAAAATTCTCTTGGGTCCATTTTTGCATAAAAAAGGACCAAAAAAAGAACGTGGGACTAAAACTGCAGACGAAAAATTCACATGGGACCACTTCTGCAATTTACCCCTTAAGTTTTTCACTCGAAAATTATTCGAATTGAAATAGGAATATCACATATTTAAAATTGAAATAGTTGAAGGAATTTACCTCTAGCAAGGAGATGCAGACTAGATAGAGAGTGATTGTCAAGAGGTAAAAGAGGAAGGTTTTGTCGACTGATTGGACGATGAACTGCCGGTGAAGAGGGACATGGCCGGGAGGAAGCAATAAACGATGAGAAAGATGGAGGTGAAAGGGTAGATTCCGACGTTGAGGTAGGCTACGCGTTGGAGGGACTTGAGGCGCGTTGTTGCTAAGAGGGCGTTGTTTTTAGAGAAGAAGATCTCAACAGATCCAGTGGCCCAGCGAAGGACTTGGTGGAGGCGGTCAGTGAGGTTGATAGAAGCGGTGCCCCTGAAAGCGTCGCGCTTTGTGATGCAGTAGATGGAGCGCCATCCACGGTTGTGCATGCGGTAACCCGTCACCACATCTTCTGTTACAGATCCGTAGATCCATCCTACTCTGTCTCCTCATTCTGTATTGTCTTCATACCTGTTGGATTATATTTTTTCATCATCTATGTACACACGGTAGGATTTTGGACTTTGCAATCTCAAAGTTTTAATTTAGTAACATGTCACCTTTATATCATATATCTTTTAGTACTACTAAGATAGACTCATTTGCATTTTCATACACATGAAGAAGAAATATTAAATACTACCTCCCTTCGTGTCCCATTTTATTCACTAATACACATTTGGGCTTGGACAGCTGTGAAAAATGACCTTGGAGAGCGGTTAAAACCGCTCTCCAAGCATCAGCTGTCCAAGCTTGGACAGCTGATAAAAAACCGCTGTCCAAGAGAAGCACTTGGACAGCGGTTTATAACCGCTTTGCAAGTTTTATCTTGGACAGCGGTTGATAACCGCTGTCCAAGCCTTTGTCTTGGACAGCGGTTATCAACCGCTGTCTAAGTCAAAAAAAATTTTTTTTAAATTCGTTTATTATTTTACATAGACAGCGGTTGAAAACCGCTGTCTAATATATATATTTTTTTTAAATTATTAATTTATATTTTAAAATTCCTATAATAAAACTATAAACCAAAACTTATATATACGTCCAATACCATAAACCATAAACCAAAAATCCTATAATAAAACCATAAACCAAAACTTATACCACATATATATACCAAAACATCAAATTGATTAATAAACATACACATCATGAAATAAATAAACATACAATCATAAACATATATACGTCCAATACACCAAAAACATGAAATATATATCATCACAAATATATAAAAGAAATTACATGCTACCAAAATTTCAAACAACGTTCAGTTAATATCGTATGAATATAATAATTGATTGTAAAGGTACCCCGCGCGTCCAATCGTTTTTCCATTTCTCCAGTCTTTTGTTAGAGTAAGAATTGAGCTCACGTTCATAACAAACTACAAACAACGAATCAATCAATATAGTATGAATTTTTATTCAATTAATAATAATTTAAATAAATCGATAAATTGACTTACATTGAGAGGAATGTTCGTTAGAGAAGCGCGGATTATGTCTTCAATATCTCGTTATCTCGTTGCCTCGGAACCTGTTGATTAACAATTCACTTTATTTAATAAATCAAAAGAAACAACATTTAATATAGCAGAAGAAACAACATTCAATAAAGTCTTACATTTCTTTTTAGCATTTGTTTTTCTTTTTCGTTTTTTGGTTGACCTTTCTCGTTCATGACCATAAATGTTAACAAGATCCGGATTGCCATATTCATCATCATCTCTAATTATTCTCTGGTATGGGCGTGGATTTGCAGGATCATCGAAAGATGGTACAGAATGAGTGAAGTTTTGAAAAGGATCATCAATTATGTCAACATCTTCATCGACATGGTTGCTAATCTGGAAACTATTGTTAAATTTGTTTGACAGAACCACAATGGACCATTTCTTATTAACTGGGTCGGGGACATAGAAAACTTGTTGAGCTTGACTGGCCATTATGTAAGGGTCATCTCGGTATCCCACATTCTTCAAATCAACGCGTACGAACCCAGAACTTTCAACTTGGACCCCGTTAGGGATCCTCACCCAACTACACTCGAAGATTGGTTGACGGTGAACAACATAGTCGAGTTCTAGGTTGCTTGAGCTACATCCATCTCCTCTCTCACCATGATATGTCCAAACGGTATATGTTTTATCAATACCGTGAATCATCAAGTGGTCAAACTGACTTTCTCGACCACTAACGGTTTTTCCATTCATACATTTCCAACACGGACATGGAATGTACCGAGGGTCGGTGCAGTGTCTAATTGCATGATTACAAAATTCTTTCACCCCATTACTATACTCATCTGATAATCGATCTGCTCGAACCCACTTTCGATCCATATAGAACTAGAGATGCCTATAGAAAAGACAATATGAAGTGTTTCTCAAGATAATGCATGTATCCTAATGTATTAAACCTAAAAGTATTACATTCCTAATGTATAAAACTTGCATATAGAATGTGGTAGTACCTAAGGTTTGTATATTGCATATGTATCTAAGGATTTGTTGCATCTCAAAACAATGTATATAACCTAATGTACCATCATTAATCATCTAAAGCAACACACTACTATCCATTCACCAAATCATCAAATTAATATAACAAAAATATATCCTAATGTATTAATCCTAATTTATGCTTAAATCCTCACACAAGCATATTATCAAACACCTTGAGTGCATCAATTGTTCATTTACAATTAATTGTTCATTTATCAAGCATATTATTTCGAATTAATTACAAGAACACTGTGAAAGTTATGCTATACGTCATCAGGAAAGTTATGCTATTAAACACCAAGTTATATATATGCTATACGTTAATATATACTATGCTAGTAGTTTGTATCAAACACCAACCTCAACCTCAACTTCTACGTTAATACTATCAAACACCAAGTTATGAAATAAATTAGGGCTCTTACCTGATGACGCAGCGGGAGAATGAGAAAGACGACGGCGGGAAGACGACGGCTAGGGCTTCTGGTTCGATTTGGGGAAGAGGGAGGAGGAGGCTAGGGCATGGTTCGTGATTTGGGGAATGGGAAGGAGGTAATGGGAAGACGACGGCGGCGGCGGAATGGGAGGACGAGCGACGGAGTTCGATTAGGGTAGAGGAAGGAGACGCTAGCTTGATTTAATTTGGGGAAAAATTGAAGTACTCTGGTTCGCGATTTGGCTTAATAAAATTTGCAGAACACTTGGACAGCGGTTTGGAACCGCTGTCCAAACTATTACCTTGGACAGCGGTTCCAAACCGCTGTCTAACCCCTTGCACAGCGGTTGTCAACCGCTGTCTAAGTGTTAAACTTGGACAGCGGTTGAAAACCGCTGTCTATTCTTTTTTTTTTTTTTATTAGAACCGCTCTCCAAGCTATAGCTTGGAGAGCTGTTTGAAAAAAGGGCTGTCCAAGTGCAGCTGTGCAAGCTCAAATGTGTAGTAGTGATTCAAAATGTTAATTTATTTTTATTTATCACCCTAGCTACTATTTCCAAGACCAAATTGTCCTTGTTCTTCCAACAATGTCTCTAATAATAATAAATGTGCACCAATACTAAAAGACAATAAAGAAGGGTACAAGAGTCATTTGACACATAAATAAATAAGAAAATTGATTTACGAATGGATAGAATGGGACAGATGTAAATGATCAAATGGAGTATTATTATTGGAATTATAAGTTTTTCCCACATTGTTTCTTGTTTACACTTACAAAGATGACATAAATATTAAAAGTCCTTTGAAATTTTGGTAAAAGCAAGTGCATTAAATAGAGAGATTTTTATCGAAAGAATAATTAATGATATTGATAAAGAAATAGGACTATAACTTAGGACACATAAAAATATAAGTTGAGTCTATCTTAGCAAGATAAACATGACCTACATTAATAAGGTAGTGATGAAATATTACCAGCATGAAATGACGGCGATAGCCTCAGCTGCGGTGGGGGCATCGAGCGGGGGGCGAGGGGCGAGGAGAGCGCCAGGAGGCCTTCCGTTCTTGACAGAGAAATGATCAGCAAGGGGTCGTCCTTGAAACTCGGCAACAGCTATGGAATCAGTAAACATGGTGGAAGTTCCAAACCTTTTGGGGGTATGTAAATCAGGATGTGTCCCTGCGAGGGGCTCCTCGTCTTCCGAGTGAGGCTGGACAGGCTTAGCAGGAAGCTTAGTTTGCCCAAACGCCCCGACGTAGTCATTTGCTCTTGGAGGAGCAAAACCGTAGAGAGCGTACCGCCTGAACATGCACCCCGTCCCCACGTAAACCGGACCCTGGAGACCATCCAGTGCTCTCATATTTCCTTTAATTTCATATTAATTATTCAGCAACTAAAACAATGGACCAACAACATAAAGTACCTAAGAGATAAAAAGCTTTTATAGGCTCGTAGCTTGTCTACTGTCCAATTTTGGTCCTTAAATTTGTGTTTCAATCGTTTCGATATAGTCCCAATATTAAAAGATTTTTCAAATGTTGGCCTAAAATCACCGAAAAGTTGGAAATAGTATGTCACGCAAGTGTCCAATTTTAACCCCATAACTTATTTACTTAAAGCGACATAAAAGCGATTTTAAAGTGTCCAATTAGTTCCAAATTAGATCCTCACATAGTGTGACATAAAGCGATTGCATTTTAAATTTTTGGCAATTTTGGGACAAAAATTGGATTATTTTGTTAATATTGAAACAAATTTGGAAAGGTCGTCTTTTGGGACCAAATTGGGCAGTAGACAATATATGCTACAAAAAAACTTTTTAACTCAAACACGTAATATTATTGTGTAACAGAAAATCCCAACTGTTTAAAAAGTTCTTACCATCGAAAAAAACGGTGTTGTGATTTGCATATCTATCAGAGGGATCGATTCCTTCAAATCTTTGCGGGAATTGAACGTAGCATACGCGATCACCACCTCGGTCCAGCATGTAGCACATACCTTCTCTTATAGCCATGGAATAGTAGACATAGTGATCACAATCCAAGTTCAAAATGAAGGGTCCATTCGATAAAATGGCCGAAGCTCTCACCAGAGCGTTCATCGCCCCTGCCTTCTTGTTATGATCATAAGATTTGCGTTTCTCCCGAGAAACATACGCAAACATTGGAAGACGAATGTCTATGCCCGTGAAGTCCAGCTTCTTCTCATCCAGTCCACCCATCACAGGATCATTATCAGGCACCTTGCTCATTATCTATAATAAAGCAAATCTGATTATTGTTATATATAAGTTTAAATTTACGGGAACTATATACAACTCCCCGTACAAAATTTACATACTTCGAGCTATGTTCTAGATGGGAAACAGTAATTTTGGACTCAATACGGTCTTCCTCATCTATTTCCAGATTCGAAATAAACTCTATTACCTCTCTAGAGTATTCGGCCTCCGGTTGGCTTGCGACTAGGTTTGTGAGTTTTGCGATTCGGATCATGTGTAGCGCCTCTTCTTCATGGGTCGCATTGGATGAGCTTTCAAGCGATACCACATATTCATACCATGGCTTGTTGGAATCAGTCATTTTGAAGATTTTGAAGGTTTAGGGTTTTGGGACGATGAAGATTTTTGGGCAAAGGGGTTTTTATTTGCAGAGTGTTTTTGAGAGACGAAGGTAATAAAATGGGCTTGAATGGCTTTTCAAGAGAATATATAGATCGATTCGTGGGAAGTCGTATCGATTGATGAAAATCAACGGTTGAGATTGATCACCGACTAATCGGTATTTGAAAGGACGATCTCACGAAAAGTACGCCGCCATTTTAACCTTATTGGTGATTAATTGAATCGGAGCAATTAATGACTGTTGACCTTCCTTGGCATTTCAAAAGGTCCCGCCCAAAAACATTCTTCAGGTGTTTTGTATTTATTGCAAATGATTACTGAGTTTCACTTAAGCAATGAATGAGTTGCATGAGTCGTTACTTCTTCAGACTAATTTCCCTCAATCAGTCTTACTGAGTATTGACCTTGATAAAATGTCAGTATGATACTGAGTACTGACCTTCAGTACACCTGAGTTTCCCAAGACTCAGTTCAGTATTTCCAATTTTATCCTGAGTTTCTCAGTAGAATCCTGAGAAAACTTCATGCATCTGAAAACCTTCAATTTTTCAGATTTTACTCTATACACCTGGATCCAACATCCCTAATTCAACTGATAGTTCCTGAAATCTTGATTCGGCCAAAGGTTTAGTCAAGATATCAGCTCTCTGCTTATCAGTATGAATTTTCTCCATCCTGATGTCCTTTTTCTCTACATGATCTCTGATGAAGTGATGTCTTATATCCACATGCTTGCATCTGGTGTGCAATACCGGATTTTGTGAAATAGCTATGGCACTATTATTGTCACAAAATATTGGTACTTCATTGGCTACAATCTTGTAATCCCTTAATTGTTGTCTGAGCCAAAGAATCTGTGCACAACAGCTTCCTGCAACCATGTATTCAGCTTCAGTAGTACTGGTTGCTACTGAGGTCTGTTTCTTTGAGAACCAGGATATCAGCTTACTTCCAAGAAATTGACAAGTTCCTGTAGTGGACTTCCTGTCAATTCTACAGCCTCCATAGTCAGCATCTGAATAACCAGTTAATTCAAGGTTATCATCAGCTGGATACCACAATCCTCTATTCACTGTGCCCTTAAGATACTTCAGTATCTTTTTGGCAACCTCCATGTGACTAGCCTTAGGATTAGATTGGTATCTTGCACATATCCCAACAGCAATTGTTATATCCGGCCTACTTGCTGTGAGATAGAGCAATGATCCAATGATCCCTCTATAATCAGTTTGACTTACTGAATTGCCTTCAGGATCAGGATCCATCTTGTAGTTAGTATTCATGGGAATTCTAACTGCATTGCAATTCTGTACACTATACTTGGCAATTAGATCTCTGGTGTACTTTGCTTGGTTGATGAAGATTCCTTCCTTTGATTGTTTCACTTGAAGTCCTAGAAAGAAATTCATCTCCCCCATCATAGACATCTCAAACTTTCCTTTCATCAGTGTAGAAAACTTTTCACACAACTGATGATTTGGAGATCCAAAAATGATGTCATCTACATAAATCTGAACTAGTAAGATATCTTCCCCATCTTCTATCCTGAATAAAAGTTCTATCAACAGTTCCTTTGATAAAACCATGGTCAGTAAGAAACTGAGAAAGGGTATCATACCATGCTCTGGGTGCTTGCTTAAGACCATACAAGGCTTTTCTAAGCCTGTAAACTTGGTCATTCTGTCTGAAACCAGGAGGTTGTTCCACATAAACCTCTTCTTTAAGCACACCGTTCAGAAATGCACTTTTCACATCCATTTGATAGACTGTGAACTTCATGTGGGCAGCATATGCAAGAAACAATCTGATGGCTTCTAGTCTTGCAACAGGTGCAAAGGTTTCATCATAATCCAAGCCTTCTTCTTGGGAATAACCTTGTGCAACTAGTCTTGCCTTGTTTCTTACAATATTGTTGTTCTCATCTCTTTTATTCTTGAATACCCACTTGGTTCAAATAACATTGTGCCTTTCAGGCCTATCCACTAGCTCCCATACTTCATTTCTTGAGAATTGATTCAGCTCTTCTTGCATAGCAGTAATCCAATAAGAATCTTGTAGAGCTTCTTCAATCTCAGTAGGCTCTTTCTCTGATAGGAAGCAGCAGAATAGTGCACTTTCACCATGGAACCTTCTTGTTTTAACACCATCAGTTAGATCACCCACAATCTGACTTGTAGGATGACTATCTAACCAACTTCTTCTAGATGTTCCCCCTTCAATAATATCTTCAACATTTGAAATGTTAGGTTCAGGCAGTTCATTAAACTCAGGGAACAACAGAAAAGGAGAAAGGGAATCATCTTCCTCAGGGGAAATTCCATTCAGAACATTGTTAGAGACATTTGTTCCCCTTGGTTGATAGATTCAGAAATTGCCTCAGCTGTGACCACATCTTCATTGGCATCACATACCTGAGTCTGAACTGGTGTCTGTTCAGATTGGTCAGCTTCGGTGTGTTGGTTTTCCTTTAGTGGAGAATTTCCATCCTGAGTCTCACCATCCTGAGTTCCATCCTGAACTTCTTTGTCTGAGTCTGAGTCACTCCATTCATAGAAAGTGACTGACTTCTTCTTTTCAGGTTCAGAGGATGTTTTGTCATTCTTTTTCAGGCTTAGTCTGGTGATTCTCTTGGTCAGTTCTCCTGCATCATGTTCCTATTTCTTTTGAACACAAGTAGATTCATCAAAAACAACATGAGGTGTTTTTTCCACAATAAGAGTCCTACAGTTGTAAACTCTGAAAGCTTTACTGACTTCAGAATACCCTAAGAATATTCCTTCATCAGCCTTTCTATCAAATGTTTTCAACTGATCTTTACCATTATTGTGTATGAAACACTTGCAACCAAACACACGAAAGAAAGAAACAAGAGGCTTCCTTTCATTCCAAATCTCGTATGGTGTTTTGTCTTAACTCTTGGTCAGCATGGATCTGTTTTGAGAATAACATGCAAAGGTTGATAGCTTTTGAAATTCCAAAATCTTTTAGGAATATCAACTTTCAAACTATCATTGTCCTTGCAGCTTCTTTTAGAGTCCTGTTCCTTCTCTCAGCAACACCGTTTTGTTGAGGGGTCCTTGCAGCTGATGTTTCATGAGTAATTCCATTTGCTGCACAATAATCAGATATAATATGGTTTATAAATTTAGTTCCTTTATCTGATCTGATTTTGACCACACTCGGGTTCTTTTCAATACTGAGCCTTTTTAGTAGTTCAGACAGTTTTATCTGAGTCTCTTTCTTACTGAGTAAGAATATGACCCAAGTATATCTTGAGTAGTCATCAACTACTACGAGTGTATATTTCCTGCCATTAGTGCTCACTGGTGTTACTGGACCAAAAAGATCCATATGCAACAATTGAAGTATTCTCCCAGTAGAAACATCTACTTTGCTTTTAAATGATGCTCTAATTTGTTTTCCTTTTTGGCACGCATCACAGACATGTTCCTTACTGAACACTTCATTTGGCAACCCTCACAAGTGCTAATCTTGCAAGTTTATTCAGGGTTTTGAAATTCAGGTGATTCATCCTTTTATGCCATAACCAACTGGTATCTGTGGAACTTTTTGCAACCAAACATGTATCTTTAGGAGTTGAACTCCAATCAGCAAGATACTCATTTCCTTTTCTAGTACCAGTCAGTAGTATTTTCTGTGAGGTATCATCTTTCACATAACATAAGTTTTTTGAGAACTCAACATTAAATCCCTTATCACAGAATTGGCTTATTGAAAGCAGGTTATGCTTCAATCCAGATACATATGAAACACCATGGATATGAACTGAGTCAATTTCAAGAGTTCCATATCCTTCAGTCTGTCCCTTGGAGTTATCTCCAAATGTGATCTGAGGGCCTCTTTGCTCTACATAGTCACTGAGTATTTGCTTGAATCCTGTCATGTGTCTTGAACATCCACTGTCAAGATACCATACAGCAGGGGCCATTTCATCTCCACTCATCAGTGTTATGTGATCTTCAATCAGCTCAGTGCCCTTGTTTTTCTCCTGAAAAATAGATCAATTCTTAGGTACCCAATTGGTGTAGGGTCCTACCATGTTAGTTGTACCTTTCGGAATCCAAATCTGCCTGACAACTCTAATCACTTTAGAGTGGCTGATCTGTCTTCCATAAACATCTACATACACATTTACCACTCTGGGTGCCTTAGCAGTATCCTGTGTATGAGTGCTAGCCTTGGCATGAACATGAGCCTTAGAATTTTTCTTGGGTACAGGCCTTTTGTTCCATTGCTTTGGCTTCTGTGCAGCTGGTCTGAATCTTAGTTGACTTGGGTTTAGGTAACCTTTACCCTTAGGCAAGTGGGGTTTAGGTTGCCTGTACTGAAATTGTGGTCTTTCAGTAATCTGAGGACTTGGTCTTTTCAGTTGAGAATGTCTCTGCTGAGTGTTTCTCTTCTGAAAATTCCTCTGCTGGTTCAGTGCAGATCCTTTCAGGTTTGCATTCTTAGCCTGAGGCATCGAAGTACTTGCCTGAAATTTTCCTACTGAGTGGTCAGGTTTTCTAGCCTTCACCTGAGGTTTGGGCTTTCTTACCTGAACATTCAGTTTTTCTGGAACCATGGGTCCTTTTCCCTTGTCTAAAACTTTGGGCAAATCTTCAGTTCGAAGGATAGGTGCCACTTGTTTAACAAAGATTGTCTTAGTGCTACTTGATGCAGCATTCAGATGACCTTGTCAGGTTCCCCCTGGAATGTATCCCAATCCAGATTTTATAGTGGCAGGTCTCTGATAACTCTGAATTTCATCTATTACTTTAGATGCAGAATTCAATAGAGTTAGCTTCTTCTGCGCACTATCCTCACATTTTTGTAGAGTTTCATGCTTCTCAGAGAGGTCATTGAACTTAGTTCTGATCAGCTGAATCTCCTCGGTGGATTTCTCTAGTTTTCCATTTAGGGTCTCTATCAACTTCTCTTTCTCTGAGAGTTGTACTTTCAGAACATCTAGTTCATCAGTAGTTCCCATTAATTGAGAAGTGATCTCATCATTACTAGAGTCTTTCCAATTTAGATTTTCAGCAGTCAGTTCTTTGTTCTGCTCTCTAGTTTCATTCAGCAGTTCTTGTAAAACAGCATAGTCCTTCATAAGACTCTCAAAAGAATCCATCAGGTCAAATTGACTGTTTACAGTGGAACTTGACAACTCATGTGCTTGTGTAGGAGCAACAACAGAGATAAAAGAACATACCTATCCTACATCCATGAGACAGATGTCATCACTGTCACTTTATGAGCACATCTCATCTGAGGAGCTGGAACTTTCTTCAGACTCCTTTTCTTCCTTAGCAATCTCAGCAAGTGTATCCCATATTTCCTTTGTATTCTCACAATGAGAGATCTTCCTCATAACACCATCATCAATAGTGCTATATATTGTATCTTTGGCAATATAGTCAAGATTGACTAACTTTCTCTGATCAGGAGTAAGTTGATCATCTGACTTTGGAAATTCAGTCCTGGAATCATTTCTCTCATTTTCTGTAACTCTGGGATTCACAACGGTGAATTGAAATGGTCCTTCAGTAACCACTCTCCACATTCTTTCATGCTTAGAATACAGATGAGCCTGCATTCTCAATCTCCACAAATCATAGTTCTCTACTGAGAACATGGGAAGTTTCTTAGAAGACATTATGTCTGAGTCTTTTAAGATTTCAGCAAATAAGATCTGTTCAGATAGACCACAAGAATCTTTTAGCAAATAAGACTATGGTCAACAAAGCAGGTGGTCAAGTTGAACCACTGCTCTGATACCACTTGTTGGTATCAGATCAGAGACGGGTTTAAAAAAAATGGATCAGTTCAGGTGATCACTTTTGAAATCAGTGATCTTTTGAACTCCCGCTCTGATACCACTTGTTGGTCCCGGTGCAAACGAATCTTACACGTGTATGGGGGGGAATACACGTGTTCAATGATTTTAAAACTTTTCTTTACTGAGGTCATCTTGGGTCAGGTTGTCCTGATGATTTGGTCCTGAGAAGCACAGATCGCCCTGAGTCAAAGTCTACCTGAGACAGTGATCCTGAGCTGCTTTCAGAAACCTCAGATAATCCCAACTGATCCTGAGTTTTTAGAGATACTGAGTTGCTTGGAAAGTCACTCAGATGTGCGGAATGGTTGGCCCTAAGTTTATACTCGTTTTATGCTTTGCTGAAAACCTTCCTTTTAATGGAATAGTGATTAGGCTGTGATTCAGTTAGATGCAACTTCAGTGGATTGATTCCAACTGAATATCAGTGAAAATATGCTTTTAGTTAAAGGTATGCAACAGTTAATCAAAGCAATACAGAAAGCAAATAACACAGCAAGTAATAGTGGTTCAGAGACTCAAGCTCCTACGTCCACTCTCTCTGACTCTTCAGAGAAATTCACTAATCACTTCCTAAGGTTTTCTGACTACCTCTGTAGTTTACTAACCTTTCCACTTCCTAAGGTTTTCTGACTACCTCTGTAGTTTACTAACCTTTCTATTTTGAGCTTTCTGACTACCCCTGTAGTTTACTTACTCAAAACACACACAAGCTTTCTGACTATCCAAGATAGTTTACTCACTTCTTCTCTAGAGCTTTCTGACTACCTCAATGTAGTTTACTAACTCTTTACAACTCCAACTCACCAACAATCACACTCAAACTACCTTACAAAGGGTTTGGGGTTTCTTGGTCGGTTTCCAACTAGGATGAGATATCCTTTACAATTAAGAACAATGCAAAGGCTAGGATATCTCGACTAAGATTTGGATATATCTTATCAAGACTAGGCTTAGCGAATGAGCTCTCTTCGATATAAAGCACTTGGGAAATTCTTGGGTTTTCGAGTGCTTCAACTTGCAATAATAAGTTTGAGCTCTTGAGTTGCTTACAAATTTCCCGTAACCTTCAATGTAGATGGTCACAAGTATTTATAGGCATACACCAAGGTCACTCTTGAAAAACTATCCGTTGGAAGAGATAGCTTCGTGAGTTTCCTCTTATGGTGTGTGATGAACGGCTATATTTAGGGTTTGACACTCCCTAGCATGTTTTAGGCAATAAGCTTTTCATGCAGCCAGTCATCACTTTTTGTAGTCTGGAACATAGTACTACTGACATGCTTCAGTGACCTGTCGCTTTCAGTGTCAGTAAAGTACAATGTTATCTTCTTCGATTGGGTCATTGTCTTGATTAAATGTAGACAACCGAGCGGCTCTTTTGGTCAATATCTCTCGAGTGATATAACCTTAACAACACTTTGTTTTAGTTCCTTTTTCTGCGCATCCCAATGTCTTGGGCAATATCTATTTTTCTAAGTAATCGCGTTTTTCTCGATGTTTGTATCCTTCGATAGATATTTTCGATTGCCTCGGAACATTCGAGTTTATCTTGAGCATTCTTGAGTTTTCGATAATTCTTGTGCCTTCATAAACCTTTGTCTTGATCTTGATCTTTTCTTCGTCTTGAGTCTTGAGTCTTGAGTCTTCACAGATATCTTGGTGATATCTTGAGTCTTCATCTTTGAGTTTTCGGTTTCTCGGTTTCATCTTGAGTCTTGATTTTCTCGATTTCTGCTTGAGTCTTGATTTCTCAGTTTCATATTGAAACTTCAGAAACTTCGATTTCATCTTGAAACTTCGGTTTCTTGAAAACTTCTTGAGTCTTCAGAATCTATCCTGATCTATATCTGCGGACTATACATTGTGCAGATAACATCCTGAATACTCTAAAACTGAATCCTGACTCAACTATCAAGATTATCCTGAACATGTCATACTCAGGGGTTTTGGGATCTAATCAAAATCTTCTTTATTAATTCATCTCCCAACAAAAAGCCTAATTAATAATTAATAATTAATATTTTCTAAAAATTTTGGCAGAGTTTCGTCTTATTTTATTGTATTCCCCAATTAATAAAGATCCTACGTGCATCCATTTCCGACTTAATCAATTAAAATCAATCAAGTCGGAACGCACATGTTCTACAACAAACAATAACCAACAAATATTCATCAACATCAATCCCTCCACTCCAACGTCCAACATAATTAATATAATAAATAATACTAAATAATTAAACAACTAATTAATACTATATATATACACATTAATACTACATGCATATATGCATAATTAGATTAAATAAATTAAATTAACATAAATAAATAATACTACATGCATTATTAATATTTAATACTAAATAATTAAACAACTAATTAATACTACACAATATATATACACATTAATTTAAAATATTAATACTAAACAATATTAAAATACCTATTACTAAATAACAAAACAACTAATACTTATATAATAACGATTAAAATAAAAAATACATACCTTAACTCCCAAAAAAGAGTTGAAATTGCTCTAGTTTCGCCCTTTCACTCAAACGTCCAACTAAAAATTAAAATAATATGAAAACAGTATTAAAACAACTAATACTAATTAATTAATAGTAAAAAAACTAGCTAATACTAAATAAATAAACAACCAAATTTAAAATATTACACTAAACAACAAATTAAGCTAAAATATACACTACAAATAATATATATACACTAAACAACTACACAATTAAGCTAAAATATACTTAAAATATACAATTATCAAGCACATTTAAGCTAAATTAAATTAAAATTTAAGCTAATACAACTAATACTAAATACATAAACAAGTAATACTAAATACACAACATACTAATACTAAATAATTAAATAACTAATACTTACCTCAAATTAACGAAATGGGTTGCTTCCCTCAGCTTTCGCCTCCTCTCCTCTTCTCTCCAACAACGAAACGGGCGAAATGGGACGAAATGGGCGATGTTGGGCTGTATTTATAAGGGGACGAGGGCATTAAAGAGGGTGGTTGCCCTCGGGAAATGGCGTGTCAGGAACTGCACGGGATTGTGGATTTACCGAGGGGGAAAAGCCCTCGTTGACCGCGCTCGTTGGAGTTGCCGAGGGTTGTCTGCCCTCGTTGACTGTGCCGAGCGGTTTACCGAGGGAAATGTGCCCTCGCTGACTGACACGGATCTGACACCTGGGTTTTAGCAAGGGTTGCTGCCCTCGTTAAATTTTGACGAGGGCGGTACCCTCGTTAAAGCCCTCGTTCAGCTTATCCCTCGTAAAAACCCTCGTTAAATGCCGAGGGTTCTTTTCCCTTCTTTAATTTCCCTCGTTAAATCAGTGTTATTTTGTAGTGTTCGTGGAAAAATGTTGAATTGGGAAAGCTCAAAGACTAAATTCTTACAAGTGTAACATTTGATTTCTTATATTTTTAGTTTTTTATTTTTTATTATTATGTGTAAGGTATCGTTGATGTTTCAAAATTCCAACACATATTTTTTAAAACAATAAATAAATTTATTAAGAAGTGGAGTACAAGAGCAACTTCAGTCTAGTTACAAACGTCATAACAGAACCCGAAAAAACAACTGTGAATAACAACAAAAGAAGAAACACCCTGCCGACTAGAGGCTTTTGTACAGACTTTAAATGCTTTTTAATAGGGAATCTTCTATTATTATTTATTAGAGATTGTTTTTTGTCATTAAACACTTTTAGTTAGAAAAATTATAATGACATAATTTATGTGGGAAAATTACTAATAGGTATAAAATTTAGATTAACTTACAAATAGGTATAAAATAGATTACTATAACCATTTTGGACATACGTATGTGCAACCATTTTGTTTTGTACATGTTAATATGTTGCAATCCTGAAATTTATTTACCAGCAGATCTCCCAATTTTTGTCAGTACAAGTCAATTTTTCTGTAGTACATCTTTGCCCATTTTTGTCATTTCTTCCTCACTCTCCTTTAGATAGAAATATACGAGATTAAGAAATAGGAATTGATCAGATGTTGCAGCTTAAAAGAAATAAGACAAAAAAAAGTTATTTGGTCCCATAATTTTTCTGAAATATTTTTTTTCAAAAAATAAAAAATAAAAGAAAATAACTATCCAATTTTGGTCCCCTAAATATCTCGAATGTCCAATTTTGGTCCCATTTTTGTCGAAAAATAGAAAATTTTATCATTTTCGGTCATGCGCAAGTCACGTATGGGTTAAACTTGCGGGTTTCTGAGCTCGTAGCTGTCGTGGACACTGACCGTTAAAAGAAAAGTTCATTTTTCTAAAAAATTAGAAAGAATAAGAAAATTTCTCCTAAGTGCGGAAAAAAATGAATTTTTAGCGTCCACGTCAACTACAAGCTCGGGAAACGCCAAGTTTAACCGGCACGTAACTTGCGCGTGATAAAAAAAAATTATGTTTTGTGTCGAAAATGGGACCAAAATTTGACAATCGAGATAGTTATATGACCAAAATTGGATAGTTAAATTTTTAGGAATAAAAAATGGATTACAGGAAAGTTATGGGACCAAAAAACTTTTTTTCTCAAAGAAATAATTTTTAACATTAATGGGTTTAAACTGGGGACAAAGATTTGTGCGAGTCCGAATTCACAGTGAACTCTATTTATTTAATGTCACTACTTAATAAAACTGTCATTGTTATGCTAAAAAAATTACTATCATTGTTACGCATAAAAACTATTGTTATTTAAAAAATTAAGTATTTTTTAAATAGTGATAACTTTTGTGCATAACAGTGATAGTATTTATACATAACAATATTAAAGTTCATTTATAAACCTTTTCACAAAAATGTTACTCAAAATCGGGTAGGGTTGCATTCAAGTATCTTGTATGTGATATTGACATGCAATGATACAATAAAGAGTCGGTATCTCTATAGTTACACGTTAGTGCACGTAGTTGTCACACGTCTCACTCACTCGTATGATTAAAGAAAAAGGCCTCGTAATCATCAATTCATGAAACTATATGTATATATTAATTATATTTTTAAGAGTTAGTGATGGTAACATATATAGGCTTCCTTACAATATTAATATGTTTTCCTTTTAACCACAAGATTGCCAAATTAAAGACATAGAATATATGTATAGTTAATATTTATATTTTAATGCGGATATATCAAGAGAAGCGTCATAGCTTTTTTCGGTTGAGGGAAATAAAATAAAATAATTAATTATGCACTTCTCTATAAGTTCGGACTTTTAGATAAGATGTAATTTTTTTATTGTATTAGTACGCTTTTAAATGAGACATAATTCTTTGACAAAAACTTGTATGCAATATTGCATACAAGTGATATGTGCAATTTGATTTTTTTTTTCGCGGGTCACATAACAGGCCGGGTTAGGGTAGATTGTTGACGGGTTAATGGGCTTCCTTCTTCATCTTCACGCTCGCGCAGTCACAGGGCAAATTTCTTCTTCTTCCTCTTCCCGCGTTGCAACAAACGCGATCAGATCGCCGTTGATTTTGATGGTGGTGCGTCTCTAGATTTTTCCTCTTCTTCTTTTGTTCTTTCTTTTCTCTTTCTCTTCCATATTCTTTTTTTTTCTTCAACTTTCTCATACCCGCAAATTTACAGGTGATTCCCTATAATTTTGTGAAGCAGTCTTTTCAAATCCTTCTGCACTCTTTTCACGCTGTTCTGTAAATCTGTAATTTTAGACTGATGATTTTTTTTGCGTTTGTACAGGGATTTGTTCATGTAGTAACACTCTTTTGCTCATAGGGTAACACTCTTTTGTTCATGTAGTAACACATCAAGTTGTAATGTAAATCTGTAATTTTGGACTGGGGATTTCTTTTCGCGTTTGTTCTGGTTTTGTTTATGTGGTAACACTCTTTTCTTCATATGGTAACACACTTTTTTGTTCATGTAGTAACACATGTTTTTTTAGTAATATGTAACACTGTTCATATACCGTCGTAATACTATGTGAATACTCATGTGTTACCATATGAACAATAATGTGTTACCTTGTGACCCATGTTACCTTGTGAATATTTATGTGTTACGATATATTTTATTACGTGTTACGTAAGATATGAAGTTTTTTCAATATAACAATGTAGTAATACTTATACATAGATGTAGTAACACACAAAAAATTGAACAAAAAAAAAATTATGTGTTCAGTAGGAATCAAACTTGCAACCAAATTCATTAGCAACAAACCTGAACCACTATGCTACAACACATATTTGATAAAGATATCCTTCTATAAATACATATGCGCCCGCGTCAACCTGAAACCCACTGCCCGCGCCTTGCCCGCCCTGTCCCCGCCCGACCCGCCCGCCCTTACCCGCGGAATTTAGACAATTTTTACCTTATTTATGTTGTATTGCACATAACATTAGTGTGCAATATTACACACAAGGCTTTCTCTAATTCTTTCATCTTCACTCATCTATATATCCAGTTCCATATATATGAAGTATAATCTCCTCAACTGTTTCTTCCCAGTGTAGTATAACGCATTCATAATGATACTTGTATTATCAATATTTCTATCAATAACCTTGATATACCTCCTCCATAAACGCAAAGACACAATGAAAACCCTAGCTCCACCAGGCCCCCCTGGCCTACCTTTAATTGGAAATCTCCATCAATTCTCCACAACAAAAAACCTACATCTTTATCTATGGAAACTCTCAAAGAAATATGGTCCCATTATGCAAATGAAAATTGGCTCAGTGCCTGTACTCGTGATTTCTTCACCAAAATTGGCAAAAGAAGTGTTGAAAACTCAAGATTTGGCATTTTGTAGCAGGCCGAAACTTCTAGGGCAGCAGAAACTGAGCTATAACTCCTTGGACATGGCGTTTTCGCCGTATAATGATTATTGGAGGGAGGTAAGAAAAATCGGAGCCATTCATCTACTTAGCCTTCGAAAGATTCAATCTTTTCGTCCCATTAGGGAAGACGAAATCTCTCGTATGGTTACAATGATTGTAGGGTTTGCTTCTTCGAATCAACCTGTAAACTTGAGTAACATAGCCATGGCTCTTGGGAGCACCATGATATGTAGAATTGCTTTCGGTAAGAGGTACGACGAGGAAGGATTTGAATTGAAAAGATTCGACAAGCTTCTGCATGAGGCTCAGGCGCTGATGGCGGCTTTTTTTGTGTCCGATTATTTTCCTTCATTCGGTTGGGTGGATAAACTCTCCGGATTGAGTAATCGCCTCGATAAGACTTTCAAGAATTTGGATACATTTTATCAGGAGCTCATTGATGAGCATCTGGATCGAAAAAGAGCAAAATCGAAAGAGGACGAGGAAGATATCCTTGATATCTTGATCAAGCTTAAAGAAGAAAAGGTTTGCTCCTTTGAACTGAACTGGGATCACATCAAAGCGCTTCTAATGGTATTTCTTTCCATCTCCCTTGATATGCTGTCAATCCTTCTATCTCATAATTTATAAATATTCTATGATATTATCATATTTGGAAAAATAATATTAGGACTGCAATTAAGGACATTATGTATGTTAACCGGAGATTTAAATAGTTAATTTCCGTTCTATAACTTTTCACCTTTATTCAAATGGTTCTTTAATTATTAATTGGTTTTTCGGATTTAGTCTTGTATGTATTCAAATTGTGCCAATTTAGTTCCAGATTGCTGGAAAGTGAACCAAACGGTGTCATTTTGAACATACGGGACTAAATTCGAAAAGAAAATAATTATATGACCATTTCAATAATTGTGAAAAGTTATAAGAACCATGTTCATTGGCATTTATTGAGCAGTATTTTTCTACAATGATTTTTAGGTAAAATTGGTTTGAAACACCTAAACTCCGGTTGTGTTAAATATCATATGGAGGTCATGTCACAATTATAACTCAGATCATCTGCTAATTTGTTTGCCAAATCACCATTTTGTGCCGTATGAAGTTTGGTATATAAGTATATGGCGTTACTAAATTTGTTGAGGCAAATATAGGTGATTGAGGGCGGAGAAATAATTAAGTTGTTGGCCCGAATTACACGTGTCACGTGACTTGTGCATGACATATAGACCGAATTCTCATATTTATTGTCAATTTTGTAAGAATATTGCAATATTTAAATGTAATTTGTTAACAATTGTCGGTCCGCTCTGCCTATTTAGGAATTCTCTTTAGGCCCATAATTATAGGGAGTAGAAATTTAAGGACGATATGTCTTCATTGTGCCATACAATTGACATTTTTATTTTTTTGTGCAAATACAGACTTGTAGAAATTTAATTTTCGAAAATTGAGGCCCGTAAAATTAATCTCACAATTTTAGGACGGTAAAATGGCCTAATTTTGTCACACTCAAAAACATAATGTCCTTAATTTTCACCTCTCATAATTTCCGGGCCTACAATTTTTTTTTTCCGTCCCTATATTTCCAACTCCATAGTTGTTGCCTTGTTTCCTTTTCCCTTGTCGTTATACAAGTGAGTCACTAGTGAAAGGAAGAAAGAGTTCGACATGATATAAAATAAATTGACGTCCCCAATTCATAAATATTTTATCTCTCTCTCTGTCGTGTCTTTGTAGAATATATTTGTTGCTGCAACTGATACAAGTGCTGCCTCAACCGTCTGGACGATGACAGCCCTGATGAAAACACCCAAAGTCATGAAAAAGGTGCAAACAGAAATCAGAAATTTGATAGGCAAAAAGGGTAAAGTAGATGAAGATGATTTACCTAATCTTCCCTATTTAAAAGCTGTCATAAATGAGACTTTACGATTGTACCCTCCGGCTCCACTGCTTGTGCCAAGGGAAACTACAGAAATATGCACTCTTGAGGGCTACGAAATTCAACCCCGAACAGTGGTTCATGTTAACGCGTGGGCGATTGCAAGAGATCCCGGGTACTGGGAAAACCCAGATGAATTCTTGCCTGAGCGATTCTTGGATAGAAATATCGACATAAAAGGGCAAGATTTCGGGGTGATTCCATTTGGATCGGGACGTAGAATTTGCCCCGGAATATTAATGGGACTTGCAAATGTGGAGCTTACAGTTGCAAATCTTCTCTACAACTTTAACTGGGAAATGCCTCCATCGATTCTTGCAGAAGATATCGATTTCAATGTTTTGCCTGGACTCACAATGCACAAGAGAAATTCTCTGATACTTATGGCCAAGAAATATGTTTTTTAGGTTGAAATTGTGTTTAATGCTTTAATTAAAGAGGCATGCTTGTATGGGACCGTCTCACAGTGAGGAGACGGGACATAAATTGGGCATTGACGCTTTAACACTTTAGGAGGGTGGGTGTTATTTGTGCTTGGTTGTATCCCGATATGAGACAGTCTCATATGAGTTTTTATCTTCATTTAAAATATGGTCAAGTCATATTATCTTATCTTATCTACGTATATGTAGTTGTGTTCGGCGCACAAATCTTTATATTGATGATGTTCTTAGGGTTTTCTTAATTATTGGTTAAAAGAAGGGAACAAATGAGAGAAATTAAAAAAGATAAATGACAAAAAAGATAAAAGGACTATTTTTACAAAAAATAATTGCCGGAACGAAATTTGCAATTTTTACCAATTCAAGCAAATGGAGATTTATAAATTGGATTACACTTTACACACTTTGTCAGAGTTCTTTTTTTTGGTTAATTGAATAAAAAATCACGATTTTTAGGATGTTTATCAATTAAAACATGTTTCTTTTAAATTTTTAATTTAATATATGAATTAATAAAATTTTGCATTTAATAAAAATTCGGTGTTGAGCTCTTGAAGGGCTTGATTTTGTAACCAGGTGGAATCCGTGGAGCACCGGAGCCTAGACGACTGAAAACCGATTTGGAGCAGGAGCTTTCTGGTCGAAAGTACTCTCTGGTCCTCAGTGTGCCTGTCTTTCGCCCACCCTTCTCTTGCCCTTCTGGGTTGTGGTGTGGTGTTCCTTTTTGGAGATAGCCAAAGAGCTTTGGCTTCCCCACAGGTGACGATGTTCGCACAGTTGCACCATGCAGCAGCATTGACTTGCTCCGGTGTCTGAAAGTCCTGGAGCGGGATGGGTATAGCCCCCTAGTGCATCAGATGGGGGAGGACTATGCCTCTTTCTCCAGTGGTTTGTCGGCGATGGGTTCGACCGATAGACAAACTCCATTTGCTTTAGACATGTTCAAGTGTTAACACTATGATGATTTCAGGGTTTTCTTGAGAACAATGAGTGTTCTTTAAGTTTGGGGGATTTTTTCTCGAAGAAACAATGAGTGTTCTTTAAGTTTTTCAAGTGATTTTAGGTAAGATCCCCTTCCTCTAGCGCCAATTGTTATTAAAATAATTTTGTCTCATCTAAAAGTCAAAACTTGTAGAGAGGGTCGGAAATCAATTCATTTATTTAATTTCCCTCAACACTCCCCCTCACTCGTGGGCCGAATCATTGCCTCTGCCCTCTGGGAGGAGGCCCAACGAGTGGACAATTTTTAAATGGGTGGAGTGCTTTCCACGGGAATCGAACCCAGGATCTGGGCTGAGCTAGAGACTCTGATACCATGAAAGAATTATGTCTCATCTAAAAGTCCGAACTTGTAGAGAGGGTCGGGAATCAATTCATTTATTTAATTTCCCTCAACAGTTATTACCCGATATAGATCCAGCTGGATTAAATATGGATTGATGTTGCGATGGATTTGATAAAACAATAATGGATTGATTTGATAGAGCAACGAATATTCTAACTTCTCAATCCAATGATTAAACCTTTAATGCGATTAAATACTAGAAAGCAATTAAATGCAAAGAGAATTGTTGAGTTTGTTAGGCTCAGTCTTATGGTTGGTGATCCTATTTATTTGCCTTAAAGGTTGTATTTAATTATAGTGCAAGGAATGCACTATGTGTTGCCCTAGAATCCATGCATTAAATGCATGGATATTGCTTTTGGGTTTGCAATACCAAATCTGTCCTTGGTGGACAAATTCGGGCCAACCAGGGTGCGCCAGCTATATACTGGCTGCAGATTTTTTATACATTGTTTGATTCACTTTCTTCCTAGCTAGGTGTCGCCAACCACCACTGCTATGTAGTTATTGTCTTTCATTTCATTGAGTAATCTTGTCTGATTGACACTCTGTTGGTGGTTGGGCTCCGTACTCAGCGGGGTCGAGCTCCTTTGGTGATCGATGCGCAACTGCTTTTATTAACACCTTAGTGCTTGCTCGTCGTACGACTCTTCATCCAAGGGTTGCTCTGCTTGCTAATGGCTCTTCTCCAACCAGTTATGCTCGCCATCGGGCGGGCCCCCGAAGGTTTTCTCATAGCTACATTGCTAAAAATATATATATTCAGCACATCAAAATTTATACAGCTTTTTATTAGAAAAAGGTATATTACATCAAGGGTGACCATTACACTTTCTTCCCTAACTAATTTACTCTCGGGTAAACCCAAAATCAAGAAGGCATATCACACATAACTCTTTACTTAAGCTTAAATACATTTGATTTTTTACAAGAAAACACTCTCCATTCCTCACTCTAATCCAAATCTTTAAGACTATCCTTAGGAGCGCTCATGACAACCCACAACAAAGAAACCGTAATAGAAATAAGTCCAGACCAAACATATAATATTGTTGGCAACTTCCCTTTCCTTCCCATCAAGCCCTTGGCAAAAGGGTACATATGAGTCAACACCCAAAGGCTAAAGAATGCCCCTCCAAACATCTTATTCCACTCCGGAATCACACTATACATGGTCCTTGCCAACCCGATTACGAGCGCCATGAGATTGATGATGATGATGAACAACGGCATTATGAAAAGACCGGTCCATTTCACCACGTAGAGATCAGCGAACACGTCGTCTTCATCCTCGGCCGCTTACTTGGAAGTCAACGTGAAAGATATCTCTATTCCGGCGATGACCTTGAGCAGGCCTTGTATAACCGCCACTAGATGGGCGCTGCTACCTCCGATCACCCAAAACTGCTCGTATCGCCACCACTCTTCCAGCGCTATGCCCGACCATTTTACCTCCGATCACTCATAACCGCTCTCCAAGTGAATTAATTTTTATTTTTTTGTAAAGCTTGTATTTTTTGTTTTATTTTTTTGTTTTTGTAAATTCTTTTTATGTACAATTCAAATATTTTATTCTTTAAATTCTCGTGTTATTTATTTTTAATATTTGTCTTATATAATGATATTAACACAAACCCTTATGTAAAACTTGTTCATAATATTAAATTCATAATATTACACTTACGAACTTGTATCACTATTAATTCTTATAAATTAATACCTATAATATTTATTATTCTTATAAATTAATTCAATTTTGTCTAAGTATTACTTATTTGGATAGAAAAGTACTATTACCATGGGCCTACATTTGTAATTTACCCAATTCATTTTTTAAAGTATATCCTTTTAGCATGCCAAGTATTCACCATTTAAAAGATGCTCAACTTATGTCGAAAATTACAAAAGAGTGATACTTCGTATGCTTATCAGTATTTCTTCATATACTAAACAATGATACTACAGGTTCACCAAAAAACTTCTAAGAATCAAGTTCATGCATGGAAGTTATTGTGCTTAGTTTTTCACTCGAAAAGTATTCGAATTGAAATACAAATATCACTGCTGATATATCACTATATTCGATTTCAGTATTCATGAAAATATATATAATATTCTTATAATTATAATAAACAAAATTTTGATTAGAAATATTATCAAACAATTTGACTAACATTTTTTTTTTTCAAAAAAAAAAAAAAACAATTTGACTAACATTTAAAATTCAAATAGTTGAACGAATTGAATCAATTTGTTGATATTTACCTCTAGCAAGGAGATGCAGACTAGACAGACAGTGATTGTAGGTCCCGAACGGGTTTCGTGAGGGCAGAAGTCTAGAGGGGAGGGGTGAATAGACTTATGAAAACTTTTCGTGCAAGATCAGGTGTAATGGCAGGTTGCTGATCGAGAAGTCTTGAAGTGTATCGATTTTTCTTGATATCCAACTTCTTGATCTCCCGATGACCGATCGGGTTCGGTGTCTATCAGTTTAACTGATGTGCGGAAGCTAGTTTTTAACCCGTGTGAAAAAACAGTTTTATAAGATTAGATTCTGAAGTCGGTTTTCAATCAGATGACCAAAGTGTCAAACTGATCAGATTAGTTGCTTGATGCAAACTGATCCTAACTCAGAATATGTATGCAGTTTAAACTCGGTTGTGTGCAATAGTGTAAAGCAATAAAGAGCAAGTAAATACACACAAGATTTTTATAGTGGTTCGGACAACCAGTCCTACGTCCACTCTTCCCTATCACAAGGGGCACCAACTTAACCAACTGGACTTAGTTTATTGTGTTAGTCCAACACATTACAACCAACAGATGTTTTAAGAGTTCTCACTCAACCGATCCCAGAAATCAGAACTAGAAACCCTAGTCTGAAATCTTGCAAAATAAACTTAACCTAACTTTTGGGTTTGGGTAAAGATTTATTGTTGTTCCAACTGGAAATCTATCCTAGTATTTATGTAGCCTAAAGCTAGAGGATGAGATTTCAATGCTAAGAACAATGGGATGAACACTTAGAAATATTCTTCAAATTTGTGTTCTTCGTGCGGAAATTGCTATGGCTTGAGCTTGATGATAATTTCCGTGTCTTCACTCTGAAGAGCAATCCCATATTTATAGACCTCGAAATCAAAGAGCCGTTGGAGAGCAATTTGAATTTCAGGTTATTTTTGGTAGGTTGTAGGATTGATGTGGCGTCTTGAGGACGACATGACCGGGAAGCGTGTCGCGTTTGTCCTTTATAGCCGTTTGACTTAGCACCACCAAATCCCGATGTCGACCTGAGTACATACGTGTCAAACCCAGATTGGCTAACAAGAACACTTATTCAGTGTTTGTTCACCAACTAAAGTTGACATTCTTCCGTCCGGTTTTACACCGTATGTTTTACGCTTATCACTTTCTTTGACTTGGCGAGAAACCGATCACCACTTCTACTATCAGTCGCCTTGAGTCTACTGATATGGTTGTCTTAGCTTCAACCAATCGACTCTGCTGATGTCTTCATAGAGTAGGTCTTCTGGTCTTAAAGTAAAGTCTTATTACTTTCTCTACTGATCTTCCGCTACTTGATCTACCGTTACAGATCTTCCGCTATTGATCTTTGCTACTGATCTTCACTTGACTTCTGCAACTTGAGTTCTTCTTTAAGAATGACCTAGTCTAATACATCAGTTGTCTAACATGTTTAGCTGGTTTCCTATCATATCATCAGTCGACTAACAGGTTCGACTGTTCCTATTACAACTGTTTTGGAACTTCCATCAAAACTATAAATTTCCCAACAATTTCCCTTTTTTTATGGAACCAAAACATTTCCCATAAAGAATGATGCACATAATTAAACATAAGTAAAAGAGACAGAGAATCAGAAGACAATGAGAGTTTGTCTTAAGATCGAAAAAAGTAGACTTTTTCATTAATGATAAAATTTTACAAGTACATCAAATTCTATTCTGATCTTTCAAAAGATAAGTCTTCTGATTCAAAATCACTCTTCCTCCGGGACAGCACACATTTCGAACAACCTTGCCTTGACTTCTGTAGCTCTATTTTCTTCAATGATGTCATCTTGTGCAAGGCATTTGTTGAGTACAACATTGAAGGCAATCTTGTCAATCTTCCCATCTAAAGTCTTCTTGTAGTCCATGACCTCAACATATGGAGCTACTGGGATGCAACTCAGCTTCTTGGCTTCTCTCATGATGTTGTTGTAGAAAGTTGTATGCTTGTTATTCAACCAATCCCTAAAGATTTCATCTTTATCCAGGTTGGTTGGAATAACTTGATTGATATGGGCCGAGATATACCATTCCCCCTTGATCAGTCGTCATTCCTTGACCATATTTTTATCTGGCTTCACAATGACATCCACATCAGCAGGGAGGATTGGCTCTGTAACATGTGCGCCTTCTCCGAATTCAGCAACAAGCCCTTTCTTCTTCCTCAACCGATAAGACTTGTCAAGGTTTGCGGCTTCTTCCATTCTTCTCTGCCTGTCCAGCTCTGCCTTCTTCAATTCTTCGGATTTTCGATCTCTTACGAAGATTTCTTTTTTTTCTTTGAGGAGGGGCTGCAGCTTGGTTTCTTCCTTCTCTCGGCATGCTCGGTGACTTCGATGGATGATGAAGAGATGACTTCTTCTAATTCTGCAGCAGTCTTCGCATCTTTCTTCATTCTCTTCTATTCTAGAGTTATCTGGATCCCTGCTACATAGTTTTCCACATGATTCAGCCTTTGGATGGTATCAGCATTCTTCTCTTCTTCCCCCTTTTTGGTTACCTCAAAAGGAGCTTTAAGCTCAAAACTGAGGTCACCAATCTGCTTAGATAGATCTGTCTTTAGAATTCCCAGGGCAGAAGAGTCACCAGAAGGGCTAAGTTGTTCGATCAAGGTCAGCATGCAAGAATGAGCTTTATCCACAATTGGACTGACTTTGTCGAACAGATTCTCAAACTTATCAGCAACAGAATTGACCCTTTTTGCAGCACCAGCAAGATCTTTTTGTAATCTGGTCAATTCTGCCATCTTCTCGTTCATCATCAACGTGAACTGCTGATTTCTGTTCTCTTCAACCTTGTCCAGCTTCTCGTTTACCTCCACCATTTTATCAGCTGTTGTATCTCTCAATTCTTCAGAAGTTCTAGTGCAGTGAGAGGATACAAGTTCGCGTTCAGTCCTGATGGCCTTCTCCAGTTGTCTTGATACAAAGAAGCTCACATCATCGCGAAACATTTGAGCCATGTTCGCTCTGAAGGAGTTCTTGTTGTACTTCATCAGATTTGCTTCGAAATCTGGAGAAGTTTGTAAAACTTGTGTTACCTGATCTGCTGGAGTTGATGTACATTCCACTTCCATCTCTTATGCTTGACTTCCTCTAGCAGTCAAGTCAATCACATTATCGGCTGATTGAGCCTCAGCTGATGAGGACTGTGTCGTATCTCCCACAACAGCTTCATCGGCAGCTTCTTTGGGCTCTTCAATAATTCGACTTGTTTTTGTTTATGCGCTACGTATCGACCATCTGTTCAAATATCTCTTCAATCTATAATGGGCTGATATCAACAAGGTCTTCCTCCTTATCAGAATCCTTCATTTGCCGCATTACTCGACTGTATTTGACCATTTTGTGGGTCATTTCCCTGTTCATGGGGGTATCTTGCATTCCCAGCTATCGAGTAATCAACCCAGCAACTGCATCATCTGAGATCAGTTCTGGGGCAATCTCTACGCAATCTTTCTGATTTCCAGCTCGTAGTCCAGAAAAGAATGAACCCCTCCTTTCTGCTCCAGCACAGGGCCAAAATCTTCAAACTTCTTTAATAGAATGTCTCTCAAGGTGAGCACATCGAGAATAGTGGCCTTGGCAACTGCATTAAGGGCCAACTCAGGATATCTGTCCTCCAGCATTTTCTCTAAGCGCCTTCGGATAATTTTCTCAGTGAATGAGAGAGTTTTTGGTTCAGGCTCGGGCGATAGAGAAGGAGAGAAATGCACAGTAGAGATTGGCTCTGGATCTGGCAAATGATGAGCAGAAGTATCCATATGCTCAGACTCGATGGATCTGAAGTGAACCGAAAGCGATCTGGCAGAAGGGCTCGATCGGCGGAGACTTAGATGTTTGAGCAGTTCCTATGGGAGATAGTTTGCTGAGGATGATGTGATCAACATCTGAGTCAGATGACTCATCCACCAGCTGAACATCCTTCTCCTTCCCTTTTCCGTCAACTTCAAAGAAATGATGTAAATTTTGATTTCTTGGTTCTTTGGTTCTTTAATGACAACTCCCTTTTACGGCTTCCCGAGGTTGTCTTCCTCTTGACCACCCTTTCTGCCTTTTCGAACTTCGGTGGGTTTAATAGCGAGTTCACCCAAAGTCATCAAAGTGGGCGGAAGGCGACGGTTGATGATCAGCATTTTCTTGTGTGCGAGCTTATAAGGGATCATCTCGTCTTCACTCCAATCCCTGTCCCTCATCAGGTCTATCAGAATTAAAGAGACCTTATGCAGTAGAGTGATCTTTGCTGAAAGAATCACATTCCCTTCCTTCACCACAAATTTATCAGACTCCTCCAACAACCTCCTCTTCAAGAATTCCAACCAGTTTATCTTCGCATTGTGGATGATTGCAGTCATGATTCGAGCTTCCTGTGTGACCGCATCCAAACTGTAGGTGATGCCTACAATAACTTTCTGGACAATATCGAACAAGAGTCGATATTTCCTTTTCAGCATGGGTTTCTTGAAGGCTTTTGAATGATGAGCATCTGCTGGTCGAAGAAGATTCTTGATAACCGCGCTCTTTTCAGAGACCAAATAAGCGTCGGGCATGATGTCATCCACCGTGCAAGAAGAAGTTTGAAGATTCTGAGTAGGTCGTCATCAGTGATTTCTAGACGTTCACCCTGTACCTCCAAATACAAAACTCCTTCTTGATCTCGGAGATTGTAGAGAAATTCCAAAGCCCCATCTAACAAAATCGAGTCGGCACTTGCAGAGCAATAGGTTTTGAGGCCGCACTCTTTAAGCAATTTGAGGATCTCAAGGGACTCGGATCTGCGTGGTGGTCCGAAAAAATCAACACACCTTTCCTCAACAACTTCATCGGCAAAGTTCCGAAGATTGGATCTTCGGTTCCGGTGAACCGTGGGATGAGGAGTGAGCGGTTTCGCAACTTTGTCAGTATTTTTTGGGAGCCATTTAAAAACAAATTCCACAAATCGATGTTAGAGTAAGCGTTGAAACACAATTTTTCGAATTTTCGATAATCGATGGCCATGTCCCAAATTAAACATTAATCTGAAATCAGAAACCTAGCATATAATAATTATCATATTCAATATGAAATGCTACGCAAATTTACCGGATATTGATACGCAAGAGATAATAACAAGAGAAGCGTATTGATTTGCGAAAGATTTGAAAGCTTTGAGAATTATGCGAGAAAAATTTTAGATCCATCCAAAATTGGAGGTTTTAAAGACGGTCGATGGATAATCCAATGCAAAAACACACTTTAAAACAGACCTTTAACTTAGTGTATCAAGTTTATGGCTCTGGCGCCAACCCACAATGTGTGTGCGTGTATTTTTTTCGAGTGTTGTTAAAAATGTTATGCAACATGTAAAACAACATATGATGAACGAAAAAAAAAAAACAAAGTCAAAAAAGGATTTCAAAATTTTGTATAGTCTGTAATCCGGACTATCACGAACCTCATGGTTAAAAACATCACTATAACAAGTAGTGAGATACACACGAATCTCTTACAAGATCCTAAAAGGTGTAGTGAAAAACCACACCAAAATCAATCTATTCAATCAAGTAACTAGTGATCTTATTCAACCTAAAACTTGATCTAATAAGATAAAATCAATACTGATAGGAGAGACTGTATTCCCTCGACCAGTACACATTGAATAACATCGACCCTCACACTCCTAGAATTACAAACACTCGGTTTTTCACTCTTGGTTGTGTCTTTGATGTTACTCTCTTAAGTTTGGAGTAGAGCAAATGGGATTTCACTTTAACTCAAACTCAAAATGTCGACCAATGCAGTCTATTTATAGACTTTCGGACCAACTGCATTGTCCTATCCACTAGGTGTGAACAGCCTTGAACTTCTCCTCCACTATCTCCATGATCTTGGTGTAACCACCCATGATCTTTCTATTCTCACTCCATCAGTGCAACCGCTTGATAATTTCCGAGATTATCTTCAACCTGCAATGTAGGAAACATAGAGAAACACATCTGTAGGTCCCGAACGGGTTTTTTGAGGGTGGAAGTCTAGAGGGGAGGGGTGAATAGACTTCTAAAACTTTTCGTGCAGATCAGGTGTGAACTGCAGATTACCGATCGAGAAGAGTGTGTATCGGTTTAGATCGATGTTCAATCCTCTTGAGTGCCCGAGGGCGGTCGGTTTGATATCTCTCGTCAGTTTAACTGAATGGTGCGGAAGCTTGTTTTTACCCGTGTGAAAAACCAGTTTTATCAATCAGATTCTTAAGTCAGTTTCAACCAGTTGACTAAGGTGGCAATCTGATCAGATCAGCTGCTTGGTGCAGACTGAGCTTAACTTAGAATATGTATGTTGTTTTAAACTCAGTTGTGTGACTTGTGTAAAGCAATAAGAAAGCAAGTAAATGCACACAAGACGTTTTATAGTGGTTCAGACGAAGCCCGGCCCCACGTCCACTCTTCCCTTAACACAGGGGACCTTAACCTACTTTAACTCAAGGGACTTTATATCCTTTTCAGGATGGCCGAGATGTTTACCGAGTTCTCACTCTTACAAACTTAACTCAAGGGACTTATATCCTTTTCGATGGATGGCGAGATGTTTACCGAGTTCCCACTCAAGCTTAACCTACGGGACTTATATCCTTTTCAGGATGGCCGAGATGTTTATCGAGTTCCCACTCTACAAACGTAACCAGCGGGACTTATATCCTTCAAAAGGATAGCCGAATAGGTGTACCAGGTTTTGACTTAACACTTATTTCTCGAATAGGTGTTCAGGATATCCAGATTCAGTACAAACTCTTCAGGATCTTCTAGTCTTCAGGCTCTTCTTATTCACTGAGTTCCCCCTCAATGTATTCTTCAGCATTCAGTGATGTTTCGAAATCCTAACTATCCTGAACTATATCTGTTGACTATACATGGTGCAGATAATCCTGAGAAACAAAATCTATTTGAAACCTGAGTCCTATTTATCAAGATGTTCTGAAACATGTCATACTCAGGTTTTTTGAGATCTAATCAAAATCACTTATATTAAATTCATCTCCCAAGACACTTAATTACATTTATAATGTATAATAAGAAATTAAATAGTAAAATATTAAGCTAAACACACATATTTTGCACAATGAATCTCCATGAAGTGGACTGGACCTTTAACTTATGATTGAACATGAAACTCAATAGAATCATATTCTCGTCGCATATGATTTCTTATTTTTTAAAATTTTGGCAGCATCAATTTGTAGTGGGCCTTATACTGAATTTTGGTCTTGCAAGTACTCTAAAATCTTATCGAAATAATCGCTAAAAAATGGTCTCTCACTTCTCTACTTGCATAGATACACTCATCAAAAATGTCTATAACGATTTCCATAGTGTTATCGAAATAGTAGCATTATTGAAATAACGGATTTAGAATCCAAACATTAGCTTTTGAAATAGTAGCACCTCCAATTTTTGCAGTTTATTGATAACTCGGAAAATGTAAATATTTTTAGTTGTTTCTAATGCAATTTATTGCACTCGATATTGTTAAGATTGCATATTTTTCTATGCTTTGATGATTAAAATTTGCTGTTGATCTTGTTCTTGTGATCTTAAGTCATTCGACGGCCTTTATGGAGTAATGGAAGTTAATTTGAGAAGTCCAGATATGTGCATAATGATTTTTGGGCTTACGGTAAGTGCGGACCAGATTCAGGATTTTATAGGTTTACGGTAATTAGAGCCCTTCCAGCCCAATTTATAACAATAAAAGAAGGCAGAAGGGCACGATATTATGTATTATTCAGCAACTGCAAATAGATGAAACTTAGGAATAAGTCAAATCGTGAAAAAACTTGAAGAATCATGGAAGAAGAAGACGTTCTTTAAAGTTGTTCTTGATTTTTATGTTTTCTGTTTCAATCTTTTGCGCTTTTTACGCCTATGGATGGCTTAGTACCTTATTTTAATTCCAGATTTTTCTAAACTTGTATTGACGATTGTTAATTGAATTCCGTGTTGTTTGTGACGATTTACTCAGGATTATTTATACCATTTTTTTTCTTTTTTTTTTTCGTGTCTTAATAATTAATTTAGATTTATTTCATAGATTTATTTAGATTATTTTGTTCTTGCATGCCTCCTTGTTCATATCACATAATCGAGTGTATGACAATTTGTAGCAACTAGTAACTTTTTGCTAGACTGATATAAATTGAATTCTTTTGAATCGAGCGTGCATATTTGGGAATTTGTTTGACCTTTATCCTTATGATTAATGTCTTCACCAAATTAAATTTAGATCGTATCTAGATTGTTTGGCTTAAGAGGTTCCCTGAAGAGCGTATTTCAATTGAATAAAATTAAGGGATAGAATCGGTAAACAGGGTCTGATGTTTATGAGTTTGAATCACAAATGGTCCGACAACTTTGGTCTAATATAGATTTAGGCCCATAAGATTTTTTGTCGTCGATTTAGTCCCAATAACTTTGACAATATCCAATTTTAGTCCCAAATTGGCCGGAACAACATCGTTTTGCCATTTTAATTTTGGGCAAACATGTTTTTTTTTTAACAGCGGGAATTTCAGGCATATATAATTAAAATTTTAAACTTAAAATTAAAATAGAATTGACGGCAAAAATTAGTCAAACACACTTAAAAATACACATGATAGTACATGTGACAGTCAAGTGATGAGAATCGCAAACTACAAACACGATAAACACCGTTTCCCTAGCGCGGGCTAGCAAGTCACGATGGTTGCAAGAAGTCTTGCTAGAAAAGTTTAATATTATTATCATTGAAATCTGAAAAAAAAAACGTATAGAATGTTTAAATAGGAAAAAAAGAGACTAAACCTAATCTGAAAAGGACTAGATCTCGTCACTATCAAAACAAATCTAAATCTAATATAATCCGAAAATAAAGAATTAAATAGTAATCTAAGATAAACTTGCCAACTTGCATATCTTGCCATGTCTCATAATAATCTTGCCAAAGATGTTGTCAATTCTTTGGATATCTTCTTGCCAAATCTTGAATAAATATTTCAGCTTTAATTTAAGGACACTAACTTTCCAGAACCTTGCAGTTGGCCGCCCGAACCTTTAATGGGCCTGACTTCCCATTTTCTCTCCTTGACCCGCTCGTATCTTGGCACGTCTCTCCCAATAGCACGGATTCTTGGGCCCAAAACCCTCGTTTGCATCATTCCCGTCCTCTTCAAGATTGTCCTTGTCCTCAAGGACAAATTTTGGAAAATGACCCTTCACTTCATCAAAATTTCCCAACGCAACTTCTTCTTTGACCCGGGATTTCAGCTCGACCCTACCTTCTTCCCGTTCAAATTCCATCATACCCTTACTGTAATCTGTGATAACTTGCTCCAATCCTTTCAACCATTGAATTCACAATACGATGTTCGGTCCTACGAGCGGAAGAGCATATAAATCGACCCGAATCTCGACTCCTTGCATGTTAATAGGAATGTCCTTGTAATTGACGTCGCACTTTAATCCTTCGCCACTAGCAACCTTTACCTTGAACGGTTCTACACTTGCAGCCTCGAAATTGAGTTTAGTTGTCAAATCCCAGTTGATGAAATTGTGCGTTGATCCATTGTCTATAAGGACTTTAATCTGTTGAACCCGAACCCATGCAACCAACTTCATAGGCCTTGGACCATTCTCCCCTGTTATCGCGTGTAACGATATTTCCGCGTTATCGATCTCGTGTTCTCCCCCTCGACTATCTCCACCTGATGGAACACGCCAGTGAAGGCGGTCGTCACCAAGGATCGTCATTGGATACCAAACATACATGTATTGAAAATAAAACCTAAACATGCGTCTAAAGAAAAGTTTAGATTTGTTACCCTTGAAGATCGAGGCGTTGATTCCACTATAGATCTTCTAGTGTGTCTCCCAACCTCGTCCAAATGTCGAGTGGAGTGGACAGCAATCTATCGAACGTGGAGAAGGCGCCTGCTATTTCGTCTTCTCAAACCCTAATTTTTCTGGCTGCTGCGTTTTTCATTTTCGTGCACTAGGGCTTTGAGATGAAGACAAGGCTCCTTTATATATACTCCTCAGGTTTTGTGGGCCAGACTAGGGATCCATTAGAAGGTACAGGGTTTGGGCTTCTTACGGACCCAAATACTCTTATGTTCAGCCCAGAACATTATTTGGCCCGAGAACATTAATTCATCCCACTAGAGAATTAATGTTGCACTCTCGTCCTATCCGGAACCGAATCAGGACTTCTATTAGACTTTATAATTCCCCGTGTTAAAGATATCGCACGTCATTTAATTATTAAAGCTTTTGACTGCTTTAATTAATATCTATTATTCCTTGAGTAGTACCACTCAACCTTGTTGTCGTACGGATTAAATCCACCTGCAGGGTTTAATACGACAATCCTTTATGAGTTTTCTCAAGGGGACGTCATCATCTTGGATGTCCAGGACACGGTGCCCTAATGCCAATAAATAGACATCATGTGAGTGATGTCACTACCCAAAATACGGAGCATGAAGAATCTACCGAGATTCTCACCTATAGTAAATCAAAGTAGTGAACAAGCACCCCACATATCTAGATACCACATTTAGGGTTAAGAATTATAAAAGTCACCAAGACCTATAGTTCTTCATAACAGTCAGAATAGAAGAACATGTCTTATCTGTGACTCATTCAATACGACACATCGCTCTAGTATAAACTAATGGCCAAGACAAGCCACTAACAAGTTTATACTACAACTTAAACCAATAGTTATGTCCAGAACTATCTCAGTTGTGAATACTGTTTATATCTTACAAGGAACTTGACAATGTGATATTCTGTGTGACTACAAACCCACTACATTGTCTACAATATGAGATAAGCAGACATACAAGCAATTTATAAGAATGCAATAATGTGAAAAATTATTTATTTCAGATAATAAGGAAATCAAATATACATCCACAAAAGCCCACTAAAAGTTTGCTTTGTGGTATACACCAACACCACCTTCACGATCTAACTCCACGGGTTCAATGAGGAATGCCTACGCCGATTTACACCTATGCCCGGGCGCAAATCGCTCGTCACAATTAAAACACAAACCCTTTTCACGCCGCCTCTGCATCTCATCCCCCGAGAGTCGCTTTACCCCCGGTGGTCCGGTCCGGTGTGCCACTTCGTCAGTTTTTCCAGGTGTTACAACCCTTTCCTCTTCACTCTTTAGAGGTACATAATTATTACGCCTCCAATCTGGTCGAACACTTCTCCTAGTGGCTGCGAGATGATCGTCCCTCAAATGGGCTGTCTCCACTGCATCCAAGTACATCTTTGGACGATATACGCGAACCTCCGTCCTGAGTTCAGGTTTTAACCCGCCAACGAACACCCCACCAAAGCTTTTTCGGGCAAATCATGAACCCGGCTAGCAAGTTTTTCGAACTCCTTTTGATATTCTCGTAACGTACCCGTCTGTTTAATATGCTCAAGCGCCTCATCATAGTCCGTGTATTCAAAAGGGCTGAATCTTGTCATGAGTTCTTTTTCGAAATCCTTCCACCGAATAATTTGTCCTTTCTTTCGATACACCCTGCTAATCCATTGCCACCAAATATTAGCCTCTCCTTCTAAGAAATAAGCAACGTAAGATACCTTTTTCTCTCGTTTGATTTCGTGTAAATCAAAATATTGTTTTGCACGACTCAGCCATGAAACCGGATCAGCCCCATTGAATGTAGGACACGTCAGTTTTGGTTTTGCCTGATAGCGATTCACTCGGCCTCTTCGATCGTCTTCTCCTTCAGCGCGCGATGCCTTGTCGTCCTCCGATTCACCTTCCGAAGTCGTCGATTCACCAGCGGAAGAATTCGCACCGCCCAACTTCCCCACACGGTCCAATAATTTAGCGAGCATACGATCCATCCTTGCTAAGGCTGAAGCCACCGCGTCAATCTTGATGTTAGCGTCCGTAGCGTTACCCTTCATGGTTTCAATCTCAGCCTCCAAAGCCTCGATGCATTCCTTGTGTGTAGCTGCCATGATTCGTCTCCTTTGCGATTCTCAGTACTCTCAATGAAAGCACCAATTTGATGAGAATCGCAAACCACAAACATGATAAACACCGTTTCCCTAGCACAAGCTAGCAAGTCACGATGGTTGCAAGAAGTCTTGCTAGAAAAGTTTAATATTATTCTCATTGAAATCTGAAAAAAATTAGTAGAATGTTTAAATAGGAAAAAAAAGGGACTAAACCTAATCAGAAAAGGACTAGATCTCGTCACTATCAAAACAAATCTAAATCTAATATAATCCGAAAATAAAGAATTAAATAGTAATCCAAGATAAACTTGCCAACTTGTATATCATGCCATGTCCCATAATAATCTTGCCAAAGATCTTGCCAATTCTTTGAATATCTTCTTGCCAAATCTTGAATAAATCTTTCAGCTTCAATTTAAGGACACTATCTTTCCAGAACCTTGCAGATGGCCGCCCGAACCTTTAATGGGCCGGACTTCCCATTTTCTCTCCTTGACCCGCTCGTATCTTGGCCGGTCTCGCCCAATAGCAAGGATTCTTGGGCCCAAAACCTTCGTTCACATCATCAAGTCACAACATCCGCCGGAAAGTCCCAAATAAAATTGGCAAAACAACATTGTTTTGGCTGATTTGGGACTAAAATTGAACATTTTCAAAGTTATTGAGACTAAATCGACGACAAAAAAACATATGGGACTAAATCTATTTGAGGCCAAAGTTATGGGACTATTTGTGATTCAAACTCGATGTTTATTGATGGTCATTAATCCGTAAGTAAAGTAGAGCAACAATTACATTTATTTAGCATAGTTAAAATCAAGGGATGAATGAACCGCAACTTGGAACCCTTTAATTGATTGATTTTATTTATGATTATTTATTGATTTGATTAATATTTCAGTAGTTGTTAGAAAACCAATCCAAGCTCCTCCTATTTATTTGTTAAGTTTCCATTAATCCATTCGAGATGCACAATAATTTTCCTATGTTCCCCGTGGATCAATCCCCTTACTTGCCACTACTACGAGTTAGTATGGTAGTCGAAGATATTTTATATTTGACACACCTCGGCAATGCTATTAAATTTTGGCATAGTTGACGGAGAACGATGTAATTATTTTTGCATCAACCTCGTTTAATTTATGGGGCATATTTTCTGTTATATTTCTGATTTTTTACGTGTTTTTTTTTTTTTTTTTTTATTTTTAGTCTCGTATTCCCCCATTAGTTTTGTGTGGTTAATGAAATTTTCAGCAATTTTGACACTTGGCACCTAGTCACTATAGCATCAAAATTTATGCATTACTTTTTTGTTCGGTTATTTTTTCTTTTTTTTTTGTTCAATTACACGTTTTTCTGTCTCTTTTCAGGTGCCTCGTTGGTTAAATTATTCACATTTATGGAGTTGTTTTCTTCGTTGGAGACAATCAGAGAATCCGTACATGCTTACTTTGTGCAAGAACATATCATTCTTGTAATGATTGACTAGTATTATTTTCTTCACGGGAGCCCTGTTATGACCCATATTATAACACTTACAATTCAGGGTGGTGCCACTATCCGAGTCCTAGATATGGGAATCATCAAGGCACTTACTCTGGGGACAATCAATGACAACCATATCATGATCAATATGCCTCAAGTTTTCAAGAATTATGAAAATGGACTGGTGGAAAAATGATGAGGAAAAGTTTGAGCCATCTTGGAAGATATGATGAGAACCTCGACTTCTAATAAATTTGAATTTCAGCGTGAAAATATGGAAATTCAACAAGGAACCCACATGTGTAGAACGGCCATGGAGGCTGCACAAAGGTGATTCGATGGACAAATAAGCCAATTGATGATATCGATAAACCAAACGGAAGCATAAAGTAGTTAGAAGCAAGTGGAAGATACCACAGAGCCAAACCAAGACTGTAGAATTCAAAGGGAAATCGAGCTTGAAGAGAAGGAAAACAATGAAAATTTTGGGAGTAAAGCTGATGATTCTAAAATGCTTGAGGGTGCTTGTGAATAATTGCATGCAGCTCGTGTCATTTTATTGTGATGTTTATTTAGTTATCATGTGCATTATTTTCACATTTTTGCTAACTAAACTTGAAAGAGAAAAAAAATGAATTTTTGATGCAACATAACATCAAACTACGTGTAAAGATGTGCATTGAAGCGAATCCAATGAATAGCTGGTAAGGATTATTGATCGATAAATGCAATTTTTATTGATTTGAAAGAACTGATCTCCAAAGTTTTCAATGGACAGAGAAGAAATTTCGTTGTTATTCAAAGTTGCTATTAACTATTTGTGGTTGTGTGTTCCGAACCAACACATTTCAGCAACATTTAAACAAAGGCAAATTCTCCTGTGCACCACATGCACCAATAAAATTGGTGCAATTTAATTTTAAAAGCTCTTTTTCTAATTTTTTTTAGTTTTAACTTTTTTTTCTTTTTTCAATTTTAGTTTTCTTTTAACTTTAATTTCAGTTTTAGATGTTTTTTTTTAATACCCGACCCGACCCCAAACCTGGCCCGAGTGGTTCATGGTTCAAATGGTTCACCCGGTTCATGGTATGGTTCAGGTTCACTGTCCTAAGTGGTTCATGGTTCACCCGGGCCTCCTCTCCGGAGAGCCCAAATGGTTCAAATATGATTTAGGGTTCACTATATAGGGGTTAGGGTTTAGAGTGCACCATTTTTTTTTGGTGCATGTGGTGGACAGGAGAGTGACTCTTAAACAAAATATAGTGGGCCTATCACATTTGAAGCCTTACTAGCAGCCCAAATGGCAAGCCTTTCCAGCACACCAGAGACATTTAATAGACATAATTATCTTGACATGATAGGGAATAATATAAAGCGAATGAAGATTGAGCATTTTGCAATATTTGGTAAAAAGTGAAAAGTTTGGAGGTTGTCGTTTGTGGTGAGAAAATCGAATCTAGCTGCGTTTTTAAAGCATTACCTGTCAGGGCCAGTGAGAATGATACCTGCCACAGCACTGGAGGGTGTTGAGGAACGATCTATGTACAACTTCCACTGTGGGAATTCAAGCTTTGCGGGATTGGTTGGGAACGTGAGTTCGTCAACAAAATAGGCTAAGGTCTGCCCCTTGATCGACGTCAGTGTTTCGTAGGATATGCCATACTGAGCGATTTCCAGCGACCACTTGAGTAGGCGCCCACTACTGTTTGGCCGATGTAGGACTTGGCAGAGAGGTAGCGTAGTGAGGATCTCGACTTGATGGTCGAAGAAGTAGGCCCATCAAGTTTCTAACACTCATTACCAAGGCGAGGCCAACTTTTCCGGTGGAGTGTGTCGGAGCTCGGCATCATGTAGTGCTTGACTTACAAACTAGATTGGTAAGTGTTGCTAACCTTCTGCTCGGATGAGAACTGCGCTGAGGCCGCAATCTGAGGTAGCGAGGTAGAGAAAGAGTTTCTCGCCCAGCACGGGTTTGGCGAGGATTTGGGGGTTGGCGAGGTACTCCTTCAATTTCTGGAAAGCGATCTGACTATCTTATTCCATGAAAACTTTTTGTTCTTGATTGTGGCAAAAAATGGTTTGCTCTTGTCTCCCAATCGTGAGATGAACTTGCTCAGCGCTGCTAGGCAGCCTGTAATGCGTTGGACTTGTTTGATGCTGCGAGGTTCTTGCATGTCGAGGACAACCTTGATTTTTGCTGGATTGACTTCGATTCCCCACTGGCTTACTATGTGGCCGAGGAATTTTCCAGATCCAACCCCAAAACTGCATTTCTTGAGGTTGAGCTTAAGTGATTAACTTTCTCAAGATGGTGAAAGCTTCTTCGAGGTCCCTCACGTGGTCCTCATTTCTAATATTTTTGACGACAATGTCATCGATATAGACTTCATAAGTTTTTCCAATCTGTTCAGTGAACATCATGATGACCAGTAGCTGGTAAGTTGTCCCTGCGCTCTTCAAACTGAAAGGCATTCTTAGAAAATAATACACATTTTTCTCGGTGAGGAAAGAAGCGGTAGCTTGCAAATGGATCCATGAAGGACATTATTCCGTCCCCGTCAGTGCTATCTACAAGACGATCAATGTGTGCTATAGGGAAATGATCTTTTGGGCATGCCACATTCAGGTCTGTGAAATCAATGCAGAGCCTCCAGGAATCTTTTGCCTTTTTTAGGAGCATAGCATTTTTCACCCACTGAGGATCATTTTTTTTAAATTGCTCGATTAACCTTTGTCGAGTAACTTTTTGACTTCTTCGGCCAATGCTGCATATTTCTCTGGATCAATTTTTTGTCATTTCCGTGAGATTGGTCTTCGTTTCAGGTCAATTTTGTGGCGATGACATGCATGCTTAGGATCGATGTCTACCATGTCCTTGTGCGACCATGTGAAAACGTCAACGTTGCTCTTCAAGAATTTATTACATCCCCCCACATTTCTGGTGGGATCTGCGAGCTAATTGTGACCTCTAATTCTGGGCGAGCGGGGTCAACTGGAATGTGCTCGATTTCCTCTTTCGGGGCGGTTTGAGACTGACCTCTTGGGTCGTGGTGCACTATTATTTTGAAACCGAGCCTTAGTTCTATGTCTTCGACTTTTTTTGGACCTTGTGGGAGTTCGACATCCATGTCAATCTCTTCCTGGTTGAGCTCCGCTTGTCAAGCTATGGTGAAAATACTAGAAGGTTCAGAAATTAGACTGTGTGGAGTATTTAAATTCGGACACGAGTAGTTCAAACACTTCTTAGTCATTTTATGATCCCCTTTTACTGTGCCAACTACCCCGGCCCTCAGGAGTGGGGAATTTGATGCAGTAAAAGTAGGAGGAGGAAACTTCCTTAAAAGTGTCAAGAAAAGGGCAACCAAAAAAAAAACGTTATAAATGTTCGGCTGATCAACTATTACAAAATCAAGAGGACTAGTGATCCTAACCTAATTATCTAGGCTACTTATAAGCTCGATAGAGAGCTTAGTCCTTCCATATTCAGAAAAGGTGGTGTCGATCAGGATCCGGTTGACGACCATGCCCCAGGATCATGGTGGAGATGACTAGCGAGTCATTTTTTGGGCGGAAGATGTCTTCTCGGTCGGCATTGGAGAAACTGATTGCGGTGGTCTTGGAGATGGTGGGTTCAAGGGGAGGAGCGCAACAAGGTTGATGTTTGCGAAGGCTCAGAGCTCGGCCTTTCTTTTCTTGTTAGACAACGTTAAAACTAGGACGAGGCCACCCAAATTGCCTCCACCGGCTTACAGCATGTTCACGTGCCCTCCAACGTTTGGTGGTGGTTCCTCGTCTTCATTGTTGTCGTCCTCGAACTCATCGATTGCCTCTACTGGGGGTGCCTGATCCCTGTTTGCCCTATGTTGCCGAGGTGGCCCTCGACCTGACTTATCTTGCCGCGGGGCGGGATTCTTGACGAACTCGTCAAACCTTCCGTCCTCGAACAGCTTCCAGAGCCGTCTGAGGAGGTCATGACACTGGCTAGTGTTGTGCCCTGGGCTATTGTGGTACGCACATAACCTCTTGGTCATGGGCCAGAACATGGGATATTCCGGCTTGAGTCATGTAGTTGTAGCTCGTCCCCCACGGACTCCCCCATAAAAATTATCTCATCATCAACACGGTCGAGATATACTTCATCGCTTTCTTTCTTCCCTTGCCTGATTCCCATTAAATAACTATAGACTGGGTCTTCTGTGAACCCGAGTTTACATGAACTCTCCTTTTCAAGTGTCACTATTATGCATACACAAACACTATTATTGTTATGCATATACACTATCGCTGATAAAAAAATTAAGTATTTTTTTAACAGTCATGGTACATACGTATAAAACAGTGATTAATATTTATTATACATAACAACAATACTTAAACAAAAAATTTCATGTCAACTTGTGTTCACCGAAGGTTTTCTCATAACTATATTGCTAAAAATATAAATATTCAGCACATCCAAAAATATACAGCTTTTTATTAGAAAAAGGTATATTACATCAAGGGTGACCATTACACTTTCTTCCCTAACTAATTTACTCTCGGGTAAACCCAAAATCAAGAAGGCATATCACACATAACTCTTTACTTAAGCTTAAATACATTTGATTTTTTACAAGAAAACACTCTCCATTCCTCACTCTAATCCAAATCTTTAAGACTATCCTTAGGAGCGCTCATGACAACCCACAACAAAGAAACGGTAATAGAAATAAGTCCAGACCAAACATATAATATTGTTGGCAACTTCCCTTTCCTTCCCATCAAGCCCTTGGCAAAAGGGTACATATGAGTCAACACCCAAAGGCTAAAGAATGCCCCTCCAAACATCTTATTCCACTCCGGAATCACACTATACATGGTCCTTGCCAACCCGATTACGAGCGCCATGAGATTGATGATGATGATGAACAACGGCATTATGAAAAGACCGGTCCATTTCACCACGTAGAGATCAGCGAACACGTCGTCTTCATCCTCGGCCGCTGACTTGGAAGTCAACGTGAAAGATATCTCTATTCCGGCGATGACCTTGAGCAGGCCTTGTATAACCGCCACTAGATGGGCGCTGCTACCTCCGATCACCCAAAACTGCTCGTTTCGCCACCACTCTTCCAGCGCTATGCCCGACCATTTTACCTAGAGATCATGTAAAACAATCAAATAATTCTAATATACCAAAATTCAAATTCATTTTTTAAAGTATAATATCCTTTTAGCATGCCAAGTATTCACCATTTAAAAGATGCTCAATTTATATTGAAATTAATTACAAAACAATGATATTTTGTATGCTAATCGTTATTTCTTCGTATACTAAACAATGATACTACAGGTTCACCAAAAAACTTGTATGAATCAAGTTCATGGAAGTTTTTGTCCTTAATTTTTGGGTAAATTGCAGAAGTGGTCCCATGTGAATTTGTCCTCATGAAAATGGTCATTTTTTTAACAAAAATTGTCCCATAAGATTTTACAAGCAAAAAACAAAGGAATTTTTGGGACCAAATTTGTTTTTTAAAAATTCTCTTGGGTCCATTTTTGCATAAAAAAGGACCAAAAAAAGAACGTGGGACTAAAACTGCAGACGAAAAATTCACATGGGACCACTTCTGCAATTTACCCCTTAAGTTTTTCACTCGAAAATTATTCGAATTGAAATAGGAATATCACATATTTAAAATTGAAATAGTTGAAGGAATTTACCTCTAGCAAGGAGATGCAGACTAGACAGAGAGTGATTGTCAAGAGGTAAAAGAGGAAGGTTTTGTCGACTGATTGGACGATGAACTGGCCGGTGAAGAGGGACATGGCCGGGAGGAAGCAATAAACGATGAGAAAGATGGAGGTGAAAGGGTAGATGCCGACGTTGAGGTAGGCTACGCGTTGGAGGAACTTGAGGCGCGTTGTTGCTAAGAGGGCGTTGTTTTTAGAGAAGAAGATCTCAACAGATCCAGTGGCCCAGCGAAGGACTTGGTGGAGGCGGTCAGTGAGGTTGATAGGAGCGGTGCCCCTGAAGGCGTCGCGCTTTGTGATGCAGTAGATGGAGCGCCATCCACGGTTGTGCATGCGGTAACCCGTCACCACGTCTTCTGTTACAGATCCGTAGATCCATCCTACTCTGTCTCCCCATTCTGTATTGTCTTCATACCTGTTGGATTATATTTTTTCATCATCTATGTACACACGGTAGGATTTTGGACTTTGCAATCTCAAAGTTTTAATTTAGTAACATGTCACCTTTATATCATATATCTTTTAGTACTACTAAGATAGACTCATTTGCATTTTCATACACATGAAGAAGAAATATTAAATACTACCTCCCTTCGTGTCCCATTTTATTCAAAATGTTAATTTATTTTTATTTATCACCCTAGCTACTATTTCCAAGACCAAATTGTCCTTGTTCTTCCAACAATGTCTCTAATAATAATAAATGTGCACCAATACTAAAAGACAATAAAGAAGGGTACAAGAGTCATTTGACACATAAATAAATAAGAAAATTGATTTACGAATGGATAGAATGGGACAGATGTAAATGATCAAATGGAGTATTATTATTGGAATTATAAGTTTTTCCCACATTGTTTCTTGTTTACACTTACAAAGATGACATAAATATTAAAAGTCCTTTGAAAATTTGGTAAAAGCAAGTGCATTAAATAGAGAGATTTTTATCGAAAGAATAATTAATGCTATTGATAAAGAAATAGGACTATAACTTAGGACACATAAAAATATAAGTTGAGTCTATCTTAGCAAGATAAACATGACCTACATTAATAAGGTAGTGATGAAATATTACCAGCATGAAATGACGGCGATAGCCTCAGCTGCGGTGGGGGCATCGAGCGGGGGGCGAGGGGCGAGGAGAGCGCCAGGAGGCCTTCCGTTCTTGACAGAGAAATGATCGGCAAGAGGTCGTCCTTGAAACTCGGCAACAGCTATGGAATCAGTAAACATGGTGGAAGTTCCAAACCTTTTGGGGGTATGTAAATCAGGATGTGTCCCTGCGAGGGGCTCCTCGTCTTCCGAGTGAGGCTGGACAGGCATAGCAGGAAGCTTAGTTTGCCCAAACGCCCCGACGTAGTCATTTGCTCTTGGAGGAGCAAAACCGTAGAGAGCGTACCGCCTGAACATGCACCCCGTCCCCACGTAAACCGGACCCTGGAGACCATCCAGTGCTCTCATATTTCCTTTAATTTCATATTAATTATTCAGCAACTAAAACAATGGACCAACAACATAAAGTACCTAAGAGATAAAAAGCTTTTATAGGCTCGTAGCTTGTCTACGGTCCAATTTTGGTCCTTAAATTTCCCAATATTAAAAGATTTTTCAAATGTTGGCCTAAAATCACCGAAAAGTTGGAAATAGTATGTCACGCAAGTGTCCAATTTTAACCCCATAACTTATTTACTTAAAGCGACATAAAAGCGATTTTAAAGTGTCCAATTAGTTCCAAATTAGATCCTCACATAGTGTGACATAAAGCGATTGCATTTTAAATTTTTGGCAATTTTGGGACAAAATTTGGATTATTTTGTTAATATTGAAACAAATTTGGAAAGGTCGTCTTTTGGGACAAAATTGGGCAGTAGACAATATATGCTACAAAAAAACTTTTTAACTCAAACACGTAATATTATTGTGTAACAGAAAATCCCAACTGTTTAAAAAGTTCTTACCATCGAAAAAAACGGTGTTGTGATTTGCATATCTATCAGAGGGATCGATTCCTTCAAATCTTTGCGGGAATTGAACGTAGCATACGCGATCACCACCTCGGTCCAGCATGTAGCACATACCTTCTCTTATAGCCATGGAATAGTAGACATAGTGATCACAATCCAAGTTCAAAATGAAGGGTCCATTCGATAAAATGGCCGAAGCTCTCACCAGAGCGTTCATCGCCCCCGCCTTCTTGTTATGATCATAAGATTTGCGTTTCTCCCGAGAAACATACGCAAACATTGGAAGACGAATGTCTATGCCCGTGAAGTCCAGCTTCTTCTCATCCGGTCCACCCATCACAGGATCGTTATCAGGCACCTTGCTCATTATCTATAATAAAGCAATCTGATTATTGTTATATATAAGTGAAATCAAGTTTTTTAAATGTGTACTTGGTTCAAAATCTTCAACTAAAATGGTAATGGGAGTGAAGTACAATGAGAATGATAGTTAGATTGTTGATTTTATTCTCATACCACAGTTAACCTAACTATATTATTTTCTATTTTCATTCCAGAATTATGAATTAAGTGCTTATAAATGTTTAGGCTGATAAATTAGGATTTTTGATTAAACGTGAATGCGGGAATAATATTTTTTTAAGGACAGTAACTTAGGGGGATTGTGTTTTTAGGACAATAATTTTACGGGCTTGGAAATGTAGAACAATATATTTTAAAACTTATAAATATAGGACAATATGTTTTAAAATTTGTAAATATAGGACAAAATGTTTTTAAAATATGTAAATGTAGGACAATCGAGCCCCAACCTCACATGATATTGCATCCCAATTTGGACTTATTCGGGCTCAATTGTCCTACATTTGCAGATTTTAAAACATATTGTCCTATATTTTTATATTTGAGAACATATTATCCTACATTTCCAAGTCCGTAAAATTATTGTCCTTAAAACACAACCCCCCCAAAATAATTGTCCTAGAAAAACATTTTTCCCCGTGAATGCTGACATTCCGGCTAGCATCAAGTTCTCAATGTGTGGAAAATCTTAAAATTAATTATTGCCCTGAATTGTCAGCTTAAATATATAATGTCATTTATTTGCCTCTGTAAATATATAATAGTTATTGAAAGGTAAGAAAAAAATATTGCTTGAACCTGCAAAATCCCAGCATGGTCTCCCTTTGCATGATCAGGTGCAGCATTAAACCATGTCCCTGGCCAATGAGTTCCATCTGCCATCCATGTTGCTTTCACCACGTCAATCTTGTGATCTGGAGGTAGAACACCATTGTTCTTTTCTTTAATTAGGTTCTTTTCCTGCAGTTCTTCGTTTTTGTTGTACGATTCACAGCGTTTACGTATAACTTCAGGGAGCCCGTTGATCCTCACCTTGAACTCATCATACTCCCTTTTGATCCAACGCCGGTCCTTCACAAAATCGGGCCCCTTCTTGTTTTTCGTGGGGTCCGTCTTTTGGCTGAAGTAGCTGTCCGGATTTCTTGGCTCGATATTGTGCTTTCGGCAGAATGGCACCCATAGCTGTTGGTAATATTCCACTATTATTCAGTTTCACATAATTTCCATGTTGATCAATTTATATGAATTCATAATTATAAAACCACATTTCATCTTATATCTCTTTGCCACTCCAATGAAACAACATTTTCTGCCCCAAGTTATAAGAAATGAGTTAAAAAGTTTTTCTAGTCTTGTCTACTGTCCAATATCTTTTGTCCCAAAACTGTTAAGTTTTTCGATTTAGTCCCAATTTAATATTAAATTTGTCCAATTTTTGGCACCAAAGTCAAAGGAAAATTGAAAGCAATGTAATTTTAATATCTCGTTTTGTCCCGGAAAAATGTCTTTTTAAGACAGTAACTTGGGGTTGTATTTTTCGGACAATATATTTTAAATTTTATAAATATAGGACAATATGTTTTAAAATATGTAAATATAGAACAATATATTTTAAAATCTGTAAATGTACGAAAATCGAGCCCGAGTAAGCCCGCTACATGAGATTTGGGCTTGTTCAGGCTTGATTGTCCTACATTTACAAGATTTTGAAACATATTATCCTATATTTACAAATTAAAAACATATTTTCCTATATTTATAAAATTTAAAACATATTGTCCAATATTTATAATTTTTAAAACATATTGTCATACATTTCCAAGCCCGTAAAATTATTGTCCTTAAAAAATAAACCCGCTAAGTTACTGTCCTTAAAAATATTATTGGTCCCGTAACTTTTTTCTTTTTCTCAATTTGTCCCAAGATAGTTAAGAAATTAAATTTATTCTAGTCACTTTGCTCAAATAACGTCAAATATTTGCATGTGACCATTCAAAAAAAAAGTGAACGTAATTTATTTTTTTTCGCGAAGAAAGCAAAGGGTATGGGAGCAAAAATGTTTTTAACTCACTTATGTGCTGTTAGAAATTCGTGTGATAGAACTTGACATCGCTTTCAATTTTCCATCAATTTTAGGCTAAATTGAACAAATGTGTTAATATCTGGAATAAATAAAAATATACAAGTTGCCTGGACAGTACATAAGTTGTGGGACGAAAAACGTTTAAATTCGACAACAAATGGTACGTAAAACATTTTGATGATTACCTCTCCGAATTTGACGGCCTCAGCCATGGCCTCAAAGGTAAGAATGGCGCCACCATCATCCGATATATAAATGGACAACTTTTCGACGGGGTACTCGACGCCAAGAAGAGACAAAATAGTGTTGGCAGTGACTAATGGAGGTTCTTTCTCGGGATCAGCTGTGGATATGAAAATATCAAGACCTGGAAGATCGGAGCGGCCGTTAGGGTTATTGGGGCCCGCTGTCTCGAACTTGTCTTTCAAAGCGCCTAAATCCGCAGCTCGGTTTATGGGGTTGAACTTTGGGAGAATATCGAGTAACCATGAAAATGCAAACCAGATCTCACATACAATAGAGAGTCCCCATAGCCACATGGCGTCCCTATTAGGGTTTCGCACTCTCCATATAAGAAACATCCCCAGCACAAAAATTCTTATCACTATCAGTACCCTGTACCAAAACAAAAATACTATGTGTTCACTAATTTTTTATTATTTCTTAAATCAAATTCCTAAATTTGTTTTCAAATGTCTCAAAGTTGAATGTGAATTTGATCATATGCACTAAAATGACTTAATATGAGCCATCTGGCGGATTCAAGAATACATAATGGGGCGGCTATGTCTTAGTATACACCTTTCCAAGGTAGTGTGATATATTTCGTAGAAACAAGGGATATGTTATAAGACTTCCACTACACAAACAATTCCCTAGGCAAGTCACAAATAATTTCCTAAGCCTTTTACTTTCTGTATTTAAAAGTTTTAAAATTATTGTCGTTGGAAATTTTGTAGGCATATTGAAAAAATATTAAAAAAATTCATAGGCAATGCACTATTTTCTTGTAGTGATTTCAACACACTTTTGTAACCCACTTAACTTGACCCCCTCGTCATACCCTGGATAGAGTCACATGTCCATGAATTTAAATCAAGTTTGATAGACCCTAGAGTTTGGCATTAAGTAATTATATATGAAAATGATGCAAGTAGAGTAAAGATTTGGTAATTGACCTGTAAGGGCTAATAACCCCAGGTGGAACAGGGACTTTCCTTGTGAGAGGCTTCCAAGGTTTGTCTATAAAATCCTGCATACTCATCCCCGTTTCATGATCATACGAATCCTCATCCTGCCAAAACGCATTCCCTATTCCGTACTTCCCTTTCGTCTCGAAAAGCCACCTGTTGTGATCGAAGTCCTGCGTTTGGCTCCGAAGAAGCATCGACTTATTATTATTATTATTATTATTATTATTATTATTATTATTATTATTATTATTATTATTATCCTTCAATACCGACATTCTCCTGTCCAGTTTTCCCGCCGAATCACCCCCGCCACCGCCGCCTCCTCTCTCTTCCCCCATTCTCCCGGGCTGCTCGCTGCGGAACCGGGACGATGGGGCTCGGTGGTGGGCCGTCGGCCCGTCCGGCTTGTCGCCCCCCGGTTGATTATCCGGAGTCGGGGGCATCATCACCGTGTAGTTGCTATAATCATCGGCGTCGGAGGATGACGATTGTTTCCTCCTATTGGTTGATGTTGCCATTGATTAAATGTATTTTATTTTATTTTTTTGTGATTGTTTTTATGTTAAAAAGATAGACATGGTTGTTTTTGTTGTTGCAGGAAAGTGGATGAGGAATTTGGATTTTTCCAAGAAGCTGGATTGCTCGGAGAAGTATGAGAAAAATCAGGATGTTCATGGGAAGTAGACTAGCAAGAGAAAACAAAATAATGCAAAAAATAGGCATGGACCCTGATTTTACGCCGAGCCCTAGCTTCCTGTTCTCTCACCAAATATGCAACTTGAAACATCTAAGTAAATACATGTATATATATTAATAATGCTTTGATGTCGTACAAAATAAAAATAGTGATACTTCTTTTAAAATTCCTTATTTCAATTGTGACTCAGTTTTTTGTTTTGTAATCAAATCAAATTGGATTTTATAAATTGCAAGATTCCAAACAAACAAACATTAGGGGTTCAACCAAAATTGAAACAACAAGGGAATCCCAAAACTTTTTTAAAACAAAAGGAAAAAAAGATTTGCAATACACTCGATATTATTTTTTGCAGTAATAAACCCACAAGAGCAGACAAAACAAAAAACAGCAACACAAAATACTGCGACCCAAACAAACCCACTATTTTTCAGTTTTTAGGTGGTAATTTTTTTTTTATTATTTTAATATTTACACGTCGGTAAGACAGGTGAACTCCAATAACCACATCAGATGAACTTTGTTTAAAAAGATGACCCGTGATGTTTTTAAATATTAAGCGAAAATAAGTGCTAAATTTGAAGGGGAAAACAAATATTTGCTAAAATTGATAAAAACTAAAAAGTATGTGCTAAATTTGATCATTTGGCCAAATTTCCATGATCTCATCCCTCGACTCCCTCTCACCTATCTAAACACCATAACAAAACTTATATATCATTCACAATTTCACAGTTACGAGGAAAATTCATTTATTAAATTCTCACTTCTAATAAATATACATCATATATTTTATTTATTTTTAAATGTAATTAATTGAAAATATACTAATTTGATAATTTTTTGACGAGGTGACTATGACCATGGACGGATATATGTATATATATCATACACTAGGCTTCAGCCCAGGGCAATTTTTTGAGAATTCCATATTAGTATGCATGTCACGAGGGTTATTACCGTGTTGCGGGGTAACGCCTTTATTTTAGAGGGGTTTCCCTTTTTCCCTCACCTGGAGGTTTTCCCTAAGGAGGGTTTTACTTCAGGGAGGTTTTTAGTGGGGCCCCGACCTCTGGACTGACTTGTGGTCTTATGGTTTTTTTTTTTTTTTTATTTTTAGTCGAGTAGTTCATTTGCCATATTAGTATGCATGTAATGTGTACAATTGTTTTGAATCTTTCAATTGGAAGTTCAAGACGCATCCAGTTTATTTAATCAAAAGTACATCTACTCATCTATTTAACACTCCTTTGAAAAAAAAAACACAAAAAAAAACAAACAAACAAACTCAACTATTTAACACAAAAGTCTCAAATCGTGTCATTTTTAAAAATTAATTATGTATCATTTCTAATCAATTTATTTTACTAATTAAATTAATTAAGACAAATTAAATTTCGTATGAGACAATTTCATGAATGAGAAGGGTTACAAATTAGCACAAATCAATATTCATTCCTTTCAAAGTGATAAAAAGTCATTATGCTCCGTTTCACTATGAAACCGTCTCATATAAGTATGTCACTTGAATTTTACATGATTTTATATTCATGTGCTATGACTTTAAATGTCTATCTATTCTCCCTATTGAATTATATCTTAAATAAAAGAATATATTTATGCATAAATTTTCTTTTATATATATATTTTTTATTTTATTTTTTTGGAAAAAAGCAAAATTATATTATTGGGGGTATCAGGAATACCCCAAGAATACAGAAGAGAGATTACAATAGATCCTCAAACAACTTCGCCTTAGCTAACACATAGATATGGTTCTCTGATCCAACCTCCAATAGAGTTCCAACTGTTGATATAAATTTTTGCCTTTAACCAAAAAAATGAAGAAATACGAATCTTGAACAACACGTCTTGGTCATCTGGTTTTAAACCTCTTAACACGACTGAATTCCTAAGCCACTAGATATGCCAGATTGAACAGTGCCAAATCAACTCCCAAGCAATTTTCCACTCTGAACTTGAGCAGCTGCAGTGATGAATAAAGTGGTCCAACTTTGTAATGTTAGCCTGGTAATTAATCCCAAACCAACCGTACAAATCCTCCCATAACTTCTTGGCAATAGCACATTTGAAGAATAAATGTCAACATCTTCCTCTTCCCCTCTGCATAAGACACACAAAGCTGAATAGTTGATATTGAGAGCTCCCCTTTTGCGAAGATTGAGAGTAGTTGGGATCCTATCTTGGACCATTTTCCACGAGAAAGCGGCCACTTTGAGCGGGACTGCTTTACTCCAAATAATACTCAAATCGTACCTCTGATAATTTGGAGAATCGACAACATCGAATATAGTAGCATAAGCTGAACTAACTTAATACATCCCCGAACCAGATTTGCCCAATTTCCAGCGATCCATTTCCATCGAAAAACTCAGAAAACCAGCAACTCGGGCAATCAAGTCCTCCAACAAAGTTAGCTCCCAAACAAATAACCTTCGGCGCCACTCCCAAGTCCAACTTCTAGTACCTTCCACCCACTTAACTCTATCTGCAATAGTGCAAGAAGAGTTGCGATCAATTTTGAAGAGACGGGGATATAGCAATTTGAGGTTCGAACCACCAACCCAATTGTCCGACCAAAATCTGATGTTAGAACCATTTCCCACGACTTGGTAGCAATTGTTGTTAAACCATTCTTTAGATATTATTTCAGAAATAAGCGAGAGCCACCAATAAGACCAATTCTTCCTGGACACTTTGTTTGATTTGAACTTTTCCACACAAGCTTGCAAATCACCGTATATCGAGATAAGAACATCAGCCCACAAATTTTTGTTGTCCTTCTCGAGTAGACGCCATCCCCATTTTCCCAAAGAGCGTGATTGAAAGCTTTGAGATTTTTGATACCTAATCCACCCTTCGTTTTGGCTTTGCAAATCTTTTCCCAACTAACCCAAGCGATCTTTCTTTCAACACCTTTTCTACCACCCCATAGGAAGCGACAGTGAATTGAAGTGAGCTTTTTGATAACACATGCAGGGGCACGATTTAGAGATAAAGCATAAGTGGGAAGATTAGCTAAAACAGCCTTCGTTAGAATAATTCTTTTATATATATAAATTTCATAATAAATAAGTTATCTTTTCTAGCCCACCCCACCATTGATTCCTAGATCCGTCCCTAGCTATGCCTTTGGTAAATACTAAGGACAATTGAGGTGTTTTTAAAAACCATCAATATTAATTAACAAGGGAAAATTTATTACTCGTTAGTAGCAAGGATTCTAAAATTTCTCCTTAGTCTTGGGGTTATCAGTCTTTAATAACAAGAACGCTTGGTATGACTTGGTTATAGTAATGATAAAGAGTATCATTGAGGGTCAATCACTAAGGCTCCATTTGGATAGGGAGGATTTGAAATGAATATGGATTGACTTGAAAAATAATAAAGGTAAAAATGCATATATTTCAAATCATGAATTTTCAAGAGATGAGAGTGAAGGGAGGGAGAGAGATGGAAGGGGTAGAGAGCATAGATTTTCAATTGACATGATTTTGATGAGGATTTGAAATCCCTAAATTTTAAGCTAGACTCAAATCTAAGTATTTGTAAATTAATTTAATTCAAGTGGAGAGAGTGGTGATTTATTTGTGAAATCCACGAATTTCAAATTCATCCATCCAAATGGAGTCTAAGAGTTATTAATTGCATTGTTATTGTTTGGTTATGACATGAACAATGAGTATCGAATGGTCGGTTAGAGGGTGAGGGTTGGGGCGTATCTACATGTTCCAAAGGCCATGCACTTGCATATCCTTTTCTTTTTGACAAATTTTTTATGTATATATTATAATATTTAATTTATATATTTTTGTTTCAATTATTTTATCATTCATCAACTTATGTCCCTCTTCAATTTTAATCAATTCATATATATATGTACATATATAATTAATGATAAATTCATAACAACAAGTGTAAATAAAGAAGTTTGATATAAGTGATTATAATAAAATTTTAGTACATTATGCACCACTCAAAATTTTCGCATTACGAAATAAAATTTATCAAATCAATATTACATAGCATGGTGGTGTAGTTAGGGACGGGTCTAGCGGGGTGGCGCCCCCATTTTGATTTAGATTTTTGTGTACTATGTAAATAAATTTATATTTATACTTTAAAATCGTAATTTTTTTTCATTTCGCTCCGTTGGAATTTTATAATTTTGTCTCCCTTACTCAATAGAAAAGTGTGCCCCCTTGGGATGAAATTATGGAACTGTGGCTAGGTGTAGAAATAGAATTATCTTTTCAAACTAAACAATGAAAACGCGGACAAAATGAGCTACAATGACATTTTGAATCACTTTTAAAATATGAAAACTAAATTAAAATAAGCGTAATATTTCTTTTGATAATTTTTTTTTATTTGTAACTCTTAATATTATATGTTGGGTAATTCTAAATAAATACACGACATTTTGGTCAAATATCAATTTAATCACGACCTTCAAAATTTTTGTAATAAAGCTCAACCTTTGATATTGTTGTAAATTGATACACGTTTTTTTTCTCCGGCCGCGAAGAGCTGACATGACTCACCGAAGCATGTGTATACCTGTCAGTTAGGATGATGCATATTAAATAATATTTTTAAAATTATTTCACATAATATTACACATTTTTTAAATAAATTAAAACAAAATATAATAATTAAAAGAAGTTAAAATCTAAAAAAAATTAAAATATAAATAAAAAAAAATTATATTCATTTCATAAAATTAACCGAATCTCAATAAATAATTCACAAATTTAGTTTAAGGAGATCGACTGCAATAAGAACAACAAGTGAGGGGTTGAGGGAGTGACAATAGACAATGAGTGGATTGAATGGGGGAGAGAAACTAAGGGATTATATTTAATTTTGTTTAATTTTAGAAATATGGAAATATATTTAATTTTGAAACATTGACGGCGAGAATTAGTTTTTAAGGTTTTGGAATTTAGATTTAAATAATTTATTTTATTTTTTTAGATTTTATTTGTATTTTGTTTTTAATTCACTTTTTAAATATTTTTTATATTTATGATTTAGACATTTCATCCTACGTGTAGTCTGACATAAGAAAAATAATAGTTTCGGCGAGTCACATCGTCTCTTCACGGTAGGTGAAAAAAAACGTGTATTAATTTGCAACAACATCAAAGGTTGGGCTTTTATACAATAATTTTGAAGGTCGTGATTAAATTGATATTTGGTCTAAAGGTTGTGTATTTATTAGAATTAACCCTTATATGTTTTTAAATTATAGATTCTCTATATTTTGTTTGTGTTATTCTTTTTTTAAGATCTTGCTTTGCATTTTGAATTGTATGATTTTGATTTTTTTTTTAATTTTTTTTATAATTGTGCATACCCTCTTTAGAATCGATTCTGGATCTGCAACTAGGTGAGGGCCGGTAATTAATTGCTTACTTATATTCCAATTATTTATGTATCAAAATCAAAACTACAAAAAAACATCAATAGAAGTAATTTCTTACTCACTTCTATTACCCCCAACCAAGCGGGTCATTATTGTACTTTGTAATTTTGAATTACCAAGAACTAACACGCGCCAGAAACGACAATTCATATGAGAATAAATTAAAGTGCAAAAAGTGAAAAAGTAGATAAAAATATACATGTTATCGAGTTAAGAGTTTCGACTCCAGATATTTCTTGATAACACATATATTTTGACAATTATAATAATTGATGTATACTCGTTTACTATATTGTTATTTGGATAATCGATTCATATCTTTTGGCCAAGTTGCTGTTTTGAATTTTGATGTCTCAAGTTCAATTCCACTTTTTTTTTTTTTTTTTTTTTTGAAGGAAAAGTTCAGTTCCACTTGAGCGGGGGTTTTATCAAACTAATATATATAAACAACAGTATAACCCCCGCGCATTTGCAAATATAATTAAATTATAAATATAATAATAAATATTTTAAGAGTCAACATGTACACAATTAATTAAAAAACATATTACATATAATAATTCATACTCCCTCCGTCCCGCAATAACGTGCACAATTTCCTTTTTGATCCGTCCCGTAATAACGTGCGCATTTCATAAAATGGCAAAACACTCAAAAAATTTGCACACTCACAATATCATTATAATTGATTTAAATAATATCAATAAAGCAAGTTTTTTTAGTTTATGTGCCCAGGTAGGGGTGCACGTTATCCCAGGATGGAGAGAGTATTATTTTTAATTTAATAACTAAAATATGATTATAAATAAATTGAATCTATCAAATTAAATAATTATTTGAAATATATAATCAAAATAAAATTAATCACATAATATTATTTTTTATTACAAAAATTATATATAAATAAGTTGATTCCTAGTTAGTAAATAAATGATATGAATGGTTTAGATTAAAATTTAAAAAACAGATGGATGAGATGTAAAGAGTTTTAAGATATCATATAAAACTCTTCATAGAGGATTCACAATTAGTGTATGAGTAATTGGAGAAAAAAAAAATAGTTTCATAACTTTTCTGTAATCCGTTTTTTGTCCCAAAAAATTTAACTTCCAATTTTTGTCGTCCCATAACTTTCTCGATTGTCCAATTTTGGTCTCATTTTCATCGAAAAACGTAAAATGTTGTCTTTTTTTATCACACACAAGTCACATGTCAGTTAAAATTAGGGTTCCCGAGCTCGTAGTTGACGTGGACATTAAAAATTTATTTTTTCCTCTCTTCGGAGAAATTTTCTTGTTCTTTCTAATTTTTTAGAAAAATAAACTTTTCTTTTAACAATCAGTGTCCACATCAGATACGAGCTCGGAAACCTACATTTTTAACCGACACGTGACTTGCGCATGACTGAAAATGATAAAATTTTCTATTAATTTTTCAATAAAAATTGGACAATCGAGATAGTTAGGGTACCAAAATTAGATAGTTAAATATTTTGGGACAAAAAATAGATTACAGAAAAGTTATGGGACCAAAAAACTTTTTTTCTCAGAGTAATTGTATAAGAGATGCTGATTTTATTGGGTCTTTATTTTGTTCGTCACTTGAATTACGTTAGTTATAAAAAAGGTAAAGTCTTGTATGCATCGTATGATTAAAGTGTATTTTTAAAACGTGGATTTTTAACTTTTTAAAACGTTCCACTTGTTTATACTGAAATATTCAGCGTGTTTTACATTGAACATGTTGAATATTGTTTCAACATAAATAAATTAAATGTTTCAGAAAAATAAATTATACGTTTAAAAAATACATTTAAATTGGATGGTGCGCATGATAGCATAGAAAACTTATTCTCTGAAAATTCTTTAAAAAGAAAAAAGAAAAGAAAGAAAGAAACACTTCCGAAAACAAAAACGGAAACTTTTGCATTGGCATTAAACTTGGTTGTTACTGGTATAAACTTAATAGAGCAAGTGTCGTATATACCTTTCTTCTCTTATTTAATAACACCAATTTCACCACGGCATCTATTTTTCTTTTATTAGATATTGTTTTAAATAACAAGATACCTTCTACACGTTGATCTTCCTATAGCTAAAAGTAAAAAATATGTACACATGTATGCACTTGCTATACACATGTCAGATCTGTGGAATTTACACGATTCCTCTCGCTTCCCAGATGTAATGTTTGTTGACAAAATCTTGCATATATCACGTACGCGCATTTTTATATATTATTAGTTATTTTGACTGAAGAATTTTATTATTTTAACTGAATAATATTAATTTACCAATTAAAATTGTTTAATGAAAAAAAGGTAAATTGATATTGTTCAGTGAAAATAGTTGGTATTGTTCAGTGAAAACGACTGATACAATTTAAAAATACAGTTGAGTTGCATGGAGCACAAGAATCTTACTTATGTTTGTTTTGAATTTTAAGTGATTATGAAATTCTGATAAATAGGTGTATTTTTTGTTTGAGATTTTGAGTATGTGAGATTTAACTTTTTTTCAAATCGATGTGTAAGAGTGAATAATGGATATATATTGTATTATTTGAGTGTGATTCTAATGATTGGAAGATGTGAGTTATAATTTATAGTATAAGGAGAAATACTTTTAACGAAAATATGTGATTGTAAATTTATAAGTGTTGCGAGTGGTGGTTTTATAAGATCGGATTAAAATCCTAAAAGTAAGACCAACTTTAAATTTGTAAAAATCAAAATTTGGTTTCAAAACCCAAAATAAACACGGTTCGGATCCCTGTTTCATTTCCTATTTCATCTCATATTCCACATCTTAAATTAATGACAAGTGTAAATCTCACAATATCAATAAATATAAGAATAACATCCTAACATATATAACCAGCCATGACAAGTGTAAATCTTACAAAAATCTATTTCATGTCCGGTTTAAAGATTTAGATATCGACTTGAATGGCGACAATAGGTGACAATGGGCGTGGTTTATCGGAAATAATTCAACATATAGTTTAAATTAATCAAAAATGGTCTCATAACTTTGCCCCTAAATGGATTCAATCCCATAACGTTTTTTCATCGTCGGGTTTAGTCTCAATATCTTTGACAATGTCCAATTTAAATATCAAATACGCCAAAAATTCAAAACTACACCTTTTCGCCAATTGAATTTTGGGCTTTCTCAACAATAATATATATATATATATATATATATATATATATATATATATATATATCATTAATTTACTCATAAAATATTTTTTTATACTGTTTTAGAAAGTGATATATATGCAATACCTTAAAATTAAAAAGACACGTATCTTTTTCTTGGAAAATAGATAATTACATTTCGCGTGGTACATAACAAATTCCTTAAAACTGTCTTTGCACATGCCTTACCCTCCGACTAGTATTAAGAGCTATAAAGTATTTAAATACATAGCACGATTTCATCACACAACATCAAAACATCATGGCTCTGCTTCATTTCCTTTTAGCCCTTCCACTAATCTTCATCCTTTTTCTTATTGCAACACAAAATAAAAACCGAGCAAATAATCACCGTCGTCTACCGGGTCCAAAAAGGTCTTCCATTCATCGGCAACATCCACCAAATTGACATCTCAAATGTTTACTCCTATCTCACAAAACTCACACACCAATATGGCCCTCTCTTATCCGTCAACGTTTGTCAATCCTCAATTATCGTGATTTCTTCAGCAAGCGTAGCCAAACAGGCGTTGAAAGACAACGACGTCGTATTTTCCAGCCGGCCCCACACCACGACAGCCTTCCGATTCAGCTACGGCGGAAATGACATCATCACCGCACCGTACAGTGAGTACTGGAGAGAAATGAGGAAAATGGTGGTTCTTCATCTCTTCACTCCCCAAAAAGTCCGGTCCTTTCGCCCCGTCCGTGAGGACGAGGTGTCCCGTTTGGTCGACGAAATATCGAGAAAGGATGACGTCATCAACGTGGGGGAGATGGTGTCGTGTTTCTCTTGTAGCGTTTTGTGTAGAGTCGCGTTTGGGAAGAGGTTAGATGAAAGCGGGGGTTTTGACAGGTTTATGAAGGAATTCGCGGTAGCGATTTTTGAGACATTCTTGGAGGATTATTTTCCTTTGTTTCGTTGGGTTAATAAAATCTCTGGTGCTGCTAGTAGAGTTGATAATCTTTTCGAAGAATTCGATTCGTTTTATGAACAACTTATTGAGGAACATGTGAGTGCAAATAGGCCTGATTCGATGAAGAATGATATTCTTGCTATGTTGATTCAACTCAAGGAAGACAATTCAGCTCCGGTTAAGATTGATTGGAAGCATATCAAGGCATTACTCATGGTAATTATTTAAGCATTATATAGTTCAATAAAAATTCAATACTTCTATAACTTTTCATTTTCCAACGACTACGTGCACTGACATACTGTCTCATTCTTATTTGAACATTTGTCGATAAGGTTCATCCTAAATTTAATTGAACATTTTTATAAGTAGCGATAAAAATATTTTTTCTTTTGTCTATATCCTTGAACATCTCTAAATTACGTTTTATGTTATTATTTTTTTTACACTAAAGTCAATTTCATCTTATTTAATTTACACAAATGTCATTATTTTTACCATTTAACTAACCTCCATCAAAAAGTAAATTATATGTCTTTTAATATTAATAAACAACTCGTACATTAAAACTCATGTAAATAGTAAATATTCAAATAAGAACGGGACGGAGGGAATATATGGCAACCCGAAACATTTTGAAAAAACTGCAAATAAATTCAGGATCAGATATTATTTAATTTAATCACGTACATAGCTATTACTCCCTCCGTCCCACTATAATTGTCTCGTTTTCCTTTTATGGACGTCCCACTATAACCATCTCATTCCATAAAAGAAAAAAGTAACTCCACTACTCATAATTTTTATCCTCACTTTTCACACAATATTACAAAAAATGTCACTCACTACTCCACTCATTACTTCACATACATTTTTCCTCTCTTCCAATACTCAAAACTATCCTTCATTAATTTTATAATTTTATTATTATCCTTTAAATAAAATAACAAAAAAAATTGGACAATTACACTGGGACGGAGGGAGTATTTCTTTTTCAGTTTATTGTGTAACGTCACGTCAGTAGTAATTTCTGCTAAATAATCTAATTATAATGGCAACAATTAAAAAAGTTGTGTATTGAATTGCAAAAATTTAAAAACTCTGATAGAGCAAACTTATGTACATGTGTGTGTATATATATTTATATGCATTTATCAGTAGCTTTATTGTAAGTTCATTTCAAATTACTGGATTAGCTAATTTGAAAGAAAATTTTAAAACTGAAATCAAGTATTAAATTTTGATGCGTGTAATCTTACACCATCCAACTCAAGAATGTATTCTCTGACAGTGCAAATTATCGTATATTTGTTAATCTTTCTTCCATGTCAAAGATTATATATATATATATATATATATATATATATATATATATATATATATTCTCTCTATCCCAATTTTAACTGCATTCTTTCCACTTAAGGCGTCCCAATCTTACCTGTACATTTCCTTAAATGGAAATACTCATTTTATCACTTTATCACATAAAATACTAATAAACAACTCTTTCAATCCCCAATACTTTATAATTTTATCAATTTATCACATAAAATGCTAATAAACAACTCTTTCTACCCAACACTTTATCACTTTATTATTTTTTCTTAAACTCCGAGCACACGGTAAACCACCAAACAAGATTGGGAAGGAGGGAGTATATATATATATATATATATCTATTCAAAGGAACAAACTCTTTTTTGTACTATACTAATAGTTTAAATTATTTTTTGTCCTCTCTTAATAAAAAATTATTTTGTCTTTTTATGATATATTTACTTTTATTAAATTAATCATGCCTATCGCTTACACTAGGTCGCGTATTTGTCGCGCGATCCCACACGACTCTTTTAAATAATGATAAATATTTCATAAAACGGCAAAAAAAAGAAGTATTTTATCAAGAAAGAGCAAAATAAATTTGAACTATCAATATATGACAATTTTGCCAATTTTCTGTTTTAAAAAAGATAAATGTTGTTTTTACAGAACGTGTTCACCGCCGGAACAGATACAAGTGCAGTTACAATAATTTGGGCGATGACAGCTCTGATGAAGAAGCCGGAAGCACTAAATAAAGTGCAAAAAGAAATTAGAAGTTTGGTTGGAATGAAGAAATCAGTAGACGAAGACGATGTTCAGAAACTAAGCTATCTAAAGGCAGTCGTAAAGGAAACAATGAGACTGTATCCGGCCGTCCCGCTCGTTCCCAAACAAACCATTGGAAAATGCATCATTGAAGGCTACAATATTAAACCAAACACAATGGTGCTCGTCAACATACGGGCCATTGGTAGAGATCCCGAGTACTGGGAAAAGGCGAACGAATTCTTTCCAGAAAGATTCTTGAATACGAGCATCAATTTTAAAGGGCAGGACTTGGGGTATATCCCGTTTGGATCGGGGAGAAGAATCTGTCCTGGAATGCATCAAGGAATGGCTACTGTGGAATTGGCGCTTGCCAATCTTCTTTACGCCTTCGACTGGGAAATTCTGACGGAAAAGGACATCGACACGGATGCATCTGCTGGACTAGTCATGCATAAGAAAAACCCCCTTTGCCTCAAGGCCAAGAGTTATGTATCTAATTGATTAATCTATATATTTGTGTTTGTATAAGCTAATAGGTTTATCAACGTTTGCGAATTTTCTACTAAGTGCATTTCTGATTTTTCCTATACGTCTTTTTATACAAATTTGAAGGATTACTATAAATTTTGTACTCATTAAAGAAAGAGATTAGTTATGAAATATCTCTAACATGTATGGTATAACTTTCGTGCTACTTGTATCTGAAATCTTCCCAACAAACTATGGGAAGAGGATCCTGCGCAGTCCACGAAGCTCCTGTGCAAATAAAACGGCAGCGATTTATTGGTTGATAATATAATTAACAAGACTAAGTCTTGTATGCATTAGGTGCACCGTGCATTCCATAATTTATTTTAGAACCATGCAACTTATTGCATCTGAAATATACAACTTGTTTACATTGAACGAAGGTAACTATTAATACGTGAAAACAAATTGTATATATTTCTATGTAATAACAAGTTGCATGATTCTAAAATACATGACTATGAGGTGCACGTCGCACCTTCTGGCCCCTTGGGGCGTCACCCCCGCTCAGTTGACTTCGAAAGGCTGGAGTTATGTATTGGCGAGCATGGTTCTCCTTGGCCAGGCAGGCTTGTATCGGATGCCGAATCCTGGCGAAATGAATTATTTATGGAGCCTGGTTGCCCAGAAGGGCCATGAGAGCCACTATGCGGTTAGTGCATGACATTGTAAATAAGGTGAAGAACTGACATGTCCGCTGGTGGTTCGTTGGCGGACCACGACGAGCCGGACACCGTCCATGCTATTTCTATTTCGAGATCGCACTATTCGTAAGTATCCTCAGCTCGTGTTTGAGAAAATTAGTATTGATCTAATTTGTTCTTCTTTTCGCACGCCTCCGTGCCGACTAGGAGGGCGAGTTGAATTGAGATTTTGAGCAGGCCCTAAAGTTAGTGCGCGATTATTGTTAGTGTCCTAGACACAATCCTATTGTAAGGACATATGCTAAGATAATATTCAGTACTGGTTTTAATATTATTGTTTATTTAACATTAAATATATGGCATTATACTTGTTTGAATATTATGTTTGGTTGTTTGCGCATTTATTCCTATTTGTGTTCCCATGAGTCATTGTTGTCATTGAGGTGGTGAGAACTCAGATGACTTAAGCATGATTCTCAAATAGCCCCAATCAAGGATCATCAAGAATGTGAGGGTCGATGGGTCACACAACAAATAACAGTTATTTACTGATTATAGTTGATTGATTAAATATTATATTGGATATTAATATTTAATTTATGAATAATATAATAATAATTATATTTATAATTATTCTTATTATTATTATTTAATTAAATTAGATTTAATTAAATAGGATTCCCAATAATAATATATGGAATATTATTGTAGGATTTGATATATATGAAAATCAAATCCATAGGATTTGATATATATAGAAATTGAATCCGTAGAGATTTATGTATAAGTGAATTAAATTTATGGGATTTAATTTGCAAGATTATGAATATTATTTCCTAATAAGGTTAGCTTAAGATTTAAGTTGTGTCTCCCCTATATATGTGAGTCATTGGGAATTCATAATATAAGACTTCATATTTCTCCATACAATCTCTAGTTAGAATTTTCCTAGCAAATTCATCTCGGGATTCAACACGACGGCGAATGCATGCGAATTGGTAAATGATTGTTACGTGGATACCATAGTGGAGGAATCCGTGTGTGCAATTATTGTAAGAATTACATTTTACGTTTACCCATAATTTAATTATGCAATTATATATTAGTTGTTGATGAACTGTTTTAATTACTGCTGCACATGTATTACGTGTTTACGTGCCTCTATATTCCAACAATTATCCCCTGGAATTCTGCAACGTCAACCTCTTCAACAACCAATCCAAAAGGTTGTGGGCCGGCCTGTAGACCTTTCCTCGCCCCCTGAATTTTCCACGTGAGTTGTGTTCGCCGATAATTTTCTTTGTTTATAATTGTATAGACTTGCTCTTATTCGAACATTTCGTCTTCGCAGTTGACACTTTCCGCTCCAGGCTAAAGCTCCTACTGCAGCCGAGATGGCCTCTCGTTGCAATCTAGCTTTAGCCTTTTCTTGTCGTGATTCCACCGCTCGGGACGCCCCTACTCGCACCGACCTTATTCGAGACTCTCGCTCTTCCATGGCCGACAAGGGGAAAAAAGCCTGCGTCAAGTCTTCGATTGGTCAGGAGTCCCGATCGCCGCCGAGGAAGCAGACTCGGAGAGGTGGCTCTTCTCAGGGCTCGGCCCACGCCGAAAGGACGAGCATTTTGACCGCTCGCTCGACTCCGTCTGGGCCGAGCCCGATGCCAGGCCCCGCCGTGCTTAATAAGGGCCATGAAAATTTCAGCCCGTTTGGAGGCAATCCTAGATGGCCCGGCCCGTTTGGGTCGCGGGTTTTGGTGGGGAAGGGGCGGACCGGCCCGCCTCATAACTTTTTTTTTCAATTTATTTTTGTTTTACATTTTTATTATACATTTAACAATTACTCCAAAGTCTTTTACAACGAACATATAATTTAACTTTCATAAACATATAATTTAATTTACAACCAAAGGGGATATTATGTAAACTTTATGTTTATGAATGATAAATTTAATTTGTAAAAGACTATATATATTTGCGGTTAATGAGTGACAAACTTCAAAGTGTAAAAAGTTTTATTTGCGGTTAATGAGTGACAAACTTTATTTGTGAGTAAAAAATACCAACATAAATTGTTTGATTATATTTAATTTTGATGAGTTTAATATATTAGAGCTTTTAAAATATATAATTCTAATTTTAAAAAATAAAAATATATATATTAAAAAAATACTGGGTTAGCAAACACAGAAAGACTTCTGAAAACAAAACAAGAACTTACAAAATGAGACATTAAAAAGTAGTTGTTAATTATTCCCCAAAAAACATAATACCCTTGGGTATAAACTTAAGTATTCATTTTCATTACAACAATTTCATCACGGCATCTATTTTGCTTTTCTTAGATGATGTTTTAAAATAACACGATACCTTCTACACGTATCACATGGAATGTTGTTTTAATCAATGCTAAAATTTATGTGAGATTGCCTCGCCGAATGAGTCCATTGCGACGAGTAAAAAATTATCACATTTTAAATAAATTAGAGTATCGATCACTTGTGTTTCTCTATAAAAAAATATTTTTTTCATTAGAATGTGATATAGTAGACCTTCGAGTTTGAATCACAATTGGTGATCCCATAAATTTAACTTCAAATAGATTTAATCTCATAAAAAAAAAATTATTGTCGATTTAGTCCCAATTAATAACTTTGACAATATATATCCAATTTTATATCCAATTTCGGTCGGAAAATTTAAAACAGCGTTGTTTTGTCGTTTCAAGTTGGGGGTTTACGGCGGATGCTGTGACGGGACTGTAACGTGTATTTTTTTTTTTTAACAACTGAAATTTTAGGCATATAATTAAAAAACATTAAAAAAAACTTAAAATTAAATCAGAATTGACAGCAAGAATTAGTCAAACATATTAAAAAATACATGTGATAGTCCAGTCACACCATCCGCCGAAAAGCTTCAAATTGAAATGGCAAAACGACTTCGTTTTTTGAATTTTTCGGAATTTATTAAATTGGACATTGTCAAAGTTATTGAGACTAAATCGGCGACAAAAAAATTTATGGGAATAAATTTATTTGAAACTAAAATTACAGGACCATTTGTGATTCAAACTCTAAACCTTCGAAAGTTTACTTTAAAAAAAATAGAGTTGATAATTATTTTTCATCAATCATACGAAACACATTCTATAGGATAGTTTCACACAACATTTGCCCTTCAACTACCCTATCAACAACACTACATGCTTAAGTACATAGCAGCACCCCATGCATCAAAGAACATCACATATCTTTTCATTAATTCCCACATGATGCCTTTGCTTCATTTCCTCATAGCTCTTCCATTAATTTCCATCTTTTTTCTTATCACTTTGAAAAACAAAAACCGAGCAAATAATCATCGCCGTCTACCGGGTCCAAAAGGGCTTCCATTCATCGGCAACATCCACCAAATTGACATCTCGAATGTTTACTCCTATCTTACAAAACTCTCACACCAATATGGCCCACTCCTATCCCTAAAACTTTGTCAATCCTCAATTATCGTGATTTCTTCATCAAGCGTAGCCAAACAGGCGTTGAAAGACAACGACGTCGCTTTCTCCGGCCGGCCCCACACCACGACAGCCTTCCGATTAAGCTACGGCGGAAACGACATCATCACCGCACCGTACAGTGAGTACTGGAGGGAGATGAGAAAAATGGTGGTTCTTCATCTCTTCACTGCCCAAAAAGTCAGATCCTTTCGCCTCGTCCGTGAGGACGAGTGTCCCGTTTGATCAACGAAATAGATGACGTCATCAACGTGGGCGAGATGGTGTCGTGTTTTTCTTGTAGCGTTTTGTGTAGTGTCGCGTTTGGGAAGAGGTTGGATGAAAGCGGAGGGCTTGACAAGATTATGAAGGAATTCGTGGTAGCGATTTTTGAGACGTTCTTGGAAGATTATTTTCGTTTATTTCGTTGGGTTAATAAAATATGTGGTGCGGCTAATAGAGTTGATCATCTTTTCAAGGAATTGGATTCGCTTTATGAGAAACTTATTGAGGAACATGTGAGTGCAAATAGGCCTGATTCGATGAAGAATGACATTCTTGGTATGCTGATTCAACTCAAGGAAGACAATTCAGCTCCGGTTAAGATTGATTGGAAGCATATCAAGGCACTACTTATGGTAATTCTATACTTTTATACGTTTTCTGGTATTTAAACCAAAATCGTCCCATAACTTTGCACTTTTATTGAAATGGTCTCATAATTATCAATTTTTTCAATTTAATCCTACAGGTATTCAATTTGATCCAATTTAGTCACAAATTGTCGGAGGTCACTCAAATTGTCTAAAACGACGTCGTTTTGGATATGTGTCTTACATATTCCGGTTAAAATTAGCCTACACACGCCCAAAACGACATCGTATTAGGAAATTTTGAGCGACATCCGGCGGTTTGAGACTAAATTGGATCAAATTGAATATATATGAGACTAAATTGGAAAAGTTAATAATTATAAGACCATTTCAATAAAGGTGCAAAGTTGTGAGACTATTTTAGTTTAATTCCCATGTTTTCTTCACCACAGTTTTCCTAAAACTACACTGACGTGGCACTCGGAAATAACACACTTTGAAAAAACTACATATAAATTTGCGACATGATATTAAATTATTTATTTAAGATTATGTACTTTTATTTCTTTTTCAATTTCATATATATATTGTCACAACAACATTATTTGCTGCAAAATTGTCCCCTGATAAAATTGCAACACAATTAAATTTGGGCAATGACAGCTCTGGTTAAGAAGCCTAGTGCACTTATCAAAGTGCAAAATGAAATTAGAAGTTTGGTCGGAAGGAAGAAATCAGTGGACGAAGACGATGTGGAGAAACTAAGCTATCTAAAGGCAGTCGTACGGGAAACAATGAGACTGTATCCGGCCGTCCCACTCGTGCCCAAACAAACCATTGGAAAATGCATCATTGAAGGCTACAATATTAAACCAAACTCAATGGTGCTAATCAACATTTGGGCTATCGGTAGAGATCCCGACTACGCCAATGAATTCTTTCCAGAAAGATTTTTAAATACGAGCATCAATTTTAAAGGCCAAAACTTGGGGTACATTCCGTTTGGAGCAGGCAGAAGAATCTGCCCTGGAATGCATCAAGGAGTGGCAACAGTTGAACTGGCGCTAGCCAATCTTCTCTATGCCTTCGACTGGGAACTGCCATGTGGAATGACGGAAAAGGACATTGATACGGATGCATCGGCCGGACTAGTCATGCATAAAAAAAACCCATTATGCCTCAACGCCAAGAGTTATATATGTAATTAACTAATTGCTATCTATCTACACTATATCTATATATTGATCTGTCTGTTTGTATAAGGTAGGGTCTATCCAAACGCTTGAGATTATCAGTATATTCATAGTTCAAACTCTTTTTTGTTATATCCTTGATTAAAAAACCTTTTTTTACTTATAAGAAATATTTATACCCTTACTACATCAATCACTACAAAAGAATGAAGAATTTCCTACAAAAATTTTTAAATGACTACGAGATTTTCCTACAAAAATAATTTGGTCCTTAAAAAGTGAGGATTCCCTACGATTTGCCTACCAATTTTAAGAATAATTTTTGAAAAAAATACCTACACAAATAATTTCCTAGATAAATAAATTTTCTACGAGCAATCTACCTATACATTTGTTGGAGAAATAATGGTTGTTTTCTAACATGGCGTAACCATACCATGAGTATTTCGGTATGTAATGGCCATGGCCTTATGGCCGATTGAGCGTGGCTCATCTGGTTCCCGATTAATTGCTAATGGGCTTGTTGGGGTCCTCAAGTTAAACTTGGGCCATTTGTTTTATATTGTTATGAGCAAAGAAGGCATTATTAATCAAAATCAGCCATTAGATGGGCTTCGGGCTTCGGCTGTATGATTGGGTCAAAGATTAATGATGAGCCATTAATTATAGAGCTATCTAATTTAATGGGCCATATTGATATTTGGTGTTGGATCAAATAAGTTAATAATGGGTCGGTCACATTTTCTTGGTGTGCTTGAAGGTACAAATTGTGATTTGGATTTAATCCAATTAACTGGGCTATAATGATGCCTATTCAATGGGCTACCATCTTATCAATTTGATTGATAATGGGCTGCATTTAATAAGTGGCCTTCGATTTAGGGCTGAAATAAATCTGGCCCTGTTGGTTAATGACCAAGTTGGTCATTTGGGATGATTGTCCTTGTGACCAATAAATATGGTCATTGAATATATTTATATTATGGGCCTTATGATTTTTAATTGATTGATCCATTGGGTCAAAAGGACCATGTTGGAAGCTGGTTAAATTTCTTGGGCCAAATTCGTTGGAATTTGTCATGTGGAATTTTGGACCAGATAATTTTATGGACTAATTTATCTAATAATACACGAAGTATTATAAATTTTATTCCATAATTTGGATCACATAATTATTGATATCAAGTTAAATTTTGATGTTGGGATCAAACATTTTGCGCTTGAAAGAACAAATTGTGAATTGAATTTAATTCAATTGACTCGTATAATTTGCTTGGGAGTTATTCACGAGAAAATGGTGGCAATTAAGGCCTCATTTAAAAAGTGTGCTTTGAGAGTACAAATTGGGGATTAAGATTTAATCCAAAAGAATTGTTGACTCGTATAATTCAATAAAGAATTATTTAAGAGCACAAATTGTGGATTAAGATTTAATCCAAGAGAATTGTTGACTCCTATAATTCAATGAAGATTTAGATAAGAGTCAAATGTGGCATTACGGAACCACTTGAAATTGAATTTAATTTTGGTACTTTGACCATTATTAAATCAAAATTGAATTTGTTGGGACTCACAAAATTACAAATTTTAAGGTCTAACAAAGAATTTGAATATGAATTCAAAACCTTTGGTTTTCCAATTCATTTTGAGATTGTGTCAAAATTAATATTTTAGAATATTAATGAAAGGAACACTACTCCTCTAGATTTAATTCACACTAAAGTATGTGATTTAAAATTTGTGCAAACTAGAGGTGAAAAAAAAATATTCTTATTACTTTTATTGATGATAGCACAAGATTCTGCTACGTTTATCTTTTACGAAACAAAGATGAAGTTGTAGAGGCTTTTAAGCTTTATAAAAATAAAGTAGAGAATCAGTTGAATACTCGAATTAAAGCAATTCGTTGTGATAGAGGTGGAGAGTACGTAGCTCCGTTTGAATAGTTATGTGTTGAGTCGGGCATTATACATCAAATGACAGCTTCATACTCACCTCACTCGAATGGTGTTGCGGAAAGGAAAAATCGAACACTAAAAGAGATGAAGAACGCGATGTTGATCAGTTAGGGTTTGCCTGAACATGTGGGGGGAAGCTATTCTGTCAGCTAACCACATTTTAAATAAGATTTCATTTATATTTCAAACTAAGGATAAGACTCCTTATGAGATGTGGAAAAAACGCAAACCAACTTACAAATACCTCAATGTGTGGGGGTGTTTGGCTAAGATTGAAGTGTCAACTCCAAAACAAGTGAGAATTGGACCTAAAATGGTCGATTGCATCTTTATAGGATCGCGCCAATAAAAGAGTGCTTATCGATTCTTGATTCACAAATCAGAGATACTCGATATGATAGAAGACACTACGATAGAATCAAGAAATGTCGTATTCTTTGAAAATGTCTTCCCTTGTAAGGCTAAAGAAGAAGTGAGTACAAACAAACGAACCCACGAAGAATCAAATGATACTGCAAGTCCTTCCACTCAAAAGAGAAAGAACCAACCAAGACGCAATAAAAAGCTAGAATTGATAAGACTTATGGTCCGACTTCATCACTTACGTATTGGAAGACGAACTTCGCTCTGGAAGGAAGCTATTAATAGCAAATATGATTAAATTTTGCAAAATCACACGTGGGAGTTGGTTGACCTCCCCAAAGGTTGCAAGACCTTAGGATGTAAGTGGATCCTTAAAAGAAAATATAAAGCAGATGGATCAGTTGAAAAGTATAAAGCCCGTTTGGTTGCAAAGGGTTTTAAACAAAAGGAAGGGTACGATTTCTTTGACACCTATTCACTTGTTACGAGGATTACATCCATTCGTGTACTTATAGCGATTGATGCTTTGCACAATCTTGAAATATATCAAATGGATGTAAAGATTGTGTTTCTTAATGGTGAGATAGATGTTGAAATCTACATGGATCAACCTGAGGGTTACATTACACCGAAAAACGAAAAAGTGTGTAAACTTCGTTCGATCACTGTATGGACTTAAACAAGCTCCAAAGCAGTGGCACTTGAAGTTTGACAAAATTATGTTGTCAAATGGGTTTCGAATTAACGAATGTGACAAGTGTGTTTATGTGAAGAAAATACCAAATGGGTTTGTTATCGTATGTTTATATGTCGATGACATGTTAATCATGGGTAACAATCACAATGTCATCGTTAATACGAAAAACATGTTAAATAAAAATTTTGATATGAAAGACATGAGATTAGCAAATGTGATTCTAGGAATCAAAATTGAGAGAACATCAAATGGAATCTCTTTGACACAATCTCATTACGTTGAGAAAGTGTTGAAGAAATTCAATGCATTGATGATCCACATGCTAAAACACCTCTGGAACACAATGCTCAACTAAAGAAGACATAGGAGAACATGTGGCTCAGTTGGAATATGCAAGGATCATTGGAAACATGATGTACATTATGAATTGCACACGTTCTGATCTTGCATACTCAAGAACAAAAGGTAGTAGGTACACGAGCAATGCAAGTCGCGAACATTGGAAAGCTCTTAAAAGGGTCTTGATATACTTAAAGTATACCCTTGACCTTGGGCTACACTATACGAGACATCGAGATGTACTTGAAGGGTGCAAAGATGCTAATTGGATATCCGATACAAAAAGACTCGTTTTCCACTAGTGGATATGTCTTCACTATTGGAGGAGCAGTTGTATCGTGAAAATCCACAAAACAGATGTGTATTGCCCATTCCACAATGGAATCAGAGTTCATCGCCTTAGACCAAGCTGGTAAAGAAGTTGAATGGCTTCGTAATTTTCTGGAGGATATTCCTTGTTGGAACAAATCGGTACCATCGGTACTGGTACATTGTGACTATCAAGCTGCTATAGGTAGAGCTTCGAGCAGTATGTATAACGGAAAGTCGAGACATATTAAGTAAATCGACATAACTCCGATTAGACATTTGATCTCAATTGAGTTATAACTATTGACTTTGTAAAGTCAAAGGATAACATAAGCGGATCTGCTCACAAAAGAGCATATCCGAGATCAAATGAATAAGCTGATAGAGGGAATGGGTCTGAAATCCACAAAGAAAACGGAAACAGTGGAAACCCAACCATGATGACTGGAAATCCCAAGAACTTGGTTCAAAAGGGAAAACTAAACTATGAATGTTAGTTGTACAACACTTGAAAATCATGACCATTCCTGACAGCACAGTGTCAATTCACTACAAAAAAGACGGGGTTTAGCGACGGAAAAAACCGTCGCTAACGACATTAGCGAGGAAAAAAATCCGTCGTTGAATCGAGGGTCGCTAACCGTAGCGACGGTTTTTTGTGACCGTCGCTGATTAGTTTTGATTCATTTAAGTTACAATATGGAAATCAAAATTTTAAAGATAATAGGATCAAAATTAAAAATAATAATAATATTATTATACGAAAAAATATTCATTTTTCCTAAAAGTATGGGAACTGGGCTCTGAAAGCAAAATGAAAGTCCTAATGAAAAGTGTGAAAGTTATTTTTGAGGTAACTCAATGACTTTACAGACCCATTTTTCAAAAATATTAATGGAATAAAAGACAATTATAATAGAATTTTTTTTAATAAAATATAATATCACTTTTATTTTAAAATGAATCACTTTTTAATTTATAATAGGGTTAACATCAATTTTCAACTTATACTATTTTTCTTTAATCAAATATATTTGCAGATATAAAATTTATAAGTATGTATTAATCAACTATTACATTTAAATGAATATAATAAATTTTAAAATAAAAAATTTAAAATTAAGGATATGTGGTGAATAAAATTGAATTACTCCTCCGTCACAGGATAATATGTTGTTTGGAAATTTATAATTTTGATTAAAGTTTCAAAAACACATATAATATAGGACCAGTCGAACATGTTAGTCGACTGATGAATCAGATAGGAAACCAACTGATGTGCTTTTGAGATAGGTCATATATTGAGGGGGGACTCAATATATCAGAATAGTCAAGTGAAGACAAGAAGATTCGAAGATCAGAAGACTGCTGAAGACCAGACGACCTATCTTTATGAGATATCAGTAGAGTCCTAAGATTGTTGCTAAGTCAATCTTATATCAGACTTCAGATCAGATCAGTTGAGGTATTGATCTGATGCTCAATTTGATTTTTTAGAAAAAATTCGCTTGACCCGATTCGATCAACGCAAAATTCACGATTTTTTATCTCCGTTCCAATTAAACCATATTGTAAGTGAAATATTTTATAGAAAAGTCTCTCGTACAATTTTGAGTGTAAAATCATCGCACTGCTTTTTTCTTTTCTTTTTATTTTTATCTTTAAAAATAACTGTATTGTTAATAAATTAATTTTAATACTTTATAATAAAATGAATAATACTTAGAATAATCAGTTTAGTTCTTCCTAGAGCAAATCCCACATTTCACCTCGAAACTAGGAACTGTTGTTCATAAGTCCCTGCAAATCGCAAAATGCCCTGTAAATGACAAATTTGAACATGCAAGTTTGATTCTATAAATGATGTCAAATATAAAACAAACTAAGGAGACAAATAATATTGTCATATTATACATATTACTTTTTTGCCTGCGCGACGCACGGGATTGCTGTAGTTTTATTTTTAAATAAATGTAGAAACATCATAAATTTTGTCTTTTTAATTTGCAACAATTTTTTTTTCGTTGATTAATGATGACAATTATAGAATATCAGTATACATATAACACAGTCTTACTAATTTCGTGTATGAATGAGATTGTATGGCAAGCTTGGAGAAAATAATATTCTCTATGTCCATGAATTTTATTCCCATCTTTTTGGGCATATGATTTAAGAAAAAAATAGATAAAGTAAGGGTATTATGGGGTATTGTGGGGTCTACTTATAGATAAAGTGGTTGTTTGTGAGTAAAGTACAATGATAATTGAAGTAATTAAGTGGTAGTTGGAGAATAAAGATAAAATGTTTGTTTCCATAAAATGTATGAAAATATATTTGGTGGACAAACAAATAAAAAAATGGGAATAGATTTGGTGGACGGAGGCAGAACTATCATATTTACTACCTTAACCTTCAAGAGCAAAAACAGATAACTAATATTTATGATACACCTTTTATCTTTTCTTTAAAAATAATTAATATAATTTTGTATTTATTAATTATGAATCACCCCAACTCATATAAATCTCATACTTTAAAATTCTGCAATTCTATGAAGAGATAATTATTGTATAATATTTCATCTTCAAAATTTATTTCATTTGTTTTTCTTCAATAATCTCTATCTTTTAATTTTATGATTTTGGATTATTTATAATATAATTTTTAATCTCACCATTTATTTTCAAATTTAATATGCATATCATTCAATTTTTCTATGTTATTTTTTGGGATTTTTCACAGACTACGTCCTCTTTGATCAATTATTCTTCTTTCTTCAGATACATTATATTAAGAGAAGGTCTTGTGTGAAATATTGCACACTAGTGTTATGTGCAATACAACATAAATAAGGCAAAAATGGTCCATATTGTTGGGATACGTTATGTCAGGATCTATCGGGATGACCTCATAAACACAAATTTAAATTACCGATTATTACTAGTATGAATTAACCTACGTGAATTCATATAATAATCAATCCAACAACAACATGCAAACAATAATTCACGTAAAAGGCCCTAGCATGCAGAATTTTTTGGAGTTTACGTAAACATACCCGTTGGAGAGACAATCTGAGACAGGTAGGATCAGGTATCTGGCTACCAACCAAAAGTCCTTCTCAAGTATTCACAAGTTCTTGCTCAACAACCTTGGTGGAAGGTTCTCCAATGAACAATTATAAAAACAAAGGAAAAATAAATGAATTGTTGCACCACCTTTGTGGATTTCTAATTTTTCCAACTCATGGAACTGCATTGGGGATGAAAAATTCATCCCCTATTTATAATAGAGGGGTGGTCGAAAATTAGGGCCTAATTAGGGTTAGGAAATATCTTTTCTTGATCTCCAAGAAATCTTGAATATATCCCATATATTCTTCTTTCCATGTGTAATTTTCCACAAAAATCTCACACCCTTGTTTAGCTATTATTTTCAAAAATAATTAGGAGATTTGCAAGATTGGATCTTTCTTGAATTTATGAGATATTCTTGTATTCCAAGAATACATATCTTTCTCCATAAAATCTTTCCAAGAAAATCTTTCTTCCTTCTTATTTCTCTATTTTTTGAAAAATACACTTAAAGAAACCAAGTGAGAGATTTCTTGAATTTATGGGATAATCTTGTATTCCAAGAATGTTTATCTCCTTTCCATAAAATATTTTCCAAAAAGATCCTTCTCCCTCTTTTCTTTAATAATTTCGAAAAAAAACAAGGAAAAATAGCAACAAAATATTTAATTTATTTTATACACCTTTTCATTTAATGGACTTTAATTTGGGCTACTTGAGGGGCCTTTAGGAGAATTAAGATGGACTTCACAATGAGCTTCTGAATTCCAATATTGAGCCTCAATATAATTCAGCCCATTAATATTAATTAATTCCACTATATAATTAATATTGTACTATCCATCTCAACCCATATTACGGTAATATGGCTCCGGGTTATTATTTCTCGTGTTTAAGATTATTTTGTCCATTAATTAATTAAGCCACTGAAAATTTTTATATTAATTAATATATTTATCCTTGGAGTAAGGACAACTCAACATTATTATTTATACCGAAAAATTAATTCCACTTGCAAGATTTGGTATGATAAAGGTTCTGAGCCCACCAAGGGGACTAAACATGCAAGACTCTCCAAGCACACGATTCACTGTATTAGTTTAGCAACTGTCATGTAATTAATATTATTTCCCAAGATATAGGGTATCGAAGTCGCAGTGACTCTCTTCCCATTATAAGTCAAAGCAATAATTACTAATCGCACGCAGTCCTTATTAAGTGACAGAGATTAAGAAATCAACAACCACTGAGGTGTAACTCTTCATCTCATAAGTCAGTTCGAATAAGTTTATCCTCTTTGTAGGTCCGCTTCAGCGCATCAAATGCACTAGTGTAATCTCTTGATCAAGACAAGTCAATCTGAGCCTTACACATCAACTTCTACCAATAGATTGTTCAGATTTATCTAAGTTGTGAAACATGCACTTGTTTACAAGGAACTGTTAACGTGATCTTCTGTGATCTGGTATCACCACGTTAACTACAATGTAACACGTGTTATTCTATGAACGGTTTGCAATAAATATATATAACATTCAATCATATTTAAAGCAACAGTGATAAATAATTTATTTCAATAAATAAGTGTTTAATACATAGGTTATACAAAGTAAAAGCATACTTTCACGTATAACCCCAACACATATATTGAGAATGTCTGATTTATTGTCTAGGGTTCAATTAAGATCTTTAGTTTGACTAATCGCTCGATATATGAGGGCCTATGGATCACACAACAAGTAGTTCCCTTTTACGGATTATAGTTGGTTGATTAAATGTTAAATTGGATTTAATATTTAATTTATGGAGAATTAATTAATAATAGATTAATTTGAAATTAATTATTATTAATATTTAATTTAATTAAATAAGAATTCTCAATAATAATATATGGAATATTATTGTAGAATTTAATATATATGGAATCAAATCCGTAGAGATTTGATATACATGGGAATTAAATCCGTAGAGATTTTATATGTGGGAAATAAATCTAAGAGATTTATTTAAATAAAGATTAGGGATTTTATTTCCCAGTCAGGTTAGCTTAAAATTTAATTTGGATCTCTCCTATATATATGAGCTCTTGGGAATTCATAAAAAAAAAGTTAGTTCAAATTCTCTCCATAAAATCTAGAGTTAAAATTTTCCTAGCAAATTCATCTCGGGATTCAACGCTGACAAATCAGTGCAAGTCTGTGAACGGGGATTACGTGGATACCATAGTAGAGAAATATATGTATGATTTACTGTAAGGTTTCTCTTTATGTTTACACGTATTTAATTATGCAATTATATGTTCATTGTTGGTGAACTGTTTAACTTCGCTGCGCATGTATTAAGTGTTTACGTGCCTCTAAAATCCAACAATTTTTCTTCATAGGGTAATACTTTTTGTTCATGTAGTAACACATAAAAACAACTTGAAAAAAAAAAATTGGACTGACGATTTTTTTCGCGCATGTACTGGTTTTTGTTCGTGTCTATGTTGCATAGGTGCGGGGTGCGGGTGCGATAAGATACAGATACGGGGATACGGATTTTCAAAAAAAACTAAGGTGTGATACGGCAAGGATATGTTTGTTTATTTATATTTTATTATATATAACACCTTTAAAATATATGAAAATTTTAAAATTAATATATCAAATGTATGTAATTTATATAAAACTTAAGCATTTTTAATAATTTAATGTAATTAAGTAACAAAATATTAATTCAAATAACATCAGTTAAATACATAAGTTATACTAAGGAATTCAATAAAAAAAACAAGTGATATATTTTCAATTTAAATTATATTACATAATAGTGTTCAATTCAAATAATACATTTAGTACTTAATAACATGATCATATAGAGTTTTAGTCTTGAAAAATTGCAAAAATAAACAAAAAAAAAAATGAATTTTTTTTTCTAAAAAACAACTTCTCACGCACCCTTCCCACACCGAATACGTGTATCCAGTATATCGGATACCCGTATCCTTTTTTTTTTAAAATTATTCACGGATTCGCCACGTGGCCAATTCAGTGCGAATTTCAAGCGAATCACACCCGCACCCGCACCCTAAAAGTATCTGATGCGATGTGGTGGGTTTTTTAAAAGAATTCGTGAATCATAGGTTCATGTAGTAACATTCTTTTGATGAATCTACGACCAAATACACTAACAATAGACCAAAATCATTAGACTACAACACTATTTGATAAAAATGTCCTTGCATTAATATGTAATAGGTAAATATAATGCGACCCGCCTAACCCCGCCGATCGCCCGCCCACCCGACCGATCCGATCCGCCTCCGCCATATGACCCATGAAGTTTTTATTTAATTTGTCTTAAATGTGGTGTATTAATGTACATACCACTATTGTTCAATATATTTCATAAGAGTCCTACTCATTAATATGCACAAATTGACCATAGAGATGAATAAATGATAAAGATGTCACTTTGCACATATAATTATTATTTAATGATTTATTTTTATTCGTGTGAAATCACTACAAAAAAGTTAGAGACTTACCTACGAATTCTTTTAACATGTCTGCGGAATTTTCAACAAAAATAATTTCATCTTCAATTAATGAGGATGACATACAATTTGTTTATTTTTTTTTATCATATAGATAATTTCATTCCTCAAATTATCTATAAATAATTTGTCTAAATTTTTTTATAGGCTATTTCTAGATTACATATATAATTTTCTATAGAAATGTAATTTCCTGAAAAATTATTTGTGGAGGTAGTTTATTTACCTGTGAAAATTACAAATGTGTGGACAATTTATTTGTAAATAATTTATTTGTCTATTAAAATTATAGAAATTTGTAGTCAAACCTCACTATTTAAGGATCAAATTGTATTTATTGGGAAAATTCATAGCCATTTGAAAAGTTCCATAGCCAATTTTTTATTTTCTTGTAGTGAACTCCTTAAACGAAAAAAATTAATGAGATGGGGAGGAGTATTAATTGGATGCTTGGTTGGAATTCAAACCTTGGAAGGTTTCAAAGTGGATCAAGAATGTGAATCAAAATCATAGTATGTGTTTAAAATTACACTACTATAATTAACTTTGTGTCCCAAAATTAAGGAATCCAAATATCTCAATTGAGAAATATGGGTATAATTCCTTACACTTTCCTTTCAATTCCTTACAATTTTATCAAGCATTCACGCCTATTTGAAAGTAATAAAATAGGATGATATGATTATAACGTCAAGTAAGGAATTGTCATGTTCCTTAACAAGGATGTGGTGCAGACAAAAGCACTGGCCCGGACGGTTTCAACTTCCGTTTTATTCAAAAGGTGTGGCCTTTCATCAAGGAAGACGTAATCCGGGTTGTTCGTGAGTTTGCTACTAATGGAAAACTGGTAAAGGGGAGCAATGCATCTTTCATCACTCTCATCCCTAAAAAGAACAATCCCACCAGTTTTGAAGATTTCAGACCTATCTATTTGGTTGGTTGTTCTTACAAAATAATCTCAAGTTGTTGGCTAACGCAATTAGGGAGGTCATTGAGAAGGTCATTTCCTAATGGATCAATTGCGTTTTAAAAAAAAAGACAGCTTATGGATGGAGTTGTTATTCTTATTGAAGTTATCGAAGAAATTCGCCAAAGGAAAATTGAGGCCACTATTTTCAAAGCTGGTTTCGCAAAAGCTTACGACTCAATCAGATGGGAGTTTCTTGATGATATAATGGGTAAGATGAATTTTTATTCTAAGTGGAGAGGATGGATTAGAGAATGCCTTTCGTCAGCTTCAATATCGATCCTAATCAACTGAAGCCCTACCGATGAATTCCTACCTATGAAGGGCCTTCGACAAGGAGATCCAATCTCTCCTTTTCTCTTTCTTATAGCAGTTGAAGGAGTCAGAGCTATTAGTAGAAGAGCTACGGAGCTGAATATGTACAAACCTGTGAAAATTGGCTCCAGATCTGTGGAGGTTGGAATCCTTCAATTCGCGGACGACACACTGTTTATAGGGGAAGGCGAGTGGAGTAATATCCTGACTTTGAAAGCTACGCTAAGATGGATCGAGATAATGTCCGGCTTGGTGATCAATTTCTCTAAGAGTGTCTTGTACGTGTTTAATAAAGATGAAGGTTAGGCAACTGAAGCTGCAAAACTTTGCAATTGTGCTCTCGGGAGTACTCCTTTTAAGTACATGGGTGTTACTATTGGGACTTCGAGTAAAGATATGAGAGTGTGGGAACCGGTTATTTCAAAATTCAAGAAGAGGTTAAATATGTGGAAAATCAAAAATCTGTCAATCGCGGGTAGAGTTGCGCTTATTAATGTTGTGTTGAACTCTCTTCCTTCCTTTCTTTTCTCCATTTACCGTGCACCAAAGAAAATCCTTAACATCCTTACCCACCTTCAACGTCGTTCCCTTAGGGGTGAGATAGGTGAGAAAACTAAGATTAAATGGGTTAAGTGGGAGAGAGTGTGCGAGAGTAAAGAGAGTGGAGGTCTTGGTATTAAATATCTTGATTATTTTAATTGTGCTCTATTAGGTAAATGGCATTGGAGGTTCCTAAATGAAGAAAATCATTTGTGGCATAAAGTGTTGGTTTCAAAATATGGGGAAGATTCAATTTTTGGGAAGGGGGGGAGCTTCTCGGGAAGGGGTAGAGTGAGGTCTAATATGTCTAAATGGTTGAGAGATATTTTGAACATTGAGGGGAAAAGTGTAGAGATGTGGGTGAGTGAGAATCTAAATAGAATATTGGGGGGCGGCGAGGGCATTAATTTTTGGGGGGATATTTGGTGTGGGGATCAAGCATTGTGTGAGAGATTCCCGAGATTATTTTTGTTGTCGAGTGAAAAAGGAAAAAATATTAGAGAGCTAGGGCACTGGGGGGAGGGGGGAGAGTGGATTTGGGAACTAAGATGGAGGAGAGATTTTTTTGAGTGGGAGAGGGAGTCTTTTAGTAGTTTAATGTTGTCTATTAACAGGATTAAACCAAAAGAAGGCATCAAAGATGGATGGAATTGGAAACTCGAAGAGGACGACATCTATTCAACGAAGTCCGGCTACCTTGAGCTTATGAGTAGAGGACTGGGCAAAATGCAAGGGAAAACGGAGTGGAAAGCAATTTGGAAGGCAGCGGTCCCCGGAAAATGCAAAATTTTATCTTGGAGAATACTCAATGACCGTGTGGCAACCAAAGCAAGCTTGGCGAGGCGCGGAATCAACTTAGGTAACAATTTATGCTCGTTGTGTTTTCAGCAAGAAGAAACTACTTCTCACCTATTCTTCGAGTGTAGTTTTTCGTACTCTATGTGGGCTCGGTTTCGCAAATGGATTGACTTTTCGAGTGACGGAAGCAACAACGGCAGAATAAATTTCTTACACCATATTGGACTCAAACCAAGAAAGGTAAAAGCAAAATTGTGGTATAATTTATGGTTGAGCATTGTGTGGGGAATTTGGAAGCATAGAAATGATGTTATATTCTCAAATCGTGAGGAAAATCTGGAAGAATGCTTTGAGCTTTGTTGTGTTAGATCTTGGAAATGGATAAAGGCAAAATTCAAAGGAGGAAACTTATATAGTATCAACGAGTGGCATAGCAATCCAATTATGTGTCTTGAATAACTTAGAGTGGAGGGCTTGTTGTATTCTTGTCTAGTTTTGTTGCAAACTATTCTTTATTCATTGTAAGGGTTGAGTACCCCTTGTACTCTCAATAATAAATTTTGGCTTGTTCGAAAAAAAAAATGTTCCTTAACAAGGATGGTCTCCGAGCTGCAAACTCTTTCCATTCTTGTATGTCTATCTTCCCGTCTTTTTCCGAATCCGCTTCCTCAAATGTCTTTACGCGTATAAATTTCAACTTGAAATATAAATAAATCACTTAGAAATTAAATAGTGTATATATCTAAGATGGGTATATGTATTTCAAACCTTATCTATTATAGCTTGTATGATATCGTCAGGCATGATCAGGTCCGACTGGTTAAGAAACTCAACGATCATCTCCTTTACCTTATACCATTGGAGTTGGAGATTATTATTGCATTGTAATAATAGGGGCAGACATATTAGTGAGCTGCAAGTCCACTCCAGACCCACTAAATATGTATATATTCTAATAGAAATTAATCAATAGACCACTCCACTTAATTACTCAACCCACTTTCAATTAAATAGCTCATTTTAATTAAATATGCAACAGCCCATGAGCCTACCCTATTACCAGTTCCTGAATCCGTCACTGATAATAATTGAAAATTAACAGAGATATTCTTTATTGACAGTTTAAACTCTTTTTTGACATACCTTTGATAAAAAAAACTTTTTTTTACCATTTTATGATATATTTACCCTAGTTACTACATTAATATATATTCCATGCGTGATTCTTTTTAGTAAGAATAAATATGTCATAAAAATGTAAAAAAAAAATTATTTTTTTTAAATTTAGGATAAAATAAAAAAGAGTTTGAACTATAAATATAAAACAAAAAAAGAAACATGAGCAGTTGATACACACGTGGCCGTGGGTATGTGTGCGATTGTGTGTATATCCACTGTGAGTAACGTGCATGAATTACCTCTTCTTTTCCAATGTATCCAGTTTCCCTTATGTCGTATAAGTTAAACGCGACTGTAATATAAGAATTAGAGCACTATATAAATTCGAATATATTTTTAAATTAAAATTGGATGATATAGAGAGAAATTGTATACATACAAACAACTTTGTCTTGTTGAGGTGCATCGGGGTGGAATACACTTAGTGATCTAACGAACTCCCCGAAATCTATCACTCCATCGTGTTTCGAATCGAACATATCAAACATCTGTCGACATATCAATAGATTTAATCAAAGTAATTTTTCTATTCGGATTCCCGATGTTTTGACCTTTTGTAGTATGTTTTTTTCTTACAATACATGTTATATACACTATATTTTATTATTTTTAATTCAATACACACTTTATATCATTGATGCGGATTACAATATTTGTTTTTGGTTCTCCATCTTCTCCCGAGTATGACCGAACTCAATCCGTGGACCTGCAAAAGACACGTCGTGGGAGCCCTCAGCGCAGGGACTCAGACACTCAAGTCGGTGCCGATCTAATATTTATACTCATTTCCTCTACATCTTTACTAATACTTTTCCTCTATAATAAAGTGAAACTTTATGTTAAAATATGAGATCGAAACTTACTTGAGCATGGGAGTCCTCGCGCTGGAACCTCCCACTTACGGGTCTTTTGCAGGTCAACGGATCGAGTTCGGGTGGTACCCAGTGGAAAAGATGGAGACCCGAGAAAGGATTTTTTTTAGTTCGCATCAATTGTTATTTTCATGCATTATTGTTTGTACGTGCTTAACGGGAAGTATATATACATGCATTATTTCCAGTGGCAGAGGGAGAGGGGTACATGGGGGTACAATTGTACCATAAAATGAAATGTACTCTCCTTGTATATCTTATGTTAAAAAATAAAAGTTGTATTTTATTATGTATAATTAGAAAAAAATTATACTCAAATGTACCTCAAATTTCAAATCCTACTCAAATGTACATCCAAATTTCAAATCCTAGTCCGCCACTGATTATTTCAGTAATGACTATAGAGAAAAATGACTAAATATTGTTTGTACTGGACGAGGAGAAATTTATGAGAGATGTTTTAAACTGACCCTATCCGCAACCACAGACTGCTGCTTCCTATTCCCAAATAATCCAAGTCTGAACTCCTCCTGTAATTCAAATATTTTTTAAACGAAAAAAGCAAAGTTAATTTTATCTTAATAATCACCATAACTTAATTTAGGTAGAAATTTATTATTATTGATGAAAAAATTAAGATAAATAGAAGAATTACTCTGTTGATGAAGCCATCATCAACTAAGGTGCTCCCCAATTTTCTGAATATCTCATTCAATGCCTTCACTTCTTTCACACTAACTGCAGTTATGCAAAGAATCCAATAAAATATAAGTGTAAACTTGAATTGCACAAATTGAAGAATATATATATAGTGTAACATATATATATATATATATATATATATATATATACACATACATCTTGTTTGAGAGGAAAGAAAGGATGGATCTTCGAATATACGCAGTCGTTGCTTCGTGCAAACACACCCCATCTTAGGCATTACATGATCGTGCGTTTGATTTTTATAAGCCACTACTTGAAATAGAGAATAGCACATATATATGGTCGATCATGCTAATTGGTTGTTAGGAATAAGAGTAAAATTCATTATTGGTCCCGCAGGACATGAGACGTCACGATTTTGGTCTCAATAGTCACCACTTTGGTCCTGTAAGAATTTTTTCATGCAATTTTGATTCTTCCGTTATGGAATCCGTAAAGTTCAACTACACTTTTGGTCTCAAACCTTGCCTTGTGAGACCAAAATTGACTTTAACGAAAAATGTAATGGTGGGACTAAAACTAAATTAAAAAATGATTTTGAAACTAAAATGGTCGATGTTGGGATTAAAATCGTGAAGTACCGTGTCATGTTGGACAAAAAATGAAAGAAAAAAAACATTGCGTACGTTGTACTTTTCAAAAAAAATCGTAAGAATGCGAACGTTACGTTTGCATCCTTTTATCAATTTAGGGGGTGGTGATTTCTAAAAACTAAGGCACGATGTGTTTTGTGGAGTAAAAATATTTTATGTTTTGCTTTGATAAATATTTACCTGCCCTTTAAAAAATTACAAGCGAGGAACATCGCTCTACTTAAAATTGGTATCATAACCTAGGTTTTTTTTTTCTCGAAAGCAGCCTAAGTTTATCTAGAAATTATAGTTATATATTATATTTGGGGTCATAATATTACACTTCTAAGGTACAAAGTTGAAAGACTCGTTAAAAATATAAATAAATTCGAACTTAATTACTGATGTGTTTTATGTTTTGAAGTTCCATAAAACACTATCTAAATTAATATATTAAAAAAATATTATATGTAAATATAAAATTTTAATGTGACGAAACTTTAAAATTTCAGCCCACCCAATTAACAATTAAATCCTAGATCTGTCTCGTAAACTCATATCAAGCGAGAGAAGTATGTGTTATCTTGCGATGAACCTCATACTAATTAACTAGGTAATAAAACAAAACATTTAGGACACACATATAAGAACAATTCATGAATCCGACTATGCATGGATTAATGGAATGGCCCCTAATGGAACCAGATTCATCCGATAACACTGAAAGATCTAGGCATGCAAGAGAAATCCAGAAGACAATCTCTCATGTGCACCATATGCACCAATAAAATTGGTGCAATTTAATTTTAAAAGTTTTATTTTTAATTTTTTTTAGTTTTAACTTTTTTTTCTTTTTTCAATTTCGATTTTCTTTTAACTTTAATTTCAGTTTTAGATGTTTTTTTTTTAGGAAAATTGTCAATTCAGGGCCTGAAAGATGACAAAATTATCAATTTAAGGCCTTAAAGATTTTTCCTATCGATTCAAGGCCTGGAAGATTAAAAACTATCGATCCAGGGCCTGAAAGATAAAAACTATCAATTTGAGGCTCACACATTTTAAGGTCATGTTTGACACTTATATTTTATATCCTTATTTCATGTTCTTAATTTTTTTATTTTTAGAGTTTACGATTCAAGGTTTACAGTTCAGGGGGTTTAGGGTTCATGGTTCAAGGTTTAGGGTTCATCGTTTAGGGTTTAGTGTTCAGGGTTTAGGGTTTTAGTTGTTGGGGAATAAGTTGCACAGATCTATTCGGGGTGAATATTTAAATACAAATTTAATTCTTATAATTATTACTAGCATGAATTAATTCTATATTAATTCAAATAATAATACAACAACATATCATGCATATAATAATTCACGTAAAACTTACATATGCGGAATTCTACGAGTTTACGTGAACATACCTATTGGGATGGCAACGGTGTGGCTGAATAGACTAACCGTAAGGACTTCCCAAGTATTCCCTTAGCCCTCGTTCGACTATCCGGTGGAAGGATTCTTGTGAACGATTTAACAAAAGGAAAATAAATTATGTTGCACCACCTTTGTGGATTTACTAATTTTTCCAGCACATGGAATTGTACTTGGAAATGAAAGAATCATCCTCTATTTATAGAGCATGAGGTGAACGAAATTTTGTGATAAAACAATGTGGGAAAATCTTTTCTTGATCTCCAAGAAATCTTGAATATATCCTCTATATTCTTTTTCCCATAACTATAATATTCCACAAAAATCTCACCTTATCTATATGCTATGGAATTCGAAAATATTGGGGTCCAAGATTCCAAGATTTGGATCTTCTTGAATTTATGAGATATTCTTGTATTTCAAGAAATACATATCTTCCATAATATCTTTTCAAGAAAATCAAGAAAATCTTTCTTGCCCTTTATTTTCTAATTTTTCGAAAATTTCAATATAGATAACCCAGTGGGAGATTTCTTGAACTTAATGAGATAATCTTGTATTCCAAGAATACATATCTTCATTCTATAACAAAATTCAAAGAAAATCTTTCTCCCAACATATCTATAAATTTCAAAATTTTAGTTGGAAAAACAAGCAACAATATTTATTTTATTTTAATCACGTTTTCAGTTATTGGACTATTTGTTGGGCTACTCAGGGGGCCTTTAGGAGAATTAAGATTGGACCTTCTAATGGACCTTGAATATCTAATATTGAGCCACAATATAATTCAAGCCCATAAATATTAATTAATCCCACTACATAATTAATATTGCACTATCCATCTTAACCCATATTACAGTCAATAGGGAGAATACAGAAGAGAGATTATATATATTTTTATTTTATTTTTTTGGAAAAAAGCAAAATTATATTATTGGGGGTATCAGGAATACCCCAAGAATACAGAAGAGAGATTACAATAGATCCTCAAACAACTTCGCCTTAGCTAACACATAGATATGGTTCTCTGATCCAACCTCCAATAGAGTTCCAACTGTTGATATAAATTTTTGCCTTTAACCAAAAAAAAGAAGAAATACGAATCTTGAACAACACGTCTTGGTCATCTGGTTTTAAACCTCTTAACACGACTGAATTCCTAAGCCACTAGATATGCCAGATTGAACAGTGCCAAATCAACTCCCAAGCAATTTTCCACTCTGAACTTGAGCAGCTGCAGTGATGAATAAAGTGGTCCAACTTTGTAATGTTAGCCTGGTAATTAATCCCAAACCAACCGTACAAATCCTCCCATAACTTCTTGGCAATAGCACATTTGAAGAATAAATGTCAACATCTTCCTCTTCCCTCTCGCATAAGACACACAAAAGTCAAATAGTTGATATTGAGAGCTCCCTTTTGCGAAGATTGAGAGTAGTTGGGATCCTATCTTGACCATTTTCCACGAGAAAGCGCCACTTTGAGCGGATCGCTTTTACTCCAAATAATACTCAAATCGTACCTCTGATAATTTGGAGAATCGACAACATCGAATATAGTAGCATAAGCTGAACTAACTTAATACATCCCCGAACCAGATTTGCCCAATTTCCAGCGATCCATTTCCATCGAAAAACTCGTAAAACCAAAGAACTCCTGCAATCAAGTCCTCCAACAAAGTTAGCTCCCAAACAAATAACCTTCGCCACTCCCAAGTCCAACTTCTAGTACCTTCCACCCACTTAACTCTATCTCTAATAGTGCAAGAAGAGTTGCGATCAATTTTGAAGAGACGGGATATAGCAATTTGAGGTTCGAACCACCAACCCAATTGTCCGACCAAAATCGATGTTAGAACCATTTCCCACGACTTGGTAGCAATTGTTGTTAAACCATTCTTTAGATACTATTTCGAAATAAATGCGAGCCACCAATAAGACCAATTCTTCCCGACACTTTGTTTGATTTGAACTTTTCCACACAAGCTTGCAAATCACCGTATATATCGAGATAAGAACATCAGCCCACAAATTTTTGTTGTCCTTCTCGAGTAGACGCCATCCCCATTTTCCCAAAGAGCGTGATTGAAAGCTTTGAGATTTTTGATACCTAATCCACCCTTCGTTTTGGGTTTGCAAATCTTTTCCCAACTAACCCAAGCGATCTTTCTTTCAACACCTTTTCTACCACCCCATAGGAAGCGACAGTGAATTGAAGTGAGCTTTTTGATAACACATGCAGGGGCACGATTTAGAGATAAAGCATAAGTGGGAAGATTAGCTAAAAAACCTTTCGTTAGAATAATTCTTTTATATATATAAATTTCATAATAAATAAGTTATCTTTTTCTAGCCCACCCCACCATTGATTCCTAGATCCGTCCCTAGCTATGCCTTTGGTAAATACTAAGGACAATTGAGGTGTTTTTAAAAACCATCAATATTAATTAACAAGGGAAAATTTATTACTCGTTAGTAGCAAGGATTCTAAAATTTCTCCTTAGTGCCGAGGGTTATCAGTCTTTAATAACAAGAACGCTTGGTATGACTTGGTTATAGTAATGATAAAGAGTATCATTGAGGGTCAATCACTAAGGCTCCATTTGGATAGGGAGGATTTGAAATGAATGGATTGACTTGAAAAATAATAAAGGTAAAAATGCATATATTTCAAATCATGAATTTTCAAGAGATGAGAGTGAAGGGAGGGAGAGAGAGGGAAGGGGTAGAGAGCATAGATTTTCAATTGACATGGTTTTGTTGAGGATTTGAAATCCCTAAATTTTAAGCTAGACTCAAATCTAAGTATTTGTAAATTAATTTAATTCAAGTGGAGAGAGTGGTGATTTATTTGTGAAATCCACGAATTTCAAATTCATCCATCCAAATGGAGTCTAAGAGTTATTAATTGCATTGTTATTGTTTGGTTATGACATGAACAATGAGTATCGTGAGGTCAGTTGAGTGGGTGAGGGTTGGGGCGTATCTACATGTTCCAAAGGCCATGCACTTGCATATCCTTTTCTTTTTGACAATTTTTTTATGTATATATTATAATATTTAATTTATATATTTTTGTTTCAATTATTTTATCATTCATCAACTTATGTCCCTCTTCAATTTTAATCAATTCATATATATATGTACATATATAATTAATGATAAATTCATAACAACAAGTGTAAATAAAGAAGTTTGATATAAGTGATTATAATAAAATTTTAGTACATTATGCACCACTCAAAATTTTCGCATTACGAAATAAAATTTATCAAATCTATATTACATAGCATGGTGGTGTAGTTAGGGACGGGTCTAGCGGGGTGGCGCCCCCATTTTGATTTAGATTTTTGTGTACTATGTAAATAAATTTATATTTATACTTTAAAATCGTAATTTTTTTTCATTTCGCTCCGTTGGAATTTTATAATTTTGTCTCCCTTACTCAATAGAAAAGTGTGCCCCCTTGGGATGAAATTATGGAACTATGGCTAGGTGTAGAAGTAGAATTATCTTTTCAAACTAAACAATGAAAACGCGGACAAAATGAGCTACAATGACATTTTGAATCACTTTTAAAATATGAAAACTCGTCGAAAATAACTGTAATATTTCTTTTGATAATTTTTTTTTATTTGTAACTCTTAATATTATATGTTGGGTAATTCTAAATAAATACACGACCTTTTGGTCAAATATCAATTTAATCACGACCTTCAAAATTTTTGTAATAAAGCTCAACCTTTGATATTGTTGTAAATTGATACACGTTTTTTTTCTCCGGCCGCGAAGAGCTGACATGACTCACCGAAGCATGTGTATACCTGTCAGTTAGGATGATGCATATTAAATAATATTTTTAAAATTATTTCACATAATATTACACATTTTTTAAATAAATTAAAACAAAATATAATAATTAAAAGAAGTTAAAATCTAAAAAAAATAATTAAAACATAAATAAAAAAATAAAATTTATATTCATTTCATAAAATTAACCGAATCTCAATAAATAATTCACAAATTTAGTTTAAGGAGATCGACTGCAATAAGAACAACAAGTGAGGGGTTGAGGGTGTGACAATAGACAATGAGTGGATTGAATGGGGGGAGAGAAACTAAGGGATTACATTTAATTTTGTTTAATTTTGAAATATGGAAATATATTTAATTTTGAAACATTGACGGCGAGAATTAGTTTTTAAGGTTTGGAATTTAGATTTAAATAATTTATTATATTTTTTTAGATTTTATTTGTATTTTGTTTTTAATTCACTTTTTAAATATTTTTTATATTTATGATTTAGACATTTCATCCTACGTGTAGTCTGACATAAGAAAAATAATAGTTTCGGCGAGTCACATCGTCTCTTCACGGTAGGTGCAAAAAAACGTGTATTAATTTGCAACAACATCAAAGGTTGGGCTTTTATACAATAATTTTGAAGGTCGTGATTAAATTGATATTTTGTATTGTATGATTTTGATTTTTTTTTTAATATTTTTTTATAATTGTGCATACCCTCTTTAGGATCGATTCTGGATCTGCCACTAGGTGAGGGCCGGTAATTAATTGCTTACTTATATTCCAATTATTTATGTATCAAAATCAAAACTACAAAAAACATCAATAGAAGTAATTTCTTACTCACTTCTATTACCCCCAACCAAGCGGGTCATTATTGTACTTTGTAATTTTGAATTACCAAGAACTAACACGCGCCAGAAACGACAATTCATATGAGAATAAATTAAAGTGCAAAAAGTGAAAAAGTAGATAACAATATACATGTTATCGAGTTAAGAGTCTCGACTCCAGATATTTCTTGATAACACATATATTTTGACAATTATAATAATTGATGTATACTCTTTTACTATATTGTTATTTGGACAATCGATTCATATCTTTTGGCCAAGTTGCTGTTTTGAATTTTGATGTCTCAAGTTCAATTCCACTTTTTTTTTTTCTTTTTTTTTTTTTGAAGGAAAAGTTCAGTTCCACTTGAGCGGGGGTTTTATCCAACTAATATATATAAACAACAGTATAACCCCCCGCGCATTTGCAAATATAATTAAATTATAAATATAATAATAAATATTTTAAGAGTCAACATGTACACAATTAATTAAAAAACATATTACATATAATAATTCATACTCCCTCCGTCCCGCAATAACGTGCACAATTTCCTTTTTGATCCGTCCTGTAATAACGTGCGCATTTCATAAAATGGCAAAACACTCAAAAAATTTGCACACTCGCAATATCATTATAATTGATTTAAATAATATCAATAAAGCAAGTTTTTTTAGTTTATGTGCCCAGGTAGGGGTGCACGTTATCCCAGGACGGAGGGAGTATTATTTTTAATTTAATAACTAAAATATGATTATAAATAAATTGAATCTATCAAATTAAATAATTATTTGAAATATATAATCAAAATAAAATTAATCACATAATATTATTTTTTATTACAAAAATTATATATAAATAAGTTGATTACTAGTTAGTAAATAAATGATATGAATGGTTTAGATTAAAATTTAAAAAACAGATGGATGAGATGTAAAGAGTTTTAAGATATCATATAAAACTCTTCATAGAGGATTCACAATTAGTGTATGAGTAATTGGAGAAAAAAAATAGTTTCATAACTTTTCTGTAATCCGTTTTTTGTCCCAAAAAATTTAACTTTCCAATTTTTGTCGTCCCATAATTTTCTCGATTGTCCAATTTTGGTCTCATTTTCATCGAAAAACGTAAAATGTTGTCTTTTTTTATCACACACAAGTCACATGTCAGTTAAAATTAGGGTTCCCGAGCTCGTAGTTGACGTGGACATTAAAAATTTATTTTTTCCGCTCTTCGGAGAAATTTTCTTGTTCTTTCTAATTTTTTAGAAAAATAAACTTTTCTTTTTAACAATCGATGTCCACATCGAATCTGAGCTCGAAACCTACATTTTTAACCAACACGTAACGTAACTGCATGACCTGAAAATGATAAAATTTTCTATTAATTTTTCAATAAAAATGGGATCAAAATTGGACAATCGAGATAGTTAGGGTACCAAAATTAGATAGTTAAATATTTTGGGACAAAAAATAGATTACAGAAAAGTTATGGGACCAAAAAACTTTTTTTCTCAGAGTAATTGTATAAGAGATGCTGATTTTATTGGGTCTTTATTTTGTTCGTCACTTGAATTACGTTATTTAAAAAAAAAAAAAGTCTTGTATGCATCGTATGATTAAAGTGTATTTTTAAAATGTGCATTTTTTAACTTTTTAAAACGTTCCACTTATTTATACTGAAATATTCAGCTTGTTTTACATTGAACATGTTGAATATTGTTTCAACATAAATAAATTAAATGTTTCAGAAAAATAAATTATACGTTTAAAAAATACATTTAAATTGGATGGTGCACATGATAGCATAGAAAACTTATTCTCCGAAAACACTTCCGAAAACAAAAACGGAAACTTTTGCATTGGCATTAAACTTGGTTGTTACTGGTATAAACTTAATAGAGCAAGTGTCGTATATACCTTTCTTCTCTTATTTAATAACACCAATTTCACCACGGCATCTATTTTTCTTTTATTAGATATTGTTTTAAATAACAAGATACCTTCTACACGTTGATCTTCCTATAGCTAAAAGTAAAAAATATGTACACATGTATGCACTTGCTATACACATGTCAGATCTGTGGAATTTACACGATTCCTCTCGCTTCCCAGATGTAATGTTTGTTGACAAAATCTTGCATATATCACGTACGCGCATTTTTATATATTATTAGTTATTTTGACTGAAGAATTTTATTATTTTAACTGAATAATATTAATTTACCAATTAAAATTGTTTAATGAAAAAAAGGTAAATTGATATTGTTCAGTGAAAATAGTTGGTATTGTTCAGTGAAAACGACTGATACAATTTAAAAATACAGTTGAGTTGCATGGAGCACAAGAATCTTACTTATGTTTGTTTTGAATTTTAAGTGATTATGAAATTACGATAAATAGGTGTATTTTTTTTTGTTTGAGATTTTGAGTATGTGAGATTTAACTTTTTTTCAAATCGATGTGTAAGAGTGAATAATGGATATATATTGTATTATTTGAGTGTGATTCTAATGATTGGAAGATGTGAGTTATAATTTATAGTATAAGGAGAAATACTTTTAACGAAATATGTGATTGTAAATTTATAAGTGTTGCAGTGGTGGTTTTATAAGATCGGATTAAAATCCTAAAGTAAGACCAACTTTAAATTTGTAAAAAATCAAAATTTGGTTTCAAAACCCAAAATAAACACGGTTCGGATCCCCTGTTTCATTTCCCTATTTCATCTCATATTCCACATCTTAAATTAATGACAAGTGTAAATCTCACAATATCAATAAATATAAGAATAACATCCTAACATATATAACCAGCCATGACAAGTGTAAATCTTACAAAAAATCTATTTCATGTCCGGTTTAAAGATTTAGATATGCGACTTGAATGGCGACAATAGGTGACAATGGACGTGGTTTATCAGGAAATAATTCAACATATAGTTTAAATTAATCAAAAATGGTCTCATAACTTTGCCCCTAAATGGATTCAATCCCATAACGTTTTTCATCGTCGGTTTAGTCTCAATATCTTTGACAATGTCCAATTTAAATATCAAGTACGCCAAAAAATTCAAAACTACACCTTTTCGCCAATTGAATTTTGGGCTTTCTCAACAATAATATATATATATATATATATATATATATATATATATATATATATATATATCACTTAATTTACTCATAAAATATTTTTTTATACTGTTTTAGAAAGTGATATATATGCAATACCTTAAAATTAAAAAGACACGTATCTTTTTCTTGGAAAATAGATAATTACATTTCGCGTGGTACATAACAAATTCCTTAAAACTGTCTTTGCACATGCCTTACCCTCCGACTAGTATTAAGAGCTATAAAGTATTTAAATACATAGCACGATTTCATCACACAACATCAAAACATCATGGCTCTGCTTCATTTCCTTTTAGCCCTTCCACTAATCTTCATCCTTTTTCTTATCGCAACACAAAATAAAAACCGAGCAAATAATCACCGTCGTCTACCGGGTCCAAAAGGTCTTCCATTCATCGGCAACATCCACCAAATTGACATCTCAAATGTTTACTCCTATCTCACAAAACTCACACACCAATATGGCCCTCTCTTATCCGTCAACGTTTGTCAATCCTCAATTATCGTGATTTCTTCAGCAAGCGTAGCCAAACAGGCGTTGAAAGACAACGACGTCGTATTTTCCAGCCGGCCCCACACCACGACAGCCTTCCGATTCAGCTACGGCGGAAATGACATCATCACCGCACCGTACAGTGAGTACTGGAGAGAAATGAGGAAAATGGTGGTTCTTCATCTCTTCACTCCCCAAAAGTCCGGTCCTTTCGCCCCGTCCGTGAGGACGAGGTGTCCCCGTTTGGTCGACGAAATATCGAGAAAGGATGACGTCATCAACGTGGGGAGATGGTGTCGTGTTTCTCTTGTAGCGTTTTGTGTAGAGTCGCGTTTGGGAAGAGGTTAGATGAAAGCGGGGTTTTGACAGGTTTATGAAGGAATTCGCGGTAGCGATTTTTGAGACATTCTTGGAGGATTATTTTCCTTTGTTTCGTTGGGTTAATAAAATCTCTGGTGCTGCTAGTAGGGTTGATAATCTTTTCGAAGAATTCGATTCGTTTTATGAACAACTTATTGAGGAACATGTGAGTGCAAATAGGCCTGATTCGATGAAGAATGATATTCTTGCTATGTTGATTCAACTCAAGGAAGACAATTCAGCTCCGGTTAAGATTGATTGGAAGCATATCAAGGCATTACTCATGGTAATTATTTAAGCATTATATAGTTCAATAAAAATTCAATACTTCTATAAGTTTTCATTTTCCAACGACTACGTGCACTGACATACTGTCTCATTCTTATTTGAACATTTGTCGATAAGGTTCATCCTAAATTTAATTGAACATTTTATAAGTAGCGATAAAAATATTTTTTCTTTTGTCTATATCCTTAAACATCTCTAAATTACGTTTTATGTTATTATTTTTTTTACACTAAAGTCAATTTCATCTTATTTAATTTACACAAATGCCATTATTTTTACCATTTAACTAACCTCCATCAAAAAGTAAATTATATGTCTTTTAATAATAATAAACAACTCGTACATTAAAACTCATGTAAATAGTAAATATTCAAATAAGAACGGGACGGAGAGAATATATGGCAACCCGAAACATTTTGAAAAAACTGCAAATAAATTCAGGATCAGATATTATTTAATTTAATCACGTACATAGCTATTACTCCCTCTGTCCCACTATAATTGTCTCGTTTTCCTTTTATGGACGTTCCACTATAATCATCTCATTCCATAAAAGAAAAAAGTAATTCTACTACCCATAATTTTTATCCTCACTTTTCACACAATATTATAAAAAATGTCACTCACTACTCCACTCATTACTTCACATACCTTTTTCCTCTCTTCCAATACTCAAAACTATCCTTCATTAATTTTATAATTTTATTATTATCCTTTAAATAAAATAACAAAAAAAATTGGACAATTACACTGGGACGGAGTGATATTTCTTTTTCAGTTTATTGTGTAACGTCACGTCAGTAGTAATTTCTGCTAAATAATCTAATTATAATGGCAACAATTAAAAAAGTTGTGTATTGAATTGCAAAAATTTAAAAACTCTGATAGAGCAAACTTATGTACATGTGTGTATATATATTTATATGCATTTATCAGTAGCTTTATTGTAAGTTCATTTCAAATTACTGGATTAGCTAATTTGAAAGAAAATTTTAAAACTGAAATCAAGTATTAAATTTTGATGCGTGTAATCTTACACCATCCAACTCAAGAATGTATTCTCTGACAGTGCAAATTATCGTATATTTGTTAATCTTTCTTCCATGTCAAAGATTATATATATATATATATATACTCTCTCCGTCCCAATTTTAACTGCATTCTTTCCACTTAAGGAGTCCCAATCTTACCTGTACATTTCCTTAAATGGAAATACTCACTTTATCACATAAAATACTAATAAACAACTCTTTCAACCCCCAATACTTTATAATTTTGTCACTTTATCACATAAAATACTAATAAACAACTCTTTCTACCCCAACACTTTATCACTTTATTATTTTTTCTTAAACTCCGAGCACACAGTAAACCACCAATAATATCTATTCAAAGGAACAAACTCTTTTTTGTACTATATTAATAGTTTAAATTATTTTTTGTCCTCTCTTAATAAAAAATTATTTTATCTTTTTATGATATATTTACTTTTATTAAATTAATCATGCCTATCGCTTCCACTAGGTCGCGTATTTGTCGCGCGATCCCACACGACTCTTTTAAATAATGATAAATATTTCATAAAACGGCAAAAAAAAAAGAAGTATTTTATCAAGAAAGAGCAAAATAAATTTGAACTATCAATATATGTGAGAGAATTCCGTCTCATCTAAAAGCTCGAGCTTGTAGAGAGGGTCGGGAATAATCTATTTATTTAATTTCCTCAACACTCCCCCACTTTCGTGGGCGAATCATTCTTATTCTGCTCTCTGGAGGAGGCCCAACAGAAAGTGGACAATTTAAATGGGTGGAGTGCTTCCACGGAATCGAACCCACAACCTGGGCTCTGATACCATGAGAGAATTCCGTCTCATCTAAAAAGCTCGAGCTTGTGAGAGGGGTCGGAATAATCTATTTATTTAATTTCCCTCAACAATATGACATTTTTGCCAATTTTCTGTTTTAAAAAAGATAAATGTTGTTTTTACAGAACGTGTTCACCGCCGGAACAGATACAAGTGCAGTTACAATAATTTGGGCGATGACAGCTCTGATGAAGAAGCCGGAAGCACTAAATAAAGTGCAAAAAGAAATTAGAAGTTTGGTTGGAATGAAGAAATCAGTAGACGAAGACGATGTTCAGAAACTAAGCTATCTAAAGGCAGTCGTAAAGGAAACAATGAGACTGTATCCGGCCGTCCCGCTCGTTCCCAAACAAACCATTGGAAAATGCATCATTGAAGGCTACGATATTAAGCCAAACACAATGGTGCTCGTCAACATACGGGCCATTGGTAGAGATCCCGAGTACTGGGAAAACGCGAACGAATTCTTTCCAGAAAGATTCTTGAATACGAGCATCAATTTTAAAGGGCAGGACTTGGGGTATATCCCGTTTGGATCGGGGAGAAGAATCTGTCCTGGAATGCATCAAGGAATGGCTACTGTGGAATTGGCGCTTGCCAATCTTCTTTACGCCTTCGACTGGGAAATTCTGACGGAAAAGGACATCGACACGGATGCATCTGCTGGACTAGTCATGCATAAGAAAAACCCTTTGCCTCAAGGCCAAGAGTTATGTATCTAATTGATTAATCTATATATTTGTGTTTGTATAAGCTAATAGGTTTATCAACGTTTGCGAATTTTCTACTAAGTGCATTTCTGATTTTTCCTATACGTCTTTTTATACAAATTTGAAGGATTACTATAAATTTTGTACTCATTAAAGAAAGAGATTAGTTATGAAATATCTCTAACATGTATGGTATAACTTTCGTGCTACTTGTATCTGAAATCTTCCCAACAAACTATGGGAAGAGGATCCTGCGCAGTCCACGAAGCTCCTGTGCAAATAAAATGGCAGCGATTTGTTGGTTGATAATATAATTAACAAGACTAAGTCTTGTATGCATTAGGTGCACCGTGCATTCCATAATTTATTTTAAAATTTATGCAACTTGTTGCACTAAAATATACAACTTGTTTACATTGAACAGTGTAACTATTAATACATGAAACAAATTGCATATATTTCTATGTAATAACAAGTTGCATGATTCTAAAATACATGACTATGAGGTGCACGTCGCACCTTCTGGCCCCTTGGGGCGTTACTGAGAGAATTCCGTCTCATCTAAAAGCTCGAGCTTGTAGAGAGGGTCGGGAATAATCTATTTATTTAATTTCCCTCAACACTCCCCCTCACTCGTGGGCCAAATAATTGTCTCGGCTCTCTGGAGAGGAGGCCCAACAGGGTGGACAATTTTAAATGGGTGGAGTGCTTCCACGGGAATCGAACCCACAACCTGGGCTCTGATACCATGTAAGAATCTCATCTCATCTAAAAGCTCAAGCTTGTAGAGAGGTGAAGAATTATTTCATTTGTATATAGTTCCCTAATACTCTCCCTCACTTGTGGGCTGGGTTATCCTCTGGGTTGTCAACTCCATCATTGGGAGGAAGAGGAGGCCCAACAAGTGTATAATAATGTGGGTAGAGTTTTTGCTGTCAGCGGGGTTTGAACCAAGGACGAGGGAGTGAGCCTGGAGGCTTAAATAAATAGATTATTCCCGACCCTCTCTACAAGCTCGAGCTTTTTAGATGAGACGTTCTCTCATGGTATCGTTCAGTTGTGGGTTCGATTCAGGGAAGCACTCCACCCATTTAAATTGTCCACTGTTGGGCCTCCTCTCCGTAGAGCGAGGCAATGATTCGCCCACGAGTGAGGGGGGGAGTGTTGAGGGAAATTAAATATATAGATTATTCCCGACCCTCTCTACAAGCTCGAGCTTTTAGATGAGACGGAATTCTCTCACTCACCCCCGCTCAGTTGACTTCGAAAGGCTGGAGTTATGTATTGGCGAGCATGGTTCTCCTTGGCGAGCAGCTTGTATCGGATCTTACCTTTGGCCGAAATGAATTATTTATGGAGCCCGTTGCCCGTGAAAGGGCCATGAGAGCCACTATGCGGTTAGTGCATGACATTGTAAATAAGGTGAAGAACTGACATGTCCGCTGGTGGTTCGTTGGCGGACCACGGCAAGCCGGACACCGTCCATGCTATTTCAATTTCGAGATCGCACTATTCGTAAGTATCCTCAGCTCCTGTTTGAGAAAATTAGTATTGATCTAATTTGTTCTTCTTTTCGCACGCCTCCGTGCCGACCAGGAGGGCGAGTTGAATTGAGATTTTGAGCAGGCCCTAAAGTTAGTGCGCGATTATTGTTATTGTCCTAGACACAATCCTATAATAAGGACATATGCTAAGATAATATTCAGTACTGGTTTTAATATTATTGTTTATTTAACATTAAATGTATGGCATTATACTTGTTTGAATATTATGTTTGGTTGTTTACGCATTTATTCTTATTTGTGTTCCCATGAGTCATTGTTGTCATTGAGGTAGTGAGAATTCAGATGACTTAAGCATGATTCTCAAATAGCCTCAATCAAGGATCATCAAGAATGTGATATTGATGATGCAATAGAGATTGGTGTGCGATCTCATCATACTCTTAGAGAATGTAGTGAGATCTCACTTACTACGAGATACTAGGTATCTCATGATGGATCACAGATACCTTGGAGGGTATTGGTATACCCATCCGAGAAACCGTTTGATGTACTTCCACAATATGTGTCTCTCACGGTGTCTCGGTTAAGCGGGGAGTGATGCGATACTCCTTTGACTTGAGGTCAATCACATACGACATGTGTAGAGTGATGAACTTTGACCATGACCGACGCTTTCACCCTTCCATGGGTAGATATGGCTTGATTGGGTTCATCATGAAATGCATGTCGTGTAGTAGTTGAGCCAAGAATATGATTCATTCCTCAATGTGGCCAAGTGTGACATATGTAATCAATTAGTGATTAGAGATAATATGATTAAGTTATTTGAATAGACACTTCATCACGTTCAAGATTTAATCGAGTATTCGCGAATGAAAGGAAGTCATCGCAATAGCCCATGTTTCAGTTACAGGTAGTTGCACGTTTCCTCCAACGTATACCTCATATATTGAGAATGTCCGATTTATTGTCTAGGGTTCAATTAAGACCGTTAGTTTGACTAATCGCCGATATATGAGGGTCGATGAGTCACACAACAAATAACGATTATTTATTGATTATAGTTGATTGATTAAATATTATATTTGATATTAATATTTAATTTATGAAGAATATAATAATAATTATATTTATAATTATTCTTATTATTATTATTTAATTAAATTAGATTTAATTAAATAGGATTCCCAATAATAATATATGGAATATTATTGTAGGCTTTGATATATATGAAAATCAAATCCATAGGATTTGATATATATGAAAATCAAATCCATAGGATTTGATATATATAGAAATTGAATCCGTAGAGATTTATGTATAAGTGAATTAAATTTATGGGATTTAATTTGCAAGATTATGAATATTATTTCCTAATAAGGTTAGCTTAAGATTTAAGTTGTGTCTCCCCTATATATGTGAGTCATTGGGAATTCATAATATAAGACTTCATATTTTCTCCATACAATCTCTAGTTAGAATTTTCCTAGCAAATTCATCTCGGGGATTCAACATTGGCGAATCGGTGCGAATTGGTAAATGATTGTTACGTGGATACCATAGTGGAGGAATCCGTGTACGAATTATTGTAAGAATTCTGTTTACGTTTACCCGTAATTTAATTATGCAATTATATATTCGTTGTTGATGAACTGTTTAATTCTGCTGCACATGTATTACGTGTTTACGTGCCTCTATATTCCAACAATTATCCCCTGGAATTCTGCAACGTCAACCTCTTCAACAACCAATCCAAAAGGTTGTGGGCCGGCCTGTAGACCTTTCCTCGCCCCCTGAATTTTCCACGTGAGTTGTGTTCGCCGATAATTTTCTTTGTTTATAATTGTATAGACTTGCTCTTATTCGAACATTTCGTCTTCGCAGTTGACACTTTCCGCTCCAGGCTAAAGCTCCTACTGCAGCCGAGATGGCCTCTCGTTGCAATCTAGCTTTAGCCTTTTCTTGTCGTGATTCCACCGCTCGGGACGCCCCTACTCGCATAGACCTTATTATACATTTAACAATTACTCCAAAGTCTTTTACAACGAACATATAATTTAACTTTCATAAACATATAATTTAATTTACAACCAAAGGGGATATTATGTAAACTTTATGTTTATGAATGATAATTTAATTTGTAAAAGACTATATATATTTGCGGTTAATGAGTGACAAACTTCAAAGTGTAAAAAGTTTTATTTGCGGTTAATGAGTGACAAACTTTATTTGTGAGTAAAAAATACCAACATAAATTGTTTGATTATATTTAATTTTGATGAGTTTAATATATTAGAGCTTTTAAAATATATAATTCTAATTTTAAAAAATAAAAATATATATATTAAAAAAATACTGGGTTAGCAAACACAGAAAGACTTCTGAAAACAAAACAAGAACTTACAAAATGAGACATTAAAAAGTAGTTGTTAATTATTCCCCAAAAAACATAATACCCTTGGGGTAAAACTTAAGTATTCATTTTCATTACAACAATTTCATCACGGCATCTATTTTGCTTTTCTTAGATGATGTTTTAAAATAACACGATACCTTCTACACGTATCACATGGAATGTTGTTTTAATCAATGCTAAAATTTATGTGAGATTGCCTCGCCGAATGAGTCCATTGCGACGAGTAAAAAATTATCACATTTAAATAAATTAGAGTATCGATCACTTGTGTTTCTCTATAAAAAAATATTTTTTTCATTAGAATGTGATATAGTAGACCTTCGAGTTTGAATCACAATTGGTGATCCCATAAATTTAACTTCAAATAGATTTAATCTCATAAAAAAAATTATTGTCGATTTAGTCCCAATTAATAACTTTGACAATATATATCCAATTTTATATTCAATTTCGGTCGGAAAATTTAAAACAACGTTGTTTTGTCGTTTCAAGTTGGGGGTTTTTAAGCGGATCTTTGACGGATTGTCACGTGTATTTTATTTTTTAACAACCAAATTTTAGGCTTATAATTAAAAAACATTAAAAAAACTTAAAATTAAATCGAATTTGACAAAAGAATTAGTCAAAACATATTAAAAAATACATGTGATAGTCCAGTCACACCATCCGCCGAAAAGCTTCAAATTGAAATGGCAAAACGACTTCGTTTTTTGAATTTTTCGATCGATTTGGGACTTTATTAAATTGGACATTGTCAAAATTATTAAGACTAAATCGGCGACAAAAAAATTTATGGAAATAAATTTATTTGAAACTAAAATTACAGGACCATTTGTGATTCAAACTCTAAACCTTCGAAAGTTTACTTTAAAAAAAATAGAGTTGATAATTATTTTTCATCATCATACGAAACAAATTCTATAGGATAGTTTCACACAACATTTGCCCTTCAACTACCCTATCAACAACACTACATGCTTAAGTACATAGCAGCACCCCATGCATCAAAGAACATCACATATCTTTTCATTAATTCCCACATGATGCCTTTGCTTCATTTCCTCATAGCTCTTCCATTAATTTCCATCTTTTTTCTTATCACTTTGAAAAACAAAAACCGAGCAAATAATCATCGCCGTCTACCGGGTCCAAAAGGGCTTCCATTCATCGGCAACATCCACCAAATTGACATCTCGAATGTTTACTCCTATCTTACGAAACTCTCACACCAATATGGCCCACTCCTATCCCTAAAACTTTGTCAATCCTCAATTATCGTGATTTCTTCAGCGAGCGTAGCCAAACAGGCGTTGAAAGACAACGACGTCGCTTTCTCCAGCCGGCCCCACACCACGACAGCCTTCCGATTCAGCTACGGCGGAAACGACATCATCACCGCACCGTACAGTGAGTACTGGAGGGAGATGAGAAAATGGTGGTTCTTCATCTCTTCACTGCCCAAAAGTCCGATCCTTTCTCCCCGTCCGTGAGGACGAGGTGTCCCGTTTGATCAACGAAATATCGATCAAGGATGACGTCATCAACGTGGGCGAGATGGTGTCGTGTTTTTCTTGTAGCGTTTTGTGTAGAGTCGCGTTTGGGGAGAGGTTGGATGAAAGCGGAGGGCTTGACAAGATTATGAAGGAATTCGTGGTAGCGATTTTTGAGACGTTCTTGGAAGATTATTTTCGTTTATTTCGTTGGGTTAATAAAATATGTGGTGCGGCTAATAGAGTTGATCATCTTTTCAAGGAATTGGATTCGCTTTATGAGAAATTTATTGAGGAACATGTGAGTGCAAATAGGCCTGATTCGATGAAGAATGACATTCTTGGTATGCTGATTCAACTCAAGGAAGACAATTCAGCTCCGGTTAAGATTGATTGGAAGCATATCAAGGCACTACTTATGGTAATTCTATACTTTTATACGTTTTCTGGTATTTAAACCAAAATCGTCCCATAACTTTGCACTTTTATTGAAATGGTCTCATAATTATCAATTTTTTCAATTTAATCCTACAGGTATTCAATTTGATCCAATTTAGTCACAAATTGCCGGAGGTCGCTCAAATTGTCTAAAACGACGTCGTTTTGGATATGTGTCTTACATATTCCGGTTAAAATTAGCCTACACACGCCCAAAACGACATCGTATTAGGAAATTTTGAGCGACATCCGGCGGTTTGAGACTAAATTGGATCAAATTGAATATATATGAGACTAAATTGGAAAAGTTAATAATTATAAGACCATTTCAATAAAGGTGCAAAGTTGTGAGACTATTTTAGTTTAATTCCCATGTTTTCTTCACCACAGTTTTCCTAAAACTACACTGACGTGGCACTCGGAAATAACACACTTTGAAAAAACTACATATAAATTTGCGACATGATATTAAATTATTTATTTAAGATTATGTACTTTTATTTCTTTTTCAATTTCATATATATATTGTCACAACAACATTATTTGCTGCAAAATTGTCCCCTGATAAAATTGCAACACAATTAAAAAGTGCATGTAAAAATTTAAAACTCGTGATTGAATGGATATATATATATATATAGCATGCACAATTACTTTTTAATTGTGAGTCCATCTCAAATTACGGAATTAGCTATTTTGCAAAAAGTTCAAATTGATGAATTAAGTATGTACTGGGCAATAATCTAATTAATGTTACACAGAGAATTTGGCCTTTGATATATAATGCAAAATTTCCACTTATATATTTTTGTTAGCCTCACTTAATATTTTTGTAAATGATAAATGTTTACAGAATGTGTTCATCGCTGGAACCGACACAAGTGCAGTTACAATAATTTGGGCAATGACAGCTCTGGTTAAGAAGCCTAGTGCACTTATCAAAGTGCAAAATGAAATTAGAAGTTTGGTCGGAAGGAAGAAATCAGTGGACGAAGACGATGTGGAGAAACTAAGCTATCTAAAGGCAGTCGTACGGGAAACAATGAGACTGTATCCGGCCGTCCCACTCGTGCCCAAACAAACCATTGGAAAATGCATCATTGAAGGCTACAATATTAAACCAAACTCAATGGTGCTAATCAACATTTGGGCTATCGGTAGAGATCCCGACTACGCCAATGAATTCTTTCCAGAAAGATTTTTAAATACGACCATCAATTTTAAAGGCCAAAACTTGGGGTACATTCCGTTTGGAGCAGGCAGAAGAATCTGCCCTGGAATGCATCAAGGAGTGGCAACAGTTGAACTGGCGCTAGCCAATCTTCTCTATGCCTTCGACTGGGAACTGCCATGTGGAATGACGGAAAAGGACATTGATACGGATGCATCGGCCGGACTAGTCATGCATAAAAAAACCCATTATGCCTCAACGCCAAGAGTTATATATGTAATTAACTAATTGCTATCTATCTACACTATATCTATATATTGATCTGTCTGTTTGTATAAGGTAGGGTCTATCCAAACGCTTGAGATTATCAGTATATTCATGGGCTTCAAACTTTTTTGTTATATCCTCGATTAAAAAACTTTTTTTACTTATAAGAAATATTTATACCCTTACTACATCAATCACTAAAAAGAATGAAGAATTTCCTACAAAAATTTTTTATGATATACGAGAGATTTTCCTACAAAAAATAATTTGGTCGTAAAAAAGTGAGGATTCCCTACGATTTACTTTCAATTTTTAAGAATAATTTTTTGAAAAAATACCTACACAAATAATTTCCCAGATAAATAAATTTTCTACTTAAAGAATCTACCTATACATTTTGTTGGAGAAATAATGGTTGTTTTCTAACATGGCGTAACCATACCATGAGTATTTCGGTATGTAATGGCCATGGCCTTATGGCCGATTGAGCGTGGCTCATCTGGTTCCCCGATTAATTGCTAATGGGCTTGTTGGGGGCCTCAAGTTAAACATGGGCCATTTGTTTTATATTGTTATGAGCAAAGAATCAAAATCAGCCATTAGATGGCCTTCGGGCTTCGGCTGTATGATTGGGTCAAAGATTAATGATGAGCCAATAATTATAGAGCTATCTAATTTAATGGGCCATATTGATATTTGGTGTTGGATCAAATAAGTTAATAATGGGTCGGTCACATTTTCTTGGTGTGCTTGAAGGTACAAATTGTGATTTGGATTTAATCCAATTAACTGGGCTATAATGATGCCTATTCAATGGGCTACCATCTTATCAATTTGATTGATAATGGGCTGCATTTAATAAGTGGCCTTCGATTTAAGGCTGAAATAAATCTGGCCCTGTTGGTTAATGACCAAGTTGGTCATTTGGGATGATTGTCCTTGTGACCAATAAATATGGTCATTGAATATATTTATATTATGGGCCTTATGATTTTTAATTGATTGATCCATTGGGTCAAAAGGACCATGTTGGAAGCTGGTCAAATTTCTTGGGCCAAATTTGTTGAATTTGTCATGTGGAATTTTGGGCCGGATAATTTTATGGACTAATTTATCTAATAATACACGAGGTATTATAAATTTTATTCCATAATTTGGATCACATAATTATTGATATCAAGTTAAATTTTGATGTTGGGATCAAACATTTTGCACTTGAAAGAACAAATTGTGAATTGAATTTAATTCAATTGACTCGTATAATTTACTTGGGAGTTATTCACGAGAAAATGGTGGCAATTAAGGCCTCATTTAAAAAGTGTGCTTTGAGAGTACAAATTGGGGATTAAGATTTAATCCAAAAGAATTGTTGACTCGTATAATTCAATGAAGAATTATTTAAGAGCACAAATTGTGGATTAAGATTTAATCCAAGAGAATTGTTGACTCCTATAATTCAATGAAGATTTAGATAAGAGTCAAATGTGGCATTACGGAACCACTTGAAATTGAATTTAATGTTGGTACTTTGACCATTATTAAATCAAAATCGAATTTGCTAGGACTCACAAAATTACAAATTTTAAGGTCCAACAAAGAATTTAAATATGAATTCAAAACCTGTTGGGATATTTTAGTTTTGATGAATTATGGCAAAACATTATCAACTTGTGTTATTGAAGCTAATCTACAGATAATAAGTTGAGGGGGAACGAGAGAACAAGTTTAGGGGGAACTCACGAAATCAGACGAAGACGATCGAGATCAGACGAGGCTGCAGACGAGACTGATCGAGATCAGATGAGTAAGATGAGTTCCGGAGTTAACTGATGAGCTGTGCAAAATCAGAAGAGAAGAAAATATAAGCCAGGTGATCAGATGACCAGAACAGGCCTGATCTGAAGACCAGATCAGATGACCAGATCAGAAGAGGGGGTTGCAGATCAGAAGAGGACCAGATGAGACTGATCGAGATCAGACGTGATCGAGATCAGATAAGCTAACCTGATATGCTAACCTGATGTACTAATCTGATGCAGATAAACTGATATGCTGACCTGATGCTATACTGATCTGATCATGTGAGCTGATCAGATCAGGCGAGAAGAAATCAGATATCAGAAAACCAGAAATCTGCATACCAGATCAGGCGAGAAGAAATCAGAAGAGAAGTCATCTGAAGTCATGTTCACTGAGAATCAGAACGCTACTGATGATCAGTTAGCCTGAGTGCTAGTGACCTGAGGGTCAGATTGTCTGAAGACAGAAGAACTGAACTCAGTCAGCCTGAGTGTCAGTATACCTGATCAGACAAGGTCAGCTGAAGAGAAGTCTGCTGAATCAAGAACCTGAAGACTCAGAAGATCCTGAAGATTATATCCGTTATATTCAGCTGACGTGGACCAATGAGAGGAAGACAACAAGCCTGAAAAAGCTGCAGAAGCTACATAATAGTATGGATTTGAATGAGACTCCATCCAACGGTAACATTCAAATCTACACTATAAATACAAGTTCTTCCTTCATTATTCGTGTGGAAGGTGTGAGAAATGTGTGATCCATCAAGCTACAGAGCCAAATCATCTAGCAACTCCACCATAGAACACTGAGCAAGAAATACACGCATATATTCAAGAGTGTTCTACCCTAGATCTAAACACAAATGTAATATCCTAAGCTTAGAGAGATTTTCCCATCCTTAGCATTGAAGTTAAACAAATGTAAGGGAAAATCTCAACCTAGTTGAAAATCAAACAAACCTTACCCAAATCAGTTTGGTAGGATAAGTTTGTAGGTGAGTGTGAACTCGGTAAACATCTAGCAATCCCGAAAGGGAGGGTAGGCGATCCCGTGAGGGAGATAAGTCCCGTTTGAGTGTGAACTCGGTAAACATCTGTTGGGTGTTGGACTAACACGTTAAACTAAGTCCAGTTGGTTAAGTAGGTGCCCCTTGTGATAGGGAAGAGTGGATGTAGGAGTTGAACTCCGAACCACTATAAAATCGTGTGTTCTTTACTGTTTTATGTTCTTACTTGCCATATGCATTTGATTATAAGTAAAACACACATCGTTCTTAAAAGCAAAAAATAGAAAAGGAGTAATTGGTAATCACTCTGCCCTCACCCCTGTTTTATATGCATTACATGATATTTCCGCGCACATGGGTTTTCCAGAAAATGGGACCAACAAAACCTTTGGTTTTCCAATTCATTTTGAGATTGTGTCAAAATTAATATTTTAGAATATTAATGAAAGGAACATGACTCCTCTAGATTTAATTCACACTGAAGTATGTGATTTAAAATTTGTGCAAACTAGAGGTGAAAAAAAAAAGTATTTTTATTACTTTTATTGATGATAGTACAAGATTCTGCTACGCTTATCTTTTACGAAACAAAGATGAAGTTGTAGAGGCTTTTAAGCTTTATAAAAATTAAGTAGAGAATCAGTTGAATACTCGAATTAAAGCAATTCATTGTGATAGAGGTAGAGAGTACGTAGCTCCGTTTGAATAGTTATGTGCTGAGTCGGGCTTTATACATCAAACGACAGCTCCATACTCACCTCACTCGAATGGTGTTGCGGAAAGGAAAAATCGAACACTAAAAGAGATGAAGAACGCGATGTTGATCAGTTCGGGTTTGCCTGAACATGTGGGGGGAAGCTATTCTGTCAGCTAACCACATTTTAAATAAGATTCCATTTATATTTAAAACTAAGGATAAGACTCCTTATGAGATGTGGAAAAAGCGCAAACCAACTTACAAATACCTCAATGTGTGGGGGTGTTTGGCTAAGATTGAAGTGTCAGCTCCAAAACAAGTGAGAATTGGACCTAAAATGGTCGATTGCATCTTTATAGGATACGCCTTCAACAATAGTGCTTATCGATTCTTGATTCACAAATCAGAGATACTCGATATGATAGAAGACACTACGATAGAATCAAGAAATGTCGTATTCTTTGAAAATGTCTTCCCTTGTAAGGCTAAAGAAGAAGTGAGTTCAAACAAACGAACCCACGAAGAATCAAATGATACTGCAAGTCCTTCCACTCAAAAGGGTGAAGAACCAAGACGCAGTAAACGAGCTAGAATTGATAAGACTTATGGTCCAGACTTCATCACTTACGTATTGGAAGACGAACTTCGCTCTGGAAGGAAGCTATTAATAGCAAATATGATTAAATTCTGCAAAATCACACGTGGGAGTTGGTTGACCTCCCCAAAGGTTGCAAGACCTTGGGATGTAAGTGGAACCTTAAAAGAAAATATAAAGCAGATGGATCAGTTGAAAAGTATAAAGCTCGTTTGGTTGCAAAGGGTTTTAAACAAAAGGAAGGGTACGATTTCTTTGACACCTATTCACCTGTTACGAGGATTACATCCATTCGTGTACTTATAGCGATTGATGCTTTGCACAATCTTGAAATATATCAAATGGATGTAAAGACTGTGTTTCTTAATGGTGAGATAGATGTTGAAATCTACATGGATCAACCTGAGGGTTACATTACACCTGGAAACGAGAAAAAAGTGTGTAAACTCGTTCGATCACTGTATGGACTTAAATAAGCTCCAAAGCAGTGGCACTTGAAGTTTGACAACATTATGTTGTCAAATGGGTTTCGAATTAACGAATGTGACATGTTTATGTGAAGAAAATACCAAATGGGTTTGTTATCGTATGTTTATATGTCGATGACATGTTAATCATGGGTAACAATCACAATGTCATCGTTAATACGAAAAACATGTTAAATCGAAATTTTGATATGAAAGACATGAGATTAGAAAATGTGATTCTAGGAATCAAAATTGAGAGAACATCAAATGGAATCTCTTTGACACAACACTACGTTGAGAAAGTGTTGAAGAAATTCAATGCATTGATGATCCACATGCTAAAACACCTCTGGAACACAATGTTCAACTAAAGAAGAACATAGGAGAACACGTGGCTCAGTTGGAATATGCAAGGATCATTGAAAACATTATGTACATTATGAATTGTACACGTTCTGATCTTGCATACTCAGTGAACAAGCTGAGTAGGTACACGAGCAATGCAAGTCGCGAACATTAAAAAGCTCTTAAAAGGGTCTTGAGAATTAATTCAAGAACAGCAGAAGCACGCTTTTCATTCAAAATAAATGACAATTGTTTACTCTTTGCTAACTGACAAGAGGAACAAATATTCGGATTCGGTAAAAGAGACGAAACATTAAGATGTCCTAATTTATTTAATAATGAAATAACAGGAAATGGGACATGCCCCAGGCGTAAATGCCACAAATCAAAACTATCCTTCAATGATTTACTTCGAATAGCAGCAACTAAGGCTGGAGCACTCCGATCAAGCAAGTATAGACCTTTATCACACCTTCCCTGAGCCAGAATTGCCTTTGTGACCCGATTCTGAATCGCAAAGAAATTATCGAGAAAAATGACGTCAACGGATAATCCGCAGCTTAATTTGGTCGATAGATGAGGGGTTTTTAAGTGATATGGGGCACAACCAAGACATCTAATAAATTAACACCTGGAGACAATTTAGATGTACCAATATGCGATATATTAAGAGCATTCCCATTACCAACTATAACTGAACCATTACCAGTATACGGCTCATAAGAGTCAAGGGCAGATTGCTGATTCGTCATATGGGCAGATGCGCCAGAGTCCAAGTACCAGTCCGGAGCAGGGTCCGAAACATTGCAGGAGGAGCTAAAAGCCTGTGCAAGATTAGCAGAAGACATAACATTACGAGCAGTAATAAATTGAGGACATTTATCAGCATAATGTTCCCCCGACAGATTTGACAACGAGGTGGACGATGGCCCCGTTGCCATTCTGAGCACCCTGAGAAAAGTTAGAGTTTCCACGAAACCTATGTTGTTGGCGAAAACCCTGTTGCTGAAAATTACGACCACCCGAGTTGCCACTAGAAGAACCCGAACCACCATTGTTCAAACCATTGGAGTGGCGATTGCCATTGCCAGAGTTCGAATTATGGCCACCAGAATTTCCAAAGTTTCGACCATTATTATTTTTGCTCCCAACATTCGAAGCAGTGAAGCCAGCCAGGCTTTGCATGGTGCCCTCCATAGCCCGTATCATCGACTCATATTGGCGTGCTTGATGAAGTAAATCCCGAAAGATGGGCAGCTTGTCCAAGGCCATACGAGTATCAGCAAAAATCGCAAAAGGAAGACCTAAGCCACGCAAGAACCAATGACCCTTATCGGCGTCATCAACAGGCCGACCAATAGCCGAGAGTTGGTCACATAAATTCTTGAATTTCTTGCCATAATCGTCAACAGAGAGCTCACCCTTACGTAGAGATAATAGTTCTTCACGCAACTGATGAGTGTGGGCAGCCGAAATGTCAAAGAAAATGGCCTTGAGAGTTGTCCAAGCAGAGTGAGACGTGGTGCATTCGAGAACCTCAAAAGCGGCATCCACAGATAAAGATGTAAATAGCACGCTCAACAATTTCTTGTCTTTCATTCGCCAAACGGCATAATCTGGATTAGAAGACTGCTCGCCGAACGTAGAGAGAACAGTGGGAGACGGCGGCACCGCCGAGCTGTCGAGAAAGCCCATTAGGTCAAAGCACTAGGCCATATACGTGCATTGACGATACCACATGAGATAGGTCGATGGTTCCAATTTGATCGAAACCATATTGATCATAGTAGTTACCGGAAGAGAGTCTGAAGGAGCAGCGGCCATGTCAACGAGAGCGGAGGACGTGTGATGAAGAAGGATTAGCGGAAGACCTGGGTGATTCTAAAAAAATCGCAGAGAGAGGGTGTGCCGAATTAGGTTTCAGAGAAGGGAGATTGGAGGGGGTTTGTGTTAGTGTTAGTGTCCTAGAGACAATCTATTGTAAGGACATAATACTCGATGATATTCAGTTTGATTTAATATTATAGTTCATTTAATATTAATGTATGGCAATACACTTGTTTGAATATCATGTTTGATTGTTTGCATTATTCATGCAAGTGTTCCCATGAGTCATCGTTGTCATTGAGGTTGTGAGAACTCAGATGACTTAAGCATGATTCTCAAATGGCCCCGATCAAAGATCATCAATAATGGGATATTGATGATGCAATGGAGATTGGTGTGCGATTTGCATCATACTTTTATAGAGTGTAGTAAGATCTCACTTACTACGAGATACTAGGTATCTCATGATGGATGCACAAATACCTTAGAGGGTATTGGTATACCCATCCGAGAAATCATTTGATGTATTTCCACTATATGTGTCTACGGGTTTCTCGATTAGTGGGAGCGATGCGACACTCGTTTGACTTGAGGTTAATACGCACGACATGTGTGGAGTGATGACTTTAACCATGACCGACGCTTGCACCCGTCTATGGGTAGATATGGCTTGAATTGGGTTCATCACGAAGTGCATGTGCGTGGTAGTTGAGCCAAGAATAGGATTCATTCCTCAATGTGGATTTAGAGAGAATATTCATCTTCTCATCATAATTGGATCAAAGTCATCGGCCGATGCACATCAACTTAGACTTTGTGGCTAAGTGTGACATACATGATCAATTAGTGATTAGAGATAATATGATTAAGTTATTTGAATAGACACTTCATCATGTTCTAGACTTAATCGAGTATTCGCAAATGAAATGAGGAAATCGTAATAGTCCATGTTTCTGTAACAAGTAGTTGCACGTTTCTCGCAACATACCTCATATATTGAGAATGTCTGATTTATTGTCTAGGGTTCAATTAAGACCGTTAGTTTGACTAATCACTCGATATATGAGGGCCTACGGGTCACACAACAAGTAGTTCCCTTTTATGGATTATAGTTGGTTGATTAAATGTTAAATTGGATTTAATATTTAATTTATGGAGAATTAATTAATAATAGATTAATTTGGAATTAATTATTATTAATGTTTAATTAAATTGGATTTAATTAAATAAGAATTCCCAATAATAATATATGGAGTTTTATTGTAGGATTTAATATATATGGAATCAAATCTGTAGAGATTTGATATACATGGGAATTAAATCCGTAGAGATTTTATATGTGGAAAATAGATCTAAGAGATTTATTTAAATAAAGATTAGGGATTTTATTTTCCAATCAGGTTAGCTTAAGATTTAAGTTGGGTCTCTCCTATATATATGAGCACTTGGGAATCCATAATACGGTTGTTCAAATTCTCTCCATAAAATCTAGAGTTAGAATTTTCCTAGCAAATTCATCTCGTGATTCAACGCTGAAAAATCTGTGCAATTTTGTAAACGGGGATTACGTGGATACCATAGTAGAGAAATATGCGTACGATTTACTGTAAGATTTCTCTTTATGTTTACACGTATTTAATTATGCAATTATATGTTCGTTGTTGTTGAACTGTTAGTTCTGCTACGCATGTATTATGTGTTTACGTGCCTCTAAAATCCAACAGTGGTATCAGAGCTCAGACTCTTTGTTTTAATTGCATGAATTAAAATTGGTTTTATAAATAATTATTTTTTATGAAACTGGGGCACGGCTTTTGTTGGACAAAAGGACAGCACCCTTTTATTTGTTGGACAAAAGGATAAGTGAATGATCACCAATGATGTGGTGATTGAAGAATTCCACTATATGTATGTAATTACAACGTGTACAACAATATCTACCAATAATTAAGGAATTACAAAAGAATAAAATATATTCCTAAAATACATGGTCAAACATCCCTAATAATAAGAAAATAGGACTATAACTTGGGACACATAAAAATATAACGTCTCTACATTAATAGGGTAGTGATGAAATATTACCAGCATGAAATGACGGCGATAGCCTCAGCTGCGGTGGGGGCATCGAGCGGGGGGCGAGGGGCGAGGAGAGCGCCAGGAGGCCTTCCGTTCTTGACAGAGAAATGATCGGCAAGAGGTCGTCCTTGAAACTCGGCAACAGCTATGGAATCAGTAAACATGGTGGAAGTTCCAAACCTTTTGGGGGTATGTAAATCAGGATGTGTCCCTGCGAGGGGCTCCTCGTCTTCCGAGTGAGGCTGGACAGGCTTAGCAGGAAGCTTTGTTTACCCGAATGCCCCGACATACTCATTTGCTCTTGGAGGAGCAAAACCGTAGAGAGCGTACCGCCTGAACATGCCTCCCGTCCCGACGTAAACCGGACCCTGGAGACCATCCTGGGCTCTCATATTTCCTTTAATTTCATATTAATTATTCAGCAACTAAAACAATGGAAAAACAGAAAGTACCCAAGCGATAAAAAGTTTTTATAGGCTCGTAGCTTGTTTACTGTCCAGGTTTGGTCCTTAAATTTGTTTTTCAATCGTTTTGATATAGTCCCAATATTAAAAGATTTTTCAAATGTTGGCCCAAAACCGCCGAGAAGTTGGAAATAGTATGTCACGCAAATGTCCAAATTTAGCCCCATAACTTTATTTAATTTCCAACTTTAGTTCCAAAATAGATCCTGACACAGTGTGACATAAAGCGATTGCATTTTAAATTTTCGGCAATTTTGAGACCAAAATTGGATTATTTTGTTAATATTGAAACTAAATTGGAAAGGTCATCTTTTTTGGGACCGAAATTGGGCAGTAGACAATATATGCTACAACAAAACTTTTTAACTGAAACACATAATATTATTGTGCAACATAAAATCCCAACTGGTTAAAAAGTTCTTACCATCGAAAAAGACGGTGTTGTGATTTGCATATCTATCAGAGGGATCGATTCCTTCAAATTGTTGTGGGAACTGAACGTAGCATACGCGATCACCACCTCGGTCCAGCATGTAGCACATGCCTTCTCTTATAGCCATGGAATAGTAGACATAGTGATTACAATCCAAGTTCAAAATGAAGGGTCCATTCGATAAAATGGCCGAAGCTCTCACCAGAGCGTTCATCGCCCCCGCCTTCTTGTTATGATCATAAGATTTGCGTTTCTCGCGAGAAACATACGCGAACATGGGAAGACGAGTGTCTATGCCCGTGAAGTCCAGCTTCTTCTCATCCGGTCCACCCATCACAGGATCATTATCAGGCACCTTGCTCATTATCTATAAGAAAACAATAGATTATTGTTATACATAAGACTCCATTTGGATGGATGGATTTGAAAATCCATGGATTTCACACATAAAGTATACTCTCCGATGGATTTACAAATACTTAGATGTGAGAGTTTAGAGAAGAGAGTGAAGGGGGAGAGGAGGAAGGGGTAGAGATGAGGGGATTTCACAAATGACTAGGTTTTGATGGGGATTTGAAATCCCTCCATTTTAAACTAGCTCCTCAAATCTAAGTATTTATAAATCCATTGGAGAGTGATGATTTGTGTGTGAAATCCATGGATTACAATAATCCATCCATCCAAATGGAGCCTAAGTGAAATCAATTATTGTAAAAGTGTACTTAATTGGTTCAAAATCTTCAACTAAAATGGTAATGGAGTGAAGTACAATGAGAATGATGGTTAGATTGTTGATTTTATTCTCATACCACAGTTACCCTAACTATATTATTTTATATTTTTCATTCCTATTGAAGAATTATGAACTAAGTGCTTATAAATGATAAATTAGGAGTACTGATTACACGTGAATGCGGGAATAATATTTTTTTAAGGACAGTAACTTAGGGGGTTGTGTTTTAAGAATAATAATTTTACGGGCTTGGAAATGTAGGACAATATATTTTAAAACTTGTAAATATAGGACAATATGTTTAAAATTTGTAAATATAGGACAAACTATTTTAAAAATATGTAAATGTAGGACAATCGAGCCCCAACCTCACATGATATTTCAGCCCGATTTGGGCTTATTCGGGCTCAATTGTCCTACATTTGCAGATTTTAAAACATATTGTCCTATATTTATATATTTTAGAACATATTATCCTACATTTCCAAATTCGTAGAATTATTGTTCTTAAAACTAAACCCCCAAAATAATTGTCCTAGAAAAACATTTTTCCCTGTGAATGCTGACATTCAGGCTAACATCAAGTTCTCAATGTGTGGAAAATCTTAAAATTAATTATTGCCCTGAATTGTCAGCTTAAATATATAATGTCATTTATTTGACTCTGTAGATAATAATAGTTATTAAAGGTAAGAAAAAAATATTGCTTGAACCTGCAAAATCCCAGCATTGTCTCCCTTTGCATGATCAGGTGCAGCATTAAACCATGTCCCAGGCCAATGAGTTCCATCAGCCATCCATGTTGCTTTCACCACGTCAATCTTGTGATCTGGACGTAGAACACCATTGTTCTTATTCGTTCAATACCGAGGACTACTTCAAATCATTTGTTTCGTCTGGGACCATGGACCGAAATCCCCCCATTGGTATGATATTATCTGCTTTGGGCCAAGTCCGTACAAATTTATTTTTTGGGTATCTCCCAAAAGATTTCATACCAATGAAGATAGTGTCCATCCTAATAAACCCCATGATCCTCCCATATTATTTCGATGTGGGATATTGTTTGATACCTCAACATATATGTCATGCATATAGATTGTGGAATAAAATATAGAACACCGAAATTATTACAGGTAATGTCATTTGTTAAGAACTATCCAGCCTAAGAGATAAGGTGGGGTTAATTGCAGAAGTGGTCCCATGTGAATATGCCCTCATGAAAATGGTCTTTTTTTCGACTAAAATGGTCCCATACATTTTTTCCGTCTAAAACTAACAGTTTAACGCGCATGTAACCACACACACCCGTTAACTCCCCCAAAATATCGGATTTCAAAATCAGAAATCAGTTTGTCTTCTCTCTTCACTCTTCCAAAACACGAAACCCTTCTCACTCAAGATTCCAAACCAAAATCGCAACATCCTCTTCGATCCACACTCAAATTGATTCTGAAATCATGGTGAACCACACAAACTCCATATAACCCATACGATTAACCCCGCAGAAATAGTATCTAGAAAACCCCAAAATATCGCAATCGCTCAAGCTCACTGAAATTGGGGAAATCGCCAACGAAAATGTTGCGACGAGGGAAAGAGAAAGTTGCGGACCCTCCTCCACATCGTAAGTTTTGACGACTTAGGATTTTTTCCTCAAAAAAGTTATACTTAGGGGTTTTCCAAAATGTTACAATTTTAGGGTTTTATGACTGCAATGTGGTTTCAAATAGGGGGTTGGACGAATATATAGCAAAGGGGAACATGAATAGGGAGTTGGGCGAATAAATAGGAAGATGGGCAAATTTATCTCTTAAGGTTCACATGTTTGTACGAAAAGGGTAAACCAATTTATGGGGTCTTGGATGCTTGTTATATTTTATTTCCTTGTTATTGTAGTAGGGAACATATGGGTTTGCTTTATGGAAAAAAAAAAAAATTTTGGTCCACCATTGTAAAATACTTACTATTGTATTCAATTGATGTGGTCCTTTGTATTTAATATCTTGGCTTATTTGTCTTTTATAGGTGGAAAGCAGGTGTTGTACATCTTTCACATGCATCACTGGGGAACATTATCTGGGGAGGTTGGAAACATTAAATATGAAGGGGGCACAGTAAGCACATTTGACTATGTAAATGTCAAAGAGCTTTCAAGTGAACTATTTGATGGGTTAGCTGCACAATTAGGGCTAAGTAGGTCGAAAAAAAAGTATTACAGGATTAATTCACTTGGTCAACTAAGTCCAGTTTATCTAGGATGGGAATTATATTTAAGTCATGATACTAAGGCACTTGAGGTTCATATATATGTTGTGACTGAGGATGAGGAGTCTGGGAAAGGGGAGGCTGTGGATGATGTTAGATCTAGGAAAGAGAATCTCACTGAAAAGGAGAAGGGTAGGCCTATGGGAAGGGGAGAGAGAAGGTTGCAGATGATGTTAGATCTAGGGATGTTGAACAGGGGAAAGGGAAACTCACTGATAAGGGGAAGGTTGCTGATGATGTTAGGAGAAAAGAGAAACTCACTGATAAGGAGAAAAGAAAGCTTATTGATGAGCCTGATGATGCTATTATTGATGATTTAGCTAATTATGAGTGGGAGTCAGAATTTGGGGTTAGAAGTGAGGGAGAGGCAGAATATGGGGTGGGGGGCAGAATTTGAGAGGAAGGCAGATTATGAGGATAGTGATTTTGTGATGGGATCTGATGATGGATTTAGTGACTTGGATGATGCATTATTTGAGAAGAGTATTGATAAGGAGGTTGAGTGGTCTGGTATAAGTAAGGAAGTTGAAGAAAAAAGTGAAGTAGAAATAGAGTCTTCTACTGATGAGCTGGAGGGTAGTGAAGATGAAGATTTTTCAAGTGATTTGGGTTCTAATGATGATAATTTTGAAAGAGGGTTGAATAATTGCTTTAAAAGCTCTACTATATTCAACACTGACTTCTTTATTGGGCAAAATTTCGGTGGTAAGCAGTTGTTTAAGGATGCAGTGAGGTCTCATGGTGTTGTTCACAAAAGGAATGTCAAAATAACAAAAAATGACACAAGGAGAATTTATGCTAGGTGTTTAGACTGTGATTGGTTTATAAATGCTCTGAAAGTTAAGGATGAAGAGTCTTTCCAAATCTGGAAGTTACAAAATCAACACACTTGTCCAGTTGCTTTCCATGTGAGAAGTTTGAACTCCACTTGGATGTCAAAGAGATATATTGAAGACTTTAGGTCAGATCCCAAGAAGAACGTAGATGGCTTTAGAACAGTGTTTCAAGAGAAACTCAAGTTCATGTCTCAAGGCACCAAGCATATAGAGCTAAAGTTAAGGCTAAGCAACTAATTGAAGGTAGTTTGAGAAGCAATATGACTTTCTTTAGGATTATGCAAATGCTCTTAAGGCTAGGAATCTAGGGTCATTTATTAAAATTTGTGCTGATCAAGGGGCTGATGGCAAAAATAAATTCAGTAAGCTATATGTGTGCTTCCTAGCATTGAAACAGGGGTTTCTGTCTGGGTGTAGACCCTTTGTTGGTGTAGATGGGACCTTTCTGAAAGGTTATTATGGTGGAGTGTTATTAACAGCTGTTGGTGTTGATCCAAATGACCAGATCTATCCAGTTGAATTGATGATGTCATTATGAATTGAAACTTTATTACTGTCATTGTAACTGGTTTTTGTGGTATTTGTGATCTGGTTTTGTGCTTGTTTAGGCTGTTTTTAGTTTGGGTTTTGTGCTTGGTTAGTTGTAATGTCATTATGAATTGAAACTTTATTAAAACAACCATGATACTATTACAGGTAGCCAAGATATTACAAGCAAGAACAGATACATATTTTTCCACTTCCTATGCTTTTCATTTTCTTCATGTTTCTGCATCTTGATTGTCTTCATTTGCAGCTCTTTAATTTCATCATTCAAATTCATGATGCATACAAGTAGATTGTTCTCTTCCTCTAGCTTCTTCATTTTAATTTCTGCATTCTTTAGTTCATTTTTCTGTGCCTTCATATTGTGGCGTAAACCTATGATAATTTATGTGGATCTTTGACACATAGGATTGTCAATCCATTGAAAAATTTTACAGCCATTACCTGTCAATGAGAACTCACAATTGAAAAGCCTTCTTCCAGGATTAGCATCTGACCACGAGGTGTGTTGAACAGCCCGTACTACACACCCGCATCTAATATTGGAACGAATGTTTAGATGATGAAGATGAAGACATGTGAGTGATTTTCTCTTTTTTGTTGCAAAGTTGAAATTTTTTGGAGTGTTTTTGTGGTTTGGGGGTGCTAGCAGAAATGGAGTGTTATATAGACAGGTTTCCCTCCAAAAATTCTGACCTAAAACAGGTTTCCCTCAAAGAAATCGATTTTTCCACCTTTTTGGTCACTTAACGGAAACTGTTATTTAATGGTTGGGACCATTTCTGAAAAGAAAAAAAAGAACAAAAAAAAAATGTGGGACTAAAACTGTAAACACAAAATTCACATGGGATCACTTCTGCAATTAACCTGATAAAGTGGGATAACTTTAGTAGGTAGAGCATCACTAAGCAGGTCATGGGTTCGAGTCATCAATTTGACCTATAAAAAAAACTACCTACCCTAATTAATTAAAAAAACAAAGGACGTGGCATTTTCTTTAGGCAACATCAAGTTTTATTAATTTATTTCAAACTATTTTTTGTTGATTTTGTGTTTTGAGGGCTAAGTGTCTAAAAGAATTCATTTTAAGTTAAAATTTGTGGTGAGGTGTGAAATTAATTTGTTCATATTATTTTTTTAACAGTGCAAAATGTTGTTGTATGCGTTTATGTGCAAGAAAGGTAAATAACAATCAATACAAAAAAAATATAGGCTATTAAAGAATTAAAGGTAACTATGGCTAAAGAGTAAAGAGTAATATATCTCTCACAAGTAAACGTGTTAAAAAAAAAACCTTGAATATACACACATACCGGTATTGAAATGCTTTTGCCAAGAAAAGGAGTCCTGCAATATTTTTGAGAACTGCAAGTACCAACTCTTCTTTTCTTTTCTTTTCTTTTTTTTTCAATTAAGAAAACAAGCTTGACTTTTTTAGGAAAGAAGTGCAAATATCAACTTTACTAAAGGGTGTGTCCGTGTGTGCCTCAGTTTCTAACTTGGAAGTTTTCTGAGGACATGGCTTAATCTAATTCTACTATATATAGATAAGTTGACCGGTTTACAATTTCAGTTTTCTTTTATCGAAAAACTGAAGTGGAGTATTTTGAAATTGAAGCCCACCAATTTGATGCTATTCTACGAACAATAGAGTAATTAGTGGTATTTGGACTAAAGTGATGTGACATATATATCTAGGAATATGTCTCGAATAAAGGATGTAATTAACAAATTCTGAGGTGGATTGATCAAGAAAATTGAAGTTCTGGATGATAACAAATTAATGAACAAAAAAAGGTTAGAAAATTTGTGTGCACAAGGTGTTTATAAGGGCTAGTCTGCAAACCTCAATTTTTCGATCCATGAGATGGAGTACAACCTAACTCTAATCAACACACCCCTTTCAAAGTATTAAAGCGTCATTGCCAACATTATGTCTCATCGTGAGACCGTCTCTCACAAGTGTGCCTCTTATATATGTTAATTTCCATATTTCCTTGAACACGGAGTTTTCTTTTTGATATTTCCAAAGGATTAATGAATGATGCATGGGAAAATATACAAAAATGTTCAATTTCAAGTGTCTATTCTGCCCAATTGCTGAAACATGTTCATTCTTGCCCTTTGCAGACTATTCTACCCTTAATTCGTATTCTGATCTATTTTATTTCTTCAGTCATACCTACTTTTCCATAACCAATTAACCTCTCATTCCATTTGTATATTTTCAGAAAAAAAAAATTAGGAATTTAAAAATTAGGTTATTTTCTCTCTCTCCAAAACTACCGCCCCTCTCCCTTCGGGAGCGGAGGCGATGCCGCCTTAACCGATTCCCGCTGCCAGAGGCTCCAGATCTGCCACATATCTCATTTTCTTTTATTTTTCTTTGCATATTTGTTCATATTGTGGTTGTTTGGTGAAGTTTATAAGATTTTTTGTTAAAATTTGGTTCATATTTACGATTCCAACTTGTTTCTAACTAAATTCCGACTTTGTTCCAACCTCGACGAAGACAAAATTAAAAACAGTGCAACAATAAATGGAGACGAAAAAAATAGAGCAAGGACAATTTTGGGGAGGAGGAGGTGGGAGAACAGGCGAGGGGGAGGGAATAAAGAGGAGGCATTGGTGGGAATGACTAAAATAGACTAAAAAAGTACAATTTTTATAAACTGGGCCAAAAGACAACGGTCACTTGAAATTGAGCAAAAAAAATATATTTTTCCAATTTTCCTATATGCATACATATAAAAGAATCTATACATTTCGAGTTCGAAACAACCATTAACTTTGAACTATTCAATAGTCCTGTTCAAGTAGCTAGCTATTTATGAATGACACACTTTAGACTTGTGGTTAGGGGTGATATATTGAACCGTATTGAAAATAACAAATTATATCATATACCATACCGAAATTTTCGGTATATAAAAAATTAATATTATTACTATACCAAAATTTTCGGTATACCATACGGAATTTTCAGTAAATTACCGTTTCATACTGAAAATTTTATATATACCGTTCTATGTTGAAATTTCGTTATACCGTTTAATACCAATTTTTTACAGCAAGATACCGAAACACCGAGATATATAGTGTAATCTATTGAAATACAATTTTTTTTTTGGTATACCGACATATACTGAAATACCGAATTTTTTTTCGATATAACGATATATACTGAAAATCAAAATTTTATATTTGTCATACCGTTACCATAATGTTACATTTCGATACTCCAATATTTTTTATATAAATTTAATATTTTTTACTCCGAACAAAAATGGGATACAGAAAATTTTAATATATTTTACTAGGAAACTAACTCACTTTAATGTATTGGAAAGAAATAAGTATTAATACTCCGAGCACAATCTTTGCTAAAAGCAATTTATATATGCTTTTATTACCAAATGATTTCTTCTACTAATTAATTCTACTCATGATCCATCTTAAATCTTAATCACATGAAATTTGACAAAACATGCGTGCAGTTTAAGCCCCTCAAACTATATTTATTCTGCTGCTTTAGACCTTTTTTGCTTTTACACGGATAATATTTCTAAAATTAAGAAATTCGTCGTAATAAAATATACAAAAGTTAGAGGGACTTTCTAATATAAATATTGCATATAGTGCAAATGAGAATGAGCTGAAAATTCGGGATCCTACGCTGGTTGAAATGAGTCAAGCGGTTTTTTTCAAAAAATTTACGCAAAGTCCACGAAAACTCATTGTATAATGTAAAAAAATATTTTTACAAATTAAATGATGTAATAGGGTGGATTGGGCCTTTTGTTAAAAATATGTAGTATTTTATTTTTCTGTTTTACATAATTTTTTTATGTCACTACATGAACAAAAGTGATACATATAAACAAAAATGTGTAACTACAAAACAAAAATCAATTTTTCCGGTTTAATTATGGTGTTTTTCTTTTCTTTTTTTCCATAACTTTTTACTGTTACTACATGAACAAAAGTGTGATACAGATAAACAAAAAAATGTGTTACTCTAAAACAAAATTGGAACACATACTCCCCTGTATAATAACACATACTTGTCTTTATTGTAACATAGAAAGATAGCGACTTTTCTATTTTGTTATTACGCGATTTTTTAAGAAAATTTACTTGATCTAATTCGACCCGCGCAACATCTATCAATTTTTTGCTCCTTACTATTTGCATTAATAGGTCACTATGTATGGATTCTAAATCTATACAATATTGTATATAAAAGTTTATCTTTAAGTTAAAGTGCTTAATCGAACAAACGTGAATTTCATGATGAGCTTAAATATATCAAAGCCACTTAATTGCTTTATTGAGAAACTACTATTTGCTTGATAGATGGGGCATAAATAATTAGGAACCATATTCGAGCCGGATTAGATCGAATTAACCAGAAATTAGGAAGAAGAATTGGATTCAATTCTAACTGTTGACGATGCTATATATCTTTAAAAGTATATATTATATTCTTTCAGCCAGGCATAAATGGCTATCAAGAATTAACCTTTCAGAATATACAATATTTATTAGAAATTAAAAAATTCAAAAGTCACAATTTTTTGTACTTAGAGAGCTTCAATCCTACGCACTATTGAATATATATAAATATTCAAAGGCTGAATTGAAAGATTGCAATTTCACAAAAAAACGCGTTGAATCGAAGGGTTGCTATTTTCACTCACCAAAATGTTACAACTTCAAAAGAGTCACATTGAATGTTGAACGTTGCAACTATCACTAAAAAGGTGTCATTCCCTGATCAAGAGGTTTCTAGACTCTATTATATTATCTTAACATACACTTACACAACAATTCCCCACTTTGTTGGCCCCAAGTACGAGTCACACACGTTTATGGTGGGGGGATACACCTGTATAGTGTTTTTCAACTTTTAAAATCTTTCAGAGCAGTGAGTCAGGTTTTCCTGAGTTTAAGCCCTGAGTAGCACAAACACCCTGAGTCAAAGTCTACTGAGACTAAAACCCTGAGTTGTTTTCAGTAACATCCGATAAGCTCAGCTGATCCTACGTGCGAAAGTCCTGAGTAGCTTACTACAGATAACTATCTTACTGAATACTCAGTAGAGTGGTTCAATTTGGTAGCTATCTATACTAGCTGACTAAGGTGCGGAAAGTGTAGGCCCTAAGTTTATACTCATTTACACTTGCTGGAATAGCTTTTCCCTTAGTTCATAAAACTGTGATTAAGGGTGTGATTCAGTTGATGCAATCTTCAGTGGATTGATTCCAAACTGAATGATAAAAACCTTGTATGCTTTCAGTGAAAAGATGCAAACAGTAATGCAGAACAGAAAACAAACAACACAGATTCCTTAGGGGAATTCCTTAACTCTTAATGAATTTGCTTGGTTTAGAGTGCCAAGGGACACTGACCAAATTACCTCTCAAAGACAATCTGATCCCTAGGATCTACTACCTGAGTCCTAGCACTCAGAACTACTACTCTCCTCAAGCTTTCAGACTGAACAACCGCAGCTTACTAACTTTCTCTCAAGCTTTCAGACTGAACAACCTCAACTTACTAACTTTCTCTCAAGCTTTCAGACTGAACAACCTCAGCTTACTAACTTTTACAACTCTCAACTTCCAAACAACAACTACTCAAACTACCTAACACTTAGGTTTTGGGTTTTGGTTTGGTTTTCAACTAGGGTTGAGATATCCTTTACAATTTAGAACAAAATCAAAGGCTAGGATATCTATACTGAGCTTTGGATCTTAGAAAATACTAGGCTTAGTATGTGAGCTCTCTTCAAAGTGAAACACTTGGGAATTCTTTGGGGTTTCGAGTGCTTCAAAGTAAACTTGATTAAGCTTGAGCTCTTGAGTTGCTTGATTTCTCGTAACCTTGTGTGTGTGAAGGTCACTGGTATTTATAGGCAACTCACAAGAGTCACTTTTGAAAAACTATCTGTTGGAAGAGATAACATCAAGGGTTTCCTCTTTTGGTTAGTGATAAATGACTATATTAAGTCTTTGACGAAGTCTTGCATGGTTTGGATAACATGCAGTCAAGGTAGCTAATCACTTGTTTTTGCAGACTGGAAAATATCAGCTTTGACATTTCTTTAGTAGAACGTCGCTTTCAGTGTCAGTAAGGTACGCTGTTGTCGCCTCCTCATTGGTCGAACTCTTCAGTTGAACAGAGACAAACAAAATGGCTTTTTTTAGTCAACTTCACTGAACTGATGTTTTCCTTAAAGTCTACAAATGCATAACATTCTCTTTGTTTGTACCAGGTTTTGACTTAACACTTATTTCTCGATTAGGTGTTCAGGATATCCAGATTCAGTACAAACTCTTCAGGATCTTCTAGTCTTCAGGCTCTTCTTATTCACTGAGTTCCCCCTCAATGTATTCTTCAGCATTCAGTGATGTTTCGAAATCCTAACTATCCTGAACTATATCTGCTGACTATACATGGTGCAGATAATCCTGAGAAACAAAATCTATTTGAAACCTGAGTCCTATTTATCAAGATGTTCTGAAACATGTCATACTCAGGTTTTTTGAGATCTAATCAAAATCACTTATATTAAATTCATCTCCCAAGTCACTTAATTACATTTATAATGCATAATAAGAAATTAAATAGTAAAATATTAAGCTAAACACACATATTTTGCACAATGAATCTCCATGAAGTGGACTGGACCTTTAACGTATGATCGAACATGAAACTCAATAGAATCATATTCTCGCGCATATGATTTCTTATTTTTTTAAGAACAGTGAATTAATTTATAAAAAATCAAAATTTGGTCTCAAAACCCAAAATAAACACGGTTCGGATCCCCTGTTTCATTTCCCTATTTCATCTCATATTCCACATCTTAAATTAATGACAAGTGTAAATCTCACAATATCAATAAATATAAGAATAACATCCTAACATATATAACCAGTCATGACAAGTGTAAATCTTACAAAAAATCTATTTCATGTCCGGTTTAAAGATTTAGATATGCGACTTGAATGGCGACAATAGGTGACAATGAACGTGATTTATCAGGAAATAATTCAACATATAGTTTAAATTAATCAAAAATGGTCCCATAACTTTGCCCCTAAATAGATTCAATCCCATAACATTTTTCATCGTCGGTTTAGTCTCAATATCTTTGACAATGTCCAATTTAAATATCAAGTATGCCAAAAAATTCAAAACTACACCTTTTCGCCAATTGAATTTTGGGCTTTCTCAACAATAATATATATATATATATATAAATATATATATATATATATATATATATATATCTAATATATAAACAACTCTTTCTACCCCAACACTTTATCACTTTATTATTTTTTCTTAAACTCCGAGCACACAGTAAACCACCAAACAAGATTGGGAAGGAGGGAGTATATATATATATATATATATATATCTATTCAAAGGAACAAACTCTTTTTTGTACTATACTAATAGTTTAAATTATTTTTTGTCCTCTCTTAATAAAAAATTATTTTATCTTTTTATGATATATTTACTTTTATTAAATTAATCATGCCTATCGCTTCCACTAGGCCGCGTATTTGTCGCGCGATCCCACACGACTCTTTTAAATAATGATAAATATTTCATAAAACGGCAAAAAAAAGAAGTATTTTATCAAGAAAGAGCAAAATAAATTTGAACTATCAATGTATGACATTTTTTCCAATTTTCTGTTTTAAAAAAGATAAATGTTGTTTTTACAGAACGTGTTCACCGCCGGAACAGATACAAGTGCAGTTACAATAATTTGGGCGATGACAGCTCTGATGAAGAAGCCGGAAGCACTAAATAAAGTGCAAAAAGAAATTAGAAGTTTGGTTGGAATGAAGAAATCAGTAGACGAAGACGATGTTCAGAAACTAAGCTATCTAAAGGCAGTCGTATAGGAAACAATGAGACTGTATCCGGCCGTCCCGCTCGTTCCCAAACAAACCATTGGAAAATGCATCATTGAAGGCTACGATATTAAGCCAAACACAATGGTGCTCGTCAACATACGGGCCATTGGTAGAGATCCCGAGTACTGGGAAAACGCGAACGAATTCTTTCCAGAAAGATTCTTGAATACGAGCATCAATTTTAAAGGGCAGGACTTGGGGTATATCCCGTTTGGATCGGGGAGAAGAATCTGTCCTGGAATGCATCAAGGAATGGCTACTGTGGAATTGGCGCTTGCCAATCTTCTTTACGCCTTCGACTGGGAAATTCTGACGGAAAAGGACATCGACACGGATGCATCTGCTGGACTAGTCATGCATAAGAAAAACCCCCTTTGCCTCAAGGCCAAGAGTTATGTATCTAATTGATTAATCTATATATTTGTGTTTGTATAAGCTAATAGGTTTATCAACGTTTGCGAATTTTCTACTAAGTGCATTTCTGATTTTTCCTATACGTCTTTTTATACAATTTTGAAGGATTACTATAAATTTTGTACTCATTAAAGAAAGAGATTAGTTATGAAATATCTCTAACATGTATGGTATAACTTTCGTCCTACTTGTATCTGAAATCTTCCCAACAAACTATGGGAAGAGGATCCTGCGCAGTCCACGAAGCTCCTGTGCAAATAAAACGGCAGCGATTTATTGGTTGATAATATAATTAACAAGACTAAGTCTTGTATGCATTAGGTGCACCGTGCATTCCATAATTTATTTTAGAACCATGCAACTTGTTGCACTGAAATATACAACTTGTTTACATTGAACAGTGTAACTATTAATACGTGAAACAAATTGTATATATTTCTATGTAATAACAAGTTGCATGATTCTAAAATACATGACTATGAGGTGCACGTCGCACCTTCTGGCCCCTTGGGGCGTCACCCCCCGCTCAGTTGACTTCGAAAGGCTGGAGTTATGTATTGGCGAGCATGGTTCTCCTTGGCCAGGCAGGCTTGTATCGGATGCCGACGCCTGGCGAAATGAATTATTTATGGAGCCTGGTTGCCCAGAAGGGCCATGAGAGCCACTATGCGGTTAGTGCATGACATTGTAAATAAGGTGAAGAACTGACATGTCCGCTGGTGGTTCGTTGGCGGACCACGGCGAGCCGGACACCGTCCATGCTATTTCTATTTCGAGATCGCACTATTCGTAAGTATCCTCAGCTCGTGTTTGAGAAAATTAGTATTGATCTAATTTGTTCTTCTTTTCGCACGCCTCCGTGCCGACCAGGAGGGCGAGTTGAATTGAGATTTTGAGCAGGCCCTAAAGTTAGTGCGCGATTATTGTTAGTGTCCTAGACACAATCCTATTGTAAGGACATATGCTAAGATAATATTTAGTACTGGTTTTAATATTATTGTTTATTTAACATTAAATGTATGGCATTATACTTGTTTGAATATTATGTTTGGTTGTTTGCGCATTTATTCCTATTTGTGTTCCCATGAGTCATTGTTGTCATTGAGGTGGTGAGAACTCAGATGACTTAAGCATGATTCTCAAATAGCCCCAATCAAGGATCATCAAGAATGTGATATTGATGATGCAATAGAGATTGGTGTGCGATCTCATCATACTCTTAGAGAATGTAGTGAGATCTCACTTACTACGAGATACTAGGTATCTCATGATGGATGCACAGATACCTTGGAGGGTACTGGTATACCCATCCGAGAAACCGTTTGATGTACTTCCACAATATGTGTCTACGGGTGTCTCGGTTAGCGGGAGCGATGCGATACTCCTTTGACTTGAGGTCAATACGCACGACATGTGTAGAGTGATGAACTTTGACCATGACCGACGCTTGCACCCTTCCATGGGTAGATATGGCTTGGATTGAGTTCATCACGAAATGCATGTGCGTGGTAGTTGAGCCAAGAATATGATTCATTCCTCAATGTGGATTTAGAGAGAACACTCATTTTCTCATCATAACTGGATCTAAGACATCGGCCGATGCACGTCAACTTGGATATTGTTGCCAAGTGTGACATATGTAATCAATTAGTGATTAGAGATAATATGATTAAGTTATTTGAATAGACACTTCATCACTTTCAAGATTTAATCGAGTATTCGCGAATGAAAGGAAGTCATCGCAATAGCCCATGTTTCAGTTACAGGTAGTTGCACGTTTCCTCGCAACGTATACCTCATATATTGAGAATGTCTGATTTATTGTCTAGGGTTCAATTAAGACCGTTAGTTTGACTAATCGCTCGATATATGAGGGTCGATGGGTCACACAACAAATAACAGTTATTTACTGATTATAGTTGATTGATTAAATATTATATTGGATATTAATATTTAATTTATGAATAATATAATAATAATTATATTTATAATTATTCTTATTATTATTATTTAATTAAATTAGATTTAATTAAATAGGATTCCCAATAATAATATATGGAATATTATTGTAGGATTTGATATATATGAAAATCAAATCCATAGGATTTGATATATATAGAAATCGAATCCGTAGAGATTTATGTATAAGTGAATTAAATTTATGGGATTTAATTTGCAAGATTATGAATATTATTTCCTAATAAGGTTAGCTTAAGATTTAAGTTGTGTCTCCCCTATATATGTGAGTCATTGGGAATTCATAATATAAGACTTCATATTTTCTCCATACAATCTCTAGTTAGAATTTTCCTAGCAAATTCATCTCGGGGATTCAACACTGACGAATCGGTGCGAATTGGTAAATGATTGTTACGTGGATACCATAGTGGAGGAATCCGTGTACGAATTATTGTAAGAATTCTGTTTACGTTTACCGTAATTTAATTATGCAATTATATATTCGTTGTTGATGAACTGTTTAATTCTGCTGCACATGTATTACGTGTTTACGTGTCTCTATATTCCAACAATTATCCCCTGGAATTCTGCAACGTCAACCTCTTCAACAACCAATCCAAAAGGTTGTGGGCGGCCCAGACCTTTCCTCGCCCCCACGATTTTCCACGTGAGTTGTGTTCGCGATAATTTTCTCTGTTTATAATTGTATAGACTTGCTCTTATTCGAACATTTCGTCTTCGCAGTTGACACTTTCGCTCCAGCTAAAGCTCCTATCGCAAATGAGATGGCCTCTCGTTGCAATCTAGCTTTAGCCTTTTCTTGTCGTGATTCCACCGCCGGACGCCTTTACTGCACCCGACCTTATTCGAGACTCTCTCTTCCATGGCCGACAAGGGGAAAAAAGCTGCGTCAAGTCTTCGATTGGTCGAGTCCCGACGCCGAGGAAAGCAGACTTCGAGAGGTGGCTCTTCTCGGGCTCGCCCACGCCGAAGGATTTAGCATTTTGACCGCCGCGCTCGACTCCGTCTGGGGGCCGAGCCCGATGCCAAACCCCCCCGCGTGGTTTAATAAGGGCCACGAAAAATTTCAGCCCGCTTTGAGGCAATCCGAGATGGCCCGCCCGTTTGGGTCATGGGTTTTAGTGGGAAGAGGCGGACCGCCCGCCTCATAACTTTTTTTTTTTTTTCAATTTATTTTTGTTTTACATTTTTATTATACATTTAACAATTACTCCAAAGTCTTTTTACAATCGAACATATAATTTAACTTTCATAAACATATAATTTAATTTACAACCAAAGGGATATTATGTAAACTTTATGTTTATGAATGATAAATTTAATTTGTAAAAGACTATATATATTTATGTTAATGAGTGACAAACTTCAAAGTGTAAAAAGTTTTATTTATGTTAATGAGTGACAAACTTTATTTGTGAGTAAAAAATACCAACATAAATTGTTTGATTATATTTAATTTTTATGAGTTTAATATATTAGAGCTTTTAAAATATATAATTCTAATTTTAAAAAATAAAAATATATATATTAAAAAAATACTGGGTTAGCAAACACAGAAAGACTTCTGAAAACAAAACAAGAACTTACAAAATGAGACATTAAAAAGTAGTTGTTAATTATTCCCCAAAAAACATAATACCCTTGGGTATAAACTTAAGTATTCATTTTCATTGCAACAATTTCATCACGGCATCTATTTTGCTTTTCTTAGATGATGTTTTAAAATAACACGATACCTTCTACACGTATCACATGGAATGTTGTTTTAATCAATGCTAAAATTTATGTGAGATTGCCTCGCCGAATGAGTCCATTGCGACGAGTAAAAAATTATCACATTTAAATAAATTAGAGTATCGATCACTTGTGTTTCTCTATAAAAAAATATTTTTTTCATTAGAATGTGATATAGTAGACCTTCGAGTTTGAATCACAATTGGTGATCCCATAAATTTAACTTCAAATAGATTTAATCTCATAAAAAAAATTATTGTCGATTTAGTCCCAATTAATAACTTTGACAATATATATCCAATTTTATATTCAATTTCGGTCGGAAAATTTAAAACAACGTTGTTTTGTCGTTTCAAGTTGGGGGTTTTCGGCGGATGCTGTGACGGGATTGTCACGTGTATTTTATTTTTTTAACAACTGAAATTTTAGGCTTATAATTAAAAAACATTAAAAAAACTTAAAATTAAATCAGAATTGACAGCAAGAATTAGTCAAAACATATTAAAAAATACATGTGATAGTCCAATCACACCATCCGCAGAAAAGCTTCAAATTGAAATGGCAAAACGACTTCGTTTTTTTTGAATTTTTTCGATCGATTTGGGACTTTATTAAATTGACATTGTCAAAATTATTAAGACTAAATCGGCGACAAAAAAAATTTATGGAAATAAATTTATTTGAAACTAAAATTACAGGACCATTTGTGATTCAAACTCTAAACCTTCGAAAGTTTACTTTAAAAAATAGAGTTGATAATTATTTTTCATCATCATACGAAACAAATTCTATAGGATAGTTTCACACAACATTTGCCCTTCAACTACCCTATCAACAACACTACATGCTTAAGTACATAGCAGCACCCCATGCATCAAAGAACATCACATATCTTTTCATTAATTCCCACATGATGCCTTTGCTTCATTTCCTCATAGCTCTTCCATTAATTTCCATCTTTTTTCTTATCACTTTGAAAAACAAAAACCGAGCAAATAATCATCGCCGTCTACCGGGTCCAAAAGGGCTTCCATTCATCGGCAACATCCACCAAATTGACATCTCGAATGTTTACTCCTATCTTACGAAACTCTCACACCAATATGGCCCACTCCTATCCCTAAAACTTTGTCAATCCTCAATTATCGTGATTTCTTCAGCGAGCGTAGCCAAACAGGCGTTGAAAGACAACGACGTCGCTTTCTCCAGCCGGCCCCACACCACGACAGCCTTCCGATTCAGCTACGGCGGAAACGACATCATCACCGCACCGTACAGTGAGTACTGGAGGGAGATGAGAAAAATGGTGGTTCTTCATCTCTTCACTGCCCAAAAAGTCCGATCCTTTCTCCCCGTCCGTGAGGACGAGGTGTCCCGTTTGATCAACGAAATATCGATCAAGGATGACGTCATCAACGTGGGCGAGATGGTGTCGTGTTTTTCTTGTAGCGTTTTGTGTAGAGTCGCGTTTGGGGAGAGGTTGGATGAAAGCGGAGGGCTTGACAAGATTATGAAGGAATTCGTGGTAGCGATTTTTGAGACGTTCTTGGAAGATTATTTTCGTTTATTTCGTTGGGTTAATAAAATATGTGGTGCGGCTAATAGAGTTGATCATCTTTTCAAGGAATTGGATTCGCTTTATGAGAAATTTATTGAGGAACATGTGAGTGCAAATAGGCCTGATTCGATGAAGAATGACATTCTTGGTATGCTGATTCAACTCAAGGAAGACAATTCAGCTCCGGTTAAGATTGATTGGAAGCATATCAAGGCACTACTTATGGTAATTCTATACTTTTATACGTTTTCTGGTATTTAAACCAAAATCGTCCCATAACTTTGCACTTTTATTGAAATGGTCTCATAATTATCAATTTTTTCAATTTAATCCTACAGGTATTCAATTTGATCCAATTTAGTCACAAATTGCCGGAGGTCGCTCAAATTGTCTAAAACGACGTCGTTTTGGATATGTGTCTTACATATTCCGGTTAAAATTAGCCTACACACGCCCAAAACGACATCGTATTAGGAAATTTTGAGCGACATCCGGCGGTTTGAGACTAAATTGGATCAAATTGAATATATATGAGACTAAATTGGAAAAGTTAATAATTATAAGACCATTTCAATAAAGGTGCAAAGTTGTGAGACTATTTTAGTTTAATTCCCATGTTTTCTTCACCACAGTTTTCCTAAAACTACACTGACGTGGCACTCGGAAATAACACACTTTGAAAAAACTACATATAAATTTGCGACATGATATTAAATTATTTATTTAAGATTATGTACTTTTATTTTTTTTTCAATTTCATATATATATTGTCACAACAACATTATTTGCTGCAAAATTGTCCCCTGATAAAATTGCAACACAATTAAAAAGTGCATGTAAAAATTTAAAACTCGTGATTGAATGGATATATATATATATATAGCATGCACAATTACTTTTTAATTGTGAGTCCATCTCAAATTACGGAATTAGCTATTTTGCAAAAAGTTCAAATTGATGAATTAAGTATGTACTGGGCAATAATCTAATTAATGTTACACAGAGAATTTGGCCTTTGATATATAATGCAAAATTTCCACTTATATATTTTTGTTAGCCTCACTTAATATTTTTGTAAATGATAAATGTTTACAGAATGTGTTCATCGCTGGAACCGACACAAGTGCAGTTACAATAATTTGGGCAATGACAGCTCTGGTTAAGAAGCCTAGTGCACTTATCAAAGTGCAAAATGAAATTAGAAGTTTGGTCGGAAGGAAGAAATCAGTGGACGAAGACGATGTGGAGAAACTAAGCTATCTAAAGGCAGTCGTACGGGAAACAATGAGACTGTATCCGGCCGTCCCACTCGTGCCCAAACAAACCATTGGAAAATGCATCATTGAAGGCTACAATATTAAACCAAACTCAATGGTGCTAATCAACATTTGGGCTATCGGTAGAGATCCCGACTACGCCAATGAATTCTTTCCAGAAAGATTTTTAAATACGACCATCAATTTTAAAGGCCAAAACTTGGGGTACATTCCGTTTGGAGCAGGCAGAAGAATCTGCCCTGGAATGCATCAAGGAGTGGCAACAGTTGAACTGGCGCTAGCCAATCTTCTCTATGCCTTCGACTGGGAACTGCCATGTGGAATGACGGAAAAGGACATTGATACGGATGCATCGGCCGGACTAGTCATGCATAAAAAAAAAACCATTATGCCTCAACGCCAAGAGTTATATATGTAATTAACTAATTGCTATCTATCTACACTATATCTATATATTGATCTGTCTGTTTGTATAAGGTAGGGTCTATCCAAACGCTTGAGATTATCGAGATATTCATAGTTCAAACTCTTTTTGTTATATCCTTGATTAAAAAACCTTTTTTACTTATAAGAAATATTTATACCCTTACTACATCAATCACTACAAAAGAATGAAGAATTTCCTACAAAAATTTTTAAATGACTACGAGATTTTCCTACAAAAATAATTTGGTCCTTAAAAAGTGAGGATTCCCTACGATTTGCCTACCAATTTTAAGAATAATTTTTGAAAAAAATACCTACACAAATAATTTCCTAGATAAATAAATTTTCTACGAGCAATCTACCTATACATTTGTTGGAGAAATAATGGTTGTTTTCTAACATGGCGTAACCATACCATGAGTATTTCGGTATGTAATGGCCATGGCCTTATGGCCGATTGAGCGTGGCTCATCTGGTTCCCGATTAATTGCTAATGGGCTTGTTGGGGTCCTCAAGTTAAACTTGGGCCATTTGTTTTATATTGTTATGAGCAAAGAAGGCATTATTAATCAAAATCAGCCATTAGATGGGCTTCGGGCTTCGGCTGTATGATTGGGTCAAAGATTAATGATGAGCCATTAATTATAGAGCTATCTAATTTAATGGGCCATATTGATATTTGGTGTTGGATCAAATAAGTTAATAATGGGTCGGTCACATTTTCTTGGTGTGCTTGAAGGTACAAATTGTGATTTGGATTTAATCCAATTAACTGGGCTATAATGATGCCTATTCAATGGGCTACCATCTTATCAATTTGATTGATAATGGGCTGCATTTAATAAGTGGCCTTCGATTTAGGGCTGAAATAAATCTGGCCCTGTTGGTTAATGACCAAGTTGGTCATTTGGGATGATTGTCCTTGTGACCAATAAATATGGTCATTGAATATATTTATATTATGGGCCTTATGATTTTTAATTGATTGATCCATTGGGTCAAAAGGACCATGTTGGAAGCTGGTTAAATTTCTTGGGCCAAATTCGTTGAATTTGTCATGTGGAATTTTGGACCAGATAATTTTATGGACTAATTTATCTAATAATACACGAAGTATTATAAATTTTATTCCATAATTTGGATCACATAATTATTGATATCAAGTTAAATTTTGATGTTGGGATCAAACATTTTGCGCTTGAAAGAACAAATTGTGAATTGAATTTAATTCAATTGACTCGTATAATTTGCTTGGGAGTTATTCACGAGAAAATGGTGGCAATTAAGGCCTCATTTAAAAAGTGTGCTTTGAGAGTACAAATTGGGGATTAAGATTTAATCCAAAAGAATTGTTGACTTCGTATAATTCAATAAAGAATTATTTAAGAGCACAAATTGTGGATTAAGATTTAATCCAAGAGAATTGTTGACTCCTATAATTCAATGAAGATTTAGATAAGAGTCAAATGTGGCATTACGGAACCACTTGAAATTGAATTTAATTTTGGTACTTTGACCATTATTAAATCAAAATTGAATTTGTTGGGACTCACAAAATTACAAATTTTAAGGTCCAACAAAGAATTTGAATATGAATTCAAAACCTTTGGTTTTCCAATTCATTTTGAGATTGTTTCAAAATTAATATTTTAGAATATTAATGAAAGGAACACTACTCCTCTAGATTTAATTCACACTAAAGTATGTGATTTAAAATTTGTGCAAACTAGAGGTGAAAAAAAAATATTCTTATTACTTTTATTGATGATAGCACAAGATTCTGCTACGTTTATCTTTTACGAAACAAAGATGAAGTTGTAGAGGCTTTTAAGCTTTATAAAAATAAAGTAGAGAATCAGTTGAATACTCGAATTAAAGCAATTCGTTGTGATAGAGGTGGAGAGTACGTAGCTCCGTTTGAATAGTTATGTGTTGAGTCGGGCATTATACATCAAATGACAGCTTCATACTCACCTCACTCGAATGGTGTTGCGGAAAGGAAAAATCGAACACTAAAAGAGATGAAGAACGCGATGTTGATCAGTTAGGGTTTGCCTGAACATGTGGGGGGAAGCTATTCTGTCAGCTAACCACATTTTAAATAAGATTTCATTTATATTTCAAACTAAGGATAAGACTCCTTATGAGATGTGGAAAAAACGCAAACCAACTTACAAATACCTCAATGTGTGGGGGTGTTTGGCTAAGATTGAAGTGTCAACTCCAAAACAAGTGAGAATTGGACCTAAAATGGTCGATTGCATCTTTATAGGATACGCCTTCAACAGTAGTGCTTATCGATTCTTGATTCACAAATCAGAGATACTCGATATGATAGAAGACACTACGATAGAATCAAGAAATGTCGTATTCTTTGAAAATGTCTTCCCTTGTAAGGCTAAAGAAGAAGTGAGTACAAACAAACGAACCCACGAAGAATCAAATGATACTGCAAGTCCTTCCACTCAAAAGAGTGAAGAACCAAGACGCAGTAAACGAGCTAGAATTGATAAGACTTATGGTCCAGACTTCATCACTTACGTATTGGAAGACGAACTTCGCTCTGGAAGGAAGCTATTAATAGCAAATATGATTAAATTTTGCAAAATCACACGTGGGAGTTGGTTGACCTCCCCAAAGGTTGCAAGACCTTAGGATGTAAGTGGATCCTTAAAAGAAAATATAAAGCAGATGGATCAGTTGAAAAGTATAAAGCCCGTTTGGTTGCAAAGGGTTTTAAACAAAAGGAAGGGTACGATTTCTTTGACACCTATTCACTTGTTACGAGGATTACATCCATTCGTGTACTTATAGCGATTGATGCTTTGCACAATCTTGAAATATATCAAATGGATGTAAAGATTGTGTTTCTTAATGGTGAGATAGATGTTGAAATCTACATGGATCAACCTGAGGGTTACATTACACCTGGAAACGAGAAAAAAGTGTGTAAACTCGTTCGATCACTGTATGGACTTAAACAAGCTCCAAAGCAGTGGCACTTGAAGTTTGACAAAATTATGTTGTCAAATGGGTTTCGAATTAACGAATGTGACAAGTGTGTTTATGTGAAGAAAATACCAAATGGGTTTGTTATCGTATGTTTATATGTCGATGACATGTTAATCATGGGTAACAATCACAATGTCATCGTTAATACGAAAAACATGTTAAATAAAAATTTTGATATGAAAGACATGAGATTAGCAAATGTGATTCTAGGAATCAAAATTGAGAGAACATCAAATGGAATCTCTTTGACACAATCTCATTACGTTGAGAAAGTGTTGAAGAAATTCAATGCATTGATGATCCACATGCTAAAACACCTCTGGAACACAATGCTCAACTAAAGAAGACATAGGAGAACATGTGGCTCAGTTGGAATATGCAAGGATCATTGGAAACATGATGTACATTATGAATTGCACACGTTCTGATCTTGCATACTCAGTGAACAAGCTGAGTAGGTACACGAGCAATGCAAGTCGCGAACATTGGAAAGCTCTTAAAAGGGTCTTGATATACTTAAAGTATACCCTTGACCTTGGGCTACACTATACGAGACATCGAGATGTACTTGAAGGGTACAGTGATGCTAATTGGATATCCGATACAAAAGACTCGTTTTCCACTAGTGGATATGTCTTCACTATTGGAGGAGCAGTTGTATCGTGAAAATCCACAAAACAGATGTGTATTGCCCATTCCACAATGGAATCAGAGTTCATCGCCTTAGACCAAGCTGGTAAAGAAGTTGAATGGCTTCGTAATTTTCTGGAGGATATTCCTTGTTGGAACAAATCGGTACCATCGGTACTGGTACATTGTGACTATCAAGCTGCTATAGGTAGAGCTTCGAGCAGTATGTATAACGGAAAGTCGAGACATATTCGTCGTCGACATAACTCCGTTAGACATTTGATCTCAATTGGAGTTATAACTATTGACTTTGTAAAGTCAAAGGATAACATAGCGGATCTGCTCACAAAGAGCATATGCCGAGATCAAATGAATAAGCTGATAGAGGGAATGGGTCTGAAATCCACAAAGAAAACGGAAACAGTGGAAACCCAACCATGATGACTGGAAATCCCAAGAACTTGGTTCAAAAGGGAAAACTAAACTATGAATGTTAGTTGTACAACACTTGAAAATCATGACCATTCCTGACAGCACTGTGTCAATTCACTACAAAAAAGACGGGGTTTAACGACGGTTTTAGCGACGGAAAAAACCGTCGCTAACGACATTAGCGACGGAAAAAAATCCGTCGTTGAATCGAGGGTCGCTAACCGTAGCGACGGTTTTTTGTGACCGTCGCTGATTAGTTTTGATTCATTTAAGTTACAATATGAAAATCAAAATTTTAAAGATAATAGGATCAAAATTAAAAATAACAATAATATTATTAGACGAAAAAAAAATCATTTTCCCTAAAAGTATGGGAACTGGGCTCTGAAAGCAAAATGAAAGTCCTAATGAAAAGTGTGAAAGTTATTTTTGAGGCAGCTCAATGACTTTACAGACCCATTTTTCAAAAATATTAATGGAATAAAAGACAATTATAATAGAATTTTTTTTTTAATAAAATATATATCACTTTTATTTTAAAATGAATCACTTTTTAATTATAATAGGGTTAACATCAATTTTCAACTTATACTATTTTTCTTTAATCAAATATATTTGCAGATATACGTAAATTTATAAGTATGTATTAATCAACTATTACATTTAAATGAATATAATAAATTTTAAAATAACAAATTTAAAATTAAGGATATGTGGTGAATAAAATTGAATTACTCCTCCGTCACAGTATAATATGTTGTTTGGAAATTTATAATTTTGATTAAAGTTTCAAAAACACATGTAATATAGGACCAGTCGAACATGTTAGTCGACTGATGAATCAGATAGGAAACCAACTGATGTGCTTTTGAGATAGGTCATATATTGAGGGGAGACTCAATATATCAGAATAGTCAAGTGAAGACAAGAAGATTCGAAGATCAAAGAAGACTGCTGAAGACCAGACGACCTATCTTTATGAGATATCAGTAGAGTCCTAAGATTGTTGCTAAGTCAATCTTATATCAGACTTCAGATCAGATCAGTTGAGGTATTGATCTGATGCTCAATTTGATTTTTTAGAAAAAAATCCGCTTGACCCAATTCGATCAACGCAAAATTCACGATTTTTTTCTCCGTTCCAATTAAACTATATTGTAAGTGAAATATTTTATAGAAAAGTCTCTCGTACAATTTTGAGTGTAAAATCATCGCACTGCTTTTTTCTTTTCTTTTTTTTTTTATCTTTAAAAATAACTGTATTGTTAATAAATTAATTTTAATACTTTATAATAAAATGAATAATACTTAGAATAATCAGTTTAGTTCTTCCTAGAGCAAATCCCACATTTCACCTCGAAACTAGGAACTGTTGTTCATAAGTCCCTGCAAATCGCAAAATGCCCTGTAAATGACAAATTTGAACATGCAAGTTTGATTCTATAAATGATGTCAAATATAAAACAAACTAAGGAGACAAATAATATTGTCATATTATACATATTACTTTTTTGCCTGCGCGACGCACGGGATTGCTGTAGTTTTATTTTTAAATAAATGTAGAAACATCATAAATTTTGTCTTTTTAATTTGCAACATTTCTTTTTTCGTTGATTAATGATGACAATTATAGAATATCAGTATACATATAATACAGTCTTACTAATTTCGTGTATGAATGAGATTGTATGGCAAGCTTGGAGAAAATAATATTCTCTATGTCCATGAATTTTATTCCCATTTTTTTGGGCATATGATTTAAGAAAAAAATAGATAAAGTAAGGGTATTATGGGGTATTGTGAGGTCCGCTTATAGATAAAGTGATTGTTTGTGAGTAAAGAAGTACAATGATAATTGAAATAATTAAGTAGTAGTTGGAGAATAAAGATAAAGTGTTTGTTTCCCTAAAAGGTATGAAAATATATTTGGTGGACAAACAAATAAAAAGATGGGAATAGATTTGATGGACGGAGGGAGAACTATCATATTTACTACCTTAACCTTCAAGAGCAAAAACAGATAACTAATATTTATGATACACCTTTTATCTTTTCTTTAAAAATAATTAATATAATTTTGTATTTATTAATTATGAATCACCCCAACTCATATAAATCTCATACTTTAAAATTCTGCAATCCTATGAAGAGATAATTATTGTATAATATTTCATCTTCAAAATTTATATCATTTGTTTTTCTTCAATAATCTCTATCTTTTAATTTTATGATTTTGGATTATTTATAATATAATTTTTAATCTCACCATTTATTTTCAAATTTAATATATATATCATTCAATTTTTCTATGTTATTTTTTTGGATTTTTCACAGACTACGTCTTCTTTGATCAATTATTCTTCTTTTTTCAGATACATTATATTAAGAGAAAGTCTTGTGTGAAATATTGCACACTAGTGTTATGTGCAATACAACATAAATAAGACAAAAATGGTCCATATTGTTGGGATACGTTATGTCAGGATCTATCGGGATGACCTCATAAGCACAAATTTAAATTACCGATTATTACTAGTATGAATTAACCTACGTGAATTCATATAATAATCAATCCAACAACAACATGCAAACAATAATTCACGTAAAAGACCCTAGCATGCAAAACTTTTTAGGAGTTTACGTAAACATACCCGTTGGAGAGACAATCTGAGACAGGCAGGATCAGGTATCTGGCTACCAACCAAAAGTCCTTCTCAAGTATTCACAAGTTCTTGCTCAACAACCTTGGTGGAAGGTTCTCCAATGAACAATTATAAAAACAAATGAAAAATTAATGAATTGTTGCACCACCTTTGTGGATTTTTAATTTTTTCCAACTCATGGAATTGCATTGGGGATGAAAAATTCATCCCCTATTTATAATAGAGGGGTGGTCGAAAATTAGGGCCTAATTAGGGTTAGGAAAGATATTTTCTTGATCTCCAAGAAATCTTGAATATATCCCATATATTCTTCTTTCCATGTGTAATTTTCCACAAAAATCTCACACCCTTGTTTAGCTATTATTTTCAAAAATAATTAGGAGATTTGCAAGATTGGATCTTTCTTGAATTTATGAGATATTTTTGTATTCCAAGAATACATATCTTTCTCCATAAAATCTTTCCAAGAAAATCTTTCTTCCTTCTTATTTCTCTATTTTTCGAAAAATACACTTAAAGAAACCAAGTGAGAGATTTCTTGAATTTATGGGATAATCTTGTATTCCAAGAATGCTTATCTCCTTTCCATAAAATATTTTCCAAAAAGATCCTTCTCCCTCTTTTCTTTAATAATTTCAAAAAAAACAAGGAAAAATAGCAACAAAATATTTAATTTATTTTATACACCTTTTCATTTAATGGACTTTAATTTGGGCTACTTGAGGGGCCTTTAGGAGAATTAAGATGGACTTCACAATGAGCTTCTGAATTCCAATATTGAGCCTCAATATAATTCAGCCCATTAATATTAATTAATTCCACTATATAATTAATATTGTACTATCCATCTCAACCCATATTACGGTAATATGGCTCCGGGTTATTATTTCCCGTGTTTAAGATTATTTTGTCCATTAATTAATTAAGCCACTGAAAATTTTTATATTAATTAATATCTTTATCCTTGGAGTAAGGACAACTCAACATTATTATTTATACCGAAAAATTAATTCCACTTGCAAGATTTGGTATGATAAAGGTTCTGAGCCCACCAAGGGGACTAAACATGCAAGACTCTCCAAGCACACGATTCACTGTATTAGTTTAGCAACTGTCATGTAATTAATATTATTTCCCAAGATATAGGGTATCGAAGTCGCAGTGATTCTCTTCCCATTATAAGTCAAAGCAATAATTACTAATCGCACGCAGTCCTTATTAAGTGACAGAGATTAAGAAATCAACAACCACTGAGGTGTAACTCTTCATCTCATAAGTCAGTGCGAATAAGTTTATCCTCTTTGTAGGTCCGCTTCAGCGCATCAAATGCACTAGTGTAATCTCTTGGTCAAGACAAGTCAATCTGAGCCTTACACATCAACTTCTACCAATAGATTGTTCAGATTTATCTAAGTTGTGAAACATGCACTTGTTTACAAGGAACTGTTAACGTGATCTTCTGTGATCTGGTATCACCACGTTAACTACAATGTAACACGTGTTATTCTATGAACGGTTTGCAATAAATATATATAACATTCAATCATATTTAAAGCAACAGTGATAAATAATTTATTTCAATAAATAAGCGTTTAATACATAGGTTATACAAAGTAAAAGCATACTTTCACGTATAACCCCAACACATATATTGAGAATGTCTGATTTATTGTCTAGGGTTCAATTAAGATCGTTAGTTTGACTAATCTCTCGATATATGAGGGCCTATGGATCACACAACAAGTAGTTCCCTTTTACGGATTATAGTTGGTTGATTAAATGTTAAATTGGATTTAATATTTAATTTATGGAGAATTAATTAATAATAGATTAATTTGAAATTAATTATTATTAATATTTAATTTAATTAAATAAGAATTCTCAATAATAATATATGGAATATTATTGTAGGATTTAATATATATGGAATCAAATCCGTAGAGATTTGATATACATGGGAATTAAATCCGTAGAGATTTTATATGTGGGAAATAAATCTAAGAGATTTATTTAAATAAAGATTAGGGATTTTATTTCCCAGTTAGGTTAGCTTAAGATTTAAGTTGGATCTCTCCTATATATATGAGCTCTTGGGAATTCATAAAAAAAAAGTTAGTTCAAATTCTCTCCATAAAATCTAGAGTTAGAATTTTCCTAGCAAATTCATCTCGGGATTCAACGCTGACAAATCTGTGCAAGTCTGTGAACGGGGATTACGTGGAGACCATAGTAGAGAAATATATGTATGATTTACTGTAAGGTTTCTCTTTATGTTTACACGTATTTAATTATGCAATTATATGTTCATTGTTGGTGAACTGTTTAACTTCGCTGCGCATGTATTAAGTGTTTACGTGCCTCTAAAATCCAACAATTTTTCTTCATAGGGTAATACTTTTTGTTCATGTAGTAACACATAAAAACAACTTGAAAAAAAAAAAAATTGACGATTTTTTTTTTCAACATGTCTTTTTTTTGTTAGTGTCTATGTTGCATAAGTCTTGTGCGGGTGCGATAAGATCTGAATCTGAGGATCTGGATTTTCAAAAAAAAAACTAAGGTGTGATACTGCAAGGATATGTTTGTTTATTTATATTTTATTATATATAACACCTTTAAAATATATGAAAATTTTAAAATTAATATATCAAATGTATGTAATTTATATAAAACTTAAGCATTTTTAATAATTTAATGTAATTAAGTAACAAAATATTAATTCAAATAACATCAGTTAAATACATAAGTTATACTAAGGAATTCAATAAAAAAAACAAGTGATATATTTTCAATTTAAATTATATTACATAATAGTGTTCAATTCAAATAATACATTTAGTACTTAATAACATGATCATATAGAGTTTTAGTCTTGAAAAATTGCAAAAATAAACAAAAAAAAAATGAATTTTTTTTTTCTAAAAAACAACTTCTCACGCACCCTTCCCACACCGAATACGTGTATCCAGTATATCGGATACCCTTATCCTTTTTTTTTTTTAAATTATTCACGGATTCGCCACGTGGCCAATTCAATGCGAATTTCAAGCGAATCACACCCTCACCCGCACCCTAAAAGTATCTGATGCGATGTGGTGGGTTTTTTAAAAGAATTCGTGAATCATAGGTTCATGTAGTAACATTCTTTTGATGAATCTACGACCAAATACACTAACAATAGACCAAAATCATTAGACTACAACACAATTTGATAAAAATGTCCTTGCATAAATATGTAATAGGTAAATAGCCAAGCGACCCGCCCAACCTACTCAGTCTGCCCCACCCGACCTGACCGATCCGCCCGCTCCGCCATATGACCCTCGAGTTTTTATTTAATTTGTCTTAAATGTGGTGTATTAATGTACATACCACTATTGTTCAATATATTTCATAAGAGTCCTACTCATTAATATGCACAAATTGACCATAGAGATGAATAAATGATAAAGATGTCACTTTGCACATATAATTATTATTTAATGATTTATTTTTATTCGTGTGAAATCACTACAAAAAAGTTAGAGACTTACCTACGAATTCTTTTAACATGTCTGCGGAATTTTCAACAAAAATAATTTCATCTTCAATTAATGAGGATGACATACAATTTGTTTTTTTTTTTTTATCATATAGATAATTTCATTTCTCAAATTATCTATAAATAATTTGTCTAAATTTTTTTATAGGCTATTTCTAGATTACATATATAATTTTCTATAGAAATGTAATTTCCTGAAAAATTATTTGTGGAGGTAGTTTATTTACCTGTGAAAATTACAAATGTGTGGACAATTTATTTGTAAATAATTTATTTGTCTATTAAACTTATAGAAATTTGTAGTCAAACCTCACTATTTAAGGATCAAATTGTATTTATTGGGAAAATTCATAGCCATTTGAAAAGTTCCATAGCCAATTTTTTATTTTCTTGTAGTGAACTCCCTTAAACGAAAATTTTAATGAGATGGGGGAGGGAGTATTAATTGGATGCTTGGTTGGAATTCGAAACGTTGGAAGGTTTCGAAAGTGGATCAAGAATGTGAATCAAAATCATAGTATGTGTTTAAAATTACACTACTATAATTAACTTTGTGTCCCAAAAATAAGGAATCCAACATATCTCACTGAGAAATATGGGTATAATTCCTTACACTTTCCTTTCAATTCCTTACAATTTTATCAAGCATTCACGCCTATTTGAAAGTAATAAAATAGGATGATATGATTATAACGTCAAGTAAGGAATTGTCATGTTCCTTAACAAGGATGTGGTGCAGACAAAAGCACTGGCCCGGACGGTTTTAACTTCCGTTTTATTCAAAAGGTGTGGCCTTTCATCAAGGAAGACGTAATCCGGGTTGTTCATGAGTTTGCTACTAATGGAAAACTGGTAAAGGGGAGCAATGCATCTTTCATCACTCTCATCCCTAAAAAGAACAATCCCACCCGTTTTGAAGATTTCAGACCTATCTATTTGGTTGGTTGTTCTTACAAAATAATCTCGAAGTTGTTGGCTAACAGAATTAGGGAGGTCATTGAGAAGGTCATTTCCCCGAACAGACTGCGTTTGTTAAAAAAAGACAGCTTATGGATGGAGTTGTTATTCTTAATGAAGTTATCGAAGAAATTTGCCAAAGGAAAATTGAGGCCACTATTTTCAAAGCTGGTTTCGCAAAAGCTTACGACTCAATCAGATGGGAGTTTCTTGATGATATAATGGGTAAGATTAACTTTTATTCTAAGTGGAGAGGATGGATTAGAGAATGCCTTTCGTCAGCTTCAATATCAATCCTAATCAACGGAAGCCCTACCGATGAATTCCTACCTATGAAGGGCCTTCGACAAGGAGATCCAATCTCTCTTTTTCTCTTTCTTATAGCAGTTGAAGGAGTCAGAGCTATTAGTAGAAGAGCTACGGAGCTGAATATGTACAAACCTGTGAAAATTGGCTCCAGATCTGTGGAGGTTGGAATCCTTCAATTCGCGGACGACACACTGTTTATAGGGGAAGGCGAGTGGAGTAATATCCTGACTTTGAAAGCTACGCTAAGATGGATCGAGATAATGTCCGGCTTGGTGATCAATTTCTCTAAGAGTGTCTTGTAAGTGTTTAATAAAGATGAAGGTTAGGCAACTGAAGCTGCAAAACTTTGCAATTGTGCTCTCGGGAGTACTCCTTTTAAGTACATGGGTGTTACTATTGGGACTTCGAGTAAAGATATGAGAGTGTGGGAACCGGTTATTTCAAAATTCAAGAAGAGGTTAAATATGTGGAAAATCAAAAATCTGTCAATCGCGGGTAGAGTTGCGCTTATTAATGTTGTGTTGAACTCTCTTCCTTCCTTTCTTTTCTCCATTTACCGTGCACCGAAGAAAATCCTTAACATCCTTACCCACCTTCAACGTCGTTCCCTTTGGGGTGAGATAGGTGAGAAAACTAAGATTAAATGGGTTAAGTGGGAGAGAGTGTGCGAGAGTAAAGAGAGTGGAGGTCTTGGTATTAAATATCTTGATTATTTTAATTGTGCTCTATTAGGTAAATGGCATTGGAGGTTCCTAAATGAAGAAAATCATTTGTGGCATAAAGTGTTGGTTTCAAAATATGGGAAGATTCAATTTTTTGGGAAGGGGGGGAGCTTTTAGAGGGGTAGAGTGAGGTCTAATATGTCTAAATGGTTGAGAGATATTTTGAACATTGAGGGGAAAAGTGTAGAGATGTGGGTGAGTGAGAATCTAAATAGAATATTGGGGGCGGCGAGGGCATTAATTTTTGGGGGATATTTGGTGTGGGGATCAAGCATTGTGTGAGAGATTCCCGAGATTATTTTTGTTGTCGAGTGAAAAAGGAAAAAATATTAGAGAGCTAGGGCACTGGGGGGAGGGGGGAGAGTGGATTTGGGAACTAAGATGGAGGAGAGATTTTTTTGAGTGGGAGAGGGAGTCTTTTAGTAGTTTAATGTTGTCTATTAACAGGATTAAACCAAAAGAAGGCATCAAAGATGGATGGAATTGGAAACTCGAAGAGGACGACATCTATTCAACGAAGTCCGGCTACCTTGAGCTTATGAGTAGAGGACTGGGCAAAATGCAAGGGAAAACGGAGTGGAAAGCAATTTGGAAGGCAGCGGTCCCCGGAAAATGCAAAATTTTATCTTGGAGAATACTCAATGACCGTGTGGCAACCAAAGCAAGCTTGGCGAGGCGCGGAATCAACTTAGGTAACAATTTATGCTCGTTGTGTTTTCAGCAAGAAGAAACTACTTCTCACCTTTCTTCGAGTGTAGTTTTTCGTACTCTATGTGGGCTCGGTTTCGCAAATGGATTGACTTTTCGAGTGACGGGAGCAACAACGGCAGAATAAATTTCTTACACCATATTGGACTCAAACCAAGAAAGGTAAAAGCAAAATTGTGGTATAATTTATGGTTGAGCATTGTGTAGGGGAATTTGGAAGCATAGAAATGATGTTATATTCTCAAATCGTGAGGAAAATCTGGAAGAATGCTTTGAGCTTTGTTGTGTTAGATCTTGGAAATGGATAAAGGCAAAATTCAAAGGAGGAAACTTATATAGTATCAACGAGTGGCATAGCAATCCAATTATGTGTCTTGAATAACTTAGAGTGGAGGGCTTGTTGTATTCTTGTCTAGTTTTGTTGCAAACTATTCTTTATTCATTGTAAGGGTTGAGTACCCCTTGTACTCTCAATAATAAATTTTGGCTTGTTCGAAAAAAAAAATGTTCCTTAACAAGGATGGTCTCCGAGCTGCAAACTCTTTCCATTCTTGTATGTCTATCTTCCCGTCTTTTTCCGAATCCGCTTCCTCAAATGTCTTTACGCGTATAAATTTCAACTTGAAATATAAATAAATCACTTAGAAATTAAATAGTGTATATATCTAAGATGGGTATATGTATTTCAAACCTTACCTATTATAGCTTGTATGATATCGTCAGGCATGATCAGGTCCGACTGGTTAAGAAACTCAACGATCATCTCCTTTACCTTATACCATTGGAGTTGGAGATTATTATTGCATTGTAATAATAGGGGCAGACATATTAGTGAGCTGCAAGTCCACCCCAGACCCACTAAATATGTATATATTCTAATAGAAATTAATCAATAGACCACTCCACTTAATTACTCAACCCACTTTCAATTAAATAGCTCATTTTAATTAAATATGCAACAGCCCATGAGCCTACCCTATTACCAGTTCCTGAATCCGTCACTGATAATAATTGAAAATTAACAGAGATATTCTTTATTGACAGTTTAAACTCTTTTTTGACATACCTTTGATAAAAAAAACTTTTTTTTACCATTTTATGATATATTTACCCTAGTTACTACATTAATATATATTCCATGCGTGATTCTTTTTAGTAAGAATAAATATGTCATAAAAATGTAAAAAAAAAAAAAAAAATTAAAATTTAGGATAAGATAAAAAAGAGTTTGAACTATAAATATAAAACAAAAAAAGAAACATGAGCAGTTGATACACACGTGGCCGTGGGTATGTGTGCGATTGTGTGTATATCCACTGTGAGTAACGTGCATGAATTACCTCTTCTTTTCCAATGTATCCAGTTTCCCTTATGTCGTATAAGTTAAACGCGACTGTAATATAAGAATTAGAGCACTATATAAATTCGAATATATTTTTAAATTAAAATTGGATGATATAGAGAGAAATTGTATACATACAAACAACTTTGTCTTGTTGAGGTGCATCGGGGTGGAATACACTTAGTGATCTAACGAACTCTCCGAAATCTATCACTCCATCGTGTTTCGAATCGAACATATCAAACATCTGTCGACATATCAATAGATTTAATCAAAGTAATTTTTCTATTCGGATTCCCGATGTTTTGACCTTTTGTAGTATGTTTTTTTTCTTACAATACATGTTATATACACTATATTTTATTATTTTTAATTCAATACACACTTTATATCATTGATGCGGATTAAAATATTTGTTTTTGGTTCTCCATCTTCTCCCGAGTATGACCGAACTCGATCCGTGGACCTGCAAAAGACACGTCGTGGGAGCCCTCAGCGCAGGGACTCAGACACTCAAGTCGGTGCCGATCTAATATTTATACTCATTTTCTCTACTTCTTTACTAATACTTTTCCTCTATAATAAAGTGAAACTTTATGTTAAAATATGAGATCGAAACTTACTTGAGCATGGGAGTCCTCGCGCTGGAACCTCCCCCTTACGGGTCTTTTACAGGTCAAAGGATCGAGTTCGGTTGGTACCCAGTGGAAAAGATGGAGACCTGAGAAAGGATTTTTTTAGTTCGCATCAATTGTTATTTTCATGCACTATTGTTTATACGTGCTTAATGGGAAGTATATATACATGCATTATTTCCGGTGGCAGAGGGAGAGGGGTACATGGGGGTACAATTGTACCCCAAAATGAAATGTACTCTCCTTGTATATCTCATGTTAAAAAATAAAAATTGTATTTTATTATGTATAATTAGAAAAAAAAATATACTCAAATGTACCTCAAATTTAAAATCCTACTCAAATGTACATCCAAACTTCAAATCCTAGTCCGCCACTGATTATTTCAGTAATGACTATAGAGAAAAATGACTAAATATTGTTTGTACTGGACGAGGAGAAATTTATGAGAGATGTTTTAAACTGACCCTATCCGCAACCACAGACTGCTGCTTCCTATTCCCAAATAATCCAAGTCTGAACTCCTCCTGTAATTCAAATATTTTTTAAATGAAAAAAGCAAAGTTAATTTTATCTTAATAATCACCATAACTTAATTTAGGTAGAAATTTATTATTATTGATGAAAAAATTAAGATAAATAGAAGAATTACTCTGTTGATGAAGCCATCATCAACTAAGGTGCTCCCCAATTTTCTGAATATCTCATTCAATGCCTTCACTTCTTTCACACTAACTGCAGTTATGCAAAGAATCCAATAAAATATAAGTGTAAACTTGAATTGCACAAATTGAAGAATATATATATAGTGTAACATATATATATATATATATATATATATATATATATATACATACATTTGTTTGAGAGGAAAGAAAGGATGGATCTTCGAATATACGCAGTCGTTGCTTCGTGCAAACACACCCCATCTTAGGCATTACATGATCGTGCGTTTGATTTTTATAAGCCACTACTTGAAATAGAGAATAGCACATATATATGGTCGATCATGCTAATTGGTTGTTAGGTATAAGAGTAAAATTCATTATTGGTCCCGCAGGACATGAGACTTCACGATTTTGGTCTCAATAGTCACCACTTTGGTCCTGTAAGAATTTTTTCATGCAATTTTGATTCTTCCGTTATGGAATCCGTAAAGTTCATTCTACACTTTTGGTCTCAAACCTTTGCCTTGTGAGACCAAAATTGACTTTAAAAAAATGTAAAAAAAACTGTAATGGTTTGGGACTAAAACTAAATTAAAAAATGATTTTGAAACTAAAATGGTTTTATGTTGGGATTAAAATCTTTGAAGTTTAACATTGCGTCATGTTGGACAAAAAATGAAAGAAAAAAAAAAAACATTGCGTACGTTGTACTTTTCAAAAAAAATCGTAAGAATGCGAACGTTACGTTTGCATCCTTTTATCAATTTAGGGGGTGGTGATTTCTAAAAACTAAGGCACGATGTGTTTTGTGGAGTAAAAATATTTTATGTTTTGCTTTGATAAATATTTACCTGCCCTTTAAAAAATTACAAGCGAGGAACATCGCTCTACTTAAAATTGGTATCATAGCCTAGGTTTTTTTTTTCTCGAAAGCAGCCTAAGTTTATCTAGAAATTATAGTTATATATTATATTTGGGGTCATAATATTACACTTCTAAGGTACAAAGTTGAAAGACTCGTTAAAAATATAAATAAATTCGAACTTAATTACTGATGTGTTTTATGTTTTGAAGTTCCATAAAACACTATCTAAATTAATATATTAAAAAAATATTATATGTAAATATAAAATTTTAATGTGACGAAACTTTAAAATTTCAGCCCACCCAATTAACAATTAAATCCTAGATCTGTCTCGTAAACTCATATCAAGCGAGAGAAGTATGTGTTATCTTGCGATGAACCTCATACTAATTAACTAGGTAATAAAACAAAACATTTAGGACACACATATAAGAACAATTCATGAATCCGACTATGCATGGATTAATGGAATGGCCCCTAATGGAACCAGATTCATCCGATAACACTGAAAGATCTAGGCATGCAAGAGAAATCCAGAAGACAATCCAGACACTAGATCAAATAATTAAGGCAAATTCTCATGTGCACCATATGCACCAATAAAATTGGTGCAATTTAATTTTAAAAGTTTTATTTTTAATTTTTTTTAGTTTTAACTTTTTTTTCTTTTTTCAATTTCGGTTTTCTTTTAACTTTAATTTCAGTTTTAGATGTTTTTTTTAGGAAACTTGTCAATTCAGGGCCTGAAAGATGACAAAATTATCAATTTAAGACCTTAAAGATTTTTCCTATCGATTCAAGGCCTGGAAGATTAAAAACTATCGATCCAGGGCCTGAAAGATAAAAACTATCAATTTGAGGCTCACACATTTTAAGGTCATGTTTGACACTTATATTTTATATCCTTATTTCATGTTCTTATTTTTTTTATTTTTAGAGTTTACGATTCAAGGTTTTCTGGGTTCATTTCAAGGTTTAGGGGTTTAGGGTTCATGGTTCAAGGTTTAGGGTTCATCGTTTAGGGTTTAGTGTTTTAGTGGTTTTTTAGGGTTTTTAGTTGTTGGGGAATAAGTTGCACGATCTATTCGGGTGAATATTTAAATACAAATTTAATTCTTATAATTATTACTAGCATGAATTAATTCTATATTAATTCAAATAATAATACAACAACATATCATGCATATAATAATTCACGTAAAACTTACATATGCGGAATTCTACGAGTTTACGTGAACATACCTATTGGGATGGCAACGGTGTGGCTGAATAGACTAACCGTAAGGACTTCCCAAGTATTCCCTTAGCCCTCGTTCGACTATCCGGTGGAAGGATTCTTGTGAACGATTTAACAAAAGGAAAATAAATTATGTTGCACCACCTTTGTGGATTTACTAATTTTTCCAGCACATGGAATTGTACTTGGAAATGAAAGAATCATCCTCTATTTATAGAGCATGAGGTGAACGAAATTTTGTGATAAAACAATGTGGGAAAATCTTTTCTTGATCTCCAAGAAATCTTGAATATATCCTCTATATTCTTTTTCCCATAACTATAATATTCCACAAAAATCTCACCTTATCTATATGCTATGGAATTCGAAAATATTGGGGTCCAAGATTCCAAGATTTGGATCTTCTTGAATTTATGAGATATTCTTGTATTTCAAGAAATACATATCTTCCATAATATCTTTTCAAGAAAATCAAGAAAATCTTTCTTGCCCTTTATTTTCTAATTTTTCGAAAATTTCAATATAGATAACCCAGTGGGAGATTTCTTGAACTTAATGAGATAATCTTGTATTCCAAGAATACATATCTTCATTCTATAACAAAATTCAAAGAAAATCTTTCTCCCAACATATCTATAAATTTCAAAATTTTAGTTGGAAAAACAAGCAACAATATTTATTTTATTTTAATCACGTTTTCAGTTATTGGACTATTTGTTGGGCTACTCAGGGGGCCTTTAGGAGAATTAAGATTGGACCTTCTAATGGACCTTGAATATCTAATATTGAGCCACAATATAATTCAAGCCCATAAATATTAATTAATCCCACTACATAATTAATATTGCACTATCCATCTTAACCCATATTACGAATCGATAGGAGAATACGAGAGAGATTATATATATTTTTATTTTATTTTTTTGGAAAAAAGCAAAATTATATTATTGGGGGTATCAGGAATACCCCAAGAATACAGAAGAGAGATTACAATAGATCCTCAAACAACTTCGCCTTAGCTAACACATAGATATGGTTCTCTGATCCAACCTCCAATAGAGTTCCAACTGTTGATATAAATTTTTGCCTTTAACCAAAAAAAAAAAAAAAAATACGAATCTTGAACAACACGCTTGGTCATCCGGGTTTTAAACCTCTTAACACGATCAATTCCTAAGCCACTAGATATGCCGATTGAACGAAGGCCAAATCAACTCCCAAGCAATTTTCCACTCAACTTGAGCAAACAAGCAGTGATGAATAAAGTGGTCCAACTTTGTAATGTTAGCCCAGTAATTAATCCCAAACCAACCGCATAAATCCTCCCATAACTTCTTGGCAATAGCACATTTGAAGAATAAATGTCAACATCTTCCTCTTCCCCTCTCGCATAAGACACACAAAGTCAATAATAGTTGATATTGAGAGCTCCCCTTTTGCGAAGATTGAGAGTAGTTGGGATCCTATCTTGGACCATTTTCCACGAGAAAGCGGCCACTTTGAGCGGGACTGCTTTACTCCAAATAATACTCAAATCGTACCTCTGATAATTTGGAGAATCGACAACATCGAATATAGTAGCATAAGCTGAACTAACTTAATACATCCCCGAACCAGATTTGCCCAATTTCCAGCGATCCATTTCCATCGAAAAACTCAGAAAACCAGCAACTCGGGCAATCAAGTCCTCCAACAAAGTTAGCTCCCAAACAAATAACCTTCGGCGCCACTCCCAAGTCCAACTTCTAGTACCTTCCACCCACTTAACTCTATCTGCAATAGTGCAAGAAGAGTTGCGATCAATTTTGAAGAGACGGGGATATAGCAATTTGAGGTTCGAACCACCAACCCAATTGTCCGACCAAAATCTGATGTTAGAACCATTTCCCACGACTTGGTAGCAATTGTTGTTAAACCATTCTTTAGATACTATTTCAGAAATAAGCGAGAGCCACCAATAAGACCAATTCTTCCTGGACACTTTGTTTGATTTGAACTTTTCCACACAAGCTTGCAAATCACCGTATATCGAGATAAGAACATCAGCCCACAAATTTTTGTTGTCCTTCTCGAGTAGACGCCATCCCCATTTTCCCAAAGAGCGTGATTGAAAGCTTTGAGATTTTTGATACCTAATCCACCCTTCGTTTTGGGTTTGCAAATCTTTTCCCAACTAACCCAAGCGATCTTTCTTTCAACACCTTTTCTACCACCCCATAGGAAGCGACAGTGAATTGAAGTGAGCTTTTTGATAACACATGCAGGGGCACGATTTAGAGATAAAGCATAAGTGGGAAGATTAGCTAAAACAGCCTTCGTTAGAATAATTCTTTTATATATATAAATTTCATAATAAATAAGTTATCTTTTCTAGCCCACCCCACCATTGATTCCTAGATCCGTCCCTAGCTATGCCTTTGGTAAATACTAAGGACAATTGAGGTGTTTTTAAAAACCATCAATATTAATTAACAAGGGAAAATTTATTACTCGTTAGTAGCAAGGATTCTAAAATTTCTCCTTAGTGCCGAGGGTTATCAGTCTTTAATAACAAGAACGCTTGGTATGACTTGGTTATAGTAATGATAAAGAGTATCATTGAGGGTCAATCACTAAGGCTCCATTTGGATAGGGAGGATTTGAAATGAATGGATTGACTTGAAAAATAATAAAGGTAAAAATGCATATATTTCAAATCATGAATTTTCAAGAGATGAGAGTGAAGGGAGGGAGAGAGAGGGAAGGGGTAGAGAGCATAGATTTTCAATTGACATGGTTTTGATGAGGATTTGAAATCCCTAAATTTTAAGCTAGACTCAAATCTAAGTATTTGTAAATTAATTTAATTCAAGTGGAGAGAGTGGTGATTTATTTGTGAAATCCACGAATTTCAAATTCATCCATCCAAATGGAGTCTAAGAGTTATTAATTGCATTGTTATTGTTTGGTTATGACATGAACAATGAGTATCAGGTGAGGTCAGTTGAGTGGGTGAGGGTTGGGGCGTATCTACATGTTCCAAAGGCCATGCACTTGCATATCCTTTTCTTTTTGACAATTTTTTTATGTATATATTATAATATTTAATTTATATATTTTTGTTTCAATTATTTTATCATTCATCAACTTATGTCCCTCTTCAATTTTAATCAATTCATATATATATGTACATATATAATTAATGATAAATTCATAACAACAAGTGTAAATAAAGAAGTTTGATATAAGTGATTATAATAAAATTTTAGTACATTATGCACCACTCAAAATTTTCGCATTACGAAATAAAATTTATCAAATCTATATTACATAGCATGGTGGTGTAGTTAGGGACGGGTCTAGCGGGGTGGCGCCCCCATTTTGATTTAGATTTTTGTGTACTATGTAAATAAATTTATATTTATACTTTAAAATCGTAATTTTTTTTCATTTCGCTCCGTTGGAATTTTATAATTTTGTCTCCCTTACTCAATAGAAAAGTGTGCCCCCTTGGGATGAAATTATGGAACTATGGCTAGGTGTAGAAGTAGAATTATCTTTTCAAACTAAACAATGAAAACGCGGACAAAATGAGCTACAATGACACTTTGAATCACTTTTAAAATATGAAAACTCGTCGAAAATAATAACGTAATATTTCTTTTGATAATTTTTTTTATTTGTAACTCTTAATATTATATGTTGGGTAATTCTAAATAAATACACGACCTTTTGGTCAAATATCAATTTAATCACGACCTTCAAAATTTTTGTAATAAAGCTCAACCTTTGATATTGTTGTAAATTGATACACGTTTTTTTTCTCCGGCCGCGAAGAGCTGACATGACTCACCGAAGCATGTGTATACCTGTCAGTTAGGATGATGCATATTAAATAATATTTTTAAAATTATTTCACATAATATTACACATTTTTTAAATAAATTAAAACAAAATATAATAATTAAAAGAAGTTAAAATCTAAAAAAAATAATTAAAACATAAATAAAAAAATAAAATTTATATTCATTTCATAAAATTAACCGAATCTCAATAAATAATTCACAAATTTAGTTTAAGGAGATCGACTGCAATAAGAACAACAAGTGAGGGGTTGAGGGTGTGACAATAGACAATGAGTAGATTGAATGGGGGGAGAGAAACTAAGGGATTACATTTAATTTTGTTTAATTTTGAAATATGGAAATATATTTAATTTTGAAACATTGACGGCGAGAATTAGTTTTTAAGGTTTGGAATTTAGATTTAAATAATTTATTATATTTTTTTAGATTTTATTTGTATTTTGTTTTTAATTCACTTTTTAAATATTTTTTATATTTATGATTTAGACATTTCATCCTACGTGTAGTCTGACATAAGAAAAATAATAGTTTCGGAGTCACATCGTCTCTTCACGGTAGGTGCAAAAAAACGTGTATTAATTTGCAACAACATCAAAGGTTGGGCTTTTATACAATAATTTTGAAGGTCGTGATTAAATTGATATTTTGTATTGTATGATTTTGATTTTTTTTTTAATATTTTTTTATAATTGTGCATACCCTCTTTAGGATCGATTCTGGATCTGCCACTAGGTGAGGGCCGGTAATTAATTGCTTACTTATATTCCAATTATTTATGTATCAAAATCAAAACTACAAAAAAACATCAATAAAGTAATTTCTTCTCACTTATTACCCCCAACCAAGCGGGTCATTATTGTACTTTGTAATTTTGAATTACCAAGAACTAACACGCGCCAGAAACGACAATTCATATGAGAATAAATTAAAGTGCAAAAAGTGAAAAAGTAGATAACAATATACATGTTATCGAGTTAAGAGTCTCGACTCCAGATATTTCTTGATAACACATATATTTTGACAATTATAATAATTGATGTATACTCTTTTACTATATTGTTATTTGGACAATCGATTCATATCTTTTGGCCAAGTTGCTGTTTTGAATTTTTGATGTCTCAAGTTCAATTCCACTTTTTTTTTTTTTTTTTTTTTTTTTTTTGAGGAAAAGTTCAGTTCCACTTGAGCGGGGTTTTATCCAACTAATATATATAAACAACAGTATAACCCCCCGCGCATTTGCAAATATAATTAAATTATAAATATAATAATAAATATTTTAAGAGTCAACATGTACACAATTAATTAAAAAAACATATTACATATAATAATTCATACTCCTCCGTCCCCGCAATAACGTCAAGATTTCCTTTTTGATCCGGCCCCGTAATAACGTCGATTTCATAAAATGGCAAAACACTCAAAAAATTTGCACACTCATGATATCATTATAATTGATTTAAATAATATCAATAAAGCAAGTTTTTTTAGTTTATGTATGCCAAGTAGGGGTGCACGTTATCCTGAGACGGAGGGAGTATTATTTTTAATTTAATAACTAAAATATGATTATAAATAAATTGAATCTATCAAATTAAATAATTATTTGAAATATATAATCAAAATAAAATTAATCACATAATATTATTTTTTATTACAAAAATTATATATAAATAAGTTGATTACTAGTTAGTAAATAAATGATATGAATGGTTTAGATTAAAATTTAAAAAACAGATGGATGAGATGTAAAGAGTTTTAAGATATCATATAAAACTCTTCATAGAGGATTCACAATTAGTGTATGAGTAATTGGAGAAAAAAAATAGTTTCATAACTTTTCTGTAATCCGTTTTTTGTCCCAAAAAATTTAACTTTCCAATTTTTGTCGTCCCATAATTTTCTCGATTGTCCAATTTTGGTCTCATTTTCATCGAAAAACGTAAAATGTTGTCTTTTTTTATCACACACAAGTCACATGTCAGTTAAAATTAGGGTTCCCGAGCTCGTAGTTGACGTGGACATTAAAAATTTATTTTTTCCGCTCTTCGGAGAAATTTTCTTGTTCTTTCTAATTTTTTAGAAAAATAAACTTTTCTTTTAACAATCAGTGTCCACATCAGATACGAGCTCGGAAACCTACATTTTTAACCAACACGTAACTTGCGCATGACTGAAAATGATAAAATTTTCTATTAATTTTTCAATAAAAATGGGATCAAAATTGGACAATCGAGATAGTTAGGGTACCAAAATTAGATAGTTAAATATTTTGGGACAAAAAATAGATTACAGAAAAGTTATGGGACCAAAAAACTTTTTTTCTCAGAGTAATTGTATAAGAGATGCTGATTTTATTGGGTCTTTATTTTGTTCGTCACTTGAATTACGTTATTTAAAAAAAAGGTAAAGTCTTGTATGCATCGTATGATTAAAGTGTATTTTTAAAATGTGCATTTTTTAACTTTTTTTAAAAGCGTTCACTTATTTATCTTTGAAATATTCAAACTTTGTTTTACATTGAACATGTTGAATATTGTTTCAACATAAATAAATTAAATGTTTCAGAAAAAAATAAATTATACGTTTAAAAATACATTTAAATTGGATGGTGCACATGATAGCATAGAAAACTTATTCTCCGAAAAACACTTCCGAAAACAAAACGGAAACTTTTGCATTGGCATTAAACTTGGTTGTTACTGGTATAAACTTAATAGAGCAAGTGTCGTATATACCTTTCTTCTCTTATTTAATAACACCAATTTCACCACGGCATCTATTTTTCTTTTATTAGATATTGTTTTAAATAACAAGATACCTTCTACACGTTGATCTTCCTATAGCTAAAAGTAAAAAATATGTACATATGTATGCACTTGCTATACACATGTCAGATCTGTGGAATTTACACGATTCCTCTCGCTTCCCAGATGTAATGTTTGTTGACAAAATCTTGCATATATCACGTACGCGCATTTTTATATATTATTAGTTATTTTGACTGAAGAATTTTATTATTTTAACTGTATAATATTAATTTACCAATTAAAATTGTTTAATGAAAAAAAGGTAAATTGATATTGTTCAATGAAAATAGTTGGTATTGTTCAGTGAAAACGACTGATACAATTTAAAAATACAGTTGAGTTGCATGGTGCACAAGAATCTTACTTATTTTTGTTTTGAATTTTAAGTGATTATGAAATTCTGATAAATAGGTGTATTTTTTGTTTGAGATTTTGAGTATGTGAGATTTAACTTTTTTTCAAATTGATGTGTAAGAGTGAATAATGGATATATATTGTATTATTTGAGTGTGATTCTAATGATTGGAAGATGTGAGTTATAATTTATAGTATAAGGAGAAATACTTTTAACGAAATATGTGATTGTAAATTTATAAGTGTTGCAGTGGTGGTTTTATAAGATCGGATTAAAATCCTAAGGTAAGACCAACTTTAAATTTGTAAAAAATCAAAATTTGGTTTCAAAACCCAAAATAAACACGGTTCGGATCCCCTGTTTCATTTCCGTATTTCATCTCATATTCCACATTTTAAATTAATGACAAGTGTAAATCTCACAATATCAATAAATATAAGAATAACATCCTAACATATATAACCAGCCATGACAAGTGTAAATCTTACAAAAAATCTATTTCATGTCCGGTTTAAAGATTGATATGCGACTTGAATGGCGATAATAGGTGACAATGAACGTGGTTTATCAGGAAATAATTCAACATATATTTTAAATTAATCAAAAATGGTCCCATAACTTTGCCCCTAAATAGATTCAATCCCATAACATTTTTCATCGTCGGTTTAGTCTCAATATCTTTGACAATTTCCAATTTAAATATAAAATACGCCAAAAAATTCAAAACTACACCTTTTCGCCAATTGAATTTCGGGCTTTCTCAACAATAATATATATATATATATCACTTAATTTACTCATAAAAATATTTTTTTATACTGTTTTAGAAAGTGATATATATGCAATACCTTAAAATTAAAAAGACACGTATCTTTTTCTTGGAAAATAGATAATTACATTTCGCGTGGTACATAACAAATTCCTTAAAACTGTCTTTGCACATGCCTTACCCTCCGACTAGTATTAAGAGCTATAAAGTATTTAAATACATAGCACGATTTCATCACACAACATCAAAACATCATGGCTCTGCTTCATTTCCTTTTAGCCCTTCCACTAATCTTCATCCTTTTTCTTATCGCAACACAAAATAAAAACCGAGCAAATAATCACCGTCGTCTACCGGGTCCAAAAGGTCTTCCATTCATCGGCAACATCCACCAAATTGACATCTCAAATGTTTACTCCTATCTCACAAAACTCACACACCAATATGGCCCTCTCTTATCCGTCAACGTTTGTCAATCCTCAATTATCGTGATTTCTTCAGCAAGCGTAGCCAAACAGGCGTTGAAAGACAACGACGTCGTATTTTCCAGCCGGCCCCACACCACGACAGCCTTCCGATTCAGCTACGGCGGAAATGACATCATCACCGCACCGTACAGTGAGTACTGGAGAGAAATGAGGAAAATGGTGGTTCTTCATCTCTTCACTCCCCAAAAAGTCCGGTCCTTTCGCCCCGTCCGTGAGGACGAGGTGTCCCGTTTGGTCGACGAAATATCGAGAAAGGATGACGTCATCAACGTGGGGGAGATGGTGTCGTGTTTCTCTTGTAGCGTTTTGTGTAGAGTCGCGTTTGGGAAGAGGTTAGATGAAAGCGGGGGTTTTGACAGGTTTATGAAGGAATTCGCGGTAGCGATTTTTGAGACATTCTTGGAGGATTATTTTCCTTTGTTTCGTTGGGTTAATAAAATCTCTGGTGCTGCTAGTAGGGTTGATAATCTTTTCGAAGAATTCGATTCGTTTTATGAACAACTTATTGAGGAACATGTGAGTGCAAATAGGCCTGATTCGATGAAGAATGATATTCTTGCTATGTTGATTCAACTCAAGGAAGACAATTCAGCTCCGGTTAAGATTGATTGGAAGCATATCAAGGCATTACTCATGGTAATTATTTAAGCATTATATAGTTCAATAAAAATTCAATACTTCTATAAGTTTTCATTTTCCAACGACTACGTGCACTGACATACTGTCTCATTCTTATTTGAACATTTGTCGATAAGGTTCATCCTAAATTTAATTGAACATTTTATAAGTAGCGATAAAAATATTTTTTCTTTTGTCTATATCCTTAAACATCTCTAAATTACGTTTTTATGTTATTATTTTTTTTTACACTAAAGTCAATTTCATCTTATTTAATTTACACAAATGCCATTATTTTTACCATTTAACTAACCTCCATCAAAAAGTAAATTATATGTCTTTTAATAATAATAAACAACTCGTACATTAAAACTCATGTAAATAGTAAATATTCAAATAAGAACGGGACGGAGAGAATATATGGCAACCAAAACATTTTGAAAAAAGCGCAAATAAATTCAGGATCGATATTATTTAATTTAATCACGTGCATAGCTATTACTCCCTCCGTCCCCACTATATATTTGTCTTTTTTCTTTTTTATGGACGTTCCACTATAATCATCTCATTCCATAAAAGAAAAAAGTAATTCTACTACCCATAATTTTTATCCTCACTTTTCACACAATATTATAAAAAATGTCACTCACTACTCCACTCATTACTTCACATACCTTTTTCCTCTCTTCCAATACTCAAAACTATCCTTCATTAATTTTATAATTTTATTATTATCCTTTAAATAAAATAACAAAAAAAATTGGACAATTACACTGGGACGGAGTGATATTTCTTTTTCAGTTTATTGTGTAACGTCACGTCAGTAGTAATTTCTGCTAAATAATCTAATTATAATGGCAACAATTAAAAAAGTTGTGTATTGAATTGCAAAAATTTAAAAACTCTGATAGAGCAAACTTATGTACATGTGTGTATATATATTTATATGCATTTATCAGTAGCTTTATTGTAAGTTCATTTCAAATTACTGGATTAGCTAATTTGAAAGAAAATTTTAAAACTGAAATCAAGTATTAAATTTTGATGCGTGTAATCTTACACCATCCAACTCAAGAATGTATTCTCTGACAGTGCAAATTATCGTATATTTGTTAATCTTTCTTCCATGTCAAAGATTATATATATATATATATATACTCTCTCCGTCCCCAATTTTAACTGCATTCTTTCCACTTAAGGAGTCCCAATCTTACCTGTACATTTCCTTAAATGGAAATACTCACTTTATCACATAAAATACTAATAAACAACTCTTTCAACCCCCAATACTTTATAATTTTGTCACTTTATCACATAAAATACTAATAAACAACTCTTTCTACCCCAACACTTTATCACTTTATTATTTTTTCTTAAACTCCGAAATTGACACAAAGAAACCACCAATAATATCTATTCAAAGGAACAAACTCTTTTTTTTTGTACTATATTAATAGTTTAAATTATTTTTTGTCCTCTCTTAATAAAAAATTATTTTATCTTTTTATGATATATTTACTTTTATTAAATTAATCATGCCTATCGCTTCCACTAGGTCGCGTATTTGTCGCGCGATCCCACACGACTCTTTTAAATAATGATAAATATTTCATAAAACGGCAAAAAAAAAAGAAGTATTTTATCAAGAAAGAGCAAAATAAATTTGAACTATCAATATATGTGAGAGAATTCCGTCTCATCTAAAAGCTCGAGCTTGTAGAGAGGGTCGGGAATAATCTATTTATTTAATTTCCCTCAACACTCCCCCTCACTCGTGGGCCGAATCATTGCCTCTCGCTTCGGAGAGGGGCCCAACCCAACAGGACAATTTAAATGGGTGGAGTGCTTCCACGGGAATCGAACCCACAACCTGGGCTCTGATACCATGAGAGAATTCCGTCTCATCTAAAAGCTCGAGCTTGTAGAGAGGGTCGGGAATAATCTATTTATTTAATTTCCCTCAACAATATGACATTTTTGCCAATTTTCTGTTTTAAAAAAGATAAATGTTGTTTTTACAGAACGTGTTCACCGCCGGAACAGATACAAGTGCAGTTACAATAATTTGGGCGATGACAGCTCTGATGAAGAAGCCGGAAGCACTAAATAAAGTGCAAAAAGAAATTAGAAGTTTGGTTGGAATGAAGAAATCAGTAGACGAAGACGATGTTCAGAAACTAAGCTATCTAAAGGCAGTCGTAAAGGAAACAATGAGACTGTATCCGGCCGTCCCGCTCGTTCCCAAACAAACCATTGGAAAATGCATCATTGAAAGCTACAATATTAAACCAAACACAATGGTGCTCGTCAACATACGGGCCATTGGTAGAGATCCCGAGTACTGGGAAAAGGCGAACGAATTCATTCCAGAAAGATTCTTGAATACGAGCATCAATTTTAAAGGGCAGGACTTGGGGTATATCCCGTTTGGATCGGGGAGAAGAATCTGTCCTGGAATGCATCAAGGAATGGCTACTGTGGAATTGGCGCTTGCCAATCTTCTTTACGCCTTCGACTGGGAAATTCTGACGGAAAAGGACATCGACACGGATGCATCTGCTGGACTAGTCATGCATAAGAAAAACCCCCTTTGCCTCAAGGCCAAGAGTTATGTATCTAATTGATTAATCTATATATTTGTGTTTGTATAAGCTAATAGGTTTATCAACGTTTGCGAATTTTCTACTAAGTGCATTTCTGATTTTTCCTATACGTCTTTTTATACAAATTTGAAGGATTACTATAAATTTTGTACTCATTAAAGAAAGAGATTAGTTATGAAATATCTCTAACATGTATGGTATAACTTTCGTGCTACTTGTATCTGAAATCTTCCCAACAAACTATGGGAAGAGGATCCTGCGCAGTCCACGAAGCTCCTGTGCAAATAAAATGGCAGCGATTTGTTGGTTGATAATATAATTAACAAGACTAAGTCTTGTATGCATTAGGTGCACCGTGCATTCCATAATTTATTTTAAAATTTATGCAACTTGTTGCACTAAAATATACAACTTGTTTACATTGAACAAAGGTAACTATTAATACATGAAACAAATTGCATATATTTCTATGTAATAACAAGTTGCATGATTCTAAAATACATGACTATGAGGTGCACGTCGCACCTTCTGGCCCCTTGGGGCGTTACTGAGAGAATTCCGTCTCATCTAAAAGCTCGAGCTTGTAGAGAGGGTCGGGAATAATCTATTTATTTAATTTCCCTCAACACTCCCCCCACCTCACGTGGGCCAAATAATTGTCTCGGCTCTCTGCGGAGAGGAGGCCCAACAGGTGGACAATTTTAAATGGGTGGAGTGCTTCCCACGAAATCGAACCCACAACCTGGGCTCTGATACCATGTAAGAATCTCATCTCATCTAAAAGCTCAAGCTTGTAGAGAGGTGAAGAATTATTTCATTTGTATATAGTTCCCTAATACTCTCCCTCACTTGTGGGCCAAGGTTATCCTCTCGGGTTGTCAACTCCATCATTGGGAGGAAGAGGAGGCCCAACAAGTGTATAATAATGTGGGTAGAGTTTTTGCTGTCAGCGGGGTTTGAACCAAGGACGAGGGAGTGAGCCTGGAGGCTTAAATAAATAGATTATTCCCGACCCTCTCTACAAGCTCGAGCTTTTAGATGAGACGGAATTCTCTCATGGTATCGAGCCCGTGTTGTGGGTTCGATTCCTCATGGAAGCACTCCACCCATTTAAATTGTCCACTCTGTTGGGCCTCCTCTCCGCAGAGAGAGAGGCAATGATTCGCCCACGAGTGAGGGGGAGTGTTGAGGGAAATTAAATATATAGATTATTCCCCGACCCTCTCTACAAGCTCGAGCTTTTAGATGAGACGAATTCTCTCACCACCCCCCCTTTCATTGACTTCGAAAGGTCGAGTTATGTATTGGCGAGCATGGTTCTCCTTGGCAGCAGCTTGTATCGGATGCCGGCCTTTGGCGAAATGAATTATTTATGGAGCTGGTTGCCCGTAAGGGCCATGAGAGCCACTATGCGGTTAGTGCATGACATTGTAAATAAGGTGAAGAATCGACATGTCCGGCGGTGGTTCGTTGGCGGACCACGGCAAGCAAGCGGACACCGTCCATGCTATTTCAATTTCGAGATCGCACTATTCGTAAAGTATCCTCGGCTCTGTTTGAGAAAAATAGTATTGATCTAATTTGTTCTTCTTTTCATACCTCCGCGTCTTTCGACCGAGGGCGAGTTGAATTGAGATTTTGAGCAGCCCCTAAAGTTAGTGCGCGATTATTGTTATTGTCCTAGACACAATCCTATAATAAGGACATATGCTAAGATAATATTCAGTACTGGTTTTAATATTATTGTTTATTTAACATTAAATGTATGGCATTATACTTGTTTGAATATTATGTTTGGTTGTTTACGCATTTATTCTTATTTGTGTTCCCATGAGTCATTGTTGTCATTGAGGTAGTGAGAATTCAGATGACTTAAGCATGATTCTCAAATAGCCTCAATCAAGGATCATCAAGAATGTGATATTGATGATGCAATAGAGATTGGTGTGCGATCTCATCATACTCTTAGAGAATGTAGTGAGATCTCACTTACTACGAGATACTAGGTATCTCATGATGGATGCACAGATACCTTGGAGGGTACTGGTATACCCATCCGAGAAACCGTTTGATGTACTTCCACAATATGTGTCTACGGGTGTCTCGGTTAGCGGGAGTGATGCGATACTCCTTTGACTTGAGGTCAATACGCACGACATGTGTAGAGTGATGAACTTTGACCATGACCGACGCTTTCACCCTTCCATGGGTAGATATGGCTTGGATTGGGTTCATCATGAAATGCATGTGCGTGGTAGTTGAGCCAAGAATATGATTCATTCCTCAATGTGGCCAAGTGTGACATATGTAATCAATTAGTGATTAGAGATAATATGATTAAGTTATTTGAATAGACACTTCATCACGTTCAAGATTTAATCGAGTATTCGCGAATGAAAGGAAGTCATCGCAATAGCCCATGTTTCAGTTACAAGTAGTTGCACGTTTCCTCGCAACGTATACCTCATATATTGAGAATGTCTGATTTATTGTCTAGGGTTCAATTAAGACCGTTAGTTTGACTAATCGCTCGATATATGAGGGTCGATGAGTCACACAACAAATAACAGTTATTTACTGATTATAGTTGATTGATTAAATATTATATTTGATATTAATATTTAATTTATGAAGAATATAATAATAATTATATTTATAATTATTCTTATTATTATTATTTAATTAAATTAGATTTAATTAAATAGGATTCCCAATAATAATATATGGAATATTATTGTAGGCTTTGATATATATGAAAATCAAATCCATAGGATTTGATATATATGAAAATCAAATCCATAGGATTTGATATATATAGAAATTGAATCCGTAGAGATTTATGTATAAGTGAATTAAATTTATGGGATTTAATTTGCAAGATTATGAATATTATTTCCTAATAAGGTTAGCTTAAGATTTAAGTTGTGTCTCCCCTATATATGTGAGTCATTGGGAATTCATAATATAAGACTTCATATTTTCTCCATACAATCTCTAGTTAGAATTTTCCTAGCAAATTCATCTCGGGGATTCAACATTGGCGAATCGGTGCGAATTGGTAAATGATTGTTACGTGGATACCATAGTGGAGGAATCCGTGTACGAATTATTGTAAGAATTCTGTTTACGTTTACCCGTAATTTAATTATGCAATTATATATTCGTTGTTGATGAACTGTTTAATTCTGCTGCACATGTATTACGTGTTTACGTGCCTCTATATTCCAACAATTATCCCCTGGAATTCTGCAACGTCAACCTCTTCAACAACCAATCCAAAAGGTTGTGGGCCGGCCTGTAGACCTTTCCTCGCCCCCTGAATTTTCCACGTGAGTTGTGTTCGCCGATAATTTTCTTTGTTTATAATTGTATAGACTTGCTCTTATTCGAACATTTCGTCTTCGCAGTTGACACTTTCCGCTCCAGGCTAAAGCTCCTACTGCAGCCGAGATGGCCTCTCGTTGCAATCTAGCTTTAGCCTTTTCTTGTCGTGATTCCACCGCTCGGGACGCCCTACTCGCATAGACCTTATTATACATTTAACAATTACTCCAAAGTCTTTTACAACGAACATATAATTTAACTTTCATAAACATATAATTTAATTTACAACCAAAGGGGATATTATGTAAACTTTATGTTTATGAATGATAATTTAATTTGTAAAAGACTATATATATTTGCGGTTAATGAGTGACAAACTTCAAAGTGTAAAAAGTTTTATTTGCGGTTAATGAGTGACAAACTTTATTTGTGAGTAAAAAATACCAACATAAATTGTTTGATTATATTTAATTTTGATGAGTTTAATATATTAGAGCTTTTAAAATATATAATTCTAATTTTAAAAAATAAAAATATATATATTAAAAAAATACTGGGTTAGCAAACACAGAAAGACTTCTGAAAACAAAACAAGAACTTACAAAATGAGACATTAAAAAGTAGTTGTTAATTATTCCCCAAAAAACATAATACCCTTGGGTATAAACTTAAGTATTCATTTTCATTACAACAATTTCATCACGGCATCTATTTTGCTTTTCTTAGATGATGTTTTAAAATAACACGATACCTTCTACACGTATCACATGGAATGTTGTTTTAATCAATGCTAAAATTTATGTGAGATTGCCTCGCCGAATGAGTCCATTGCGACGAGTAAAAAATTATCACATTTAAATAAATTAGAGTATCGATCACTTGTGTTTCTCTATAAAAAAATATTTTTTTCATTAGAATGTGATATAGTAGACCTTCGAGTTTGAATCACAATTGGTGATCCCATAAATTTAACTTCAAATAGATTTAATCTCATAAAAAAAATTATTGTCGATTTAGTCCCAATTAATAACTTTGACAATATATATCCAATTTTATATTCAATTTCGGTCGGAAAATTTAAAACAACGTTGTTTTGTCGTTTCAAGTTGGGGGTTTTCGGCGGATGCTGTGACGGGATTGTCACGTGTATTTTATTTTTTTAACAACTGAAATTTTAGGCTTATAATTAAAAAACATTAAAAAAACTTAAAATTAAATCAGAATTGACAGCAAGAATTAGTCAAAACATATTAAAAAATACATGTGATAGTCCAGTCACACCATCCGCCGAAAAGCTTCAAATTGAAATGGCAAAACGACTTCGTTTTTTGAATTTTTCGATCGATTTGGGACTTTATTAAATTGGACATTGTCAAAATTATTAAGACTAAATCGGCGACAAAAAAATTTATGGAAATAAATTTATTTGAAACTAAAATTACAGGACCATTTGTGATTCAAACTCTAAACCTTCGAAAGTTTACTTTAAAAAAAATAGAGTTGATAATTATTTTTCATCATCATACGAAACAAATTCTATAGGATAGTTTCACACAACATTTGCCCTTCAACTACCCTATCAACAACACTACATGCTTAAGTACATAGCAGCACCCCATGCATCAAAGAACATCACATATCTTTTCATTAATTCCCACATGATGCCTTTGCTTCATTTCCTCATAGCTCTTCCATTAATTTCCATCTTTTTTCTTATCACTTTGAAAAACAAAAACCGAGCAAATAATCATCGCCGTCTACCGGGTCCAAAAGGGCTTCCATTCATCGGCAACATCCACCAAATTGACATCTCGAATGTTTACTCCTATCTTACGAAACTCTCACACCAATATGGCCCTCCTATCCCTAAAACTTTGTCAATCCTCAATTATCGTGATTTCTTCAGCGAGCGTAGCCAAACAGGCGTTGAAAGACAACGACGTCGCTTTCTCCAGCCGGCCCCACACCACGACAGCCTTCCGATTCAGCTACGGCGGAAACGACATCATCACCGCACCGTACAGTGAGTACTGGAGGGAGATGAGAAAAATGGTGGTTCTTCATCTCTTCACTGCCCAAAAGTCCGATCCTTTCTCCCCGTCCGTGAGGACGAGGTGTCCCGTTTGATCAACGAAATATCGATCAAGGATGACGTCATCAACGTGGGCGAGATGGTGTCGTGTTTTTCTTGTAGCGTTTTGTGTAGAGTCGCGTTTGGGGAGAGGTTGGATGAAAGCGGAGGGCTTGACAAGATTATGAAGGAATTCGTGGTAGCGATTTTTGAGACGTTCTTGGAAGATTATTTTCGTTTATTTCGTTGGGTTAATAAAATATGTGGTGCGGCTAATAGAGTTGATCATCTTTTCAAGGAATTGGATTCGCTTTATGAGAAATTTATTGAGGAACATGTGAGTGCAAATAGGCCTGATTCGATGAAGAATGACATTCTTGGTATGCTGATTCAACTCAAGGAAGACAATTCAGCTCCGGTTAAGATTGATTGGAAGCATATCAAGGCACTACTTATGGTAATTCTATACTTTTATACGTTTTCTGGTATTTAAACCAAAATCGTCCCATAACTTTGCACTTTTATTGAAATGGTCTCATAATTATCAATTTTTTCAATTTAATCCTACAGGTATTCAATTTGATCCAATTTAGTCACAAATTGCCGGAGGTCGCTCAAATTGTCTAAAACGACGTCGTTTTGGATATGTGTCTTACATATTCCGGTTAAAATTAGCCTACACACGCCCAAAACGACATCGTATTAGGAAATTTTGAGCGACATCCGGCGGTTTGAGACTAAATTGGATCAAATTGAATATATATGAGACTAAATTGGAAAAGTTAATAATTATAAGACCATTTCAATAAAGGTGCAAAGTTGTGAGACTATTTTAGTTTAATTCCCATGTTTTCTTCACCACAGTTTTCCTAAAACTACACTGACGTGGCACTCGGAAATAACACACTTTGAAAACTACATATAAATTTGCGACATGATATTAAATTATTTATTTAAGATTATGTACTTTTATTTCTTTTTCAATTTCATATATATATTGTCACAACAACATTATTTGCTGCAAAATTGTCCCCTGATAAAATTGCAACACAATTAAAAAGTGCATGTAAAAATTTAAAACTCGTGATTGAATGGATATATATATATATATAGCATGCACAATTACTTTTTAATTGTGAGTCCATCTCAAATTACGGAATTAGCTATTTTGCAAAAAGTTCAAATTGATGAATTAAGTATGTACTGGGCAATAATCTAATTAATGTTACACAGAGAATTTGGCCTTTGATATATAATGCAAAATTTCCACTTATATATTTTTTTGTTAGCCTCACTTAATATTTTTGTAAATGATAAATGTTTACAGAATGTGTTCATCGCTGGAACCGACACAAGTGCAGTTACAATAATTTGGGCAATGACAGCTCTGGTTAAGAAGCCTAGTGCACTTATCAAAGTGCAAAATGAAATTAGAAGTTTGGTCGGAAGGAAGAAATCAGTGGACGAAGACGATGTGGAGAAACTAAGCTATCTAAAGGCAGTCGTACGGGAAACAATGAGACTGTATCCGGCCGTCCCACTCGTGCCCAAACAAACCATTGGAAAATGCATCATTGAAGGCTACAATATTAAACCAAACTCAATGGTGCTAATCAACATTTGGGCTATCGGTAGAGATCCCGACTACGCCAATGAATTCTTTCCAGAAAGATTTTTAAATACGACCATCAATTTTAAAGGCCAAAACTTGGGGTACATTCCGTTTGGAGCAGGCAGAAGAATCTGCCCTGGAATGCATCAAGGAGTGGCAACAGTTGAACTGGCGCTAGCCAATCTTCTCTATGCCTTCGACTGGGAACTGCCATGTGGAATGACGGAAAAGGACATTGATACGGATGCATCGGCCGGACTAGTCATGCATAAAAAAAACCCATTATGCCTCAACGCCAAGAGTTATATATGTAATTAACTAATTGCTATCTATCTACACTATATCTATATATTGATCTGTCTGTTTGTATAAGGTAGGGTCTATCCAAACGCTTGAGATTATCAAGATATTCATAGTATTTAAACTTCTTTTTTGTTATATCCTCGATTAAAAACCTTTTTTTTTTTTATAAGAAATATTTATACCCTTACTACATCAATCACTACAAAAGAATGAAGAATTTCCTACAAAAATTTTTAAATGACTACGAGATTTTCCTACAAAAATAATTTGGTCCTTAAAAAGTGAGGATTCCCTACGATTTGCCTACCAATTTTAAGAATAATTTTTGAAAAAAATACCTACACAAATAATTTCCTAGATAAATAAATTTTCTACGAGCAATCTACCTATACATTTGTTGGAGAAATAATGGTTGTTTTCTAACATGGCGTAACCATACCATGAGTATTTCGGTATGTAATGGCCATGGCCTTATGGCCGATTGAGCGTGGCTCATCTGGTTCCCGATTAATTGCTAATGGGCTTGTTGGGGGCCTCAAGTTAAACATGGGCCATTTGTTTTATATTGTTATGAGCAAAGAATCAAAATCAGCCATTAGATGGCCTTCGGGCTTCGGCTGTATGATTGGGTCAAAGATTAATGATGAGCCAATAATTATAGAGCTATCTAATTTAATGGGCCATATTGATATTTGGTGTTGGATCAAATAAGTTAATAATGGGTCGGTCACATTTTCTTGGTGTGCTTGAAGGTACAAATTGTGATTTGGATTTAATCCAATTAACTGGGCTATAATGATGCCTATTCAATGGGCTACCATCTTATCAATTTGATTGATAATGGGCTGCATTTAATAAGTGGCCTTCGATTTAAGGCTGAAATAAATCTGGCCCTGTTGGTTAATGACCAAGTTGGTCATTTGGGATGATTGTCCTTGTGACCAATAAATATGGTCATTGAATATATTTATATTATGGGCCTTATGATTTTTAATTGATTGATCCATTGGGTCAAAAGGACCATGTTGGAAGCTGGTCAAATTTCTTGGGCCAAATTTGTTGAATTTGTCATGTGGAATTTTGGGCCGGATAATTTTATGGACTAATTTATCTAATAATACACGAGGTATTATAAATTTTATTCCATAATTTGGATCACATAATTATTGATATCAAGTTAAATTTTGATGTTGGGATCAAACATTTTGCACTTGAAAGAACAAATTGTGAATTGAATTTAATTCAATTGACTCGTATAATTTACTTGGGAGTTATTCACGAGAAAATGGTGGCAATTAAGGCCTCATTTAAAAAGTGTGCTTTGAGAGTACAAATTGGGGATTAAGATTTAATCCAAAAGAATTGTTGACTCGTATAATTCAATGAAGAATTATTTAAGAGCACAAATTGTGGATTAAGATTTAATCCAAGAGAATTGTTGACTCCTATAATTCAATGAAGATTTAGATAAGAGTCAAATGTGGCATTACGGAACCACTTGAAATTGAATTTAATTTGGTACTTTGACCATTATTAAATCAAAATCGAATTTGTTGGGACTCACAAAATTACAAATTTTAAGGTCCAACAAAGAATTTGAATATGAATTCAAAACCTTTGGTTTTCCAATTCATTTTGAGATTGTGTCAAAATTAATATTTTAGAATATTAATGAAAGGAACACGACTCCTCTAGATTTAATTCACACTAAAGTATGTGATTTAAAATTTGTGCAAACTAGAGGTGAAAAAAAAATATTTTTATTACTTTTATTGATGATAGCACAAGATTCTGACACGTTTATCTTTTTACTGAAACAAAGATGAAGTTGTAGAGGCTTTTAAGCTTTATAAAAATAAAGTAGAGAATCAGTTGAATACTCGAATTAAAGCAATTCGTTGTGATGGAGGAGGAGAGTACGTAGCTCCGTTTGAATAGTTATGTGTTGAGTCGGGCATTATACATCAAACGACAGCTCCATACTCACCTCACTCGAATGGTGTTGCGGAAAGAAAAAATCGAACACTAAAAGAGATGAAGAACGCGATGTTGATCAGTTCGGGTTTGCCTGAACATGTGGGGGAAAGCTATTCTGTCAGCTAACCACATTTTAAATAAGATTCCATTTATATTTAAAACTAAGGATAAGACTCCTTATGAGATGTGGAAAAAACGCAAACCAACTTACAAATACCTCAATGTGTGGGGGGGTTTTGGCTAAGATTGAAGTGTCGGCCCCAAAACAAGTGAGAATTGGACCTAAAATGGTCGATTGCATCTTTATAGGATACGCCTTCAATAAAGAGTGCTTATCGATTCTTGATTCACAAATCGAGATATACTGATATGATAGAAGACACTACGATAGAATCAAGAAATGTCGTATTCTTTGAAAATGTCTTCCCTTGTAAGGCTAAAGAAGAAGTGAGTTCAAACAAACGAACCCACGAAGAATCAAATGATACTGCAAGTCCTTCCACTCAAAAGAGTGAAGAACCAAGACGCAGTAAACGAGCTAGAATTGATAAGACTTATGGTCCAGACTTCATCACTTACGTATTGGAAGACGAACTTCGCTCTGGAAGGAAGCTATTAATAGCAAATATGATTAAATTCTGCAAAATCACACGTGGAAGTTGGTTGACCTCCCCAAAGGTTGCAAGACCTTAGGATGTAAGTGGATCCTTAAAAGAAAATATAAAGCAGATGGATCAGTTGAAAAGTATAAAGCCCGTTTGGTTGCAAAGGGTTTTAAACAAAAGGAAGGGTACGATTTCTTTGACACCTATTCACTTGTTACGAGGATTACATCCATTCGTGTACTTATAGCGATTGATGCTTTGCACAATCTTGAAATATATCAAATGGATGTAAAGATTGTGTTTCTTAATGGTGAGATAGATGTTGAAATCTACATGGATCAACCTGAGGGTTACATTACACCTGGAAACGAGAAAAAAGTGTGTAAACTCGTTCGATCACTGTATGGACTTAAACAAGCTCAAAGCAGTGGCACTTGAAGTTTGACAACATTATGTTGTCAAATGGGTTTCGAATTAACGAATGTGACAAGTGTGTTTATGTGAAGAAAATACCAAATGGGTTTGTTATCGTATGTTTATATGTCGATGACATTTTAATCATGGGTAACAATCACAATGTCATCGTTAATACGAAAAACATGTTAAATCGAAATTTTGATATGAAAGACATGAGATTAGCAAATGTGATTCCAGGGATCAAAATTTAGAGAACATCAAATGGAATCTCTTTGACACAATCTCATTACGTTGAGAAATTGTTGAAGAAATTCAATGCATTGATGATCCACATGCTAAAACACCTCTGGAACACAATGTTCAACTAAAGAAGAACATAGGAGAACATGTGGCTCAGTTGGAATATGCAAGGATCATTGGAAACATGATGTACATTATGAATTGCACACGTTCTGATCTTGCATACTCAGTGAACAAACTGAGTAGGTACACGAGCAATGCAAGTCGCGAACATTGGAAAGCTCTTAAAAGGGTCTTGAGATACTTAAAGTATACCCTTGACCTTGGGCTACACTATACGAGACATTGAGATGTACTTGAAGGGTACAGTGATGCTAATTGGATATCCGATACAAAAGACTCGTTTTCCACTAGTGGATATGTCTTCACTATTGGAGGAGCAGTTGTATAGTGGAAATCCACAAAACAAACGTGTATTGTCCATTCCACAATGGAATCAGAGTTCATCGCTTTAGACCAAGCTGGTAAAGAAGTTGAATGGCTTCGTAATTTTTTGGAGGATATTCCTTGTTTGAACAAATCGGAACCATCGGTACTGGTACATTGTGACTATCAAGCTGCTATAGGTAGAGCTTCGAGCAGTATGTATAACGGAAAGTCGAGACATTTTCGTCGTCGACATAACTCTGTTAGACATTTGATCTCAATTGGAGTTATAACTATTGACTTTGTAAAGTCAAAGGCTAACATAGCGGATCTGCTCACAAAGAGCATATGCCGAGATCAAATGAATAAGCTGATAGAGGGAATGGGTCTGAAATCCAAAAAGAAAACGGAAACAGTGGAAACCCAACCATGATGACTGGAAATCCCAAGAACTTGGTTCAAAAGGGAAAACTAAACTATAAATGTTAGTTGTTCAACACTTGAAAATCATGACCATTCCTGACAGCACTGTGTCAATTCACTACAAAAAAAATGGGGTTTAACGACGGTTTTAGCGACGGAAAAAACCTCGCTAACGACATTAGCGACGGAAAAAAAATCCGTCGTTGAATCGAGGGTCGCTAACTGTAGCGACGGTTTTTTGTGACCGTCGCTGATTAGTTTTGATTCATTTAAGTTACAATATGGAAATCAAAATTTTAAAGATAATAGGATCAAAATTAAAAATAATAATAATATTATTATACGAAAAAAAATTCATTTTCCCTAAAAGTATGGGAACTGGGCTCTGAAAGCAAAATGAAAGTCCTAATGAAAAGTGTGAGTTATTTTTGAGGCAACTCAATGACTTTACAGACCCATTTTTCAAAAATATTAATGGAATAAAAGACAATTATAATAGAATTTTTTTTAATAAAATATAATATCACTTTTATTTTAAAATGAATCACTTTTTAATTTATAATAGAGTTAACATCAATTTTCAACTTATACTATTTTTCTTTAATCAAATATATTTGCAGATATACGTAAATTTATAAGTATGTATTAATCAACTATTACATTTAAATGAATATAATAAATTTTAAAATAAAAAATTTAAAATTAAGGATATGTGGTGAATAAAATTGAATTACTCCTCCGTCACAGGATAATATGTTGTTTGGAAATTTATAATTTTGATTAAAGTTTCAAAAACACATATAATATAGGACCAGTCGAACATGTTAGTCGACTGATGAATCAGATAGGAAACCAACTGATGTGCTTTTGAGATAGGTCATATATTGAGGGGGGACTCAATATATCAGAATTGTCAAGTGAAGACAAGAAGATTCGAAGATCAGAAGACTGCTAAAGACCAGACGACCTATCTTTATGAGATATCAGTAGAGTCCTAAGATTGTTGCTAAGTCAATCTTATATCAGACTTCAGATCAGATCAGTTGAGGTATTGATCTGATGCTCAATTTGATTTTTTTTGAAAAAATCCGCTTGACCCGATTCGATCAACGCAAAATTCACGATTTTTTATCTCCATTCCAATTAAACTATATTGTAAGTGAAATATTTTATAGAAAAGTCTCTCGTACAATTTTGAGTGTAAAATCATCGCACTGCTTTGTTCTTTTCTTTTTTTTTTTATCTTTAAAAATAACTGTATTGTTAATAAATTAATTTTAATACTTTATAATAAAATGAATAATACTTAGAATAATCAGTTTAGTTCTTCCTAGAGCAAATCCCACATTTCACCTCGAAACTAGGAACTGTTGTTCATAAGTCCCTGCAAATCGCAAAATGCCCTGTAAATGACAAATTTGAACATGCAAGTTTGATTCTATAAATGATGTCAAATATAAAACAAACTAAGGAGACAAATAATATTGTCATATTATACATATTACTTTTTTGCCTGCGCGACGCACGGGATTGCTGTAGTTTTTACTTTTAAATAAATGTAGAAACATCATAAATTTTGTCTTTTTAATTTACAACATTTCTTTTTTCGTTGATTAATGATGGCAATTATAGAATATCAGTATACATATAACACAGTCTTACTAATTTCGTGTATGAATGAGATTGTATGGCAAGCTTGGAGAAAATAATATTCTCTATGTCCATGAATTTTATTCCCATCTTTTTGGGCATATGATTTAAGAAAAAAATAGATAAAGTAAGGGTATTATGGGGTATTGTGAGGTCCACTTATAGATAAAGTGGTTGTTTGTGAGTAAAGTACAATGATAATTGAAGTAATTAAGTGGTAGTTGAAGAATAAAAATAAAATGTTTGTTTCCATAAAAGGTATGAAAATATATTTGGTGGACAAACAAATAAAAAAATGGGAATAGATTTAGTGGACGGAGGGAGAACTATCATATTTACTACCTTAACCTTCAAGAGCAAAAACAGATAACTAATATTTATGATACACCTTTTATCTTTTCTTTAAAAATAATTAATATAATTTTGTATTTATTAATTATGAATCACCCCAACTCATATAAATCTCATACTTTAATTCTGCAATTCTATGAAGAGATAATTATTGTATAATATTTCATCTTCAAAATTTATTTCATTTGTTTTTCTTCAATAATCTCTATCTTTTAATTTTATGATTTTGGATTATTTATAATATAATTTTTAATCTCACCATTTATTTTCAAATTTAATATATATATCTTTCAATTTTTCTATGTTATTTTTTGGGATTTTTCACAGACTACGTCTTCTTTGATCAATTATTCTTCTTTCTTCAGATACATTATATTAAGAGAAGGTCTTGTGTGAAATATTGCACACTAGTGTTATGTGCAATACAACATAAATAAGGCAAAAATGGTCCATATTGTTGGGATACGTTATGTCAGGATCTATCGGGATGACATCATAAACACAAATTTAAATTACCGATTATTACTAGTATGAATTAACCTACGTGAATTCATATAATAATCAATCCAACAACAACATGCAAACAATAATTCATGTAAAAAACCCTAGCATGCAGAATTTTTAGGAGTTTACGTAAACATACCCATTGGAGAGACAATCTGAGACAGACAGGATCAGGTATCTGGCTACCAACCAAAAGTCCTTCTCAAGTATTCACAAGTTCTTGCTCAACAACCTTGGTGGAAGGTTCTCCAATGAACAATTATAAAAACAAAGGAAAAATAAATGAATTGTTGCACCACCTTTGTGGATTTCTAATTTTTCCAACTCATGGAATTGCATTGGGGATGAAAAATTTATCCCCTATTTATAATAGAGGGGTGGTAGAAAATTAGGGCCTAATTAGGGTTAGGAAAGATCTTTTCTTGATCTCCAAGAAATCTTGAATATATCTCATATATTCTTCTTTCCATGTGTAATTTTCCACAAAAATCTCACACCCTTATTTAGCTATTATTTTCGAAAATAATTAGGAGATTTGCAAGATTGGATCTTTCTTGAATTTATGAGATATTCTTGTATTCCAAGAATACATATCTTTCTCCATAAAATCTTTCCAAGAAAATCTTTCTTCCTTCTTATTTCTCTATTTTTCAAAAAATACACTTAAAGAAACCAAGTGAGAGATTTCTTGAATTTATGGGATAATCTATTCTCCCTATTGAATTATATCTTAAATAAAAGAATATATTTATACATAAATTTTCTTTTATATATATATTTTTTATTTTATTTTTTTGGAAAAAAGCAAAATTATATTATTGGGGTCGAATATACCCCAAGAATACGAAAGAGAGATTACAATAGATCCTCAAACAACTTCGCCTTAGCTAACACATAGATATGGTTCTCTCGATCCAATCTCCAATAGAGTTCCAACTGTTGATATAAATTTTTGCCTTTAACCAAAAAAAAGAAGAAATACGAATCTTGAATAACACGTCTTGGTCATCTGGTTTTAAACCTCTTAACACGACTGAATTCCTAAGCCACTAGATATGCAGATTGAATGTGCCAAATCAACTCCCAAGCAATTTTCCACTCTGAACTTGAGCAAACAAGAAGATGAATAAAGTGGTCCAACTTTGTAATGTTAGCCTGGTAATTAATCCCAAACCAACCGCATAAATCCTCCCATAACTTCTTGACAATAGCACATTTGAAGAATAAATGGTCAACATCTTCCTCTTCCCTCTCGCATAAGACACACAAAATTTGAATAGTTGATATTGAGAGCTCCCTTTGCGAAGATTGAGAGTAGTTGGGATCCTATCTTGGACCATTTTCCACGAGAAAAGCGGCCACTTTGAGCGGATCGCTTTACTCCAAATAATACTCAAATCGCACCTCGATAATTTGGAGAATCGACAACATCGAATATAGTAGCATAAAATTGAACTAACTTGATACATCCCGAACCAGTTTGCCCAATTTCCAAGATCCATTTCCATCGAAAAACTTCGAAAACCAAAGAACTCGGGCAATCAAGTCCTCCAACAAAGTTAGCTCCCAAACAAATAACCTTCTTGGCGCCACTCCCAAGTCCAACTTCTAGTACCTTCCACCCACTTAACTCTATCTCGCAATAGTGCAAGAAGAGTTGCGATCAATTTTGAAGAGACGGGGATATAGCAATTTGAGGTTCGAACCACCAACCCAATTGTCCGACCAAAATCGATGTTAGAACCATTTCCCACGACTTGGTAGCAATTGTTGTTAAACCATTCTTTAGATACTATTTCGTAAAAAAAGCGAGAGCCACCAATAAGACCAATTCTTCCCGGACACTTTGTTTGATTTGAACTTTTCCACACAAGCTTGCAAATCACCGTGTATTTCGAGATAAGAACATCACCCCACAAATTTTTGTTGTCCTACTCGAGTAGACGCCATCCCCATTTTCCCAAAAAGAGCGTGATTGAAAGCTTTTGAGATTTTTTGATACCTAATCCACCCTTCGCTTTGGCTTTGCAAATCTTTTCCCAACTAACCCAAGCGATCTTTCTTTCAACACCTTTTCTACCACCCCATAGGAAGCGACAGTGAATTGAAGTGAGCTTTTTGATAACACATGCAGGGGCACGATTTAGAGATAAAGCATAAGTGGGAAGATTAGCTAAAACAGCCTTCGTTAGAATAATTCTTTTATATATATAAATTTCATAATAAATAAGTTATCTTTTCTAGCCCACCCCACCATTGATTCCTAGATCCGTCCCTGGCTATGCCTTTGGTAAATACTAAGGACAATTGAGGTGTTTTTAAAAACCATCAATATTAATTAACAAGGGAAAATTTATTACTCGTTAGTAGCAAGGATTCTAAAATTTCTCCTTAGTGCCGATGGTTATCAGTCTTTAATAACAAGAACGCTTGGTATGACTTGGTTATAGTAATGATAAAGAGTATCATTGAGGGTCAATCACTAATGCTCCATTTGGATAGGGAGGATTTGAAATGAATGGATTGACTTGAAAAATAATAAAGGTAAAATGCATATATTTCAAATCATAAATTTTCAAGAGATGAGAGTGAAGGGAGGGAGAGAGAGGGAAGGGGTAGAGAGCATAGAATTTCAATTGACATGGTTTTGATGAGGAGTTGAAATCCCTAAATTTTAAGCTAGACTCAAATCTAAGTATTTGTAAATTAATTTAATTCAAGTGGAGAGAGTGGTGATTTATTTGTGAAATCCACGAATTTCAAATCCATCCATCCAAATGGAGTCTAAGAGTTATTAATTGCATTGTTATTGTTTGGTTATGACATGAACAATGAGTATCGATCAAAAAGGTGAATTAGTGGAGTGGGTGAGGTTGGGGCGTATCTACATGTTCCAAAGGCCATGCACTTGCATATCCTTTTCTTTTTTTTTCGACAAATTTTTATGTATATATTATAATATTTAATTTATATATTTTTGTTTCAATTATTTTATCATTCATCAACTTATGTCCCTCTTCAATTTTAATCAATTCATATATATATATATATATATATATATATATATATATATATGTACATATATAATTAATGATAAATTCATAACAACAAGTGTAAATAAAGAAGTTTGATATAAGTGATTATAATAAAATTTTAGTACATTATGCACCACTCAAAATTTTCAGATTCTTAAATAAAATTTATCAAATCTATATTACATAGGATGGTGGTGTAGTTAGGATCGGGTCTAGCGGGGGCGGCGCCCATTTTGATTTAGATTTTTGTGTACTATGTAAAAAAATTTATATTTATACTTTAAAAATCGTAAATTTTTTTTCATTTAAATTCCGTTGGAATTTTATAATTTTGTCTCCTTACTCAATAGAAAAGTATGCCCCTTGGGATGAAATTATGGAACTGTGGCTAGGTGTAGAAATAGAATTATCTTTTCAAACTAAACAATGAAAAACGCGGACAAAATGAGCTACAATGACATTTTTGAATCACTTTTTAAAATATGAAAACTCGTCGAAAATAACTCGTAATATTTCTTTTGATAATTTTTTTTTATTTGTAACTCTTAATATTATATGTTGGGTAATTCTAAATAAATACACGACCTTTTGGTCAAATATCAATTTAATCACGACCTTCAAAATTTTTGTAATAAAGCTCAACCTTTGATATTGTTGTAAATTGATACACGTTTTTTTTTCTCGTCAAGAAGAGAAGAGACATGACTCAATCAAGCATGTGTATACTGCTCGATTAGGATGATGCATATTAAATAATATTTTTAAAATTATTTCACATAATATTACACATTTTTAAATAAATTAAAACAAAATATAATAATTAAAAAAAGAAGTTAAAATCTAAAAAAAAAAAATAATTAAAACATAAATAAAAAAAAAAAATTTATATTCATTTCATAAAATTAACCTAATCTCAATAAATAATTCACAAATTTAGTTTAAGGAGATCGACTTCAATAAGAACAACAAGTGAGGGGTTGAGGGTGTGAACAATAGACAATGAGTGGATTGAATGGGGGAGAGAAACTAAGGGATTACATTTAATTTTGTTTAATTTTGAAATATGGAAATATATTTAATTTTGAAACATTGACGGCGAGAATTAGTTTTTAAGGTTTGGAATTTAGATTTAAATAATTTATTATATTTTTTTAGATTTTATTTGTATTTTGTTTTTAATTCACTTTTTAAATATTTTTTATATTTATGATTTAGACATTTCATCCTACGTGTAGTCTGACATAAGAAAAATAATAGTTTCGGTGAGTCACATCGTCTCTTCACGGTAGGTGCAAAAAAAGCGTGTGTATTAATTTGCAACAACATCAAAGGTTGGGCTTTTATACAATAATTTTGAAGAAGGTCGATTAAATTGATATTTTGTATTGTATGATTTTGATTTTTTTTTAATATTTTTTATAATTGTGCATACCCTCTTTAGGATCGATTCGATCCGCCACTAGGTGAGGGCGTAATTAATTAATCTTACTTATATTCCAATTATTTATGTATCAAAATCAAAACTACAAAAACATCAATAAAGTAATTTCTTCTTCACTTATTACTCCCCAAAACAAATGGTCATTATTGTACTTTGTAATTTTGAATTACCAAGAACTAACACGCGCCAGAAACGACAATTCATATGAGAATAAATTAAAGTGCAAAAAGTGAAAAAAGTAGATAACAATATACATGTTATCGAGTTAAGAGTCTCGACTCCAGATATTTCTTGATAACACATATATTTTGACAATTATAATAATTGATGTATACTCTTTTACTATATTGTTATTTGGACAATCGATTCATATCTTTTGGCCAAGTTGCTGTTTTGAATTTTGATGTCTCAAGTTCAATTCCACTTTTTTTTTTTTTTTTTTTTTTTTTTTTTTGAAGAAAAGTTCAGTTCCACTTGAGCGGGGGTTTTATCCAACTAATATATATAAACAACAGCATAACCCCCGCGCATTTGCAAATATAATTAAATTATAAATATAATAATAAATATTTTAAGAGTCAACATGTATACAATTAATTAAAAAACATATTACATATAATAATTCATACTCCCTCCGTCCCCGATAATAACGCCAATTTCCTTTTTTGATCCGTCCCCGTAATAACGTCATGATTTCATAAAATGGCAAAACACACTCAAAAAATTTGCACACTCATAATATCATTATAATTGATTTAAATAATATCAATAAAGCAAGTTTTTTTAGTTTATGTGCCCGGTAGGGGTGCACGTTATCCCGGGGACGGAGGGAGTATTATTTTTAATTTAATAACTAAAATATGATTATAAATAAATTGAATCTATCAAATTAAATAATTATTTGAAATATATAATCAAAATAAAATTAATCACATAATATTATTTTTTATTACAAAAATTATATATAAATAAGTTGATTACTAGTTAGTAAATAAATGATATGAATGGTTTAGATTAAAATTTAAAAAACAGATGGATGAGATGTAAAGAGTTTTAAGATATCATATAAAACTCTTCATAGAGGATTCACAATTAGTGTATGAGTAATTGGAGAAAAAAATTAGTTCCATAACTTTTCTGTAATCCATTTTTTGTCCCAAAAAATTTAACTTTCCAATTTTTGTCGTCCCATAACTTTCTCGATTGTCCAATTTTGGTCTCATTTTCATCGAAAAACGTAAAATATTGTCTTTTATTATCACACACAAGTCACATGTCAGTTAAAATTAGGGTTCCCGAGCTCGTAGTTGACGTGGACATTAAAAATTTATTTTTTCCGCTCTTCGGAGAAATTTTCTTGTTCTTTCTAATTTTTTAGAAAAATAAACTTTTCTTTTAACAATCAGTGTCCACATCAGATACGAGCTCGGAAACCTACATTTTTAACCAACACGTAACTTGCGCATGACTGAAAATGATAAAATTTTCTATTAATTTTTCAATAAAAATGGGATCAAAATTGGACAATCGAGATAGTTAGGGTACCAAAATTAGATAGTTAAATATTTTGGGACAAAAAATAGATTACAGAAAAGTTATGGGACCAAAAAACTTTTTTTCTCAGAGTAATTGTATAAGAGATGCTGATTTTATTGGGTCTTTATTTTGTTCGTCACTTGAATTACGTTATTTAAAAAAAAGGTAAAGTCTTGTATGCATCGTATGATTAAAGTGTATTTTTAAAATGTGCATTTTTTAACTTTTTAAAACGTTCCACTTGTTTATACTGAAATATTCAGCTTGTTTTACATTGAACATGTTGAATATTGTTTCAACATAAATAAATTAAATGTTTCAAAAAAATAAATTATACGTTTAAAAAATACATTTAAATTGGATGGTGCACATGATAGCATAGAAAACTTATTCTCCGAAAACACTTCCGAAAACAAAAACGGAAACTTTTGCATTGGCATTAAACTTGGTTGTTACTGGTATAAACTTAATAGAGCAAGTGTCGTATATACCTTTCTTCTCTTATTTAATAACACCAATTTCACCACGGCATCTATTTTTCTTTTATTAGATATTGTTTTAAATAACAAGATACCTTCTACACGTTGATCTTCCTATAGCTAAAAGTAAAAAATATGTACACATGTATGCACTTGCTATACACATGTCAGATCTGTGGAATTTACACGATTCCTCTCGCTTCCCAGATGTAATGTTTGTTGACAAAATCTTGCATATATCACGTACGCGCATTTTTATATATTATTAGTTATTTTGACTGAAGAATTTTATTATTTTAACTGTATAATATTAATTTACCAATTAAAATTGTTTAATGAAAAAAAGGTAAATTGATATTGTTCAATGAAAATAGTTGGTATTGTTCAGTGAAAACGACTGATACAATTTAAAAATACAGTTGAGTTGCATGGTGCACAAGAATCTTACTTATGTTTGTTTTGAATTTTAAGTGATTATGAAATTCGATAAATAGGTGTATTTTTTTGTTTGAGATTTTGAGTATGTGAGATTTAACTTTTTTTCAAATCGATGTGTAAGAGTGAATAATGGATATATATTGTATTATTTGAGTGTGATTCTAATGATTGGAAGATGTGAGTTATAATTTATAGTACAAGGAGAAATACTTTTAACGAAATATGTGATTGTAAATTTATAAGTGTTGCAAAGTGGTGGTTTTATAAGATCGGATTAAAATCCTAAGGTAAGACCAACTTTAAATTTGTAAAAATCAAAATTTGGTTTCAAAACCCAAAATAAACACGTTCGGATCCCCCTGTTTCATTTCCGTATTTCATCTCATATTCCACATTTTAAATTAATGACAAGTGTAAATCTCACAATATCAATAAATATAAGAATAACATCCTAACATATATAACCAGCCATGACAAGTGTAAATCTTACAAAAAATCTATTTCATGTCCGGTTTAAAGATTGATATGCGACTTGAATGGCGATAATAGGTGACAATGAACGTGGTTTATCAGGAAATAATTCAACATATATTTTAAATTAATCAAAAATGGTCCCATAACTTTGCCCCTAAATAGATTCAATCCCATAACATTTTTCATCGTCGGTTTAGTCTCAATATCTTTGACAATTTCCAATTTAAATATAAAATACGCCAAAAAATTCAAAACTACACCTTTTCGCCAATTGAATTTCGGGCTTTCTCAACAATAATATATATATATATATCACTTAATTTACTCATAAAAATATTTTTTTATACTGTTTTAGAAAGTGATATATATGCAATACCTTAAAATTAAAAAGACACGTATCTTTTTCTTGGAAAATAGATAATTACATTTCGCGTGGTACATAACAAATTCCTTAAAACTGTCTTTGCACATGCCTTACCCTCCGACTAGTATTAAGAGCTATAAAGTATTTAAATACATAGCACGATTTCATCACACAACATCAAAACATCATGGCTCTGCTTCATTTCCTTTTAGCCCTTCCACTAATCTTCATCCTTTTTCTTATCGCAACACAAAATAAAAACCGAGCAAATAATCACCGTCGTCTACCGGGTCCAAAAGGTCTTCCATTCATCGGCAACATCCACCAAATTGACATCTCAAATGTTTACTCCTATCTCACAAAACTCACACACCAATATGGCCCTCTCTTATCCGTCAACGTTTGTCAATCCTCAATTATCGTGATTTCTTCAGCAAGCGTAGCCAAACAGGCGTTGAAAAGACAACGACGTCGTATTTTCCAGCCGCCCCACACCACGACAGCCTTCCGATTCAGCTACGGCGGAAATGACATCATCACCGCACCGTACAGTGAGTACTGGAGAGAAATGAGGAAAATGGTGGTTCTTCATCTCTTCACTCCCCAAAAAGTCCGGTCCTTTCGCCCCGTCCGTGAGGACGAGGTGTCCCGTTTGGTCGACGAAATATCGAGAAAGGATGACGTCATCAACGTGGGGGAGATGGTGTCGTGTTTCTCTTGTAGCGTTTTTGTGTAGAGTCGCGTTTGGGAAGAGGTTAGATGAAAGCGGGGGTTTTGACAGGTTTATGAAGGAATTCGCGGTAGCGATTTTTGAGACATTCTTGGAGGATTATTTTCCTTTGTTTCGTTGGGTTAATAAAATCTCTGGTGCTGCTAGTAGGGTTGATAATCTTTTCGAAGAATTCGATTCGTTTTATGAACAACTTATTGAGGAACATGTGAGTGCAAATAGGCCTGATTCGATGAAGAATGATATTCTTGCTATGTTGATTCAACTCAAGGAAGACAATTCAGCTCCGGTTAAGATTGATTGGAAGCATATCAAGGCATTACTCATGGTAATTATTTAAGCATTATATAGTTCAATAAAAATTCAATACTTCTATAAGTTTTCATTTTCCAACGACTACGTGCACTGACATACTGTCTCATTCTTATTTGAACATTTGTCGATAAGGTTAATCCTAAATTTAATTGAACATTTTATAAGTAGCGATAAAAATATTTTTTTCTTTTTGTCTATATCCTTAAACATCTCTAAATTACGTTTTATGTTATTATTTTTTTTACACTAAAGTCAATTTCATCTTATTTAATTTACACAAATGCCATTATTTTTACCATTTAACTAACCTCCATCAAAAAGTAAATTATATGTCTTTTAATAATAATAAACAACTCGTACATTAAAACTCATGTAAATAGTAAATATTCAAATAAGAACGGGAGGAGAGAATATATGGCAACCCAAACATTTTGAAAAAAAAGCGCAAATAAATTCAGATCGATATTTATTTAATTTAATCACGTACATAGCTATTACTCCCTCCGTCCCACTATAATTGTCTCGTTTTCCTTTTATGGACGTCCCACTATAATCATCTCATTCCATAAAAGAAATAAGTAATTCTACTACCCATAATTTTTATCCTCACTTTTCACACAATATTATAAAAAATGTCACTCATTACTTCACATACATTTTTCCTCTCTTCCAATACTCAAAACTATCCTTCATTAATTTTATAATTTTATTATTATCCTTTAAATAAAATAACAAAAAGAAATTGGACAATTACACTGAGACGGATGGAGTATTTCTTTTTCAGTTTATTGTGTACTGTCACGTCAGTAGTAATTTCTGCTAAATAATCTAATTATAATGGCAACAATTAAAAAAGTTGTGTATTGAATTGCAAAAATTTAAAAACTCTGATAGAGCAAACTTATGTACATGTGTGTGTATATATATTTATATGCATTTATCAGTAGCTTTATTGTAAGTTCATTTCAAATTACTGGATTAGCTAATTTGAAAGAAAATTTTAAAACTGAAATCAAGTATTAAATTTTGATGCGTGTAATCTTACACCATCCAACTCAAGAATGTATTCTCTGACAGTGCAAATTATCGTATATTTGTTAATCTTTCTTCCATGTCAAAGATTATATATATATATATATGCTCTCTCCGTCCCAATTTTAACTGCATTCTTTCCACTTAAGGCGTCCCAATCTTACCTGTACATTTCTTTAAATGGAAATACTCACTTTATCACATAAAATACTAATAAACAACTCTTTCAACCCCCAATACTTTATAATTTTGTCACTTTATCACATAAAATACTAATAAACAACTCTTTCTACCCCAACACTTTATCACTTTATTATTTTTTTCTTAAACTCCGAGCACACAGTAAACCACCAAACAAGATTGGGAAGGAGGGAGTATATATATATATATATATATATATATATATATCTATTCAAAGGAACAAACTCTTTTTTGTACTATACTAATAGTTTAAATTATTTTTTGTCCTCTCTTAATAAAAATTATTTTATCTTTTTATGATATATTTATTTTTATTAAATTAATCATGCCTATCGCTTCCACTAGGTCGCGTATTTGTCGCGCGATCCCACACGACTCTTTTAAATAATGATAAATATTTCATAAAACGGCAAAAAAAAGAAGTATTTTATCAAGAAAGAGCAAAATAAATTTGAACTATCAATGACATTTTTGCCAATTTTCTGTTTTAAAAAAGATAAATGTTGTTTTTACAGAACGTGTTCACCGCCGGAACAGATACAAGTGCAGTTACAATAATTTGGGCGATGACAGCTCTGATGAAGAAGCCGGAAGCACTAAATAAAGTGCAAAAAGAAATTAGAAGTTTGGTTGGAATGAAGAAATCAGTAGACGAAGACGATGTTCAGAAACTAAGCTATCTAAAGGCAGTCGTAAAGGAAACAATGAGACTGTATCCGGCCGTCCCGCTCGTTCCCAAACAAACCATTGGAAAATGCATCATTGAAGGCTACGATATTAAGCCAAACACAATGGTGCTCGTCAACATACGGGCCATTGGTAGAGATCCCGAGTACTGGGAAAACGCGAACGAATTCTTTCCAGAAAGATTCTTGAATACGAGCATCAATTTTAAAGGGCAGGACTTGGGGTATATCCCGTTTGGATCGGGGAGAAGAATCTGTCCTGGAATGCATCAAGGAATGGCTACTGTGGAATTGGCGCTTGCCAATCTTCTTTACGCCTTCGACTGGGAAATTCTGACGGAAAAGGACATCGACACGGATGCATCTGCTGGACTAGTCATGCATAAGAAAAACCCCCTTTGCCTCAAGGCCAAGAGTTATGTATCTAATTGATTAATCTATATATTTGTGTTTGTATAAGCTAATAGGTTTATCAACGTTTGCGAATTTTCTACTAAGTGCATTTCTGATTTTTCCTATACGTCTTTTTATACAAATTTGAAGGATTACTATAAATTTTGTACTCATTAAAGAAAGAGATTAGTTATGAAATATCTCTAACATGTATGGTATAACTTTCGTGCTACTTGTATCTGAAATCTTCCCAACAAACTATGGGAAGAGGATCCTGCGCAGTCCACGAAGCTCCTGTGCAAATAAAACGGCAGCGATTTATTGGTTGATAATATAATTAACAAGACTAAGTCTTGTATGCATTAGGTGCACCGTGCATTCCATAATTTATTTTAGAACCATGCAACTTGTTGCACTGAAATATACAACTTGTTTACATTGAACAGTGTAACTATTAATACGTGAAACAAATTGTATATATTTCTATGTAATAACAAGTTGCATGATTCTAAAATACATGACTATGAGGTGCACGTCGCACCTTCTGGCCCCTTGGGGCGTCACCCCCGCTCAGTTGACTTCGAAAGGCTGGAGTTATGTATTGACGAGCATGGTTCTCCTTGGCCAGGCAAGCTTGTATCGGATGCCGACGCCTGGCGAAATGAATTATTTATGGAGCCTGGTTGCCCAGAAGGGCCATGAGAGCCACTATGCGGTTAGTGCATGACATTGTAAATAAGGTGAAGAACTGACATGTCCGCTGGTGGTTCGTTGGCGGACCACGGCGAGCCGGACACCGTCCATGCTATTTCTATTTCGAGATCACACTATTCGTAAGTATCCTCAGCTCGTGTTTGAGAAAATTAGTATTGATCTAATTTGTTCTTCTTTTCGCACGCCTCCGTGCCGACTAGGAGGGCGAGTTGAATTGAGATTTTGAGCAGGCCCTAAAGTTAGTGCGCGATTATTGTTAGTGTCCTAGACACAATCCTATTGTAAGGACATATGCTAAGATAATATTCAGTACTGGTTTTAATATTATTGTTTATTTAACATTAAATGTATGGCATTATACTTGTTTGAATATTATGTTTGGTTGTTTGCGCATTTATTCCTATTTGTGTTCCCATGAGTCATTGTTGTCATTGAGGTGGTGAGAACTCAGATGACTTAAGCATGATTCTCAAATAGCCCCAATCAAGGTTCATCAAGAATGTGATATTGATGATGCAATAGAGATTGGTGTGCGATCTCATCATACTCTTAAAGAATGTAGTGAGATCTCACTTACTACGAGATACTAGGTATCTCATGATGGATGCACAGATACCTTGGAGGGTACTGGTATACCCATCCGAGAAACCGTTTGATGTACTTCCACAATATGTGCCTACGGGTGTCTCGGTTAGCGGGAGCGATGCGATACTCCTTTTACTTGAGGTCAATACGCACGACATGTGTAGAGTGATGAACTTTGACCATGACCGACGCTTGCACCCTTCCATGGGTAGATATGGCTTGGATTGGGTTCATCACGAAATGCATGTGTGTGGTAGTTGAGCCAAGAATATGATTCATTTCTCAATGTGGATTTAGAGAGAACACTCATTTTCTCATCATAACTGGATCTAAGACATCGGCCGATGCACGTCAACTTGGACATTGTTGCCAAGTGTGACATATGTAATCAATTAGTGATTAGAGATAATATGATTAAGTTATTTGAATAGACACTTCATCACGTTCAAGATTTAATCGAGTATCCGCGAATGAAAGGAAGTCATCGCAATAGCCCATGTTTCAGTTACAGGTAGTTGCACGTTTCCTCGCAACGTATACCTCATATATTGAGAATGACTGGTTTATTGTCTAGGGTTCAATTAAGACCGTTAGTTTGACTAATCGCTCGATATATGAGGGTCGATGGGTCACACAACAAATAACAGTTATTTACTGATTATAGTTGATTGATTAAATATTATATTGGATATTAATATTTAATTTATGAATAATATAATAATAATTATATTTATAATTATTCTTATTATTATTATTTAATTAAATTAGATTTAATTAAATAGGATTCCCAATAATAACTGAATTAAATTTATGGGATTTAATTTGCAAGATTATGAATATTATTTCCTAATAAGGTTAGCTTAAGATTTAAGTTGTGTCTCCCCTATATATGTGAGTCATTGGGAATTCATAATATAAGACTTCATATTTTCTCCATACAATCTCTAGTTAGAATTTTCCTAGCAAATTCATCTCGGGATTCAACACCGATTTAATCGGTGCGAATTGGTAAATGATTGTTACGCGGATACCATAGTGGAGGAATCCGTGTACGAATTATTGTAAGAATTCAGTTTACGTTTACCCGTAATTTAATTATGCAATTATATATTCGTTGTTGATGAACTGTTTAATTCTGCTGCACATGTATTACGTGTTTACGTGTCTCTATATTCCAACAATTATCCCATGGAATTCTGCAACGTCAACCTCTTCAACAACCAATCCAAAAGGTTGTGGGCGGCTACCAGACCTTTCCTCCCCTGAATTTTCCACGTGAGTTGTGTTCGCCGATAATTTTCTTTTTGTTTATAATTGTATAGACTTGCTCTTATTCAACATTTCGTCTTAGCGATTGACACTTTTCGCTCGAGGCTAAAGCTCCTACTGCAGTCGAGATGGCCTCTCGTTGCAATCTAGCTTTAGCCTTTTCTTGTCGTGATTCCACCGCTCGGGACGCCCCTACTCGCACCGACCTTATTCGAGACTCTCGCTCTTCCATGGCCGACAAGGGGAAAAAAGCCTGCGTCAAGTCTTCGATTGGTCAGGAGTCCGATCGCTGCCGAGGAAGCAGACTCGGAGAGGTGGCTCTTCTCGAGCTCGCCCACGCCGAAAGGATGAGCATTTTGACCGCTCGCTCGACTCCCGGGGCCGAGCCCGATGCCGAGCCCCGGCCAGGCTTAATAAGGGCCATGAAAATTTCAGCCCGTTTGGAGGCAATCCTAGATGGCCCGGCCCGTTTGGGTCGCGGGTTTTGGTGGGGGAGGGGCGGACCGGCCCGCCTCATAACTTTTTTTTTCAATTTATTTTTGTTTTACATTTTTATTATACATTTAACAATTACTCCAAAGTCTTTTACAACGAACATATAATTTAACTTTCATAAACATATAATTTAATTTACAACCAAAGGGGATATTATGTAAACTTTATGTTTATGAATGATAAATTTAATTTGTAAAAGACTATATATATTTGCGGTTAATGAGTGACAAACTTCAAAGTGTAAAAAAGTTTTATTTATGTTAATGAGTGACAAACTTTATTTGTGAGTAAAAAATACCAACATAAATTGTTTGATTATATTTAATTTTGATGAGTTTAATATATTAGAGCTTTTAAAATATATAATTCTAATTTTAAAAAATAAAAATATATATATTAAAAAAATACTGGGTTAGCAAACACAGAAAGACTTCTGAAAACAAAACAAGAACTTACAAAATGAGACATTAAAAAGTAGTTGTTAATTATTCCCCAAAAAACATAATACCCTTGGGTATAAACTTAAGTATTCATTTTCATTACAACAATTTCATCACGGCATCTATTTTGCTTTTCTTAGATGATGTTTTAAAATAACACAATACCTTCTACACGTATCACATGGAATGTTGTTTTAATCAATGCTAAAATTTATGTGAGATTGCCTCGCCGAATGAGTCCATTGCGACGAGTAAAAAATTATCACATTTTAAATAATCGATCACTTGTGTTTCTCTATAAAAAAAAAAAAATTCATTAGAATGTGATATAGTAGACCTTCGAGTTTGAATCACAATTGGTGATCCCATAAATTTAACTTCAAATAGATTTAATCTCATAAAAAAAAAATTATTGTCGATTTAGTCCCAATTAATAACTTTGACAATATATATCCAATTTTATATCCAATTTCGGTCGGAAAATTTAAAACAGCGTTGTTTTGTCGTTTCAAGTTGGGGGTTTACGGCAGATGCTATGACGGGACTGTCACGTGTATTTTTTTTTTTAACAACTGAAATTTTAGGCATATAATTAAAAAACATTAAAAAAAACTTAAAATTAAATCAGAATTGACAGCAAGAATTAGTCAAACATATTAAAAAATATATGTGATAATCCAGTCACACCATCCGCCGAAAAGCTTCAAATTGAAATGGAAAAACGACTTTGTTTTTTGAATTTTTCGATCGATTTTGGACTTTATTAAATTGGACATTGTCAAAGTTATTGAGACTAAATCGGCGACAAAAAAATTTATGGGAATAAATTTATTTGAAACTAAAATTACAGGACCATTTGTGATTCAAACTCTAAACCTTCGAAAGTTTACTTTAAAAAAAATAGAGTTGATAATTATTTTTCATCATCATACAAAACACATTCTATAGGATAGTTTCACACAACATTTGCCCTTCAACTACCCTATCAACAACACTACATGCTTAAGTACATAGCAGCACCCCATGCATCAAAGAACATCACATATCTTTTCATTAATTCCCACATGATGCCTTTGCTTCATTTCCTCATAGCTCTTCCATTAATTTCCATCTTTTTTCTTATCACTTTGAAAAACAAAAACCGAGCAAATAATCATCGCCGTCTACCGGGTCCAAAAGGGCTTCCATTCATCGGCAACATCCACCAAATTGACATCTCGAATGTTTACTCCTATCTTACGAAACTCTCACACCAATATGGCCCACTCCTATCCCTAAAACTTTGTCAATCCTCAATTATCGTGATTTCTTCAGCGAGCGTAGCCAAACAGGCGTTGAAAGACAACGACGTCGCTTTCTCCAGCCGGCCCCACACCACGACAGCCTTCCGATTCAGCTACGGCGGAAACGACATCATCACCGCACCGTACAGTGAGTACTGGAGGGAGATGAGAAAAATGGTGGTTCTTCATCTCTTCACTGCCCAAAAAGTTCGATCCTTTCTCCCCGTCCGTGAGGACGAGGTGTCCCGTTTGATCAACGAAATATCGATCAAGGATGACGTCATCAACGTGGGCGAGATGGTGTCGTGTTTTTCTTGTAGCGTTTTGTGTAGAGTCGCGTTTGGGGAGAGGTTGGATGAAAGCGGAGGGCTTGACAAGATTATGAAGGAATTCGTGGTAGCGATTTTTGAGACGTTCTTGGAAGATTATTTTCGTTTATTTCGTTGGGTTAATAAAATATGTGGTGCGGCTAATAGAGTTGATCATCTTTTCAAGGAATTGGATTCGCTTTATGAGAAATTTATTGAGGAACATGTGAGTGCAAATAGGCCTGATTCGATGAAGAATGACATTCTTGGTATGCTGATTCAACTCAAGGAAGACAATTCAGCTCCGGTTAAGATTGATTGGAAGCATATCAAGGCACTACTTATGGTAATTCTATACTTTTATACGTTTTCTGGTATTTAAACCAAAATCGTCCCATAACTTTCTTGACTTTTATTTGAAATGGTCTCATAATTATCAATTTTTTCAATTTAATCCTCAATTATTCAATTTGATCCAATTTAGTCACAAATTGCGGAGGTCGCTCAAATTGTCTAAAAAACAGCGTCGTTTTGGATATGTGTCTTACATATTCGGTTAAAATTAGCCTACACACGCCCAAAAACGACATCGTATTAGGAAATTTTTGAAGCGACATCCGTGGTTTGAGACTAAATTGGATCAAATTGAATATATATGAGACTAAATTGGAAAAGTTAATAATTATAAGACCATTTCAATAAAGGTGCAAAGTTGTGAGACTATTTTAGTTTAATTCCCATGTTTTCTTCACCACAGTTTTCCTAAAACTACACTGACGTGGCACTCGGAAATAACACACTTTGAAAAAACTACATATAAATTTGCGACATGATATTAAATTATTTATTTAAGATTATGTACTTTTATTTCTTTTTTCAATTTCATATATATATTGTCACAACAACATTATTTGCTGCAAAATTGTCCCTGATAAAATTGCAACACAATTAAAAAGTGCATGTAAAAATTTAAAACTCGTGATTGAATGGATATATATATATATATAGCATGCACAATTACTTTTTAATTGTGAGTCCATCTCAAATTACGGAATTAGCTATTTTGCAAAAAGTTCAAATTGATGAATTAAGTATGTACTGGGCAATAATCTAATTAATGTTACACAGAGAATTTGGCCTTTGATATATAATGCAAAATTTCCACTTATATATTTTTGTTAGCCTCACTTAATATTTTTGTAAATGATAAATGTTTACAGAATGTGTTCATCGCTGGAACCGACACAAGTGCAGTTACAATAATTTGGGCAATGACAGCTCTGGTTAAGAAGCCTAGTGCACTTATCAAAGTGCAAAATGAAATTAGAAGTTTGGTCGGAAGGAAGAAATCAGTGGACGAAGACGATGTGGAGAAACTAAGCTATCTAAAGGCAGTCGTACGGGAAACAATGAGACTGTATCCGGCCGTCCCACTCGTGCCCAAACAAACCATTGGAAAATGCATCATTGAAGGCTACAATATTAAACCAAACTCAATGGTGCTAATCAACATTTGGGCTATCGGTAGAGATCCCGACTACGCCAATGAATTCTTTCCAGAAAGATTTTTAAATACGACCATCAATTTTAAAGGCCAAAACTTGGGGTACATTCCGTTTGGAGCAGGCAGAAGAATCTGCCCTGGAATGCATCAAGGAGTGGCAACAGTTGAACTGGCGCTAGCCAATCTTCTCTATGCCTTCGACTGGGAACTGCCATGTGGAATGACGGAAAAGGACATTGATACGGATGCATCGGCCGGACTAGTCATGCATAAAAAAAACCCATTATGCCTCAACGCCAAGAGTTATATATGTAATTAACTAATTGCTATCTATCTACACTATATCTATATATTGATCTGTCTGTTTGTATAAGGTAGGGTCTATCCAAACGCTTGAGATTATCAGTATATTCATAGTTCAAACTCTTTTTTGTTATATCCTTGATTAAAAAACCTTTTTTTACTTATAAGAAATATTTATACCCTTACTACATCAATCACTACAAAAGAATGAAGAATTTCCTACAAAAATTTTTAAATGACTACGAGATTTTCCTACAAAAATAATTTGGTCCTTAAAAAGTGAGGATTCCCTACGATTTGCCTACCAATTTTAAGAATAATTTTTGAAAAAAATACCTACACAAATAATTTCCTAGATAAATAAATTTTCTACGAGCAATCTACCTATACATTTGTTGGAGAAATAATGGTTGTTTTCTAACATGGCGTAACCATACCATGAGTATTTCGGTATGTAATGGCCATGGCCTTATGGCCGATTGAGCGTGGCTCATCTGGTTCCCGATTAATTGCTAATGGGCTTGTTGGGGTCCTCAAGTTAAACTTGGGCCATTTGTTTTATATTGTTATGAGCAAAGAAGGCATTATTAATCAAAATCAGCCATTAGATGGGCTTCGGGCTTCGGCTGTATGATTGGGTCAAAGATTAATGATGAGCCATTAATTATAGAGCTATCTAATTTAATGGGCCATATTGATATTTGGTGTTGGATCAAATAAGTTAATAATGGGTCGGTCACATTTTCTTGGTGTGCTTGAAGGTACAAATTGTGATTTGGATTTAATCCAATTAACTGGGCTATAATGATGCCTATTCAATGGGCTACCATCTTATCAATTTGATTGATAATGGGCTGCATTTAATAAGTGGCCTTCGATTTATGGCTGAAATAAATCTGGCCCTGTTGGTTAATGACCAAGTTGGTCATTTGGGATGATTGTCCTTGTGACCAATAAATATGGTCATTGAATATATTTATATTATGGGCCTTATGATTTTTAATTGATTGATCCATTGGGTCAAAAGGACCATGTTGGAAGCTGGTCAAATTTCTTGGGCCAAATTTGTTGAATTTGTCATGTGGAATTTTGGGCCGGATAATTTTATGGACTAATTTATCTAATAATACACGAGGTATTATAAATTTTATTCCATAATTTGGATCACATAATTATTGATATCAAGTTAAATTTTGATGTTGGGATCAAACATTTTGCGCTTGAAAGAACAAATTGTGAATTGAATTTAATTCAATTGACTCGTATAATTTACTTGGGAGTTATTCACGAGAAAATGGTGGCAATTAAGGCTCATTTAAAAAGTGTGCTTTGAGAGTACAAATTGGGGATTAAGATTTAATCCAAAAGAATTGTTGACTCGTATAATTCAATGAAGAATTATTTAAGAGCACAAATTGTGGATTAAGATTTAATCCAAGAGAATTGTTGACTCCTATAATTCAATGAAGATTTAGATAAGAGTCAAATGTGGCATTACGGAACCACTTGAAATTGAATTTAATTTTGGTACTTTGACCATTATTAAATCAAAATCGAATTTGTTGGGACTCACAAAATTACAAATTTTAAGGTCCAACAAAGAATTTGAATATGAATTCAAAACCTTTGGTTTTCCAATTCATTTTGAGATTGTGTCAAAATTAATATTTTAGAATATTAATGAAAGGAACACGACTCCTCTAGATTTAATTCACACTAAAGTATGTGATTTAAAATTTGTGCAAACTAGAGGTGAAAAAAAAATATTTTTATTACTTTTATTGATGATAGCACAAGATTCTGCTACGTTTATCTTTTACGAAACAAAGATGAAGTTGTAGAGGCTTTTAAGCTTTATAAAAATAAAGTAGAGAATCAGTTGAATACTCGAATTAAAGCAATTACAGATAGAGGTGGAGAGTACGAGTCTGTTTGAATAGTTATGTGTTGAGTCGGGCATTATACATCAAACGACGGCTCCATACTCACCTCACTCGAATGGTGTTCTTGGAAAGGAAAAATCGAACACTAAAAGAGATGAAAAACGCGATGTTGATCGGTTAGGGTTTGCTGGCGAACATGTGGGGGAAGCTATTCGTCACCAACCACATTTTAAATAAGATTTCATTTATATTTAAAACTAAGGATAAGACTCGCTTATGAGATGTGGAAAAAAACAAACCAACTTACAAATACCTCAATGTGTGGGGGTGTTTGGCTAAGATTGAAGTGTCGGCCCAAAACAAGTGAGAATTGGACCTAAAATGGTCGATTGCATCTTTATAGGATACACCTTCAACAGTAGTGCTTATCGATTCTTGATTCACAAATCAGAGATACTCGATATGATAGAAGACACTACGATAGAATCAAGAAATGTCGTATTCTTTGAAAATGTCTTCCCTTGTAAGGCTAAAGAAGAAGTGAGTTCAAACAAACGAACCTACGAAGAATCAAATGATACTGCAAGTCCTTCCACTCAAAAGAGTGAAGAACCAAGACGCAGTAAACGAGCTAGAATTGATAAGACTTATGGTCCAGACTTCATCACTTACGTATTGGAAGACGAACTTCGCTCTGGAAGGAAGCTATTAATAGCAAATACGATTAAATTCTGCAAAATCACACGTGGGAGTTGGTGACCTCCCCAAAGGTTGCAAGACCTTAGGATGTAAGTGGATCCTTAAAAGAAAATATAAAGCAGATGGATCAGTTGAAAAGTATAAAGCCCGTTTGGTTGCAAAGGGTTTTAAACAAAAGGAAGGGTACGATTTCTTTGACACCTATTCACTTGTTACGAGGATTACATCCATTCGTGTACTTATAGCGATTGATGCTTTGCACAATCTTGAAATATATCAAATGGATGTAAAGATTGTGTTTCTTAATGGTGAGATAGATGTTGAAATCTACATGGATCAACCTGAGGGTTACATTACACCTGGAAACGAGAAAAAAGTGTGTAAACTCGTTCGATCACTGTATGGACTTAAACAAGCTCCAAAGCAGTGGCACTTGAAGTTTGACAACATTATGTTGTCAAATGGGTTTCGAATTAACGAATGTGACAAGTGTGTTTATGTGAAGAAAATACCAAATGGGTTTGTTATCGTATGTTTATATGTCAATGACATGTTAATCATGGGTAACAATCACAATGTCATCGTTAATACGAAAAACATGTTAAATCGAAATTTTGATATGAAAGACATGAGATTAGCAAATGTGATTCTAGGAATCAAAATTTAGAGAACATCAAATGGAATCTCTTTGACACAATCTCATTACGTTGAGAAAGTGTTGAAGAAATTCAATGCATTGATGATCCACATGCTAAAACACCTCTGGAACACAATGTGGCTCAGTTGGAATATGCAAGGATCATTGGAAACATGATGTACATTATGAATTGCACACGTTTTGATCTTGCATACTCAGTGAACAAGCTGAGTAGGTACACGAGCAATGCAAGTCGCGAACATTGGAAAGCTCTTAAAAGGGTCTTGATATACTTAAAGTATACCCTTGGCCTTGGGCTACACTATACGAGACATCGAGATATACTTGAAGGGTACAGTGATGCTAATTGGATATCCGATACAAAAGACTCGTTTTCCACTAGTGGATATGTCTTCACTATTGGAGGAGAAGTTGTATCGTGAAAATCCACAAAACAGATGTGTATTGCCCATTCCACAATGGAATCAGAGTTCATCGCTTTAGACCAAGCTGGTAAAGAAGTTGAATGGCTTCGTAATTTTCTGGAGGATATTCCTTGTTGGAACAAATCGGTACCATCGGTACTGGTACATTGTGACTATCAAGCTGCTATAGGTAGAGCTTCGAGCAGTATGTATAACGGAAAAGTCGAGACATATTCGTCGTCGACATAACTCCGTTAGACATTTGATCTCAATTGGAGTTATAACTATTGACTTTGTAAAGTCAAAGGATAACATAGCGGATCTGCTCACAAAGAGCATATGCCGAGATCAAATGAATAAGCTGATAGAGGGAATGGGTCTGAAATCCACAAAGAAAACGGAAACAGTGGAAACCCAACCATGATGACTGGAAATCCCAAGAACTTGGTTCAAAAGGGAAAACTAAACTATGAATGTTAGTTGTACAACACTTGAAAATCATGATCATTCCTGACAGCACTGTGTCAATTAACTACAAAAAAGACGGGGTTTAACGACGGTTTTAGCGACGGAAAAAATCGTCGCTAACGACATTAGCGACGGAAAAAAATCCGTCGTTGAATCGAGGGTCGCTAACCGTAGCGACGGTTTTTTGTGACCGTCACTGATTAGTTTTGATTCATTTAAGTTACAATATGGAAATCAAAATTTTAAAGATAATAGGATCAAAATTAAAAATAATAATAATATTATTATACGAAAAAAAAATTCATTTTCCCTAAAAGTATGGGAACTGGGCTCTGAAAGCAAAATGAAAGTCCTAATGAAAAGTGTGAAAGTTATTTTTGAGGCAACTCAATGACTTTACAGACCCATTTTTCAAAAATATTAATGGAATAAAAGACAATTATAATAGAATTTTTTTTAATAAAATATAATATCACTTTTATTTTAAAATGAATCACTTTTTAATTTATAATAGGGTTAACATCAATTTTCAACTTATACTATTTTTCTTTAATCAAATATATTTGCAGATATACGTAAATTTATAAGTATGTATTAATCAACTATTACATTTAAATGAATATAATAAATTTTAAAATAAAAAATTTAAAATTAAGGATATGTGGTGAATAAAATTGAATTACTCCTCCGTCACAGGATAATATGTTGTTTGGAAATTTATAATTTTGATTAAAGTTTCAAAAACACATATAATATAGGACCAGTCGAACATGTTAGTCGACTGATGAATCAGATAGGAAACCAACTGATGTGCTTTTGAGATAGGTCATATATTGAGGGGGGACTCAATATATCAGAATAGTCAAGTGAAGACAAGAAGATTCGAAGATCAGAAGACTGCTGAAGACCAGACGACCTATCTTTATGAGATATCAGTAGAGTCCTAAGATTGTTGCTAAGTCAATCTTATATCAGACTTCAGATCAGATCAGTTGAGGTATTGATCTGATGCTCAATTTGATTTTTTAGAAAAAAATCCGCTTGACCCGATTCGATCAACGTAAAATTCACGATTTTTTATCACCGTTCCAATTAAACTATATTGTAAGTGAAATATTTTATAGAAAAGTCTCTCGTACAATTTTGAGTGTAAAATCATCGCACTGCTTTTTTCTTTTCTTTTTTTTTTATCTTTAAAAATAACTGTATTGTTAATAAATTAATTTTAATACTTTATAATAAAATGAATAATACTTAGAATAATCAGTTTAGTTCTTCCTAGAGCAAATCCCACATTTCACCTCGAAACTAGGAACTGTTGTTCATAAGTCCCTGCAAATCGCAAAATGCCCTGTAAATGACAAATTTGAACATGCAAGTTTGATTCTATAAATGATGTCAAATATAAAACAAACTAAGGAGACAAATAATATTGTCATATTATACATATTACTTTTTTGCCTGCGCGACGCACGGGATTGCTGTAGTTTTATTTTTAAATAAATGTAGAAACATCATAAATTTTGTCTTTTTAATTTGCAACATTTCTTTTTTCGTTGATTAATGATGACAATTATAGAATATCAGTATACATATAATACAGTCTTACTAATTTCGTGTATGAATGAGATTGTATGGCAAGCTTGGAGAAAATAATATTCTCTATGTCCATGAATTTTATTCCCATTTTTTTGGGCATATGATTTAAGAAAAAAAAAGATAAAGTAAGGGTATTATGGGGTATTGTGAGGTCCGCTTATAGATAAAGTGATTGTTTGTGAGTAAAGAAGTACAATGATAATTGAAATAATTAAGTAGTAGTTGGAGAATAAAGATAAAGCGTTTGTTTTTTAAAAAGGTATGAAAATATATTTGGTGAATGAAAACAAATAAAAGATGGGAATAGATTTGATGGATGGAGGAGAACTATCATATTTACTACCTTAACCTTCAAGAGCAAAAAACAGATAACTACTATTTATGATACACCTTTTATCTTTTCTTTTTAAAATAATTAATATAATTTTGTATTTATTAATTATGAATCACCCCAACTCATATAAATCTCATACTTTAAAAATTACGCAATTCTATGAAGAGATAATTCTTTGATAATATTTCATCTTCAAAATTTATATCATTTGTTTTTCTTCAATAATCTCTATCTTTTAATTTTATGATTTTGGATTATTTATAATATAATTTTTAATCTCACCATTTATTTTCAAATTTAATATATATATCTTTCAATTTTTCTATGTTATTTTTTGGGATTTTTCACGGCACTACGTCTTCTTTGATCAACAATTATTCTTCTTTCTTCTTCGTATACATTATATTTAAGAGAAGGTCTTGTGTGAAATATTGCACACTAAATATGTGTGCAATACAACATAAATAAAGGCAAAAAATGGTCCATATTGTTGGGATACGTTATGTCGATCTATCGGGATGACATCATAAACACAAATTTAAATTACCGATTATTACTAGTATGAATTAACCTACGGAATTCATATAATAATCAATCCAACAACAACATGCAAACAATAATTCATGTAAAAACCCTAAAGCATGCAGAAATTTTTAGGAGTTTACGTAAACATACCCATTGAGAGACAATCGAGATGACAGGATCGGTGATCCGCTACCAACCAAAAGTCCTTCTCAAGTATTCACAAGTTCTTGCTCAACAACCTTGGTGGAAGGTTCTCCAATGAACAATTATAAAAACAAAGGAAAAATAAATGAATTGTTGCACCACCTTTGTGGATTTCTAATTTTTCCAACTCATGGAATTGCATTGGGTATGAAAAATTTATCCCCTATTTATAATAGAGGGGTGGTAGAAAATTAGGGCCTAATTAGGGTTAGGAAAGATCTTTTCTTGATCTCCAAGAAATCTTGAATATATCTCATATATTCTTCTTTCCATGTGTAATTTTCCACAAAAATCTCACACCCTTATTTAGCTATTATTTTCGAAAATAATTAGGATATTTGCAAGATTGGATCTTTCTTGAATTTATGAGATATTCTTGTATTCCAAGAATACATATCTTTCTCCATAAAATCTTTCCAAGAAAATCTTTCTTCCTTCTTATTTCTCTATTTTTCAAAAAATACACTTAAAGAAACCAAGTGAGAGATTTCTTGAATTTATGGGATAATCTTGTATTCCAAGAATGCTTATCTCCTTTCCATAAAATATTTTCCAAGAAAATCCTTCTCCCTCTTTTCTTTAATAATTTCGAAAAAAAACAAGGAAAAATAGCAACAAAATATTTAATTTATTTTATACACATTTTCATTTAATGGACTTTAATTTGGGCTACTTGAAGGGTCTTTAGGAGAATTAAGATGGACCTCACAATGGGCTTCTGAATTCCAATATTGAGCCTCAATATAATTCAGCCCATTAATATTAATTAATTCCACTATATAATTAATATTGTACTATCCATCTCAACCCATATTACGGTAATATGGCTCCGGGTTATTATTTCCCGTGTTTAAGATTATTTTGTCCATTAATTAATTAAGCTACTGAAATTTTTTATATTAACTAATATCTTTATCCTTGGAGTAAGGACAACTCAACATTATTATTTATACCGAAAAATTAATTCCACTTGCAAGATTTTGTATGATAAAGGTTCTGAGCCCACCAAGGGGACTAAACATGCAAGACTCTCCGAGCACACGATTCATCAGTATTAATTTAGCAAAATTGTCATGTAATTAATATTATTGCCCAAGATATAGGTATCGAAGTCGCAGTGATTCTCTTCCCATTATAAGTCAAAAGCAATAATTACTAATCGCACGCAAGATCTTATTAAGTGACAGAGATTAAGAAATCAACAACCAATCGAGGTGTAACTCTTCTCTCATAAGTCGGTCTAATAAGTTTATCCTCTTTGTAGGTCCGCTTCAAATAAGATCAAATGCACTAGTGTAATCTCTTGGTCAAGACAAGCCAATTTGAGCCTTTACACATCAACTTCTACCAATAGATTGTTGATTTATCTAAGTTGTGAAACATGCACTTGTTTACAAGGAACTGTTAACGTGATCTTCTCGTGATCCGCATCACCACGCTAACTACAATGTAACACGTGTTATTCTATGAACGGTTTGCAATAAATATATATAACATTCAATCATATTTAAAGCAACAGTGATAAATAATTTATTTCAATAAATAATTGTTTAATACATAGGTTATACAAAGTAAAAGCATACTTTCACGTATAACCCCAACACATATATTGAGAATGTCTGATTTATTGTCTAGGGTTCAATTAAGATCGTTAGTTTGACTAATCGCTCGATATATGAGGGTCTATGGATCACACAACAAGTAGTTCCCTTTTACGGATTATAGTTGGTTGATTAAATATTAAATTGGATTTAATATTTAATTTATGGAGAATTAATTAATAATAGATTAATTTGGAATTAATTATTATTAATATTTAATTAAATTTAATTTAATTAAATAAGAATAATAATATATGGAATATTATTGTAGGATTTAATATATATGGAATCAAATCGGTAGAGATTTGATATACATGGGAATTAAATTCGTAGAGATTTTATATGTGGGAAATAAATCTAAGAGATTTATTTAAATAAAGATTAGGGATTTTATTTCCCAATTAGGTTAGCTTAAGATTTAAGTTGGATCTCTCCTATATATATGAGCTCTTGGGAATTCATAAAAAAAAGTTAGTTCAAGTTCTCTCCATAAAATCTAGAGTTAGAATTTTCCTAGCAAATTCATCTCAGGATTCAACGCTGGCAAATCTGTGCAAGTCTGTGAACAAGGATTACGTGGATACCATAATAGAGAAATATGCGTACGATTTAATATAAGGTTTCTCTTTATGTTTACACGTATTTAATTATGCAATTATATGTTCATTGTTGGTGAACTGTTTAACTGCGCTGCGCATGTATTAAGTGTTTACGTGCCTCTAAAATCCAACAATTTTTCTTCATAGGGTAATACTTTTTGTTCATGTAGTAACACATAAAAACAACTTGAAAAAAAAAATTGGACTGACAACTTTTTTTCGCGCATGTACTGGTTTTTGTTCGTGTCTATGTTGCATAGGTGCGGGTGCGATAAGATACAGATACGGGGATACGGATTTTCAAAAAAAACTAAGGTGTGATACGACAAGGATATGTCTGTTTATTTATATTTTATTTTATATAACACCTTTAAAATATATGAAAATTTTAAAATTAATATATCAAATGTATGTAATTTATATAAAACTTAAGCATTTTTAATAATTTAATGTAATTAAGTAACAAAACATTAATTCAAATAATATCAGTTAAATACATAAGTTATACTAAGGAATTCAATAAAAAAAACAAGTGATATATTTTCAATTTAAATTATATTACATAATAGTGTTCAATTCAAATAATACATTTAGTACTTAATAACATGATCATATAGAGTTTTAGTCTTGAAAAATTGTAAAAATAAACAAAAAAAAAATGAAATTTTTTTTTCTAAAAAACAACTTCTCACGCACCCTTCCCACACCGGATATGTGTATCCAGTATATCGGATACCCGTATCCTAATTTTTTTTAAATTATTCACGGATTCGCCACGTGGCCAATTCAGTGTGAATTTCACGCGAATCACACCCGCACCCGCACCCTAAAAGTATCTGATGCGATGTGGTGGGTTTTTTAAAAGAATCCCTGAATCATATGTTCATGTAGTAACATTCTTTTGATGAATCTACGACCAAATACACTAACAATAGACCAAAATCATTAGACTACAACACAATTTGATAAAAATATCCTTGCATAAATATGTAAAAGGTAAATAGCCAAGCGACCCGCCCAACCTGCTCAGTCTGCCCCACCCGACCCGACCGATCCATCCGCTCCGCCATATGACCCGCGAGTTTTTATTTAATTTGTCTTAAATGGGGTGTATTAATGTACATACAACTATTGCTCAATATATTTCATAAGAGTCCTACTCATTAATATGCACAAATTGACCATAGAGATGAATAAATGATAAAGATGTCACTTTGCACATATAATTATTATTTAATGATTTATTTTTATTCGTGTGAAATCACTACAAAAAGTTAGAGACTTACCTACGAATTCTTTTAACATGTCTGCGGAATTTTCAACAAAAATAATTTCGTCTTCAATTAATGAGGATGACATACAATTTGTTTATATTTTTTTTTTATCATATAGATAATTTCATTCCTCAAATTATCTATAAATAATTTGTCTAAATTTTGTTATAGGCTATTTCTAGATTACATATATAATTTTCTATAGAAATGTAATTTCCTGAAAAATTATTTGTGGAGGTAGTTTATTTACCTGTGGAAATTACAAATGTTTGGACAATTTATTTGTAAATAATTTGTTTGTCTATTAAAATTATAGAAATTTGTAGTCAAACCTCACTATTTAAGGATCAAATTGTATTTATTGGGAAAATTCATAGCCATTTGAAAAGTTCCATAGCCAATTTTTTATTTTCTTGTAGTGAACTCCCTTAAACTAAAATTTTAATGAGATGGGGGAGGGAGTATTAATTGGATGCTTGGTTGGAATTCGAAACCTTGGAAGGTTTTGAAAGTGGATCAAGAATGTGAATCAAAATCATAGTATGTGTTTAAAATTACACTACTATAATTAACTTTGTGTCCCAAAATTAAGGAATCCAACATATCTCACTGAGAAATATGGGTATAATTCCTTACACTTTCCTTTCCATTCCTTACAATTTTATCAAGCATTCACGCCTATTTGAAAGTAATAAAATAGGATGATATGATTATAACTTCAAGTAAGGAATTGTCATGTTCCTTAACAAGGATGTGGTGCAGACAAAAGCCCTGACCCGGACGGTTTCAACTTCCGTTTTATTCAAAAGGTGTGGCCTTTCATCAAGGAAGACGTAATCTGGGTTGTTCGTGAGTTTGCTACTAATGGAAAACTGGTAAAGGGGAGCAATGCATCTTTCATCACTCTCATCCCTAAAAAGAACAATCCCACCCGTTTTGAAGATTTTAGACCTATCTATTTGGTTGGTTGTTCTTACAAAATAATCTCGAAGTTGATGGCTAACAGAATTAGGGAGGTCATTGAGAAAGTCATTTCCGGATCGCATCAAGTTTGTTAAAAAAAAAAAAAAAAAGACAAATTTTATGGATGGAGTTGTTATTCTTAATGAAGTTATCGAAGAAATTCGCCAAAGGAAAATTGAGGCCACTATTTTCAAAGCTGATTTCGCAAAAGCTTACGACTCAATCAGATGGGAGTTTCTTGATGATATAATGGGTAAGATGAATTTTTGTTCTAAGTGGAGAGGATGGATTAGAGAATGCCTTTCGTCAGCTTCAATATCGATCCTAATCAACGGAAGCCCTACCGATGAATTCCTACCTATGAAGGGCCTTCGACAAGGAGATCCAATCTCTCCTTTTCTCTTTCTTATAGCAGCTGAGGGAGTTAGAGCTATTATTAGAAGAGCTACGAGCCAATATGTACAAACTTTGAAAAATTGGCTCCGGATCTATGGAGGTTGGAATCCTTCAATTTGCAGACGACCACATAATTTTTTATAGGGGAAGGCGAGTGGAGTAATATCCTCGACTTTGAAAGCTACGCTAAGATGGATCAAGATAATGTCCGGCTTGGTGATCAATTTCTCTAAGAGTGCCTTGTACGTGTTTAATAAAGATGAAGGTTGGGCAACTGAAGCTGCAAAACTTTACAATTGTGCTCTAGGGAGTACTCCTTTTAAGTACTTGGGTGTTACTATTGGGACTTTGGGTAAAGATATGAGAGTGTGGGAACCGGTTATTTCAAAATTCAAGAAGAGGTTAAATATGTGGAAAATCAAAAATCATCAATCATGGGTAGAGTTAAGCTTATTAATGTTGTGTTGAACTCTCTTCTTTCTTTCTTTTTTCTCCATTTACCGTAATCTTTTTGAAAAAATCCTTTACATCCTTACCCACCTTCAACGCCGTTTCCTTTGGGGTGAGATAGGTGAGAAAACTAAGATTAAATGGGTTAAGTGGGAGAGAGTGTGCGAGAGTAAAGAGAGTGGAGGTCTTAGTATTAAATATCTTGATTATTTCAATTGTGCTCTATTAGGTAAATGGCATTGGAGGTTCCTAAATGAAGAAAATCATTTGTGGCATAAAGTGTTGGTTTCAAAATATGGGGAAGATTCAATTTTTGGGAAGGGGGGGAGCTTCTCGGGAAGGGGTAGAGTGAGGTCTAATATGTCTAAATGGTTGAGAGATATTTTGAACATTGAGGGGAAAAGTGTAGGGATGTGGGTGAGTGAGAATCTAAATAGAATATTGGGGGGCGGCGAGGGCATTAATTTTTGGGGGGATATTTGGTGTGGGGATCAAGCATTGTGTGAGAGATTCCCGAGATTATTTTTATTGTCGAGTGAAAAAGGAAAAAATATTAGAGAGCTAGGGCACTGGGGGGAGGGGGGAGAGTTGATTTGGGAACTAAGATGGAGGAGAGATTTTTTTGAGTGGGAGAGGGAGTCTTTTAATAGTTTAATGTTGTCTATTAACAGGATTAAACCAAAAGAAGGCATCAAAGATGGATGGAATTGGAAACTCGAAGAGGACGGCATCTATTCAACGAAGTCCGGCTACCTTGAGTCCGGTTCAAACCTCTCTCCAAGCATCAGTTGTCCAAGCTTGGACAGCTGATAAAAACCCGCTGTCCAAGAAAAGCACTTGGACAGCGGTTTTTAACCGCTTTGCAAGTTTAAGCTTGGACAGCGGTTGATAACCGTTGTCCAAGCCTTTGTCTTGGACAGCGGTTATCAACCGCTGTCTAAGTCAATATTTTTTTTTAAAATTTGTTTATTATTTTACATAGATAGCGGTTGAAAACCGCTGTCCAATATATTTTTTTTAATTTTTAATTTATATTTTAAAAATCCTATAATAAAACTATAAACCAAAACTTATATATACGTCCAATACCATAAACCATAAATCAAAAATCCTATAATAAAACCATAAACCAAAACTTATACCACATATATATACCAAAACATCAAATAAATTAATAAACATACACATCATGAAATAAATAAACATACAATCATAAACATATATACGTCCAATACACCAAAAACATGAAATATATATCATCACAAATATATAAAAGAAATTACATGCTACCAAAATTTCAAACAACGTTCAGTCAATATCGTATGAATATAAGAATCGATTGTAAAGGTACCCCGCGCGTCCAATCGTTTTTCCATTTCTCCAGTCTTTTCTTAGAGTAAGAATTGAGCTCACGTTCATAGACAAACTGCAAACAACGAATCAACCAATATGGTATGAATTTTTATTCAATCAATAATAATTTAAATAAATCGATAAATTGGTTTACATTGAGAGGAATGTTCGTTAGAGAAGCGCGGATTATATCTTCAATAGAGCAACACACAAAATGTCCACAATGTTCATTATCTCGTTGCCTCGGAACCTGTTGATTAACAATTCACTTTATTTAATAAATCAAAAGAAACAACATTTAATATAGCATAAGAAACAACATTCAATAAAGTTTTACATTTCTTTTTAGCACTTGTTTTTTTTTTTTTTTTTTTTGGTTGACCTTTCTCGCTTCATGACCATAAATGTTAACAAGATCCGGATTGCCATATTCATCATCATCTCTAATTATTCTCTCGTATGGGCGTGGATTTGCGGGATCATCGAAATATGGTACGAATGAGTGAAGTTTTTTAAAGGATCATCAATTATGTCAACATCTTCATCGACATGGTCGCTAATCTGGAAACTATTGTTAAATTTGTTTGACAAAACCACAATGGACCATTTCTTATTAACTGGGTCGGGGACATAGAAAACTTGTTGAGCTTGATTGGCCATTATGTAAGGGTCATCTTTGTATCCCACATTCTTCAAATCAACGCGTACGAACCCAGAACTTTCAACTTGGACCCCGTTTGGGATCCTCACCCAACTGCACTCGAAGATTGGTTGACGGTGAACAACATAGTCGAGTTCCCAAATGTTGACAATCTGTCCAAAGTAAGTAGTATTTGATTGATCCACTGCAGTTGTAGTAATGGACAATCCATTATTCTGCATAGTACTTGCGGCATCATGATCTCTGGTATAAAATGTGTATCCGTTGCTAAGATAACACTTGTATGAATATACATGTCTATCAGGCATTCTGGATAACCACTTAACTCTTTCATTCACTGATTTTGTTTCCCTTGACAACATATTTGCTACATAACCATTGAACCATCCTACAAACGTGCGATTGTGCTCAACTTCAATCCATGATCTATCTCTGGTGGGATTTCTCTCAGCAAGTGATCGCATGTGCAGGTCAATAAAAGGAAGCACGTCGACCGTGTTGTGAAGTACGCACAAGTGCATCCGTGTTAGTTCCTCCATGCTAACACTTACAAAGGTTGACCACCGTAATGCCTTCACCATCCATCCTATTGTTGTGTCTTAAACCGGAAGTCCAATTGCATCGACATTCGAAATAAATTCGACCCGATGCTTGAATTTTCTTCTACTAAATAGCATTCTGCAATGCATCCCTCCGGCCTGGACTTATTCATCACATATCCTTTGAGCACTTTCATATATCTCTCTACACCATACATCCATCGCATACGAGCAGGAAGACACATCCTTGTCTCATGTACCAAATGAACTGTTAGGTGAACCATTATATCAAAAAATGATGGAGGGAAATACATCTCAAGCTCACAGAGAGTCCCCACAATCTGCCTCTGAAAACCAAGCAATTTTCTAGGATCAATGACCTTGCTACTCATTGCCTTGAAGAACCAACATAATTTTGTTATGGTTATGCGCACATTTTCAGGCAAGATAGAACGTATTGCAATGGGCAAGAAAGTCTCCATGATGACATGATAGTCATGCGATTTCAGATTCATCAGTCTCACGCCATCATCTGATACAAGTCTCTGTATGTTGGAGGAATAACCCTCTGGTACTTTCACATCCTTTAGCAGCTGAAGTAACTCTTTTCTCTCATTCTTGGACAAGGTGTGTGCAGCAGGAGGTAAGAACGGTTGACCCCTTTCTCTAGGCATAGGTTTTAATTCTGCTCTTATTCCCATATCAATCATATCCATTCTTGCATTGTAACCATCCTTGGACTTCTTATCAGCTAGGAGAGTGTTGAGCAAGCTGGCACAAACGTTCTTCTCAACGTGCATTAGATCAATGAAGTGTCTAACATACAACTCTTTCCAATAGGGCAATTGAAAGAAAATTGATTCCTTCTTCCAACCGCTAGTGGGGACACTCTTTGCGAAGATCTTTCCGTACTGTGTGTCGATATTCTTCATCTCATTCAATACATCCGAACCTGAAAATAAACGTGGTGCTTCACCTGTCTCAATTATGCCATCGAATGCATCGGCCATTGTTCTGTACTTATGGGTTGGGTCCAACCACCTCCTATGTCCCATATAAACGATCTTCCTACAATGACTCAAGCGAATATGATGTGTCTTCTTGGTACAACAAGGACATGCATCGGCCCCTTTCACACTATATCCAGATAGATTCCCGTAAGCGGGAAATTCATTGATAGTTCCAAACAGCATGGCCTTCAACTTGAAATTCTCCTTTCTACAAAGATCATACACATCGACACCCTCATCCCACATGAGCTTCAAGTCCTCTATCAAAGGAGCGGATATATATCTATGTCGTTACCGGTTGTTTGGGTCCCGATATCAACATAGACAACATCATGTAAGTGCGCTTCATGCACAACTCGTGTGAAAAAGATTATAAACCAATGTAATCATTGGCCATGTACTGTGGTTGGTACTTTGGATACCGAATAGATTCATTCCGTGCAAGACGCAAGTGTCGTGGCTCGGTGCCAAATCTGGATGCCCGACATCGAATGTCTTCCATTTGGGGTGAATCGGCGAGGTGTCTTAGCATTCCATCTTTGATCCTATCATCATGATGCCAAGTTAAATTTCTAGCATCCACAAATATTTGCTATACATTCTCCTGAATCTTGGTATTATTGGAAAGTACCACATCACCTTCACGGGAGATTTATTTTTCTTATATCGCTTTAGTCCACACTTGGGACATTCCTCGAGGTCCGTATACTCCTTTCAAAATAAGATACAATCACCCGACAAGCATGAATTTTCCTCGATGTGTTAACCCGATGGACTTGAGCATTTGTTTAAAGATCATATGCTCTCTTAGGCAAAGACATTTTCATCGTGCAATGATACCCACTAATCGCTTTCAAAGATACTTGTGAAGCACTCATCGGACAACCCGATGAGTCTTTTAAGTTGAACAATATCAACACAAATGACGCTTTTGTTGCATTCTTACACCCGCCACAAATGGTAATCCAGCAGAATCCCTTAACTTCTCTGACATATAAGGGTGATCTCGCAGATCATCGTCATCCCCACTTGATGTATCAACAGTCGGTACATCATTGAAAATATCTGCATCCACTGTATCTTCAAACCTAAAGTCAGTTTCTAGGTTGCTTGAGCTACATCCATCTCTTCTCTCACCATGATATGTCCAAACGGTGTATGTTTTATCAATACCGTGAATCATCAAGTGGTCAAACAGACTTTCTCGACCACTAACGGTTTTTCCATTCATACATTTCCAACACGGACATGGAATGTACCGAGGGTCGGTGCAGTGTCTAATTGCATGATTACAAAATTCTTTCACCCCATTACTATACTCATCTGATAATCGATCTGCTCTAACCCACTTTCTATCCATATAGAACTAGAGATGCCTATAGAAAAGGCAATATGAAGTGTTTCTCAAGATAATGTATATATCCTAATGTATTAAACCTAAAATTATTACAATCCTAATGTATAAAACTTGCATATAGAATGTGGTAATACCTAAGGTTTGTATATTGCATGTATCTAAGGAATTGTTGCATCTCAAAACAATGTATATAACCTAATGTACCATCATTAATCATCTAAAGAACACACTACTATCCATTCACCAAATCATCAAATTAATATAACCAAAATATATCCTAATGTATTAATCCTAATTTATGCTTAAATCCTCACACAAGCATATTATCAAACACCTTGAGTGCATCAATTGTTCATATCTAAGTTAGCATAAAAAATCAAGTCAAGCCACACAATATATATTCATCTCTAACAAGTTGTTCATCTCTAACACTAACAACATTAATCCTAATAAATTAACACTAATTTATGCTTAAATCCTCACACAAGCATATTATCAAACACCTTGAGTGCATCAATTGTTCATATCTAAGTTAGCATAAAAAATCAAGTAAAGCCACACAATATATATTCATCTCTAATTGTTCATCTCTAACACTAACAACATTAATCCTAATAAATTAACACTAATTTATGCTTAAATCCTCACACAAGCATACTATCTAACACCATGAGTGCATCAAACACCAATATATATACACCAATATTTTAAGATCAAATTTGATTTCGAATTAATTACAAGTACACTGCCAATTAATCAAACTTCTACGTTAATTTATCACCAATTTAGTCCAACCTCAATTCTCAAATGAATCGGAAAGTTATGCTATCAAACACCAAGTTATCTATCAACTTCTCGTTAATACTATCTTTAGTGGTTTGTATCAAACACCAACCTCAACCTCAACTTATACGTTAATACTATCAAACACCAAGTTATGCTAGTGGTTTGGTTTGAAGGAAATTAGGGCTCTTACCTGATGACGCAGCGGGAGAAGGAGAAAGACGATAGCGGGAAGACGACGGCTAGGGCTTCTGGTTCAATTTGGGGAAGAGGGAGGAGGAGGCTAGGGCATGGTTTGCTATTTGGGGAAATATAAGAGGTAATGGACTTTACCAGACTTCGGGCGGCGGAATGGGAGGACGAGCGATGGAGTTCGATTAGGCTAGAGGAAGGAGACGCTTGATTTAATTTGGGGAAACATTTGAAGTGTGGTTCGCGATTTGGCCTAGAATTAAAATTTTCCGAACACTTGGACAGCTGTTTGGAACCGCTGTCCAAACTATTACCTTGGACAGCGGTTCAAAACCGCTGTCTAAACCCTCTAAGAATATTGTCAACATTGTCTAAAAAAACTTGGACAGCGGTTCTATTCTTTTTTTTTAATTAAAACCGCTCTCCAAGCTATAGCTTGGAGAGTTGTTTGAAAAAATAGTTGTCCAAGTGCAGCTGTGCAAGCTCAAATGTGTAGTAGTGCATGTCTTGGCATAACATGCGCAAAATATTTTAAATCTGTAAAATGAAGTTGGGTTGAAAAAGTAAACCATGTATCTAAAATATATTATATATATTTTTTCTTTAAAAAAATTAAAGTATAAGTTTTTTTATTTTTTTATATATAATTATTATTTCCAAAAAATAAAAAAAAATAAAAAATTTAAAATAAATATTAATGTTTTCTATTTTTGAAAACAATTTTTTTAAATTTTTGAAAAAAAAAATAGTTTTCTTTTATTTTCAAAATAAAATTATTTTTTTTCCGAAAAAAATAAAAAAAATATTTATTTTTAATTTTTTTTCTAAACATTATGTGCTCAATAATTTTTTATTTTAAAAAAAATACTTTTTCATTTTTTATTTTTCGAAAATTAAAATATTTTTTTCTAAACATTATGTGCTCAAATATTCTTTTTATTTTAAAAATATACTTAAATTTTTTTTATTAATATTTTTTAAAAAAAATATATTAAAATAAATAATAATAATATTTTTGCAAGGTACACAAAAGAAGAGAGGGTTGAGTGAAGTGAATTTGTCAAATGACACTAATTGGAATGAATTCGTAAATCTTCCCATTTGTATGTAAATATTAAGATCTCAAAATCCATAGTTTTGAGAAGAATTTATAAATTCATAGATTTTATTTTGCATTTAAACATCACAAATAATTTTGACAATGGATTTACAAATCCATAGGCCAAATTCCCTTCATCCAAATGGAGGCTTAAAATTAATATTTTTGTTTACCATTAACTCATATAATAAATAGGAATCATAAGGATAGATCTTATATTTCACTTTTCTGTTTTTCGACTTTCTCGTGATTTTTCCATAGCTTGTTTCAAGAAATTAATTGCTTTAGATCCTAAACATATGAAGCAGAATCAGGTGCTTGGAAAGAGAGAGGCAGCTAAGAAGCTAAGGGGAAATAATTTGTCCCAATAGCACTTTGCTCCACAACCTCTGGATTCCATTAATGGAAGAATATATGATCGACTAATGGCATATATGCATGTATTCGTTATGTTGGGATTAGAATATGGATGTTTATGTGGCATCTATTCTTTTAATTTATTTACTGACTACATTTCATATGATACAATTATAAAAATTCAGTAAATACTCAAAGGCCCCATTTGGATGGATGGATTTAGAAATCCATAGATTTTACACATAAATCATGTTCTCCAATGGATTTACAAATACTTAGACGTGAGAGTTTAGGGAAGATAGTGAAGGGGAAGAGGGGGGAGGAGTAGATATGAAGGGATTTCACAAATGACTAGGTTTTGATGAGGATTTGAAATCCTTCCATTTTAAACTAGACTCTCAAATCTAAGTATTTGTAAATTCATTGGAGAGTGATGATTTGTGTGTGAAATCCATGGATTCTATCCAAATGGAGCCAAAAGGAGGAAACGAAAAAGAAATATTTTAAAGGCTTTGAGAATTTGAGATTATTGCTAGAAAATTGATTTATAGTGACAGGAAAATCTTGTTATTATAAATCTTTAACAATATAATTTTTGACGCTTAATGACAGGATTTTTTAGTCATGTGGATGTCATTATTGTCTTTCTCTACTTTCTATTCACACTTAATGATTAATCCATCAATGATATTCATTATCAGTATTATTTGCATTCTCAAGTAATATCAAGCGGACCCTTAATATTGTTCTTCAAGCTTCAAGTAATGAATGTTGCAACATCAATTTCAACAGCGGAATGCTTACACACAATTTGCAATGGATTAGAAATTTGGACAAACTATAGTATTTGAGTGTCGTATGACAAAACTTTCACTATAAACTGATAAGTGAATACAAAAATTGTAGAGAGTGATTCATAGATATAATTTTCTCATAAAAAACTAAGATCTAAAACAATGTTTCTAATCTAAAGGTTGTGTATTCCTACACTACCAAAGTTGATGTGTATGGAACTAATCCCCACTGAATCTAACATACACTATAAATCGATCTATTGTTACTTGAAATAGAACAACACTTGAAGTAACATAAAACGAAGAATAACGACCCTATCACTCTGAATGTATTAGCAATCTACAGTGGATGCTCGGTTATTCCTTGTCTTGTGATGAAGATATGATCCTCTATTTATAGACAACTTTGAATGCCTACAATCTTCATCCATAGATCCACCTTAAATGATCTAGAAAAAACTCTACCAACTACTTCATGATCTCTCTCAGATAATCATCGTGTAGTGGGCTATCTTCTAGCTTGTGATTGCAGCCACATGATCTAGAATTCTCCTAGCTTTTCTTGAGCGTTGTATATCCTTCTGGAATCTTGGAGTTCATTATGGATCGTCAACCTGCAGTAAAAAATATTAAGAACAACAACTAACCGAGTTAGTTGTTAGAAGAAAGGATGAATACTGATGTTGTGTCCAATGTGGTAACATTAGTGACAACATCAACAATCTCCCCCGTTTGATCTTTCTGCTACAACACATTTAAAAAATTAAATACATATAAGGTATTGTGCATGACAGAGCATCTCATCTGTAAAGTACACTACGTAGTGACAAACCATTGTGCAACAATCAAGAGCAAACAAAATCTAGACCATAGATGTTGTAACCGATCAGCTACCGATCAAAGACCACCTGCCAAGTGTCCGCCAAATAAACAGGTGGACGAACACGGGCCACACCAGTCCGAACGAGCACAGGTGGACAAACACAGGCCACACCAGTCCGGACGAGCAAAGCTCACACCAGTTTGGACGAGCACGACCACACTAAGGACGACCACATCGACGTCAGTAAGGGTTTAGCCGGGACAGAATTCACACTCGCCTCAATTGGGCGAGCACAAGGACAGTACCACAACAGGGCCTCGGAGCCGAACACATGGCCACCGAGCCTGGGGTGAACACGAAACTATCGGAGCTCACCACATGCTCGCCATCTAGGGCAATCACAACATATCAAAGGTAACCTGGCCCATCTAACTGTATGCTCGCCCAGGGACAACGCAAATGCTCGATGTAGCAGGCGAAAAATTGACGAACAGGGGGTTAAAACAGTAGCAATCAGAAGTTGTCCGAACTGAACTTGCTCTAGTCATTCGAAGAGCCCTAGAAGGCCCGTCGTTTATCCACCTTGATAGATGGTTCATCCAAGCAACCATGAAGTCAACCATAACAACAGCGCGTGCTCGCCCACATGGCGAGCACGAGGAGAGAATCCAAGAGACCCAGCAAAGGGAAGGCCCGTGTTCACCAAACCACATTGGCGAACACGGGGCAGATACCATGAAACTAGTCAGAAGGTAAGGGTGCTCACCTCACTAGGCGAACACAAGACCAAGCCACCTGCTAAGCAACACCACCTGGGCGACAAGACAAAGCCTTCACAAGCAAGCAAAGATAGGTGTCAACCAGGGAAGCATGGTAGGAAGAGTGGCAACACCACTTGTACTCTTACATGACGAGAAACCGCCAGCTCGTGCTTGTCAAGGCAGCACATTCTTGTCAAACTTCTATAAATAGACCCTCAGAAATCAGAAAGAGGGTTAAAAATTTTCCCTAACATCACCCACCTAGAAGCTTACCCGAAGCTTTTGTAATAGACACATACAATCGTGCTCGTCACATTGTATTTGTGCTCACCATATCCCCAAATCACTAAAAACAATCCTGGGTTGGTACGCCCCCAGACGTAGTCAATCCTGACGAATTGGGTCACCAAATCTTTGTTGTCTTTATATCTCATATACGTGCTCTCCATTTTCAAACATACACTTGTGCTCGCCACATTGCACTTGTGCTCGCCACACGTGTATTTTATTTTGTTTAGTTATCAATCAACACAACCACGTCATAATTTCCACATAAGATGACTATCAACAATTGGAGCTAGAAGGAGGGTCTCCAATGAACACACACAAATAACCAATCCAAACACTTTCTAAAAGATCGGGCAGAAAAAAGAAATATAATGCCTCAATCAAGAAACACCCAAACCCAAAAATTGGGGCCAAGCCGGTTTCCCTTCCAAGAGGAGGCTCAACATCAGCCTCGTGAAAACCAACCCCTGGAGAACATAAATCTGGAGGACTTAGCAGGCGACTCCGCGGCCACAACAATGGCCCTCACCTATCTGCTCAAAACGAACGGGTTGAAAAGGAGTTGGCCTGGTAAAAAGGCCAGGAAGATGATGATCGACGCTCGCATACACTTGATAGCGAGCAGGTTAAAAGAAGAGTCGCGGCTGACAAACGAGCCAGCAAAGTGGCAGAGGATTTGTCGGATGGCGAACAGCCACAAGGGTCCAGACAATCGGCGTTTGGATGTCTAAAACTCTCTGTGAAGGATCATCTCGGGGATCAGAGGCGCCAGAACCCCAGGAGGGAACAGCGGGCGAACAAACAAGCCCATTCAGCTCCTCATGTTCGCCTACAAAAAGAAAAACAACAAGAGCCGCAAAAATCGGTGGGGACGAAACTATCCATCCTCCATCGCCTGGGTGATCAAGGACGAACACAGAAGGGGGGGCTGCCCCACTATGAGCATGACCCTCAGAGTGTTGGGATTATACTGGAAAGTATGCTTTTAATTTGTATAATCAGACTGACTGAATTTCGGACTTATTTACTGAAATAAATTGTTTATCATTGATGCTTTAAATATCATCGAATGTTACATATATTTACTGCATAATTGTTCAATAAATAGTACGTGTTACATTGTAGTTAATTTAGTGATACCAGATCACAGAAGATTAAATTAACAGTTCCTTGTAACTAAAAGTACACCATTCACGACCTAGATGGAAATGAACAATCCATCGTGAAAGGTTGTAGTGTAAGGCTCAGATTGGTTTGTCTTGACCAAGAGATTACACTAGTGCATGACTGATGCATTGAAGAGGACCTCTGAGGAGAACAAATTCTTGAACCCAACTAGGAAGAATTAGACCTCGGTGTTAGCTATTTCTTAATCTTCGTCCCTTAAATAGGATTGTGTGTGTGGTTAGTAACTATTGCTTTGACTTATTACGGAAGAGAATCAATGAGATTCAATACTCTATATCTTGGGCAATATTATTGGTCACATGCGATTGCTAAGATTTAATACGGAAAATCGTGTAATGCAAATACGCTTGTTTCGATTAGCCCCCTGGGAGGTTCATAAGTTTTATCATACCAAATCTTGCAAGTGGAACTAGTTTCCTATGGATAATAATGTTGAACCGTTCCTTTACCAAGGATAAAAGATATTAATTAATGGAAAGTTATTTCATGGCTTGAATTAATTAATGGGCTAGATAATCTTAAACACGGAAATAATAACCGGAACCATATTAAGCTGTAATATGGGTTAAGATGGATAGTCTGATATTAATTATGTAGTGGGATTAATTAATATTTATGGGCTTGAATAATATTGTGGCTCAATATTGATAATTCAAGGTCCATTGGAGGTCCAATCTTAATTCTCCTAAAAGGTCCCCAAGTAGTCCAAGATAAAGTCCAATAACCTGAAAAAAGGTGTTTAAAAATAAAATAAATTTTGTTGCTTATTTTTCCTCTCTTTTTTCTAAAAATTATGGATAAAAAGGAGAAAGATTTTCTTTGAATTTTGTTATGGAATGAAGATATGTATTCTTGGAATACAAGATTATCTCATTAAATTCAAGAAATCTCCCACTTGGTTATTCATAATGAGATTTTTGAAATTTTCAAAGAATTAAGGGAAAGAAAGATTTTCTTGATTTTCTTGAAAAGATATTATAGAAGATATGTATTTCTTGAAATACAAGTATATCTCATAAATTCAAGAAGATCCAAATCTTGGAATCTTGTCTCTTAATTTTTGAAAATTGGCCATAACAAGATAAAGTGGGATTTTTGTGGAATATTTTAATTATGGAGAAAAGAATATAGGAGATATATTCAAGATTTCTTGGAGATCAAGAAAAGATTTTCCCATATTGGTTTTTCCCCAATATTTCGACCACCACCCTATCTATAAATAGGGGATGATTCTTTCATTCCAAAGTACAATTCCATGTGCTGGAAAAATTAGTAAATCCACAAAAGTGGTGCAACAAAGTTTATTTTTCCTTTTGTTAATTGTTCGCGAGTATCCTTCCACCGGATTGTCGAGCAAGGACTGGGGAATACTTGGGAAGGTCTTTTGGTGTGTTTTCATCAAGGGAGACCATTTTCATTCCAAGAGGTACGTTCACGTAAACTCGTAGTAATTCCGCATGCGTAGGATTTACGTGAACTGTTTATATGCATGATTTGTTGTTGAATTATTATTTGAATTAATTTAGGATTAATTCATACTAGTAATAATTGTTAGAATTAAATTTGTATTTAAATATTCATCCCGAATAGATCCGGGTAAATAATTCCCCAATAACTGGTATCAGAGCCTCGGTTTCGGGCTCTGAATTTTAAATTGTAATTAAATTCGCTGTCATTAAATTTTGAAATTGGATAGTAGGATTGCTAGATCTTTTTTAAAGGTATCCAATTGTCATGGAATTTAATGTGTTTATTTATGCATGCATATAAATTGTGGTTTTTTAATTCGATCCGTTCGGATTCGTTTTTGCCTCGTGAGAAAATCCACGAGTAGATTAGAATTTGTTTGATTTGATCAATGTAATAGACTAGTCTAGATCTAGATTTATTTATTTTTTTAGTAAATAAATTGTAACCGGATCGGAAAACGGAAGCGGAAACGAAGAATTAAAAGACGGATCCGAATCGGGCGTAAACAACGTCGTCGCGGCGAAAACGTGCCAAGGCAGGCTGCTGCGACGCTGACGTCATGATACAAGACGGGTACGGGGGCGAGGCGAGGGGCCGAAAGCGCTGGTGAGCGATACCGCCAAAGACGCTGGCAACGCCACGATCGACCAGCGCGGCGCGCGGACAGGCGGACAGCGGGCGCCTGACGAGCGGTGACGCCGCTGAGGCGCATGAGGACGCGCGAGGGCGATGTGCGGCGACGCCGATGAGACGGGCGCGGTGATGTCGTCGGTGCCAAGGCTTACAAGACGGACGCCATTCGACACGGCCGGGGGAGTGCTAGGCGGGCACTCCAACCCGCGAGCTGGTCGATGACGTGACTTGACAAGGCATTTTTTTTTAAACGGTCAAGTGGGAGCTTTTCGAGATGAACGTTGAAGGCTATGAAGACGATTTCTCAAGAATCAAGACATGACAAAAATTAACCATGACAATTGGATAAATGTGCCCAATATGTTTAATTTTTTGTCTTGATGTTTATGCATTACTTTATGCTTATTTAAATTGTGTTTAAATTTGCGATGCATGAGAAAATGTTTTGAAAAATCTCACTTTCGAAAATTACTAAGTATGCTTAAACAATTAATTGACAATTTTATTCCGGATAATAAAATTGAATTAATTATTGACCTCCATGATTTATTTATTTGTGAATTATTTTGGAGAAATTCCCCCCACGGGACGGTCAAAAGATAGCTTTCATATGAATAAATTCCAAACGGATGATTGTGGATTATTACTAGTGGCGACGATGACCCTCCCCACGAGGCTCGATCAAAGCGAAATAATAATTTTGTATTTAATCATGGTTATTACTTAGGTATAAAATTGATATGCATATATTTCCCCGAAGTTCCTGTCAATTTTATATTAGTCAAGTGGGAGCCAACTATTAATCTGGATATTAAAGGTTTGTAACTGTTCTTGTTTGTAACATGCTTGAATGTGTTTAAATAATGACCCACCCCACGTGGCTTATTTAAACTGTTTTGAGATGTTGGCTGATGCATGTTCATAATTTTTGGAGATTTTAATATGAAACATGTGATCAAATTTTGTGATATACTTGTGCTTATGCATATTATTATTTATTTCAGTTCATCATGTCGCAACCTTTTAATCCACTGTTATATACACTCAAAGAACACCAATTAACTGGAGATAACTATGTTGTTTGGAAACGGAATATGAGTTTTGTCCTACCTGCACAAGAACATTGTTGGGTTCTTGATGTACCCAAGCCCCGTATGCCTACTGATGCGGAAAGGCACTTGTATATATTTGGGAGCAGGCCAATGAACCCATGAAACGTGTAATCTTGACTTCACTGTCTGATGATTTGAGACACATTCATGAAGGTGTTGAGTCTGCTGCAGAAATTATACAAAGTCTTGAAGAAATATTTTTAACAAAAGACCGCATGATCAATTAATTTAAAACCGGCGACGTGGCTAGGCTAAAAATGGCTGAGGGAACACCCGTAAGGGAGCATGTTCTCAGAATAAAACGCCATTTTTTTAAACTTGCTTATCTCGGTACTAAGTATTGTGATGAGGCTCAAATCGGATTTTTTTTCCTAACTCTACCAAGGTGTTTTGATGAGTTTTACTGTAGTTTTGTGATGAGCGATCACATGTTTACTATGGACACTCTACAAGAAGCCTTGGAGATGATGGAGAAGAATTTAGGAAAGAAAGACGGAGCATTGATGACCAAAAGTTTTTTCTCAAGATCTAGGCCAATGGCAGGCAAGACTCAAGAAAAGGAAAGTGGTCAGAACCAAAGCACACTCATCACTAAGAAAAGTAAGAGAAAGATAGCTAGTTGGATGGGTGTCAAGAAAGTACCAAAAGGAAAATGCTTCAAGTGCGGTGAAAAGGGGCATTGGAGGTCAGCCTGTTCCAATCCCAAAAGGAATGGAAAGAAAGGTAATTCTCACGCACTAGTTGTTGAAACTTGCTTAGCGGCGTATGCCTCCCATTTATGGGTGGTGGATACGGGATCCACTGATCATGTTTGTTTCACTTTACAGGGGTTCAATCGGACCCGGCAACTTAGTGGGAGTGAGATCCTCATCACACTGGGCGATGCTACGAGAGTGGAAGCTGAAGCAGTGGGAGAAGTGCACCTGTCTTTTGAAGACAGAGTTTTAATTTTAAGAGATGTACTTTACGTTTCGAGTTTTAGAAAGAACTTAATTTTGGTTTCTAAACTTTACCTTGATGGATATTCGGTTACTTTTGATAAAGTTGTTACCATTTCTCTTTATGATAAATCTATCTGTCATGGAACGTTGTCAAGTAATCTCTATACAATTAACTGTGCACATCACTCACGAAATGCATCCTATAACACATCAACTATTTCCGATAAAAGAAAAAGTTCATCAGACGTGAACGAAATACTTCTATGGCATCTAAGATTGGGACATATTAATCCAAAGAGGATCCAAAGGTTGGTGAAAGATGGTTCACTAGATTCTCTTCAAGTTGAACCAATTCCAACCTGTGAATCATGTTTGGAGGGTAAAATGACCAAGAGGGCATTCGGAGCCAAGGGGAATAGAGCCAAAGAAGTGTTAGAAATCGTTCACACAGACGTATGTGGTCCAATGTCAACCAAATCAAGAGGAGGTTACGAGTATTTCATCACTTTTATTGATGACTACTCGAGGTACGGTTATATTTTTCTTATGAAGCATATATCTGAGACCTTTGAGAAATTCAAAGAATTTAAGGCTCAAGCAGAGAATCATAGGGAAAAACGTATCAAGTCTCTACGATCCGATCGTGGAGGCGAGTACCTCAGCGATGAGTTTTTGAACTACTTGTCAGATGAAGGGATTGCATCCCAGCTTACTGCACCCGGAACCCCTCAACAAAACGGGGTTGCAGAGCGAAGAAACAGAACTCTTTTAGAAATGGTTAGATCAATGATGTGTTATGCGGATCTTCCCAAGTCGTTCTGGGGTCATGCCTTGAAACAAATGGCTTGCATTATGTACTTGGTGCCATCCAAATCGGTTCCCAAAACTCCCAAAGAATTGTGGACCCAAGCAAGCCTAGTTTGAGACACTTGAGAATTTGGGGTGTCCAACCTACGTGTTGGACAAGGAAGCCAGAAATGGATCCACGATCGAGAATTAAGGTTGTTTATAGGATACCCCGAGGAACAAAAAGGGTGTATGTTATATGGTCCCGAAGATCAAAAGGTGGTAATAAGCACCCACTTTAGATTTTTGGAGGAAGACTATATGAACGAAAGAAGACCTAGAAGTGAGATTACCTTAAGTGAGCTAAGGGGGCTAACCTCATTGCCAACTGTACAAGATGATATACCAAACTACACACTTTCGCAACTGGAACCTCGTCGTAGTGAGAGGGTTGTAAGACAGCCTGAGAGATTCATGGGGATAGGAGAGTCCTCGGACTTGATTCCCGGACAAGATGAATCAAACCCATGGACATATGATGAGGCAATCCAAGACAAGGATGTGGTTTCTTGGAAAAAGGCAATGAAAGCAAAAATGGGGTATATGGATCATAACAGAGTGTGGGAGCTAGTCGAACCACTTAATGGGGTCAAACCTATTGGTTGCAAGTGGGTATACAAGAGAAAGAGGGGACCGGACGGGAAGGTGAAAACCTTCAAGGCCAGGCTTGTGGCGAAAGGTTATACTCAGAAATAAGGGATCGACTATGAGGAAACCTTTTCACCTGTAGCAATGCTTAAGTCCATCCGGATTCTCTTGTCGATAGCTGCGCATCTCGATTTTGAAATCTGGCAAATGGATGTCAAGACAGCTTTCCTTAACGGAAGTCTTGATGAGGAAATCTATTTGCAACAACCCCAAGGCTTCATTGAAAAGGGCCAAGAACACCTAGTTTGTAAGCTCATGAAGTCCATTTACAGACTCAAACAGGCATCCAGAGCTTGGAACCAATGTTTTTGATCATGTTATAATGTCTTATGGGTTTGATCAAAACGAGTTCGAAAGTTGTGTGTACAAAAAGCGTGTCGAAACTGCATTGGTATTCTTAGTACTATACGTAGATGACATTCTGCTCATCGGGAACGATGTAAAGGTGTTATCAGACGTAATGGCATGGCTTTCAAAACAGTTTGATATGAAGGACTTAGGGGAAGCCGGACACATCCTTGGGATCAAGATCACTCGAGATAGCAAGAAAAGGATGATAGGCTTATCGCAAGCTTCATACATAGACACTGTCTTGAAACGATTCAGCATGCAGGATTCCAAGAAAGGTTTTGTACCTTTTAGGCATGGAATCCATCTACCCAAGGAAATGTGCCCTAAGACATAAAAGGAGATAGATGACATGAAAGGCATTTCTTATGCTTCGGCTGTCGGAAGCCTTATGTATGCAATGCTGTGTACAAGACCGGATATCTCGCTTTCGTGAGGTATAGTGGCAAGATATCAAAGTAACCCGGGGAAGGAACATTGAATGGCGAGCTAAAAACATTTTGAAGTATCTCAAAAGAACTCGAGATAGAATGTTGGTTTATCGATCGGATAGTCCCCATCCCCATCGCCACACGACTCGGATTTTCAATCGACTTAGATTCCGTAAAAATCTACCTCCTAGTATGTTTTGCATGGGGAGGAGCCATGACGTGGAGAAGCGTTAAGCAGAAATGCATCGCAGATTCTACCATGGAAGCCGAATATCTAGCTGCTTGCGAGGCAGCGAAAGAAGCGGTTTAGCTCAAGAACTTCCTAGTGGACTTGGATGTAGTTCCGAATTTGCCCAAAGACAATCATCATTTATTGTGACAATGCCGAGCAATTGCAAATTCAAGGGAACCAAGAGCCCACAAGGCCAACAAGTACATTGAAAGGAAATACCATCTTATACGAGAAATCGTTAAGAGAGGAGATATAGAGGTGGCAAAGATCGCGTTGGAAGACAACCTAGCTGATTCATTCACAAAGGGTCTGCCTCAAAATACATTCGAGAGACATATGAAAGGAATGGGTGTCAAGACCGTTGCCAATCTGCTTTGAGTATAAGTGGGAGACATTATTAGGTTCGTGTAGGTGACATTCGATGTCACGTATTAGGAACTACACGAGACATGTTGATGTATACTTAAAAGCAGACTTTGAGTATAAGTGGGAGATTGTTGGGATTATACTGGAAAGTATGTTTTACTTTGTATAATCGGTTATTTCAATTTCGGACTTATTTTCTTGAAATAAATTGTTTATCATCGATGCTTTAAATATCATCGAATGTTACATATATTTCTTTGCATAACTGCTCAATAAATAGTACGTGTTACATTGTAGTTAATTTAGTGATACCAGATCACAGAAGATTAAATTAACAGTTCCTTGTAACTAAAAGTACACCATTCACGACCTAGATGGAAATGAACAATCCATCGTGAAAGGTTGTAGTGTAAGGCTCGGATTGGTTTGTCTTGACCAAGAGATTACACTAGTACATGACTGATGCATTGAAGAGGACCTACAGGAGGACAAATTCTTCATAACCGAACTAGGAAGAATTGGACCTCAGTGGTTAGTTATTTCTTAATCTTCGTCCCTTAAATAAGATTGTGTGTGGTTAGTAACTATTGCTTTGACATTATTAGGTTCGTGTAGGTGACATTCGATGTCACGTATTAGGAACTACACGAGACATGCTGATGTATACTTAAAAGCAGACTTTGAGTATAAGTGGGAGATTGTTGGGATTATACTGGAAAGTATGCTTTTACTTTGTATAATCAAACTGAATTTATGTCTTATTTACTGAAATAAATTATTTATCACTGATGCTTTAAATATCATTGAATGTTACATATATTTACTGCATAATGTTCAATAAATAGTACGTGTTACATTGTAGTTAATTTAGTGATACCAGATCACGAAAGATTAAATTAACAGGTTCCTTGTAACAAAAAAGTACACCATTCACGACCTAGATGGAAATGAACAATCCATCGTGAAAGGTTGAAGTGTAAGGCTCGATTGACTTGTCTTGACCAAGAGATTACACTAGTGCATGGTGATGCAATTGAATAGGACCCTCTGGGGAGGACAAATTCTTGAAAGACCTTTGAACTAGGAAGAATTAGACCTCAGTGGTTCGTTATTTCTTAATCTTCGTCCCTTAAATAAGATCTCGTGCGGTTAGTAATTATTGCTTTGACTTGTTACGGGTAGAGAATCAATGAGATTCAATACTTTATATCTTGGGCAATATTATTGGTCACATGCGATTGCTAAGATTTAATACAAAGAATCGTGTGCAAGTATGCTTGTTCGATTTGCCCCCTTGGGAGGTTCATAAGATTTATCATACCAAATCTTGCAAGTGGAACTAGTTTCCGGTATGGATAATAATGTTGAATTGTTCCTTAACCAAGGACAAAAGATATTAATTAATGGAAAGTTATTTCAGTGGCTTGAATTAATTAATGGGCTAGATAATCTTAAACACGGGAAATAATAACCGGGAGTCATATTAACAGTAATATGGGTTAAGATGGATAGTGCAATATTAATTATGTAGTGGGATTAATTAATATTTATGGGCTTGAATAATATTGTGGCTCAATATTGATAATTCAAGGTCCATTGGAAGGTCCAATCTTAATTCTCCTAAAGGCCCCCCAAGTAGCCCAAGATAAAGTCCAATAACTGAAAATGATGTTTAAAAATAAAATAAATTTTGTTGATTATTTTTCCTCTCTTTTTCGAAAATTATGGATAAAAGTGGAGAAAGATTTTCTTTGAATTTTGTTATGGAATGAAGATATGTATTCTTGGAATACAAGATTATCTCATTAAATTCAAGAAATCTCCCACTTGGTTATTCATAGTGAGATTTTCAAAATTTTCAAAGAATTAAGGGAAATAAAGATTTTCTTGATTTTCTTGAAAAGATATTATGGAAGATATGTATTTCTTGAAATACAAGTATATCTCATAAATTCAAGAAGATCCAAATCTTGGAATCTTGTCTCTTAATTTTTGAAAATTGGCCATAACAAGATAAGGTGGGATTTTTGTGGAATATTTTAATTATGGAGAAAAGAATATAGGAGATATATTCAAGATTTCTTGGAGATCAAGAAAAGATTTTCCCACATTGGTTTTTCCCCAATATTTCGACAACCACCCTATCTATAAATAGGGGATGTTTCTTTCATTCCCAAGTATAATTTCATGTGCTGAAAAAATTAGTAAATCCACAAAAGTGGTGCAACAAAGTTTATTTTTCCTTTTGTTAATTGTTCGCAAGTATCCTTCCACCGGATTGTCGAGCAAGGACTAGGGAATACTTGGGAAGGTCTTTTGGTGTGTTTTCATCAAGGGAGACCATTGTCATTCCAAGAGGTACGTTCACGTAAACTCGTAGTAATTCCGCATGCGTAGGATTTACGTAAACTGTTTATATGCATGATTTGTTGTTGAATTATTATTTGAATTAATTTAGGATTAATTCATGCTAGTAATAATTGTTAGAATTAAATTTGTATTTAAATATTCATCCCGAATAGATCCGGGTAAATAATTCTCCAACACAGGGTCCTCATGGTGGGACCCAGCCCCATTCTGGGTCCATCGATGTAATACCCCGAACCAAAAATACGAGGTTTTAATGGAAGTTTAAATGTTTAATTTTATTCTAATGTGAGATGAATTTTGTTTCAAGAATTTTATTTTCAGGAGGACGAAACGAACAATCCGAACCTGAAGCACTCTTAGCACTATACGAAAATAAATAAGTTCAAAGGTTTGATTAATAAAATATTTCTCAAAATCAAAATCCGATGACGACAATCCTGTATCGTCAAAATAAAATCGGATTACCAAATGATAGTCCAACTATGTTTATAATTGTTCTTTATTAGTATGTGTAATTTGGAAAAAAAAAAAAAAAAACCAAAATTTCCCTCTTAACACTCTTAGTATTATTTTAACAAACTATAACTTAATATATATTAATATTTAATGTATTATTTATCATGGGATAATTGGTAAGATTAGGAAGCTTCTTAAGTACAACTCCTATCTTTATCTCCTAGGTTGACCCCCCCCCCCCCCGAACTCCTTAACCACTCTTAAACTCCATTTTTACACTTCTAACAAGCTCTCACTAAGGATTCAAGGTGATTGAAATTCAAAAGCTCAATCAATGTAAGAAAATCAGTAAGCTTGTACGATTTTTATTTAATTATCGGCTATTTATAAAATTCTAATTTTTTATGCGATGTTCTAATTGACGTCTTCTGCCACATACTAAAATTTAGTAATTTTTGAATATATGGTTTATTAGTTAAAAATCTTGCAAGAAAACTGGGTTGTTTGTGTTATATTTCGGGAAAATGAAGAGGAAAGGACTTTGGGAGAATGTTTTTACATGATACTTGTTTTGGATAGATTCTATACTTGATCAAGATCATATCTGAAAAATGTTGCATTTTATTTCGAAGTTTTGGTATTTTATTTGGATTTTTGAAGTGTTGGCTATGAAACTGCATGTTCAGTCCCCAGTTCTGGATTCAAGGCTTGATATCTTATATTTTTGTCTAAAATATTGGTTTTAATTTGGTACAAACTTATTCTATGTGATGTTGGGTAGCTACTGTAATTTTTGGGGAATTTATTTAAGAGCCAAAGTATTTTATTAAAAAATTTCAAGTTAAATAGCTTGTTTGAAATTGAAAATTTGAATTTAATTACTCGATTACTTTTATGGAAATTTCAAGTTGTGAACATGTTCTATATGCTAATATGTCCCCACATGTAATTTTTTTTATTTTTATGAGTAGTCAAGTATTTTTTTTTTAAGATTTTTTGTAAAAAACCGTTGGGTTGTTTTCGGTAAATGGAAATGTTTGTTCAATCAAATCCTTAGAAGTCAACTCCCTATATTTATGTGGTTACTTGCGAATGATATGCTTATGTGTATGTTTTGAATGTGAAAACCCTAAGGAATGGAGCTTAACGTCCCCGTTAAACTCACGAATGAATCTTCGATAAAACTTAATGATTTCTGAATAAGACTAAACTATGAAACTGTGCTAGGTGAAGTGTGGCCAGAACTCGGACGTCCACGTTTTTCTCTCATCTTGCATTTTTTTCAAAGAGTTTAACTTTACTTTAAAAGTTCAAAAGGTGGGTGACATTATCTGTATTGCAGTTGTTAATATTACATGGACTGTTAGTGTATTCTATGGTTATCTTTATGCAAACTTTTACAAAATTAAAGACATCTGGGTCCCATGAATACACGGTATTAGTAAGCCGCTGTGATACTACGACCACTGTGTCGACATGAATATGGTATGGACATCAAAAACTCGTGCGTACCTAAGGGTATGGACATCAGAAACTAGTGTGTACCTACGACATAATAGTCGACATGAATATGGTATGGGCATCAGAAACTCGTGCGTACCTAAGGGTATAGGCATCAAAAACTCGTGCATACCTATGACATAATAGTCGACATGAATATCATGAATACATGGTATTAGTAAGCCGCTATGATACTACGACCATTGTGTCAACATGAATATCGGTATGGGCATGAACAACTCGTGCATACCTACGACATAATAGTCGTCATGAATATGTATGGGAATGAACAACTCGTGCATACGATATGTATATATAGTATAATTGATACTAGGATATTGCTAATCTGTGTAACAGCGTACATGTCATCCACTGAGATTTTTATCTCACACCCCAACAGTTTTATGTTTTCAGGTTATGATCGAGAAGGGCTGGAGTTTGCTGTAGGCATAAAGTTTTCCTTATTTATTAAGTTATTACTATTAATACTATGATGGAGTCTTTTTAAAATCTGGTCGCATTATCTTTCGAAATTGTTAAGTTGATTATGCGTCTTTACAAGATTGTCAAATTTATAATTCTACCTTAATTCTTGATGTATGTATTAAATAACTCTCCACGCTTTAATCTTATTGATGTTCAAGCTTACTTTACTTTCTGCTGTGAAATGTTAGTCTAAGCTTTATTGTTTTATTTTAATAGAAATTTTTAGGCTCAGATTTTACGTTCACTAAAGTGGCAAACCGGATCTAGAGTGTTTAAGTTGCACACGGCTTCATTCTAAAAATGGGGCGTTATAGTCGACCCCGCGAAGTTTGCGAAGATGCAGAAGGCGATCGAGAGCCTGCAGGCCGACCTGGCCGCTACTAAAGGGTTGCCACGAGCAAGCACTATGTCGTGCTCGCCATTATCCCCGGTGATCATGTCCACCGAAATACAGGAAAAAGTGGTGAAAAAGCGTCCACCCATCCCTATGTTCGACGCAGAATATGACCCACATGTCCATCTGAGCAAATATTCGGATTTTATGATAGCCATGGGTGCCACCGACGCAACTCAGTGTCGGTCTTTCCCCATGACGCTGGGTGACCGGGCACACAGGTGGTTCTCGACCCTGCCAGCTGCATCAATCGTGTCCTTCACACAGCTGGGGCAAAAATTCTTGTCTCACTTCTCATCAATGTGTGCTCGCCAGGCCCCAAAGCAGCGGCTAGCACACTTTTTGCAAATGAAGGGCGAGTCAAACCGAGCATACGTGGAGAGGTTTGATATGTGTTTGTACGACGGGGCCCCTGTGGAAGAGGATGGCAAGATCCTCATGGTGGTTGGGGGCCTCACCCTTAATACAGACATGTGGAAGGTCATGCACCAAGATTGGCCGAACACATATGCTGAGTTCCGCGAGCGGGCAGCAAAAATAATCAACATGCAGGAGGTGCTCGCCCAATCTCGGGCTGGGCAGAAAGGGGCGACCAGGAAGGTGGTCGCCAACAAAAAAACTAACCAATGAAGGGGGTACAATGCCCCGGGCTCCTTCAAGCTTTTCGACGAAGAAGCAGATGCACATGCACTCCAAGGTGTGCTCGTCGTCTCACATGAGACGGTGTACAGTCAAATCAAAGACTGGGGGCATGTTGCAGAAGCCCCGACGAATAACCAAGGATTATTACCAGCTCAATGCCTCAAAGTTCTGTTCGTACCACGAATACATCGGGCACAACACCAATGAGTGCCGCGATTTGCTCAGCCAGTTATGGGAATTATACGAGGAGAACAGATTGAGAGAATTCATTGAGCCCCCGGTGAAATGAACAACTCCAGACAAACAGAAGGGCGATTAGAAAAGAATCCGCCTATGATGGAGAATCAATCATCTCCAACTTGGTGGATTGAGGGCGAGCACACGCTTGTACAAAGAGTCTATCAAGTGGCGAGCACACACCTGCAGATGGACTAGGTCGTTTTTGCTCGCCATAACTGTGTAAATCGGGTTCAACCTCGGAGGGTTGTATGTTCGCCGTCTTTCAGTTTTCCCCTTGTAAAAGTTAAAACTTGTAATAGCTAGGTTTTTTATTGTTTTCCAGTTGTAAACAAATGTAATAGTTAGAACATCCTGTGTGATGGTTTTTTACTTACGATAGTGTAAGTTTAAGAGTGGTCGCACCGAAATAAGACAACCAAAAATGTGGTCAAACAAGCCGAGTTTATGTTTTGCTTGACAAAAGATAAGACGCTCACCAAGTCCGCAAAAAGATAAGACGGACAAGTAGTGCAACATGGTCGCACCAAAATAAGACGACCAAAAATGAATAGTGATCGCAACAAAATAAGATGATCACGATGAGCAAAGGTTACAACTAAATAAGACAACCTATAGGGTCGCAACACAATAAGACGATCACAGAAAGTGCAAGCAAAACATGAACACTTGAAAAATTAAGTTCGACCAGGTTACGAAGAAGCCATCTAGGCCAAGCGTCGAGTTTAGCATCAAGAAGTTTCGTCAAGCCGAACATAAAAAGACCACTGTGGGAGAACAAAAGGTTCGATCACCGGTCAAAGGCAAGACTGAAAATCTAGCTATCATGGGTTGGGGGTAGTGAACTGATGTGCACACGAGCAATAACATTGTCGCCTCCAGCCGCCGTATCACCCTCATGCTCACCCACGGTCGCGCTCTCGTCATTAGATGGGGGGTTGACCACCTCGACTCCCTCTGACAAAACAAGAAATCAAGTCTGATTTCCTAGAGATCGGTAGACGGGAGATGGTGACCAATGGCTCACACTAGTTCGGGCGAACACGGCCACCCCAGTTCGGACGAACACGGACCTTACCAGTTCAGACGAGCACGGGCCACCCCAATTCATGTTGGGATTATACTGGAAAGTATGCTTTTACTTTGTATAATCAAAACTGAATTTCGGACTTATTTACTGAAATAAATTGTTTACCACTGATACTTTAAATATCATCGAATGTTACATATATTTACTGCATAACTGTTCAATAAATCGTACGTGTTACATTGTAGTTAATTTAGTGATACCAGATCACAGAAGATTAAATTAACAGACCCTTGTAACTAAAAGTACGCCATTCACGACCTAGATGGAAATGAACAATCCATCGTGAAAGGTTGAAGTGTAAGGCTCAGATTGGCTTGTCTTGACCAAGAGATTACACTAGTGCATGACTGATGCACTGAATAGGACCTATAGGAGGATAAATTCTTCAGAACTGAACAGGGAAGAATTAGACCTCAGTGGTTCGTTATTTCTTAATCTTCGTTCCTTAAATAGGATCACGTGGGATTGGTAACTATTGCTTTGACTTATCATGGGTAGAGAATCAACGAGATTCAATACTTTTTATCTTGGGCAATATTATTGGTCAAATGTGATTGCTAAGATTTAATACGAAGAATCGTGTGCAAGTACGCTTGTTCGATTTGCCCCCTTGGGAGGTTCATAAGCTTTATCATACCAAATCTTGTAAGTGGAATTAGTTTCCGGTATAGATAATAATGTTGAACCGTTCCTTGACCAAGGACAAAAGATATTAATTAATAGAAAGCTATTTCAGTGGCTTGAATTAATTAATGGGCTAGATAATCTTAAACACGGAAATAATAACAAGGAGCCATATTGACCGTAATATGGGTTAAGATGTATAGTCTGATATTAATTATGTAGTGGGATTAATTAATATTTATGGGCTTGAATAATATTGTGGCTCAATATTGATAATTCAAGATCCATTGGAAGGTCCAATCTTAATTCTCCTAAAGGCCCCCTGAGTAGCCCAACATATAGTCTAATAACTGAAAAAGGTGTTTAAAATAAAATAAATATTGTTGCCTATTTTTCCTTGTAATTTTCGAAAATTATGGATAAGAGGGGAGAAATATTTTCTTTGAATTTTGTTATGGAATGAAGATATGTATTTTTGGAATACAAGATTATCTCATTAAATTCAAGAAATCTCCCACTTGGTTATTCATAATAGAAATTTCAAAAATCTTGACATATAGAGGGCAAGAAAGATTTTCTTGATTTTGTTGAAAAGATATTATGGAAGATATGTATTTCTTGAAATACAAGAATATCTCATAAATTCAAGAAGATCCAAATCTTGGAATCTTGTTACTCCTATTTTTCGAAATTATCCATAACAATAGAGTATGTGGGATTTTGTGGAATATTATAATTATGGGAAAAAGAATATATGAGATATATTCAAGATTTCTTGGAGATCAAGAAAAGGTTTTCCCACATTATTTTGCCCTAAAATTTCGACCACCTCTACTCTATAAATGGGGGATGATTCTTTCATTCCCAAGTACAATTTCATGTGCTGGAAAAATTAGTAAATCCACAAAGGTGGTGCAACATAATTTATTTTCCTTTTGTTAATTGTTCACAAGTGTCCTACCACCGGATAGTCGAACAAGGATTAAGGGAATACTTGGGAAGGTCTTTTGGTTAGTCTAATCAGCCAGATCACTGCCATCCCAAGAGGTACGATCACGTAAACTCGTAGAATTCCGCATGCGTAAGATTTACGTGAATTAATTATATGCATGATATGTTGTTGAATTATTATTTGGATTAATATAGGATTAATTCATGCTAGTAATAATTATAAGAATTAAATTTGAATTTAAATATTCACCCCGAATAGATCTGTGCAACTTATTCCCCAACAATTCAGACGAACACAGGCCACCCCAGTTCGAACGAACAAGTGTCGCCAGCTCGGACGAACACGGCCACCATCAAGTAAGCTATCAACATTACTTGCTATATAGTCTTTTTTCTAGCCGACACAAAGGTGTTGTTCCTCTGAAGCCAGCCAAGCGGGGTGTTGCTAGCATGCTTTCCCTCATTATCCACCTTTACGGCGTCGACCTGCCTGCCTTCTCGGCGTTGGCTCCCCGCTGCCTCGGCGATGTCCTTTCTGCCGATTTAGCGAATTATTATCCATCTTTTCGGTGACGAGATTGTCCGCCTTTACGGGGATGACCTGCCCGCCTTATCGGCGTTAGCTCCTCGCTGCCTCGAAGATGAGATTGTCTGCCTTTACAGCGACGAGTTGCCCACCTTCATTGGCATCGCCACGTGCTCGCCAGAAGTGGTCGTCGATGAGCACAGAAAAGACTCGTACAATGGGGCTCGCTACCTTGGAGTACGAGCATAGAAAAGACTCGTACAAGGGGACTCGCTACCTCGGAGTACGAGCACATAAAAAAATCGACGATGAGCGTAGGAAAGATCCTCAACCCGGAGGCTCATTATGAACTATCAAGACCATATAGGACATCCGTGTTGGAAAATTAGGGGTGCCCGGATCTATTCGAGGTGAATTTAAATACATATTTAAATTAATTAATTAATTACTAAAATGAATTAATCCTAAATCAATTCAACATAATAATTAATAAGCAAATAAACATCATGCGTACACGTAATTCACGTAAATCCTAAGCATGCGGAATCTAGGAGTTACGAGATTACATACCTCTTGTAGAGACAACCGCTGAGACGATGGTTCAACTCAAAGTGCCTTCTCAAATATGTCCCACGTCCACGAACGTAATCCGGTGGGAGGATTATCAACGAACGATTTTAATTTTAAAGGAGAAAATATAAAATATTTGGCCACCACCTTTGTGGATTTCTAATTTTTCCAACACATGGAATTGCATTGGGGATGAAAAATTCATACCCTATTTATAGGACTACTGGGGACGAAAATTAGGGCATTATTGGGCATTGGGAAATTTTCTTGCTTCTTCCTCAAGACACAATCTAGAATATATCCAATATATTCTATTTCCCAAAATATCTCCCAACAAAATTTCCTCCTCAAAGAATATCATATCAAATAGAAAGAAATAAGATTTTTTTTCTTTCTTGAATTTATGGGATAAACTTGTATCTCAAGAATACTTATTCCATAAGATCTTTCCAAGAAAATCAAGAAAAAAATCTTTTCTCTCCTACTCATATTTTTCGAAAATAATTAGGAAAAATAGGCAAAATATTTTCTTCTCCTTTTCATTAATTGGACTTTAATTTGGGCTATTTGAGGGGCATTTAGGAGAATTAAGATTGGACCTCCAATGGGCTGTGAAGCTTTAATATTTAGCCAAAATATTATTCAAGCCCATTAATATTAATTTACTCCACTATAAAATTAATATTGAACTATCCATCTTAACCCACATTACGACTTCACAATAATATGGCTCCCGGTCATTATTTCCCGCGTTTAAGATTATCTTAGTCCATTAATTAATTAAGCCACTGAACAGACTTTATATTAATTAATATCTTTGTCCTTGGAGTAAAGACAGCTCAACATTATTATCCATACCGGAAATAAATTTCCACTTGCAAGATTTGGTATGATAAAGATTCTGAGCCACCAAGGTGACAAATCAATCTAGTCGTACTTGCACGTGATTCTCCATATTAAATCTTAGCAATCGTCATGTAATTAATAATATTGCCCAAGATACAAGGTATCGAATCGCATTGATTCTCTTCCCATCATAAGTCAAAGCAATAGTTATTAATTTCACACGATCCTATTTAAGGGATGAAGATTAAGAAATAACGAACCACTGAGGTCTAATTCTTTTATATTCAGTACCGAAGAATTTATCCTCATGTAGGTCCTTTTAGCGCATCATAATGCACTAATGTAATCTCTTGGTCAAGACAAGTCAATCTGAGCCTTACACTTCAACCTTTCATGATGGGTTGTTCATTTCCATCTGGGTTGTGAATTTGTACTTAGTCACGAGGAACTGTTAATTTGATCTTCTGTGATCTGCTATCACCAAATTAACTACACCGTAACACGTACTGACTTTATCGAACGGGTATGCAGTAAATATATATAACATTCATTCATATTTAATGCAACATGTGATAAATAATTTATTTCAGTAAAATAAATAAGAAATTATGTTTGGTTATACAAAGTAAAAGCATACTTTTCAGTATAACCCCAACAATCTCCCACTTATACTCAAAGTCTCCTTTTAAGAATACTACAGCATGTCTCGTGTTTTATGTGACATCTAATGTCACCCTACACGAACCAAATAATATTTATCCCACTTATACTCAAAGCAGATTGGCAATGCTCTTGACACCCATTCCTTCCACATGTCTCTCGAATGTACTCTGAGGCAGACCCTTTGTGAATGGATCTACTAGGTTGTCTTCAGACGCAATCTTTGTCACCTCTATGTCTCATCTCTTAACGATTTCTCGTATAAGATGGTATTTTCTTTCTATGTGTTTGCTGACCTTGTGGGCTCTCGGTTCCCTAGAATTTGCAACTGCTCCGGCGTTATCACAGTAAACCGTGATCGTGCTGGGAAAATCCGGAACGACGTCCAAGTCCACTAGGAAGTTCTTGAGCCAAACTGCTTCTTTCGCTGCTTCACAAGCAGCTACATATTCGGCTTCCATGGTAGAATCGGCGATGCATTTCTGCTTAACGCTTCTCCATGTCATGTCTCCTCCCCCCATGCAAAACACACTACCCGAGGTTGACTTTCTGGATTCTATGTCTGATTGGAAATCTGAGTCCGTATAACCGATGGGGATTAGACTGTCTGATTGATAAACTAACATTTTGTCCCGTGTCCTCTTCAGATACTTTAGAATGTTCTTAACCGCATTCCAATGTTCTTTTCTAGGGTTACTTTGATATCTTGCCACCATTCCTACGGTAAAGCAGATATCCGGTCTCGTGCACAGCATTGCATACATGAGGCTTCCTACAGCCGAAGCATAAGGAACGCCCTTCATGTCATCTATTTCCTTTTTTGTCTTGGGACAAATTTCCTTGGATAGATGGATTCTGTGTCTGAAAGGCACAAAGCCTTTCTTGGAATCTTGTATGCTGAATCGCTTCAAAATGGTGTCTATATATGTGGTTTGGTAAAGCCCGATCATTCTTTTCCTGCGATCTCGAGTGATCTTGATCCCTAGGACGTGACCAGCTTCCCCTAAATCCTTCATATCAAACTGTTTTGACAGCCATGCCCTTACGTCTGACAACATCTTTATATCATTCCCGATGAGCAGAATGTCGTCTATGTATAGTACCAAGAATACCAAGTGATGGTCCCGATTTGAAAACCCATTTTGCACATGCGGAAGCAAAACATAAATTGTGATGCATATAAAACAGGGGTGAAGGAATGGTGATTTCAGATTTTTCACTTTTTGAGCTCATGTGTTGTGTTTTGCTTATAATCGAATGCATATGACAAGATAAGAACGTAAAGCAATAAAGAACACAACAAAGTATAGTGGTTCGGAGACTCAAGCTCCTACATCCACTCTCCCTGTTCCTAAGGAAATTCCTTCAAACACTTGCTGAGTTTTCTGACTACCTCGCGTAGTTTACTTACTCAACTTGGCCCTGAGCTTTCTGACTACTCCGCGTAGTTTACTTACTCAACCCGACCTTGAGCTTTCTGACTAACTCCGTAGTTTACTAACTCCAACTGGACTTATCACCCTCTCGGGCTCGCCTCTTAGATGTTTAACGAGTTCACACTCCTTCGGGACTTATCACCCTCACTCGTAGGAATGGTGGCAAGATACGCCTAACAACTACCTCACTTCACCACTACTTATCTCTTACGAGAAAGGGTTTGGGTTTGGTGTTGTCTCCAACTATGGTGAGATTTTCCCTTACATTTGTTTAGCCTCAATTGCTAAGGTTGGAAAAATCTCTCTAAGCTTAGGATACATCGTGGGTAGCTTAGATTGGGTTCTAGAACACTCTTGAATATATTTATATATCTACAGACTTATGTTCTAGGGTGGGAATGCTTTGGGTATAACTCTCTTTGGCTCTGTAGCATCTCGTGCTATAATCTCCACTCATCCACACATTAGAATGATGAAAGACCTTGTATTTATAGTGTGGATTAGAATGTTACCGTTGGAGAGAATCACATTCAAATCCATACTATTCTTGTAAGTCTGGCTGACTTTTCTTCAGTTTGGTTGTCTTCCTCTCATTTGTCCACGTCGGTGATTCTAACGGCTATATTCCTCTCATTCCTCGTCTTGGAATCATTCAGATTTTTCCGAGTCTCGGTGTCTTGAGAGACATCTTGAGTCTTGATTCTCATCCGAGCCTCGGGATACTTGATTCAAAAGACTTCTCTTGGCGGACCTTGTCGATCGAGCATCTTGACACTCAGTGGACCGAGTTCGTTCTCAATTCGAGACATCCCGACCTTCAGTCACTTTGACTCGAAAGCTATCGATTTCTTCTTTACGATCGTCGACTCGGTGATCGGATCAACATCTCGAGATAGCATCGAGTCGATTACATTAGGTTTAGCATATATCGGTTTACATTGTCGATCTCAATCACGTCGATCTTGATCATCTGCTCCATCTTCATATTTGATCTCGATCACGTCGATCTCGATCACGTCGATCTCGTCGATCTTATCTACTCCTCTTCCGATCTGCAACCTTCTCTTGATCTTACGGTCAGTTTCTTTCTAATCAATTTATGCGCTCTTGATCACCATATCGGCTCGTTCTTCTTGATCATCCGATCGGTCCCGATTCTGGTCATCGATCATTTGACCTTCGATTCTTCCGATCAGCTAACTTAGCTTTTCTTCTCTTCGATTTTGCCTGACTCATTAGTTAACTTCGGAACTCATCTAACTCATCGATCTCGTCGGTCTAAATCTCTGACCTCATCGATCTTGATCATCTACTTCGATTTAAGTGAGTTCCCCTCAATTTGTTCTCTCGTTCCCCTCAACTTGTTATCTGTAGATTAGCTTCAAAAACACAAGTTGATAATGTTTTGGCATAATTCATCAAAACAAAAATATCCCAACACCAAGGCAGTTCCGTCACGCTTTTTATAAACACAACTCTCGAAATTGTTCTGATCAAAACCGTAGGATTTTATAACTTGATCAAAACACTGATTCCAAGCACGGGATGCTTGCTTTAGCCCGTAAATGGACTTCTTTAGCTTGCAAACCAGATGCTCTTGGTCTTTTTCAATTAAGCCTTCGGGTTGTTGCATATAGATCTCTTCGTCAAGACTTCCATTGAGGAAAGCAGTCTTGACATCCATTTGTCAGATCTCAAAGTCTAGGTCTTGTGAATCAGACAAGAGAAGAATACGGATGGACTTAAGATGGCTACTGGGCGAAAAGGTTTCCTCATAGTCGATCCCTTCTTTCTGAGTGTACCCTTTCGCCACGAGTCTTGCTTTAAAGGTTTCAACCTTTCCGTCCGGTCCCCTTTTTCTCTTGTATACCCACTTGCATCCAATGGATTTTACCCCATTAAGTGGTTCGACTAGCTCCCACACTTTATTGTGATCCATTGAACCCATCTCGGCTTCCATTGCTGTTTACCAAGATGTCGCATCCTTGTCCTGGATCGCCTCGTTGTAGGACCATGGATCTGATTCTTCTCCTGAGATCAAGTCCGAGGACTCTCCTATCCCTAAGAATCGCTCGAGTTGTCTGACAACCCTCCCACTACGACGAGGTTCCGGTTGTGTAGGTGTGATGCGTGGTATGTCGTCTTGTACAGTTGGCAACGGAGTTGGCCCCCTAAGTTCTTCTAAGGTAATCTCGCTTCTAGGCTTTTTATCATTCATATAGTCTAAAGTGCTTACTGATTACGACCTTTTGATCTTCGGGACCATAGAACATGCATCCCTTCGCTCCTTCGGGGTACCCTATAAACAACCTTAATTCCGAACGTGCATCCAATTTGCCAGCTTCCTTATCCGACACGTATGCCGGACACCCCAGATCCTCATGTGTCCTAAGCTGGGCTTGCGCCCTGTCCACAATTCCCTAGGGGTTTTTGGAACCGATTTGGATGGCACTAAGTTCAGAATATAAGCTGTTGTTTGCAAGGCGTAACCCCAAAACGATTTTGGTAAATCCGCATAACTCATCATTAACCTTACCATTTCTAGAAGTGTTCTATTTTTTCGTTCTTCAACCCCATTTTGTTGAGGGGTACCGGGTGCAGTCAACTGGGATGCAATCCCTTCATCCGACGGGTAGTTCAAGAATTCATCGCTGAGGTATTCGCCTCCACGATCAGATCGTGGAAACTTGATACTCTTTTCCTTATGATTCTCTGCTTGAGCCTTAAATTCTTTGAATTTATCAAAGGTCTCAGATTTATGCTTCATTAGGAAAACGTACCCATAGCGTGAGTAATCATCGATAAACGTAACGAAATACTTGTAGCCACCTCTTGCTTTGATTTGCATTGGATACATCGGTGTGAACGATCTCCAACACTTCTTTAGCTCTAAGCCCCTTGGCTCTAAATGCCCTCTTGGTCATCTTACCCTCCAAACATGATTCGCAAGTTGGAAATGGTTCAATCAGGAAGGACTCCAATGAACCATCTTGGACCAACCTTTGGATCCTTTTTGGATTAATATGACCTAATCTTAGGTGCCAAAGAAGTGTCTCGTTCACGTTGGTCGAACGTTTCCTCTTACTTGAAACAGTAGATGTGTTATACGATGCATTGTGTGAGTGATGTGCACGCGATTAATAATGTAGAGATTGTTTAAAGTAAAGTTCCATGACGGATAACCACATCGTTCTGAAAAACAAGAACATGTTTATTAAAACGAATGTAATATCCATCGACAAATAGTTTTGAAACCCAAATAAGGTTTTTGCGAAAAATAGGAACATAAAGAACATCTCTTAAAATTAAACTCTTGTCTTCAAAAGACAGGTGCACGTCTCCCACTGCTTCAGCTGCCACTCTCGTAGCATCGCCCAACGTGACGAGGATCTCTCTTCCACTAAGTTGTCGGGTCCGCTTGAACCCCTGTAACGTGAAACAAACATGATCAGTGGATCCCGTATCCATTACCCATGAATGGGTAGCATACGCCACTAAACAAGTTTCAACAACTAGTGCGAGAGAATTACCTTTCTTTCCATTCCACTTGGGTTTGGAACAGGCTGACCTCCAATGTCCTTTTTCACCGCAGTTAAAACACTTCCCTTAGCCGGTTTCTTTACTCCACCCTCCCTCTTCACCTTTCTTTTGCCCTTGGCAACACTTGAGTTAGCTTCACTTTTGGCCCTCTTCTTTTTTCTTATCTCCTTTTGGTCTAGAAGAGGAAGATGGACCGGCTGTCACTAGGGCTTGGCTGCTCTCTCCCAATATTCCTTCAGCCGAGACTAAAGCTTGTAGCAGATCAGGCAAGGAGAACTTCTGATTGTTCATTTGGTAGTTGAGCCTGAACTGCTCGAAGCTTTTGGGTAGGGAATGGAGTATGAAATCAATCTGGGTCTCGATGTCATATTCAGCACCAAGTACCTCAAGTTTGTTAAGGTGAGCCATCATTTGGAGAACGTGTTCCCTTACGGGCGTTCCCTCCACCATTTTTATTGAGAGCATGTCTCTCATGGTGATCTGGCGAGCCACACGGTTCTGATGTTGGAACATCGCTTTAAGATTGACCATGATGTCTGCAGCAGTTTCAACGTTTTGGTGTTGGTGTTGCAACACATCTAACATAGAAGCCAAGATGGTACACTTCACCATTTCGTTGGAACGCTCCCAGTCAGCATACTCTTTCTTTTCCATTTTACTAGACTCGTCAGTCGACTTCTCTGGTTTGGATGTGGTAAGGACCCAGTTATGGTGTTGTGCAGTGAGGACAATAGTAAGTTTTCGATACCAATCAACAAAGTTTTCTCCAGTAAGAAAATTGTCTTTCAGTATATTGAACAGTGGATTAAAAGGTTGCGACATGATGATACTGAAAATAAACATATATCTTATGTCAATATCCGGATCAACAGAAAGAAAATCACACAATTCGATCACATGATTCATATTGAAATCTAAAAAAAAAATATGAACATGCATCAGCCAACATCTCAAAACAATTTTAAATGAGCCTCTTGGGAGGGTCATCATTTAAATCACATTCAAGCAGGTTACAAACAAGAACAGTTACAAACCTTTAACTAAAAATTAATAGTTGGCTCTCACTTGACCAATATAAAATTGACAGGGACTTTGGCGAAGTATATGCATATCAATTTTATACCTAAGTAATAACCATGATTAAATACAGAATTACTACTTCGTTTTGATCGAGCCTCTTGGGAGGGTCATCGTCGCCACTAATAATAATTCACAATCATCCTTTTGAGAATTTATTCATGTGAAAGATTTCTTTTGGCCATCCCTTAGGGAAATTTCTCCAAAAGATTTCACAAATAAATAAATCATGGAGGTCAAAATTAATATGATTCAAAACCAAATTAATTATTTAAAACATAAGTAGTAATTTTTGAATTTGAGATTTTTCGTTGAGCAATTCTCATGCAAACACATTTAAACAAATTAAATAAAGCATAAGAAAACACAACAATAAATCAAGCAAAGCAGAAAAATAAACATATTGGGCACAAATTATCCAATTGTCATGGTTTGATTTTTCTTGGCTTGATTTTGAAGAAACGTCGTCTTGAATTTCTCCCACTCGAAAGTCTCGAAAAGAACTCCGCTCGAAACGCCACGCCAAGTCTCGAAAAAGTCTCTTGGCCGAAGAAACCGCCCTAAATGCCCGGATCTGCCAAATCGAATCGCCGCGTCGCCCGTCCTTTCGCCCGCCTCGCCGCTCGTTCGCCCGCTTACGTCGCCCAAGGGCGGATGGCTTTAGGAAAGCTGGGCAGAAATTTGTAGCTTATACGATTTTTGGGGGAAAAAAATTTACCATTAAAAAAAAAAAAATTAAACTTACATCATCTAGAGTCGAACCTGCGACCTCGGGCATAATGTTAGAACGCTTCACCACTAGGTCATTGTGTCTTTGGTAATAAATTGCAAATTATAAATATAATACTGTTAAATAATTTAAAATTTGAACTAAATTAAAGGCTGAAGCCTGAAGCCCTAACCTCATTCCAAAATTCACGAATTTGTATCTTGTTCAGTTTCGTTCTTCTGCTTCTGCCTGTCTTTTGCATCCTTCGCTCCATTCGCCTCCATCCGTGAGCTGCCGCCTCCTCTCCTCATGTTAGCCCATCAATTTCTCCTCTTATCTCTTCAAGACTTGATTCCTTTCAATTGTTGGGGTAAATTTTTGAATGCTTCCAATTCCATAGTTTTGTGCTCTTCTTTATTTTGGTGCATAGTTTTGTGTTGTTCTATTTGAGAACATTTCACTAAATTTTGGTGCATAGTTTTGGGGCAAGAATTTTGAGGAGAATTTTTGGGGCAAGAATTTTGAGGAGAATTTTTGGGGCAAGAATTTTGAGGAGAATTTTATATATGCAGTGTGTTGTCAAATATTGATATTGGAGTTTTAATATTGATACTAGTGTTTTAATATTTATACTGCCTACAATTATCGATAATATTTATATTTTTTTCGCCTCTGATTAGATTTCTCAAATATTGATACTAGTGTTTTAATATTTATATAATTACATTGGAGTTTAAGTTTGGGGAAGTAGTATATTGGAGTTTGGAGATGAGTGCTAAAAATATAACATAATATATAATTTTGTAATAGGTGATGGATAATCGAGAAGCTAAGAAAGGGAAAACTATCAAGTTACTCTTCATTAACTTCAAACGGAAGGAACTTATGACAAGTGAAGAGCATCTTACATCTAACAATGATAGTGTAGCTCCGCCTCGATGTTCAACCTCCTCAATCACAAAGAATTGAAATTGATCTTAATTCACTTGATGATCCGTTTAAGCGTATTTCAATTTGTGAACATCCCGTTAATCAACGAGATGAAATAAGGAGAGCTTACATGAAAATGGGAGCATTTCAACCCAATTTGATGAATATAAGCCAACATTTGATGGAATTTAATCGCCGATTTCAAAAGTCGGGTTTCGTCAATTTCCTTGAAGAGTACTCACCCTCAAACCATGTTTAATTGCTTTCCATATTTGATAATTTGAATAACAAAAATTACTTTGGGTGGGTTCGAATAAAAGGGTCAATGACGGGAAGAGGTGTTAGTTTTTAAAACATGTGGGGATGTCGATTCACGGAAACATGAACTCTCTAAAGAATGTCTCTCAAAGATATTGACAAAAGCAATTAATCGTGAAAAACCGGAAGAGGTAAAGAGAAATCGTCTGCAAGGGTTATGACTACAATTAAGTGTCTTCAATATCTTACTTTTGCAAGCATGTGCTTTGAGAGGGCATGATGAGTCGGTTATCTTCCAAAAAATCGAGGTAATCTCATTGAATTGATAAAGCTTTTGGGAGAGATGAATTTAATGAAGTTGTTTTAGAGAATGCTTTTAAATGCTAAGTATATATCAAAGAGGTTCAAAAAGAGATTTTGAGCATCTTTGGTAGTCGGGTGAGAAACAAAATCCGTGAGGAGATTGGTGATTCAAAGTTTTGCATTTTAGTTGATGAAGCCAAATTATTGTGTTAAGATTTGTTGATGTTAATGGTATTTTGAAAAGCGTTTTCTTGACATTGTACATGTTAAAAGATACTAATTATGTCTTGTGTTGAATAACCCCGAAATATGCAATATCTTGAACAATTCGATGGAGCGATAATATGGGTGGTGTATGGAATGGATTACAAGCCCTTTTTTTGAAGATTGCCCTTATGCATATCATGTTCATATGCTTTGCTCATCGGTTGCAATTAGCATTAAATTGCAAATTTTATTGTTTCTTTTTCAATATTAAATATTGTTGGTGCTTCTCATTGCATGCCGAACTACAATCCGAAGCTATGGAAATTGCGAAAAAGATAACTACTGAGAGAACGTGAAATAAGCAGGTGCTAATCAAATGGGTATCAATTCGTCCGGGAGAAACTAATTTTGATTCCACGTAGTTTGATTGATATGTATGGTGCGGTGATTCAAATAAACATATGTCAGATGAGGGTTCTTCTTACGATACAAGTGGTGAAGCTTATGGGTGTTTGATGGTAATGAGATCTTTTGAGTTTGTATTCATTCTACACTTGATGAATAAAATTTTGGGACTTTCAGATATGCTTTGTCGATCTTTGCAGCAAAAGTCTCTTGATATCTTGAATGCAATGGATCTTGTCTCAAGCACTAAAAGTTTACTTAACTTGTTGAGGGATGAAGGTTTTGATTGTCTTCTAGCACATGTTGAGTCGGTTTGTAGAGATTATCACATTGTCATACCAAATATGGATGATCGCTATGAAATGGGTATGTATGCGTTCATGTCAACAAGTGGATGTAATCACGTTTGGACATCATTACCAATTTGATGTCTTTAACGAGGCAATAAATACACAGTGAATGAAATCATTAATAGGTTCAATGATGAGGGAACTTCTTAAGCTTAATCCGAAAAAGACAACTTGTTATTTAAATCATATTTATGATCTCCCCTATGATTTTCTTGATCAAGAAATGCCTATTTGAGAATTGAATTACAAAGATTACAAAGTTGATATGTTTTCTAATGAAAGTTTTCGAATTTGTCAACTATTTCAATTATCCCGAAAGATAAACAAGACTAATCGTATACTATGATTTCGAGGTTGATTCATCTTGTTTTGACACTTCCCAGAATCCGGGCATTTTCAAATGAATGAAGCATGTGAAGAGTGTTCTTCAAACAAAATGGAGAGTGATTACCTATCGATTCTATGGTTATCTACATTGAGAGAGAACTATTTGAAGACATTGATCATGATTACAATCGATGAATTTTATCGATAAAAGAATCGTGGGGCACAACTTATGTAAAAAAAATAAATATTATATTTATTTATTTCGAGCTTTTTTCCCTATTTTGATCCTGGATCCGCCCTTGCCCGTGCCTTGCCCGCTTGCGGCTTATTTAGCCATACGCCACGCTTGGCGTCCCGGGCCGATCCCGGCTTGGCGTCGTGCCGTGGCGACATTCAGGCCTCCTCGCTGGCACGTTTATCGACGTCGCCCAGGTATCTATTTTAATTTTTTCGTCATAGTTTATTTTACAAAATAATAAACCTAAATCTTATCTATTACATTGAACAAACCAAATAGCCTAATCTACTCGTGGATTTTCTCAAAAAAATGAATTGAACGAAGTCAATTAAAACCATTCATATGCATGAAAAATTAAAACACTTTAAAATACCATGACAATTGGATACCCAAAAAAGATCTAACAATTCTATTATCCAATTTTCAATAAAATTTAATGGCCAACATAATTTAAATAATAATTTAAATACGAGAGCTTCTAAACCCAGGCTCGAAAATCTATTCGTGAATTTAAATACATATTTTAATTAATTAATTAATTACTAACATGAATTAATCCTAAATCAATTCAACATAATAATTAATAAGCAAATAAACATCATACCGTAATTCACGTTCCTAAGCATGTCTAAGTTAGAGATTATAGCTTTGTTGGATGTGTTTATACTTCATCGAATGGCCGAAACAACTTGGTCTCTAGCACCATGAGGGTAAAATATATGTTATTAAAGTTCATTATCTTATTTGTGGTTCTAAATAATTGCAAATTAATTGTAGAATCTGTTTTAAATGCCAAAATCACCACAAAAGGCTAAAGAGAAATAGGGTGTTCGGGGAGAACGAGAACTCCATCAAGGCCGAGACTTGGTTATTACCATGACCGGAGACTTAGATCACGGCGATTATGTTCTGAATCAAACCGGATGGTATCGTCTAATGCTTTCGAGATCGGCATAGTTCCCATGATTGCTCACTTTCATCGAATATTTTCCAAGAATTCGCCAACAGGAACATGTGCGTGAAGTCTTGAATGACGAGTGGTTGAGTGCAACCACCATAGCCCTTTACCTCGGGTATGTGTTTACTAATTCTCAATATTCACTTTTCTTATAGTTTAATTTTCTTTTAAATATTAATTAGCGTATATATGTTGGTTAAAGATATTTGGGTGAGGTATATCTCTTCAGAGATGTCCGAGCAAGTGGAATGTATTCCTTCGTCTCCCCCCAAGTGTCTTTCATATTGGGTGATAGGTATCTGCATGCATCGGATGGGTTAGTTAATCATATCTTTGAATCAAACCGGGGAGCGATCATCTCATTTTTGGCCAACAAATGTGGGGTGAGTGATAAACATTTCATTAAAATTTGTATTCATATTTATAATATTTGCACATATATATGCTAAATTTGCAGTTAATTTTAATATTCTCAATATAATATAGGAACCATTGGGTGTTGGTCGCCATACGCATGAATACATTAAGTATGTATTTTATGGACCCAGCTCAAAATGGAGTTCATTCAAATCGCTCTGATCTCGTTTCATATATGGAAGCGTAAGTTCATTTTTAATATTTTATATAATGATTTGTTTTACTTTTAAAATTATGCATATTTAATCTATTTTTATTTTTTAATTATAATAATAATAGACAAGCCTCGATTATCATTTTATTATATTTTTAGCCATTTGCGTTGCACACTACTAATATAACATATATATATATATATATATATATATTAATAGCTATATATAGTGTAATCTTAATTAGAATGATTCATAGTTAAGTATAAAGTATAAAAAAACTAATAGTTTAAGTATAAAGTATAATTTTAATTAAAATGATTAATTTTTAAGTATAAAGTATTATATTGTTAAAAATGATTAATTGTTAAGCATAAAGTATAATCTTAATTAAAATAAATGATTTAGTTAAGTATAAAATATAATTTTAATAATTTAAAAAAAAGTAGGTCTCACGTGAAATATTGCACGGTGCAATATCCTTGTTTTTGAGGAATGGACAAAAAAACTCGTGCATCGAAATTGGTTCAAAAGGATCTTTTAGAAAAACTCGCACAATTAGACAAATTGAAAACTCACTCCCAAGTCTGTGTTATTGTAAGGGTAATTTTGTGTTAATGTTAGGGTAAGTATGTGTTACTTTAAAAACAAATAACACATATTTTCGCTGAAAGTAATACGTGCTTGCCCATATAGTATCATATGTACGATACTGAAATATTGTGTTACCGTATGAACACAAGCATATTACTTTATGGGGAAAAAAAGGCGTTACTGTATGAACAAAACCATTAAAATACAAAAAACCAGATATATATATCAAACTTTGATACTCAAAATCTTATTAATCCATCATTGAAACATAATTCAACAAGTAAAATTAATTAGTAGACCCATTGAGCAAGAAAAATCAGCCATTGTGAAGGGAAGAAGAAGAATAGATAAGAAAGAAGCAGCAATTTTCAATTTTTAAAAGACATATTGCACGGATCTTGATTTGTTGCATACAATAATTTGCGTTAATAAATAAATAAATGCTTATTATAAACTATTGTAAACTAGGGCGTACACTTGGCATTTAGTAGCTAACAAAAGCAACAATAGAATCATTGAAATTGCTCTTTAATTATTTATCATCAAGGGATAACTTATAAGATCGAATACATGCATATTACCAAGTATACCGTTTTTGCCAATCTTTTGGAGGTTCTCCACCCGCGAAGTAGATGCCGTCACTTCTGGCTGACCAAAAGCAACGATAATCCTTACATTCAGATCTATGTTTTGAACTATAAATATCATTAGTTAAAGTTTTGGAATCCCACTGAAAAGTACATGAAATTGAAGTTCTTCTGTGAAAAAACTTTTCACAAAATTGGAAATTGAAATCTTGATCCAAGTTAAGTGTAGGGTTCCCAAAATCGTCATCCCTCGACCTACAATGAAGAACCAACGGCTTAGAACCTTGCGGTAGATTGTTGAAGATGTGAATTTGATATGTTTCACTATACGAACCACATGATTTGGCTATTGTTTGGACAAGACATGTTGAGAGAATTATGACAAAAATCATGAAGATGATTCTTTGAAAAATACATGAAGACATGTATGCTAGAAACTAATTGAGAATGAGAATGATATGTTGGGAGATATGTTCGCTAGTTCATGTTATATATATATTGTAGTTGAAATTTAACTACAAATAATAATAAGTGCATGAGATTGGATTAATAATTAAAAGGGAGTAGAAAATATGTAAATATTTGAATGAGATATAATCATTTAATTTATATTGGTATACTTTTATTGAAAGGGTTAATATTAAGGTGATAGAATAAACTACCTAGATTCTATTCTGTAAATTTAGTCATGACTTGTATCTTTTTGCAGGTCTAATTAGAAGAAAAATAGTTGTGTACTTAATTTGTTACAAAACATTAAATAAGAATGGATAGCGGGTGCATCAAGTGCATCATGCACTTCACAGTATATTTTTTGAAATATACAACTTCTTGCTAAGAAATATACAATTTATTTGTACTGAAACATGCAACATGTCGTGAAAAAAGTTACATGTTTCAGTTTAAACAAATTATATATTTCAGTACAACAAGTTGTGTCTTTCAAAAACATACTATAGAGTGCAGACGGTGCAATGACAGATTCAAAAATTTAAATAGGATATGCACAATTATAGAAACATTATAAAAAAATCATACCATTCAATATGTAAAGAAAGTTCTGGAAAATGAGTAACATAAACATAAATGTAGTCTATTAAACTATTAATTTATAAATGTAATGATATCAATTGTATATTATGAATAAATTTCACATAAAAATATGTGTATTAACATATACTTCCTCCTCCGCCCATCTTTTATTTGAACATTTGCCAAAAAGTTCCGACCCAAACTTATTGAACATTTTTATAAATAGAAATAAAGCAATTTTATCCCTTTTATTTACCCTCTTCAAACATCTTAATATTACAGCTTATGTCATTACTTTTTTCACATTAAAATAAATTTTATCTCCTTTAATTTACACAAATCATATTACTTTATCATTTAACCAAGTCGGAATGAATAGATAAATATGTGTTTGTTTAAACATATGCTTCAAATCAAATATGGAAGAACTTCTGCATAATCCTTCCCTGAATTGATTAAAGAAATAATAACAAAAAAAACATATTAGTATAGAAACAACAACTTAAACTAGTCATGAGTACTCTATGAAGTCTCTCTTTTTCACTATTATGATTGAAGACGTATACTGGATTCCCCTTGCTCGTTTTCTTGAAGAGGATGTTGTGTCCTTATTGGTCGAAACTCAATGCCTTCGATTATGAGTCCAGACTCCCCTCAATTGTGCCTCTGCTTCTGAGTCGAGTGAGTCAACTCGTTGGTCAATATAGAATCTCCCCATTTCAATCTCCATCCATCCATCATCTCTCAGCACCGGGTGCATTCCACTTTGCTCTTGAAGTTCATACCCAGAATCGACTCGTTGCAGGTGCACATCGATAGTTCTTTCTTCAACATCACCAACACCATCATCATTCACAAATCTTACTACTCAATTGCTGATTCGAGCCCATAAAATTCCTCGGCTAACTTAAATACCAGACAAGCTCCATAGGTGGTATCCCAAGATAGCATATGTGTCTTTATTTTGCCTCGAATATCAAGCCTGCAAACATCTTTAAGCTCAACCACCTCTGAGAATCTGCAAATTTAAACCATTGATATATGCATTTCAAAGAGGCACACTTGTATGAGACGGTCTCACGATGAGACGGGGCATAAGTTGGACACTTTGGGAGGGGTGTGTGTGATTTGTGCTAAGTTGTACCCCTTCTCATGCATGAGACCGTCTCATATGAGTTTTTGTGTTGATGATTAAAACGTTGAGAAAAGTGAAAAGTGGGAAAAAGTGAGAAGGACCTTGAGTCTGGGTGAGGCATCCATTCCCAGTACTCTGGGGTATTACTCCAGACAATGACGAGCTCCCTTGCGCCTACCATATAACACTTCTTCCCACTCATTTTGTCAACGGAAAAGCTCTGATTCAAACTGCAAGTGTCACATTCACCACATATGGAGTTTCTTGTACGATTTTCATGTTCTTTATGAAATATTGCCTCCTCCTAATTTTGTTTGACCACTTAATCTTACGGTATATTCGGGTTTAAAGAAAAGTGGAAAATATTAATATTAAATGGTGTAAAGTGAATTTAGTGGAGGGTATGGATGTCAATTCAACTTTAAAAAAAATGTTGTTTATTAGTATTAAATGATGTAAAGTGAATTTAGTGTGTGTAGTAGAGTTACATGTGATGTAAATAAGTATTGTTTGTAAGAGGTATTTTTTTATAAAAAAAAAAAAAATATTTCTTTTTTCAGAAATGGTCAATTTAAATTAGGACACCAATTTATGAAAAGTGATCAATCTAAATTAAGACGAAAGAAAGTAGTTGATTGATAAATTGGGTTTTCATCTTGTGATTGAAAATTGTATAGGAGAATCAATTGATCAATTGTAGAGTGAACCTAAAAACTAAATCAGAGAGATGCACTTTATACTCCAATTACAAACACAGCATCATAAAGAGTGAAACAACATAACACTCTTTATGATTGCAAAAAACAATAAAGATGCACAAAAGATTCAAGCCAAGAAAATCAACAAATCAAATATGAAATCGAAGCATTCAACTTCTAGCTAAGGCAACAGCGAACCATGAAATATAAATTTCATTAATACATGATAAAAAAGAAAAAATAGAGAAATAATTAAGAGAGTCAATCAAATACCAATTTTCCGGCATCAAGGAGGATAGGAGAGTGAGAAAGGGTTAAATAGAGATCTTTGTTGGTAGCGTAAACCACCGGAGCTACTGATCTAGATAGGATTTCCGACCAATTGAAGGGCAGAAATTTATCCCAAACTGCGTCTGATTCAACAGTGGATTTAAAATATTTTGAGATTACAGCAAATCTTGAGGCGTCGAGTGGACAAGTACGCCTCGGATACGATATCCGACGGCAACCTAGCAAACCAGTCCATCACCAAATGTGGCTTCCGTTGAACATCAAATTTAGGGAAAATCATCGAGGAATTAGTAAAAGTCAAAAATAAAAAAAGGGATTTTCTATTTCCTGGAAATGTTTTAGAACTAGGAGTTGTGCGTTAAGAGTTAAGACCAATCACTAGTAATACAAAGTGTCACTGATGTATACACGTATTATAATTTTTGGAGAAGGTTGTGTGAAAATTTTATATGTGAAAAAATATAAAATAGCTAATGTAAAATGAGTTTTGCAAGAAATAGAGAATTAAGGCTAGATTAATGGGTTTGACTTTTATATGATTAAGGGCTGAAATTACTGTTTTTATTTTTTAAAAAAAAAATCAGATCTGATTTTCAGCTATTCTCGTGCATATTTGAAGCCTGAAATGACATGGACGAATAATTTGAAGAGAGGAAGGTGTGGGACATAACTAGCCTTCATTTTAATGTCTTCTAGGTGATAAAAAATACCCGAAACACATGATTTTTACGCCTTTTATATCTCAAACGAAAATTCTTGTTAAATCTGATCTAAGATGTATATGAATCATCTATACAATTGTGCGGTTTTATTTAATTTAGTTTAATTTACGTTTCTATATTTCTTGTATAATTATTTTCGATCGAAGAAATTTTTAAGGTAAAGTAAACAATTTTCTCCTCGTGGGACGATCATTTTTTGTCATATGCTATATTATTAAATATTTAGGTGCTAAATAAGGTTAAATTTATAGTGATAACAATACGCTGCCATTGTATGAGACAGTCCACAATGAGACGGAGCATAATGTGAGCATTGACGCTTTAACATTTTAGTGAGGAGTAAGTATTAATTTGTGCTAAAATGTAACTCAACTTATACATGATATTATCTCATACAAGTTTTGTCAATCTACAATTATTACTTTCTACGAAAATAACTAATATTTTTTAAAGAAACAATTAATATTATCAAATTAATACCTTATAATGAAATAATTAATATTATTTAAAAATATGCAAAATGCAATTAGATCCGATCAAATTGTGCACTTAGTATCATAATTAAGATGGATATAATTAAAGATAATATGTCACCATTCTCTTGCGACTTGCCTATTAATTGTTGCCGGTTAAAATATTAGTTGATTCTCATTAAAACATCATTTGTAACTCATTAAAGTATTACAAATTCTAATTCACAATCATTTCTTATGAATTACAAGCAATACTTCAAGGTGTAATGAATTACTAGCAATACTTTCATTAATGAAGAAAGTAACAAATAATAAACTATTAACGTCTTGGAAACAAAATATACCATTATTGCCCTTATCAAGTCTCAGAATCAAACCCAAAGACAATTAGTTTATTTCTGTCAACTATATATTGGTGAAAGTTTATGTGATTCATCCGTATGATAACATTATGTATATTTCAAGCCTAGAGGTTAGTCTTGGGCTTATCAGCCGGGACTCGCCTCGTTGGGGACCGCATTGTCACAAATTCTTCAGCAGCAGAAGGGTGAATACCCACCTGACAATCAAGTAAATGATGAAATTATAAACACTATATTTCATCCATATGTTTGAAGTGAGTGAGAGAGAACATTTAAGAAAATTTGCTCGGAAAAAAGTAACGAAACATTTTTACTTACTGTACTGTCGAATTGTGCTTTGGTAGCTCCACACTTGAGAGCAATTGCAATGCCCTGTGATGGACATACAAAAAGTTAATATCATTAAATCGTTGTGTACGTTTTTCAGACACAATTTCCAATACACAATCAATCACTTTTTAATTACTATTATCTGTACCTAAATCAACACTCTAATCATTTTCATATATATTTTACAACACAACAATCATTACACTACTTTTACAGTATAATAATCTCACCATCAATTTTTTTGTAATCCTACCCTATCAATCCAACAAAATCCACTCTCTCAATACGAAATATAAATACACTTCCAATGGATATATAAACAACCCTAATTTTAAAAAAATGAAACTAATCTATACCTGCATGATCTCAGGTGCATCGGGCCCACACATGGATGCCCCGAGAACTTTATCAGTCTCCGCATCAACAACAAGCTTCATAACAACTTTCTCTTGACGTCTGTACCAAGAATTCATATCATCATGTTAGCAGAGAATATCAATGCCTATAAAAGTTTCATTAAACTAAACAACAAACAGCTCCATTTAAGGCAATGTGATTTATATAATTTGATGCAGCTATAGTATCTTCATTTGAGTAATTTGCATTCCTTGTAAAGATTCGTTTCCGGACTGTTAAATTTTGACCAACATAAGCAGAATAAAGTTCCAACTTTAAATGAGCATACCCGGAAATAGTGTTCTTCATTGGATTAAATGTTGATGTGAAAACCAAAATGTCGCCCTTTGCTTGCTCTACAGCTTGTTCCTCACTGAGACCCACCACAGATAGTGGTGGTATGCTACAAAGTAATGCAGTGAAGGCTCTCAAAAATGAAAAAAGAAAAAAATTGTATCATAGAAATAGCTCAAAGTATTATTGGACTATGGAGTTATCCAATGAGTATCTTCACAGCAAGAATCTAATCATTGGAAAACAAGAGTTGAAAAAGTGAGTTCGCCCATCAACTACTTTTATAAGTAGTGGTTGAGTTTTACTGTAGTCCTCAGAAACTTTGATGGGTGTTAAATAAGTAATCGTTTCTCACAAGGCTGGGGATCAGTTTGAGAAGGTAACATATATGACTGATAGGTTATGCAAAAGGATAATTACAAACATCCACCATTGAGGTTTAGTTTGGTTACAGGAACCGGGGAAAAAAAAAAACCTATTAAGTTTGTTTCCTCACAAATGTCCCTTGTACCTTGAAGGGTTAGGGTAGCTTTAATTTTCAGGGCTAGTTTGCTAGGGGGATAATGCAGGTATTGAAGCCTTATCACCCTTTATCTCATGTTTGCTTCCGTTTTTAAATAATACCCTCAACCCGGTATCCACAATACATTCTTAAAAGTATTATCAATCACCCCTCCCCCATGGTATTGTTTAATACCTCATGCATGGGACAACCTAATTTCTACTTTTTTAACCCAATATACAGCGATACCCCTAATTTCTACTTTTTAAATTTGGATGAGGGACAAGATTGACATTTGCTATCTTATCACATCTAATAATGCACAACACTAAACACGAGATAACAAATACCTCGAGATATCACTTGTAGCAAACAATTGAATAATTCTACCAAATGTAAAATAATTTTTTTTACATTATCCCTCCTTATCACACACGGTGTTCAAGGAATTAGTCTATTTAGCACATAGTTTTTAAAGGGCTTGTGACCTCGCCTTGCCTAGGTCCAGGCGGGCGGTAAATCTACACCATTTGATTCAACAAATATAAAATAGCCAATAAAAAAACGATTATGAGAAAGATGGTAATACCAGAAGACAGCATAAGGAATATGATTGTAATCAGGTGCTGTAGGCTGTCCACCAAAAACAGTTTTCTGCATGAATAAAAGATAGACTCAGCCTACTGTATCGATGGAATATGATTAAATATGAACAGTTTTCTGCATGCAAAAACAGTTTCAAAGAAACATACAGCAAAAAGGGATCCTTCCATTAAGGCAACAGGAGTCAGATTCATACGGTTTGTAACATCACCTATGGCCCAGATGCTAGGGATGTTGGTCCTAGAGTATTCATCAACCTGAAATCTCCAACGGTTAAAAATTAGTAAACAAATAAATAAGAAAAGAATAACACATAGCAATTGACCTAAATCATGATTACTAATCAAGAATTCCATACCAAAAGGTCAGAAAAGCAAAATGATAAAGCTTCCGAAATAAGCTGCTTATCAAATCAGTAATTTCAGACACTTTTATAGCCCTCAATGCATAAAATAGGTAATCCAAGGTTTTTTATTCAAAATATCCAACTACAGAAGATTGTGACTGCAACATGCAAATGTCACCAGTTTTCAATGTTTATTTAGCTATCTTCACATTCTTCTTCTTCACATTCATGAATATTCCAGAAAGATGATCTACTGGGTGAAAAATACAGAATGTTCAATAGATAAGAACTCACCTTCACAGCTCCAGCCCTATCAAGCTCAACCCCTACCATTTCCAGGTTTAACCTTTTTGTGTTAGGAGACCTACCTGTTATTAATGTGAAGACAAGTAGAATCAGCTACTCACTAGAGGTAAAACAGATGAAGCCTAAAATTAAGAAAACATATCTTTGATAGTTTGAGATCAATCCTTCAGGGTATGTTTGATTAGGGATTTCAAAATCTAAATCCAGGTCTACTTTTGGGATTTTAGAATAGGTTTTTAAAACCCAACACATCTTACCCTACAAATACCTATTAACCCTACACATACAATTTTTCTCCATCACACTATTCCCAATGACTCATGACTCATTAATGTGAATATGTTTATTTTTATTCCCACTCTTCTTTTATTTATCACTTTTCACACATTTTGTTCTCACTTTAACAACTTCCAATAAAACACACTAATCATTACACAATCATTCAATCATTACAATGACAATCAGCAATAATAAAATATTACAAAATCACACACTCTTATACATCAAATTTACATAAAGTTAAATCCTACCCTACTTAAATCTCTAAACAAACACACTATTACTATTTATTATCAGGATTTTAAAATACATCCACTAAATCACAAATCAAACATACCCTTGAAGATTTTAAAACATCAAAAAGATCAAAGTAACTGTATACCAAAAGCGTCTACAGGTAATCTTTACAACAAAAACATCATCGTGAATCTTTAGTTGAACTACATTATACAATAAAAATTAAATATTAATAGTAAAGCTGATATTATGAATGCAATATGTGGCAGAAGAATTTACAAGTTCATGAGGACACCATTTCAGGTAAAGAAGTTTCAGAATCAAAATGATTTTCACGACAAGAAGCTATGATCATGCTTGCAATCGAAATATCAAACCCCACGTATATTAAAAGGCAATGGCTTTAAATTACCGGTGGCAAAGAGTACGACATCAGCCACAATTTCTTCACCATGGTCGGTCCGTACTTTTATACCCTCGTCTGTCTTAACCAGCTGCATCATAAAGTAATTGTCTTTAAAAATGCAATAAATGGATATGCAATTATCAATAAATAGAATACAAGGATCTAAGGGTATGTTCGTTTTTAGCTTACATAACACAAGATTTTACTTTCAAAATCCTAATGCATGTTTGTTTGTACGATTATGCAAACTAGATTGCGAAATCCACAAAACCCAAACATATAATACCATCACCCTCTTACATTCTCTTTCATACTTTTCCTTTTCCCAATACACATTTATTTTTCACAGTGTAATAATCTCACTATCATTTTCTCAATCCAACCTACTACATCTTATCAACCAAACATACACAAAAGTCAAATTCATATTTTTACTATTCAAGGATTTCTCAATCACGATTTTCCCAATCCTCCTATAACCCGAAACAAACATACCTTTAAAGATCCAATATAGGCACAGGCAGAAAAAAAAACCTCCCTCTTCCTTTTGTTAGCAAACTTTTTCCATTTTTGTGTGCTTTTTTGCAAGCGTTTAAAATGTAAGAAGAAGGTGACGTAAAAATAAAAAGGAAAAAGAAAAAAGAGAAAGCACCTCTGTTAAGTTTGTCTTAGGATGCAAGTTAATACCCCTGCCTTCCAGATTTCTTGCAACCACTGCTCGCATCTCATCATCAAAACCTCTGTAATAATATTTTATGTAAAATGGCATGAGATCCACTCCATTGAAAATGTAATAACTAATAACTGAAGTTTCTGATCAGATAAGAAATCATGTTTCCCATAAGAAACACACGGTGAATTAAGAGAGCTTCAAAGAAAAATAATGGAATGTGGGTTTTAATACCACGGGTTTTGGCTTCTTTTTTCAGTCGGTACACTATTTCCAATTCTTTAACAAAAGCTGTGACCATCAATTTCTTGCTGTTTAGTCAGGATATCTTTAAATCTTACAGATTGAGGTCATCTATAGCCATGATGTCTTAATATCTTAGTGTGGATTTTCTAACCTTTTCGGAGGAGTATCACCACATACTTTACTAAAAAGAGTTGAATACCATTTCAAATAATTAAGTCGGCCAACCTAAGTTAAAATTACCAAGGATCCATATATAACAACAGATTCACTTGAGTCAAATAAATATTACAGTTAGCAACTTCTAAAGGTGGCATCAACAATTTGCATGAGGCAAATTTTGGAATTTTTTCATATCTGGCAGGCAATCGATTCAATTAGCAGTTATTCACACGAGTAAAATCTTATGATCTCATTGGATAGGCAGATTATAGAATTGGAATTCCACTTAAAAATGGTATTTGACAAAATCGTTGTGGGCTTCCTTCATCATAGAAAGATCAAATTGACCACCCATTCCTCTATATAAAGTACAGAAGTTGCTCTTAATTGTGTTAAATCTAGCACTCTCCAACCACATAAAGGTGGTGAAGGCCGACATAGTGGTCTTCGTAAAGCTTGCTTTCAACTAATGTTACAAAGCAAACACTAGGACATAGTTTGATTTCTAATTTGGAAAATCATTGTGTTGAACTTTTTAGCATAAGAATTGAAAAAAAAAATGAAACAAAATAATATGGGTTGAGATTTTTATGTCACTGTTACTATGGCATTACAATGAGTACCTATTATAATGATGAACTACTTGTGCAAAAATAAGACAGGCGAAATCATTAAATATATTCATATGAATTATTTATGAATAAACTGATGTAATCTTGCATTATAAAGAAATCAAATCTTTCTTATGAGCATGATAGTTTAATTTTAATCCTACAGTAGAATTACACATGGCCTTCTGCCTTTGACATACGCATCCACAGCCTTCTAGACCCACTTGGCCACTATCCAAGTGAGTCGCATGAAATTTCCGCACCTTTGGGCCTCATTTACTTTGGGTTGAACAAAAGTAATTATTCAACCTTATCAACCATCCACTTTGGGTGACCAAGAAGTTGGCTTACAAAGTAAACAAAGCCTTAAGGCAATGTTTGTTTTTGGATTATAAAAACCGGTTTTAGGATTAGCAAAACTAAATCCGATTCTACTTCGGGACTTTGAAATCCTATTTTAATAAACCACCAGTACAACACCTATAAACCTCCTACAGCACTTTCCAAATTCCTAACACTTCAATATATTTAAATCATAACTCACATCATCCAATCATTACAATCACACCCAACAACAATTTAAAACTTCGACATCATTCACTCTTACACATTGATTTGACATAAAGTGAAATCTCACCTAACTTAAAATCCCAAAACAAACATCTTGCTGTTTATTAGATTTCAAAATCCCCTAAATTTCTAAATCCCGGTTTCCAAAAACCACTATTAACCCAAAACAAACATTGCCTACATAAAGGATGTTTTAACCTGGGACACAACTAAAATATTGGAACTCATAGCTGCATGTGAAAATAAGTTGAACAGGAACTAACTTACTAAATGAACTGTTCATGAAGTAACAGCTAAAAGTATGTGTTTTTGCATGATTCAAACACTTGATCTCAACAGAAGGTGCCTAGAATCCAAGGAGAAGTGGTGAAAGACAAAAGATGTTTATGACCTTAAAGGAAGTTCTTTTCTGTAAAACAGATCCACTGTTGCCCCCATTCCTCGCCATATTGAGGCAAACTCAACAGCAATGTACCTGTATTAAAGAACATAAAGTCATATAACCATCCAATATAGCTGACTTAAAAAAAAGGCATACGTAGGTAGCACACCCTGCGCCAAGTACGACAGTTCGCTTAGGTAACTCTTCCAAGCTCAATGCCTCATCTGATGTGATTGATAATTCCTACATAGAATATGTAAATAGAGATTAGAAAACACATTTAAGATAGAAATAGGTGGAAGTTAGCAATCAAACAACAAATTGATGGGAGTAACAAGTCGAGTAAAAGAATAGACAGAGATGGAGTTGATATCAATTTATGTCATGTAACTTAGGGGGATCCAATATAAGTCCATTTTCTTTCTACTTTATCAACTTAGTCCTAGGGTGTCCAATTTCAGTTCTTTTTTTGTCAAATTTTAGTCCTTTTTTTCAGGAAAATTCAAAATAGACCAAAAATTTCATACGTCTAGGGCTAAAGTTTGACACCCTAGAAATAAAATAGATAAAGTAGAAAGAAAAAAGATGGGGAAATAGTTTTTATAGTCTGTAAGTTCACTATTTTGGTTTCAGTCCTGTTGACTTTCACAATTTGAAAATAGTCCTGTTGACTTCCACAAATTGAACATATTCTTGTTGGATTCCACAAATTGAACTGTTGACTTTCAATTTTTGACATTTTGGTCTGGTGACTGGCTGTAGTGGCAAAGTCTGATTGATGGACCAGATGTTGCCGGTCACCGGACCAAAATGTTGAAAAATTGAAAGTTACAGGACTATTTAGTATTTTCAAATCGTGACAGTCAACAGAACTAAAATAAAAAATAAGGGTTACTTAGAGAACTAAAAAACTATTTTTTTCAAAAAAAGGATTATAATTATATTGGATACACCCTAAGTTATAGAACATAAATAATAAATTGATATTAACTCCACAGAGACATCTGAAATCTGCAATAGGGTATATACTACATTGTCACCATAAATATTAGTTAGATATGAGACAAATAACGGCAATATTACAATGCGGTACTAGGATCGACTAAAGCCCATTGGTGAAACTCGAAAGGTTAGAGCAGTAGATCTATATTCAACAAAACAAGGATACCTTTCCTGGTATATCTGGACGCTGAGCCCGGCTTCCAGTAGCAATCAGAATATGCTTTGCTGAATAGATAATTTTTGTACCATCCAATTGAATGACTTCAACTTCATTCGGACCAACAACTCTTCCCTCTCCTTCATATAGCTTCACTCCAGAATTTGCAAGTAACCGCTTGTAAATCCCATTTAATCTGACTATTTCTTTACTCTGAAAATGGATCAGATGAATGTTGCATATAGCCTAAGATTATCATGCTACTATAGAAGAGTTAAATTGGGACAAGTTTAATGAAGGGCAGTTTTGTAATTCAATAATATTAGTGACAAGCCACTTGATTGAAAATCAATGGACATCAAATAGAAGAATAAGTACAGAATGCACATCCACATAAGAAACCTTTGGTTATGTTTGTTTTGGGTTTTAAAAATCGGGTATTAGATTTACAAATCTCTATTTCGGGATTTTGAAATCCAGTTTTATAAAATCACCACTGCAACATCTATAAACCTACTATCACACTTTCCAAGACAATAAATTCTCTCTCCCTTACACTTTAATATATTTAAATCATAATCCGCATCATTCAATCATTACAATCACCCAATACAACATTTTTCACTCTTACACATTGATTTGACATAAAGTTAAAAATATCACCGTGCTTAAAATCCCAAACAAACACACACCATAATATTTATCAGGATTTCAAAGTCTCCTAGATTTTAAAAACCACTTAAAACCCAATCCCACCCCACCCCCCCCCACCCCCCCCCCCAAAAAAAAAAATTAGCCAAAAGGCCGAGAAATGTATCACTTAAAACCCAAAACAAACATCACCCGTGTTTCACTTCTCACTTCTCACTTTAAATAAGATATTTCCAATATAATGCCTATAGATTTTATTGGTACAACAGAAGTTCAACACAAAGGAAATTGAAAGATTTTATTGGTTCGATCAATTCTTGAGATGGGTCAATCCATTCAGAGCTTTGCTCTGACTTGAAGGGGGCCCCTGCTAGTGGACGGTGGGTTCTAGTCCCCCGGATTAGTTGGTCTTCGGACCGGATACCGAGTTATCAAAAATATTATATATATATATACGCAGCTTAACAGTTAACAAAGAACAATTCCTATATAGTCCACTAACCTTCTTCTGTAAAAGTTTCTTCCAATTAAAATCAACTCTCTCATTCACTTCCCACCCATAATTCCTCGCGTCCTGCAAAACCAAAACACTAATTTGATCAGACTAATTTACTTTACAGGATTACAAATAGTTATAATATTCATACCACAAAGGCCAGGAACAATGCATGCAGAAAAATAAGTATGCCAGTATTCCGAAAAACTAACAACCCATTTTTCGGTCAACCAGCATAATAGTACAAAAAGATGAACAATTTGCAGGCATAATTTCGACCATTAAGCAGCAACAAGGAGAAAAATGGAATCAATACCACAAGTCAAATATTAATAGATGATCCTGAAAATATGAGTTAAAGAATTCTCTCTTTAAATATAGCCAAAGAGAGCCAACACCGATAGTAAAATAAGAAAAACCAATCAACTAGCAGAAAGAATATATGAATAGTTGAACTTGAGCATAGATTTTCAAAAGCACAACATTCACTTGTCATCTCTTTATATTATTACGAGAAACTCACCTCCAAATCAGGTCCAAAAGAGGCACCATAGACCAGAATCTTTTTGGGAACACAACCACGAATTACACACCTGAAATTATAAAAGCATGTATTATTAAGGTTTGGAAACATTACTTTACAAACATTAATATTTCCAACCATTATAAACATAATCAGAACTACACTAGATTAGGTTGCAAAGTGTATGTATTGATGGTCAGGACGCTCAAATTAAAATTCTCAACAACCATCCATCCTCCCATAGAATCTTAAATGTCTGATCACTTAATTTTAATTGGAGCTGATGTATAGAAATCAAAGAAAAAAAAGTATTATGGCCTGTAAAAAATCAACACAGTTAACATGGGAACAACTTTGATCTCAATTTTTTTCAGGAATACAAGGAAATTAGGTAGTGAGCTAAGAAATTATCACTGTGACAAGCACCTTCGTCTATCCCAAACCTTACACATATCAAACATATATTGTTTGGGTGTCTGTAAAAATCCAATTACATCCATCTTAGCTAAACAGTCCCAATTGACACTCCAGTATAATAATCATTTCATATGGCATAATTTGATTTTGAGCATTAGAAAATTAGTTAAACGTACATGAAAAATAGTCGATACCAAAAAGAAACCAATTGCCAAATTCTGTTTCCAGGGTCTGGTAATATATCAATTAACTAAATAAAAAAAGATACATGTACTCTAAGATACAGCTGAGAATATCGTGAGATTTGCGATGCCATTGGGTGTTGGGCTTCTTGCATTAGATAGTTTGGACCTACTTTTTTTGCTTAGTTTTTTTAAGTTTCGTGTCCTCTTGTTCATTGGGCTTTGTACTATATACGGTAGATAGCAGGAGCCTTATTGGGTTTTGTTGATTTGTAGCTTCAGATTTTGTTCCAAGAGGCTTTCCTCTTTGGTTTTTTGGATCATCTTGGAACAGGTTGTGGTCTCCCTATTTTTTCTTTTTCCTTTTATTAATAAAATTCATTCGTCTAGGAGGGAAAAGGAATATAATGGGATGAACTAGAGAAAATAAAGAAAATGGAGAAGAAACCAACACAAAATCTATTTTTTTGTAATTAAAGTCCAGAGAACAATTCATCAATACTAGTTTGCAACAATTTTATAGACTTACGTTCCGCCAACTCCTCCAATAACTTCAGAGCTGATAGGATGAAATGGAAGTTCACAAATACCTACCTGGTAACATACTTAAGTTTCTTAGTAACAAATAATTTAAAAAACGTGGCATTATCTGAGGAAAAAAAGAAAACCGAGATAAATGGGAACCGATAAACTATATATCTGCCAAGATAAAGCAGGAAATGACCAGTAACAACCTATATCTAGATCCATTTCCACTATTTAATCCAACAACAAAACTAGAATACACTAATGTTGTCAAGTGAAATAAATGCAAAATTAGAGTTATAAGACAGATTCAATAATCATAACCTCATACCTGTCAAAAAAAAAAATCATAACCTCATAAAAAGGAACTGAAAAATACACGGCTCAAGGAACAGAAGCAAATTAGTTTTTTTGTACAATCCAGAAAAATAGAGAAGAATGAAAACAAAACTACCTAACTGAACACTGAATGTTTTCCATGCGAACAAAGTGAGGTCTCGCAGAACTTGTACCTTAGCTCCGTTCTGTGCTGAAAATCGAGATGCGCGGACCCCACCACTTCCTGCCCCAATGACAAACAAATCAAAGTCATAGTGACTCTCAACCTCATTGGTCTTTTCCAGCTCCCCATCGATGAGCATCTTCCTTGCCATTATGAACTTATGTACTGAAAAAAATCCACAAACACAAGAAGAAAGATTAAAGAGACAAGGATGCAATATTATATATCAATGTGATCGCAACCTTCAAAACAAAATCAAGATCAACCTAATGCTTTGTTTTAAGACAAAATATAGAGACTCTCAAAATTTCCAGAAAAGCTACACAGCTTGTCTATAGACTTAGAATTATGCTGATAATTGATTAATTCACTGATCGTTCTTCTATTCTACTCACTGAAAATTTCCATATGCCAAAATAAACAACGAAGAAAAAAAAAGATTTCAACTTATATGCTAAAACAAACAAGAAACAACCTAAAAACTGAAAGGAATAGGATCTTCCTCAACACTTCCCTGTATGATTGGGACGAACTCGGGGGAAACAGAAATGAGATTAAGATCGTGCAAGTACCGTGTGGAAAGAGTTTGGACAAAAAACCCTAGTCGTAATCGTATTGACTACTCGGTGTTATTTCAGCCAAGGGTTTACAACAAATTCTGGCGACGGACAGCAGAGTCGGCCGATATCGTAATTGGGAGAGTGGAAAAGTTCAATTAAGACATACCACTAGTATTTCACCCTACGAATTAAAAAAAGTTGAAGAATTCTTTTTAATGTATAACTAGTACGTATTCCTGCGTATTATGCAGCACATAAAATATATATTTATATTATTTTTAAATTATGGTGTTCAAGTATATACATGTAATCAATTTTTAAATTATGGCAAGAAGAAGAGGACTAAAAGCCATAAGCAATCAACCCTCAATATTCTTGCCAAAAATGATGGTATGATGAGGAATTTTGGTGATGTCGAGGAAAATCCAAAGAAGAAGCTGCTTAACCGCGGTAAAAAGAGACAATGGAGGTGGGCCTGCTTCAATCCCAAAGTTTGGAAGAAAGTGTAATTTCACGCACTCCAAAACTTGTTTTAGTGGCGTATCTACCCATTAAGTGGGTAATGGATATGGGTCCGTTGATCATGTTAGTTTCACATTCTGAGGGTTCGCTCAAATTCCCGAAACAACTTAGTGAAAGTGAAGTCCCCATCACGCCAGCGATCTTCACGAGAGTGGCGGTAACAAGCGAATGGGACGCGTCTTTGTCTTTTGAAGACAAGAGTTTATTTTTAAGAGATGCTTTCTTTATGTTCCTGTTTTTCGAAAAAACCTTATTTCGCTTCAAAACTATTTGGTCGATGGATATTCTGCTCTTGTTTTTCGTAACGATGTGGTTATCTGTCATGGAACTTTTTAACAATCTCTATATTATTAATCGTCGGCACATCACTCACTAATGCATCCTATAACACATCTACTCGCTTTCAAGTAATAAAGAAAAACGTCAATTAACGTGAACGGTAGACACTTTTTCGCACTTAAGATTAGGTCATATTAACTCAAGAGGATCTAAAAGTTGGTCCAAGATGGTTCATTGGAGTCCTCCCGATTGAACCATTTCCAACTTGCGAAATCATGCTTGAGGGTAAGATGACCAAGAGGGCATGGGAGCCGGGGCTTAGAGCTAAAGAAGTGTTGGAGATCGCTCACACCGGATGTGTGGTCAAATGCAAATCAAATCTAGAGGTGGCTACGAAAGTATTTCGTTACATTTATCGATAATTACTCACGCTTATGGGTACGCTTTTCCTAATGAAGATAAATCTGAGACCTTTGATAAATTCAAAGAATTTAAAGCTCAAGCAGAGAATCATAAAGAAAAGAGTATCAAGTTTCTACGATCCGATCGTGGGAGGCGAATACCTCAAATGAATTTTTAACCACCGTTTGATGAAGGGATTGCATCCCGTTAGATCGGACCCGTACCCTCAACAAAACGGGATTGCGTAATCCAAGAAACATAACGCTTTTAGAAATGGTAAGGTCAATGATGAGTTATCGGATTTACCAAAATCGTTTTTTGGGGTTCGCTTGCAAACAACAAATATATTCAACTTAGTACCATCCAAATCGGTTCCAAAAACCCCTGGGAATTGTGGACGGGTATGAAGCCCAACTTTTTAGAACACATGAGGATCCAGGGGTGTCCCAAGATACTTGTTGGATAAGGAAGGCGGCAAATTGGATGCGTTCGAATTAAGGTTGTTTATAGGGTACCTCGAAGGAACGAAGGGATGCATGTTCTATGGTCCCGAAGATCAAAAGGTCGTAATTAGTATGCATTTTAGATTTTTGGAAGAAGACTATATGAACGATAAAAAACCTGAAGCGAGATTACCTTAGAAGAACTTAGGGCCGACTCGCCGCAAACCGCATAAGACGACGTGCAAGTGTCACACTTACACAACCGTAACCTCGTCAGAAGTGGAGGGTTGTTAAGCAACTCAAGCGATTCTTGGGGATAAAAGAGTCCTAGGACTTGATCTCAGGAGAAGAATCAGATCCATGGTCCTACAACGAGGCGATCCAAGACAAGGATGCAAAATCTTGGCAAACCGCAATGGAAGCCGAGATGGGTTCAATGGATCACAATAAAGTGTGGGAGCTAGTCAAACCACTTAATGGGGTAAAACTCATTGGATGCAAGTGGGTATACACGAGAAAAAAGGGGATCAGACGGAAAGGTTGAAACCTTTAAAGTGAGACTCGTGGCGAAAGGGTACACTCAGAAAGAAGGGATCAACTATGAGGAAACCTTTTCGCCCGTAGTCATGCTCAAGTCCATCCGCATTCTCTTGTCGATTGCTACGCACCTAGACTTTGAGATCTGGCAAATGGATTTCTGTTGGGATTATACTAGAAAGTATGCTTTTACTTTTGTAAAATCAAAACTGAATTTTCAGACTTATTTACTGAAATAAATTGTTTATCACTGATGCTTTAAATATTATCGAATGTTACATATATTTACTACATAATCGTTCAAATAAGTCGTGACGTGTTACATTGTAGTTAATTTAGTGATACCAGATCATCACGAAGATTAAATTAACAAATCCCTTTGTAACTAAAAAGTACGCCATTCACGACCTAGATGGAAATGAACAACCCATCGTGAAAGGTTGAAGTGTAAGGCTCAGATTGGTTTGTCTTGACCAAGAGATTACACTAGTGCATGACCGATGCACCGAATATGACCCTCTGAGGAGGATAAATTCTTGAACCCAAACAAGGAAGAATTAGACCTCGGTGGTTAGTTATTTCTTAATCTTCGCCCCTTAAATAGGATCACTTGGGATTGGTAACTATTGCTTTGACTTATCATGGGTAAATAATCAATGAGATTCAATACTTTTTATCTTGGGCAATATTATTAGTCACGCGTGATTGCTAAGATTTATCTGAAGAATCGTGGTGCAAGTACTTTGTTCGATTTGCCCTCGGAGGTTCATAAGCTTTATCATACCAAATCTTGCAAGTAGAATTAGTTTCCTAGTATGGATAATAATGTTGAACCGTTCATGACCAAGGACAAAAGATATTAATTAATGGAAAGCTATTTCATTGCCTTGAATTAATTAATGGGCTAGATAATCTTAAACACGGAAATAATAACCGGAGCCATATTGACCGTAATATGGGTTAAGATGGATAGTCTAATATTAATTATGTAGTGGGATTAATTAATATTTATGGGCTTGAATAATATTGTGGCTCAATATTAGATATTCAAGGTCCATTAGAAGGTCCAATCTTAATTCTCCTAAAGGCCCCCTTGAGTAGCCCAAATATATAGTCCAATAACCTAAAAAGGTGATTAAAATAAAATAAATATTGTTGCTTATTTTTCCTACTAAATTTTTCGAAAATTATAGATATGTTGGGAGAAAGATTTTCTTTGAATTTTGTTATGGAATGAAGATATGTATTCTTGGAATACAATATTATCTCATTAAATTCAAGAAATCTCTCACTTGATTATCTATAATGAGATTTTCGAAATTTTGAAAATAGAGGGCAAGAAAGATTTTCTTGATTTTCTTGAAAAGATATTATGGAAAATATTTATTTCTTGAAATACAAGAATATCTCATAAATTCAAGAAGATCCAAATCTTGGATTCTTGAAACCCTATCTTTTCGAAAATTACCATAGCAATAGAGAAGGTGGGATTTTGTGGAATATTATAATTATGGGAGAAATAATATAGGAGATATATTCAAGATTTCTTGGAGATCAAGAAAAGATTTTCCCACATTATTTTAGGGCACAAAATTCGACCACCTCATGCTCTATAAATAGGGGATGATTATTTCATTCCCAAGTACAATTCCATGTTCTGGAAAAATTAGTAAATCCACAAAGGTGGTGCAACATAATTTGTTTTCCTTTTGTTAAATCGTTCACAAGAGTCCTTCCACCGGATAGTCGAACGAGGGCTAAGGGAATACTTGGGAAGTCCTTTAGGTTAGTCTATTCAGGCCACACCGTTGTCATCCCAAGAGGAACGTTCACGTAAACTCGTAGAATTTCGCATGCGTAGGTTTTGCGTGAATTATTATATGCATGATATGTTGTTGGATTATTATTTGAATTAATATAGGATTAATTCATGCTAGTAATAATTATTAGAATTAAATTTGTATTTAAATATTCACCCCGAATAGATCTGTGCAACTTATTCCCCAACAATTTCAAGACCGCTTTCCTCAATGAAAGTCTTGACGAAGAAATGTATATGCAACAACCCCAAGGCTTCATTGAAAAAGGCCAAGAGCATCTGGTTTGCAAGCTAAAGAAGTCCATTTATGGGCTAAAGCAAGCATCCCGTGCTTGGAGTCAGTGTTTTGATCAAGTTATAAAATCCTACGGTTTTGATCAAAACAATTTCGAAAGTTGTGTTTATAAGAAGCGTGACGGGGCTGCCTTGGTATTCTTGGTACTATATGTAGACAACATTCTGCTCATCGGGAACGATGTAAAGATGTTGTCACACGTAAGGGCATGGCTGTCAAAATAGTTTGATATGAAGGACTTGGGGGAAGCCGGTCACATCCTAGGGATCAAGATCACTCGAGATCGCGGGAAAAGAATGATTGGGCTTTTGCAAGCCTCATATATAGACACTGTTTTAAAGCGATTCAGCATGCAAGATTCCAAGAAATGTTTTGTGCCTTTCAGACACGGAATCCATCTATCCAAAGAAATGTGTCCCAGGACACAAAAGGAAATAGTTGACATGAAGGGCATTCCTTATACTTCGGCTGTAGGAAGCCTCATGTATGCAATGTTGTGCACGAGACCGGATATCTGTTTTGCCGTAGGCATGGTGGCAAGATATCAAAGCAACCCTGGGAAAGAGCATTGGACTGCTGTTAAAAACATTCTGAAGTATCTGAAGAGGACACGGGACAGAATGTTAGTTTATCAGTCAGACGGTCTAATCCCCGTCGGTTACACGGACTTGGATTTCCAATTAGATTTAGACTCCAGAAAGTCAACCTCGGGTAGTGTGTTTTGCATGGGGGAGGAGCCATGACTTGGAGAAGCGTTAAGCTGAAATACATTGCTGATTCTACCATGGAAGCCGATTATGTAGTTGCTTGTGAAACAACGAAAGAAGCGGTTTGGCTCAAGAACTTCCTAGTGGACTTGGACGTTGTTCCGGATTTGCCCAGCACGATCACGGTTTACTGTGATAACGCCAGAGCAGTTGCAAATTCTATGGAAACGAGAACCCACAAGGCCAGCAAACACATAGAAAGAAAATACCATCTTATACGAGAAATCGTTAAGAGAGGAGACATAGAGGTGACAAATATTGTGTCTGAAGATAACCTAGTAGATCCATTCACAAAGGGTCTACCTCAGAGTACATTCGAGAGACATGTTGCCAATCTGCTTTGAGTATAAGTGGGAGGAATATTATTAGGTTCATGTAGGTGACATTAGATGTCACATAGAACACAAGACATGATGTAGTATACTTAAAAGTAGACTTTGAGTATAAGTGGGAGATTGTTGGGGTTATACTGAAAAGTATGTTTTTTACTTTGTATAACCAAACTGAATTTCTTATTTATTTACTGAAATAAATTATTTATCATTGTTGCACTATATATGAATGAATGTTATATATATTTATTGCAAACCTGTTTGATAAGTAAGTACGTATTACGTTAAAGTAAATTTGGTGATACCAGATCACAGAAGATCAAATTAACAGTCCCTCATGATTAAGTTCAAATTCACAACCCAGATGGAAATGAACAATCCATCATGAAAGGTTGAAGTGTAAGGCTCAGATTGACTTGTCTTGACCAAGAGATTACACTAGTGCATTATGATGCGCTGAATAGGACCTACAGGAGGATAAATTCTTCGGTATTGAATATACAAGAATTAGACCTCAGTGGTTCGTTATTTCTTAATCTCCATTCCTTAAATAGGATCGTGTGAAATTAATAACTATTGCTTTGACTTATGATGGGAAGAGAATCAATCTGATTCGATACCTTATATCTTGGGCAATATTATTGATTACATGACGATTGCTAAGATTTAATACGGAGAATTGTTGGGGTTATACGTGAAAGTATGCTTTTACTTTGTATAACCTATGTATTAAACACTTATTTACTGAAATACATTATTTATCATTGTTGCTTTAAATATGATTGAATGTTATATATATTTATTGCAAACCGTTCGTAGCACGCGTTATATTGTAGTTAACGTGGTGATACCAGATCACAGAAGATCACATTAACAGTTCCTTGTAAACGAGTGCGTGTTTCACAACTTAGATAGATCCGAACAATCTATTGGTAGAAGTTGATGTGTAAGGCTCAGATTGGCTTGTCTTGACCAAGAGATTACACTAGTGCATTCGATGCACTGAAGCGGACCTACAGAGAGGATAACTCATTCGCACTGACTTAAGGGATGAAGAGTTAGACCTCAGTGGTTGTTGATTTCTTAATCTTTGTCACTTAATAAGGACTGTGTGTGATTAATAGTTGTTGCTTTGACTTATAAATGGGAAGAGAATCATTGCGACTTCGATACCCTATATCTTGGGCAATAATATTAATTGGACGACAGTTGCTAAACTAATACAGAGAATCATGTGCTTGCAATGTCTTGCTTGATTGGTCCCCTTGGTGGGCCCGGAACCTTTATCATACCAAATCTTGCAAGTGGAATTAATTTTCCGGTATGGATAATAAAGCTGGGTTGTCCTTACTCCAAGGATAAAGATATTAATTAATATAAAGCTTTTCAGTGGCTTAATTAATTAATGGACTAAAGAATCTTAAACACGGGAAATAATAACCGGGAGCCATATTACCGTAATATGGGTTAAGATTGGATAGTGCAATATTAATTATATAGTGGTATTAATTAATATTAATGGGCTGAATTATATTGTGGCTCAATATTGGAATGCAGAAGTCCATTGGAAGGTCCATCTTAATTCTCCTAAAGGTCCCTCAAGTAGCCCAATTAAAGTCCAATAAATAAAAGGTGCTTAAAATAAAATAAATTTATTGTTGCAATATTTCCTCAATTTTTCGAAAATAATTAAAGAAAGGAGGGAGAAGATTTTTCTTGAAAAGATTTTATGGAAAGGAGATAATGTATTCTTGGAATACAAGATTATCCCATAAATTCAAGAAAGCTCCCACTTTGCTTCTTTAATAGGTATTTTTCGAAAATTATGTATAAGAAATGGAAGAAAGATTTTCTTGATTTTCTTGGAAAGATTTTATGGAAGATATGTATTATTGGAATACAAGAATATCTCATAAATTCAAGAATGTTCCAATCTTGAAAATCCTTCTAGTAATTTTTGAAAATATAGACAAATAAAGGGTGTGAGATTTTTGTGAAAAAATACACATGGAAAGAAGAATATATTGGATATATTCAAGATTTCTTATAGATCAAGAAAAGATCTTTCCTTGCCTCAATTATGCCCAAAATTTCGAACCCCCTCATCTTATAAATAGGGGATGAGTATCTCATTCCCAATGAGTGTTCCATGTGTTGGAAATATTAGAAATCCACAAAGGTGGTGCAACAATATTTTAATTTTCCTTTGTTTTATAAATCGTTCATTGGAGGACCTTCCACCGGGGTTATTGGACGAGGAGTTGGGAATACTTGAGAAGGACTTTTGGTGGCTATCCAGATACTTGATCCTGTCTGTCTCAGATCGTCTCTCCAACGGGTACGTTTACGTAAACTCCTAGAAATTCCGCATGCTAGGATCTTTTACGTGAATATTATTTGCATGTTGTTGTTGGATGAATTATTATTTGAATTCACTTAGGTAAATTCATGCTAGTAATAATTGTTAGTTTGAATTTGTGTTTATGAGGTCATCCCGATAGATCCTAGCATATGTTATCCCAACAACTGGTATCAGAGCTCCAGTTCGGGCACTGATCTTTTAAACTGTAATTTAAATTGTTGTTCATTAAAATTGAAATTGGATAGTAGAACTTTTAGATTTGTTTTTTGCGGTATCCAATTGCCATGGTATTTTAATGTGCTTATTTACATGCAAATAAATTGTTGGTTTTAATTCGATTACGTTCGGATTCGTTTTGCCTCGTGAGAAAATCCACGAGTAGATTAGGATTTGTTTGATTTGATCAATGTAATAGACTAGTCTAGATCTATGTTTATTTATTTTTCATAAATAAATTATAACCGGATTGTGAACGAAGATGGGACAGAGAATTAAAGACGGATGTCCATGTGCCCGACGTCGCGAGCCAAGGTGGAAGCGAGCGGAACGCTTACGACCGCCCAAGCACCGCCAGCGGACGCGGACGGGGATAAATTTGATGGACGTCGGCACCGGCGACGATGCGACGTGGTGCATGGCGTCGCCGGACGTAGGCATGGGTTGCACGCGTGCATGGTCGGTCGAAGGGGCGGTGAGGCCGGGACCCGGACGCGGGCGCGTCTGGAGATGCCAGCGGCACAAGGCTATAAGCGATGGGGCGGATGGCGATCCGGACGGGGCGCGTGCGCTTAGCGCATCGACTTATCGTTCCGGGTCGCGAGCTACTCGTTTTCTAGACGTTGTCCTAACCCGAAACGGAGGACGTTTTAAAGAATTGTTGCGGATTCAGTGGGAGTTTTTCGAGACGAACGATGAAAGCAAAAGAAGGGACGATTTCTCAAGATCAAGATTTGGAATTTAAACCATGACAATTGGATATATGTGCCCAACGTGATTTATTTAGTCTTGATGCTTGTTTTAAATTAAATGCAATTTTATTTGTTAAATGTGTTTGCATGATTTAGAATTGTCTAAAAGAAAATCTAAAAATTACTAAGTATATTTTATTGACAAATTTTATTCCGAATAATAAAATTACGTCAAATTGACCTCCATGATTTATTTATTTGAGAATTCTTTTGGAGAAATTTCCCCAACGGAACGGCCAAAAGATGGATTTCACATGAATAAATTCCCAAAAGGATGATTGTGAATTATTATTAGTGGCGACGATGACCCTCCCAACGAGGCTCGTACAAAGCGAAGTAATAATTTTGTATTTAATCATGGTTATTACTAAGGTATAAAATTGATATGCATATACTTCTCCTCAAGTCCTGTCAATTTTATATTGGTCAAGTGGGAGCCACTATTAATTTTGAATTAAAGATTTGTAACTGTTCTTGTTTGTAACCTGCTTGAATGTGTTTAAATAGACAGTTCACCCAACGTGACCTATTTAAACTGTTTTGAGATGTAGGCTGATTCATGTTCATATTGTTTTGTGATTTTGATATGAACAATGTGATCGAATTATGTGATAATTTTGTGTTTGCACAATTGATGTTTATTTCGATTCAAAGATGTCGCAACCTTTTAATCCAATGTTAATATACTTAAAGTGAATAGAATTGTATAGGAAACTATGTTGATTGGAAACGAAAAATTATGATTGTCCTAACTGCACAAAAGCACAAGTGGATTCTTGACACACCAAAATCGGATGAGCCAACCGACGAGTCAAAAAACGGGACTCGTCGGATCACTTCATGAGAGATATTGTCACATTGAAAATGGTGGAGGGCAACCCCCAAGTAAGGGATTATGTCCTCAAAATAGATGACCCATCCCGAACAAACTTGAGTTTTGGTACGGGTGATTATGATCCGGAGACCCGGATCGATTTAATACTTCACTCTTTGCCCAAAAGTTTTGAGCATTTTGGCCTCATTAAATGATTTGTTGCAAGCTTTGGTCACGCAGCAGAGACGTTGATGGGGCACCAAACTCAAGCTTTGGCGGCAAGTGGTCCGTCTTCATCTTCTAGGCCAAGGAAGACAAGAAAAAAGAAGAGGACCAAAAGCCATAAGCAATCAAACTCAATCAAGAATTTTGCCAAGGGCAATGGTAAGATGAGGAATCTTGGGTGGTGTCGAGGAAAATCGAAAGGGAAGTGCTTAAACCGCAGTGAAAGAAGGATAATGGAGGTTTGCTGCTCCAAAACCCCAAAAGGGCCGGAAAGAAAGGTAATTCTCACGACTAGTTGTTGAAACTTGTTTAGCGGCGATACTTCTCATTAAATGGGTAGTTGATCTGAGATCTCTGTGACCATGTATGTTTTTAATCGTGGGTCCCGATTGACCCGACAACTTAGTGGGAGTGAGATCCTCATCACATGGGCAATGTTACGTAAATAAAGACTATTGCAATGCTTCTGAAGGTAACGTGCATTGCAATTCCATGAAAGTAGCATTATTTGATGATATGTGAAGTAGCGGTTCTTGCGAGAATTGCACCAAATAGTGGTTAAAGCAATGGGAGACGCGTGCACCGTCTTTTGAAGACAAAATTTTAGTTTTGAGAGATGTTCTCACGCCTTCGCTTTTTCTAAAAAACCTTATTTCCGTTTCTAAACTAATTAATGATGGATATTCTCGTTGGGTTTTTCTAAGCAAGTTATCTTTTTGCATCTTTGTAACGATGTGTTTATCTATCATGGAACTTTACGGAACAATCTCTATACTATTAACTGTGCACACCACTCACAAAATGCATCTTATAACACATCGACTGTTTCATGCAATAAGAGAAAACGTTCAGAAAATGTGAACGAGACACTTCTATGGCATCTATGATTGGGTCATAGGATCCAAAGGTTGGTGAAAGATGGTTCGCTGATGGACCTACAGTTAGAACCAATTCCAACCTGTGAATCATGTTTGGAGGGTAAAATGATCAAGAGGGCATTTGGAGCCAAGGGGAATAGAGCCACGCGAAAAGTGTTGCAAATCGTTCATCTTGACGGAGTGTGGTCCAATGTCAACCAAAGCTAGAGGTGGTATATGAGTATTATTTCGTGACTTTCACGGATGATTACTCAAGGTTCGGGTACATTTTCCTCATGAAACACAAATCGGAAACCTTTGATAAGTTCAAGGAGTTCAAAGCCGAAGTGGAGAATTAATTGCCCGGATCTATTCGGGATGAATATTTAAATACAAATTTAATTCTAACAATTATTACTAGCATGAATTAATCCTATATTAATTCAAATAATAATTCAACCACAAATCATGCATATAAACAATTCACATAAAACCTACGCATGAGGAATTACTACGGGTTTCGTGAACTAACCTCTTAGAATGGGGGATGGTCTCGGAAGATGAAAACACACCAAAAAAAAACCTTCCCAAGTATTCCCTAGTCCTTGCTCGTCAATCCGGTGGAAGGAAACTTCATTTGAACAATTAACAAAGGGAAAATAAAAATTTGTTGCACCACCTTTGTGGATTTACTTAATTTTTTCCAAAGACATGGAATTATACTTGGGAGTGAAACACTCATCCCCTATTTATAGAGGTGTGGTGGCCGATTTTTCACATGGAATAGGGAGGAAAAAATCTTTTCTTGATCTCCAAGAAATCTTGAATATATCTCATATATTCTTTTCTTCATAATTAAAATATTCCATAAAATCCCACTAACTTTTGTTATGGCAATTTTCGAAAAATTAAGGATCAAGATTCCAAGATTTGGATCTTCTTGAATTTATGAGATATACCCGTCCAAGAATACATATCTTCCATAATATCTTTTCAAGAAAATCAAGAAAATCTTTCTTTTGTTTTTGATTTTTATTCTTTCAAAAAATTTCAAAAATTTCACAATAAATAACCGAATGGGAGATTTCTTGAATTTAATGAGATAATCTTGTATTCCAAGAATACTTATCTTCATTCCATAACAAAATTCAAAGAAAATCTTTCTCCCTCCTTTATTTATTATTTTCGAATAAATAGGAAAAATGAGCAACAAAATTTATTTTATTTTTTAAACACCTTTTTCGGTTATTGGACTTTATGTTGGGCTACTTTCTTGGGCCTTTAGGAGAATTAAGATTGGACCTTCCAATATCTTGACTTATCAATATTGAGCCACAATATTATTCAAGCCCATAAATATTAATTAATCCCACTACATAATTAATATTGACTATCCATCTTAACCCATATTACGATTAATATTGCTCCGGTTATTATTTCCGTGTTTAAGATTATCTAGCCCATTAATTAATTCAAGCCATTTAAATAGCTTTTCATTAATTAATATCTTTTATCCTTGGTAAAGGAACATTTCAACATTATTATCCATACCGGAAACTAGTTCCACTTTGAAGATTTGGTATGATAAAACTTATGAATCTCCCCAATATTATTTCCAGATCGAACAATAATGTGCTTGCACATGATTCTCCGTAAATCTTAGCAATCGCGTGTGACCAATAATATTGCCCAAGATATAAAGTATTGAATCTCGATTCTCTACCGTAATAAGTCAAAGCAATAATTACTAACCACACGTGATCTATTTAAGGGATGAAGATTAAGAAATAACGAACCATTGAGGTCTAATTCTTCCTTTTGGCTAGTTCGATTACTCAAGAATTTGTCCTCCCAAAGTAGGTCCTATTCGGAATTTTCAAAATTAGTTCACCATGCACTAGTGTAATCTATCTTGACAAGACAAACCAATAATCGAGACTTACACTTCAACCTTTTCACGATGGATTGTTCATTTCCATCTAGGTCGAAATGGTGTACTTTTCGTTACAAAATTGAATTAATTTAATCTTCCGTGATCGGTATCACTAAATTAACTACAATGTAACACGTCTATTTATTGAACAGTTATCTGTTTAAATATATGTAACATTCATGATATTTAAAACATCGATGATAAACAATTTATTTCAAGAATAAGTCCTAAAAATTGACCGATTATACAAAAGTAAAAGCATACTTTCCAAATAATCCCAACATGATCGACTTATCGCAAAGCTTCATACATAGATACCGTTTTTGAAGCGTTTCAACATGCAAGATTCCAAGAAGGGTTTGTACCTTTCGGGCAATTATTACTAGCGAAATCCATCTATCGAAAGCACATGTGCCACTAGACACAAAGGGAGATAGATGACATGAGAGGCACTCCTTATCGTCGGCGAACAGGAAGTCTCATACGATGCAATGTTGTGTACTGAGACCGGATATTTATTCTGTTGTAGGCATGGTAGCGAGATATCAAAATTAATCCACAGAAATCAACATTGGACTATCTTTAAGAACATTACGAAGTATCAAATTTCAGAAAAGAACTCGAGATAGAATCTTTGGTTTATCGGTCGACGGTTTATTTCGATTTAGGATACACGAACTCAATTTCCAATCAAACCTAGATTCCGGACTATCTCGCCTCGGTTAGTGTGTTTTTTCATTTTAATCACCTTTTGTAGCCATGAAATGGACGAGTGTGAAGCAGAAATGCATCACTGACTCAACCATGGAAGCTGGTAAGTAGTTGCTTGTGATGTAGTGAAGGAATCAGTTTGACTCTAGATCTTCTTAGTGGACTTGGATAGAGTTCCGAATTTGTTTAGTAATATGTGCTAGGGGCAGTTGCAAATTCAAGGGAAGCAAGAGTCCGTGAGTCAAACAAACACACTATAATCGAAGGAAAAGAAATCATAGAAGCGAAAATCGTTAAGAGAGGAGATGTAGAGGTGGCTAAGATCGCATTGGAGATAACCTAGTTAATCCTTTCACAAAGTGTCTGCCTCTGGAAACTTTCAAGAGACATGTGGGAGGAATGGTTGTCAAGTGTGTAGCCAATCTGCTTTGAGTATAAGTGGGAGAGATATTATTAGGTTCATGTAGGTGGCATTAGATGTCACGTAGAACTAAACGAGACATGTTGTGGTATACTTAAAAGTAGACTTTGAGTATAAATGAGAGATTGTTGGGGTTATACGTGAAAGTATGCTTTTACTTTGTATAATCTATGTATTAAACACTTATTTACCGAAATAAATTGTTTATCAAATATTTCTTTTTAAATATGATTGAATGTTATATATATTTTATTGCAAAACCGCTCAAGAAGATCTTTTGACCTTGAATACATTGTAGTTAACGTGGTGATACTAGATCACGTAAGATCACGTTAATTCAGTTGTAAACGAGTCACCTTTGACGTTTCACAACTTAGATAGATCCGAACAATCTATTGGTAGAAGTTGATGTGTAAGGCCTCGAGATTGACTTTTCTTATGACCAAGAGATTACACTAAGGCATTCATATGTCTTTGTTAACCTTAGAGGATAAACTCATTCGCGGCCGACTTAAGGGATGAAGAGTTAGACCTCGTATGGTTGTTGATTTCTAAATCTTTAAATCACTTAATAAGGACTCGTGTGATTAGTAGTTATTGTTTTGACTTATAAATGGGAAGAGAATCATTATTAACTTTCCATAAATAAATATTATATTCAATTGACAATTAATATTAATTAATCCGCATGGGGTATTAAAAATTAATCTAATCAGAAGAGAATAGTGTGCTTGCAATGTCTTGCTTGATTGGTCCCCTTAAAACATGAAAAAACCTTTATCATACCAAATCTGCGAAGTGGAATTAATTTTCCGGTATGGATAATAAAAGTTTGGGTTGTCCTTACTCCAAGGATAAAGATATTAATTAATATAAAAAGCTTTTCAAAAGTTCATGGCTTAATTAATTAATGGACTAAAGAATCTTAAACACGGGAAATAATAAAATAGGAGCCATATTACTTTTTATAATATGGGTTAAGATTGGATAGTCAATATTAATTATATAGTGGTATTAATTAATATTAATGGGTCAATTATATTGTGGCTCAATATTGGAATCCAAGTCCATTGGAAGGTCCATCTTAATTCTCCTAAATGCCCCTCAAGTAGCCCAATTAAAGTCCAATAAATAAAAGGTGCTTAAAATAAAATAAATTTATTGTTGCAATATTTCCTCAATTTTTCGAAAATAATTAATGAAAAGAGGGAGAAGATTTTTCTTGAAAAGATTTTATGGAAAGGAGATAATGTATTCTTAGAATACAAGATTATTCCATAAATTCAAGAAAACTCCCACTTGACTTCTTTAATAGGTATTTTTCGAAAATTATGTATAAGAAAGGGAATAAAGATTTTTTTGATTTTCTTGGAAATATTTTATGGAAGATATGTATTCTCGGAATACAAGAATATCTCATAAATTCAAGAATGTTCCATTCTTGAAAATCCTTCTAGTAATTTTTGAAAATATAGACAAATAAAGGGTGTGAGATTTTTGTGAAAAAATACACATGGAAAGAAGAATATATTGGATATATTCAAGATTTCTTGGAGATCAAGAAAAGATCTTTCCTAGCCCCAATTATGCCCAACATTTTGAACCCCCTCATCTTATAAATAGGGGATGAGTCTCTCATTCCCAACGAGTGTTCCATGTGTTGGAAATATTAGAAATCCACAAAGGTGGTGCAACAATATTTTTATTTTCCTTTGTTTTATAAATCGTTCATTGGAGGACCTTCCACCGGGTTTATTGGACGAGGACTTGGGAATACTTGAGAAGGACTTTTGGTGGGTATCCAGATAATTGATCATGTCTGTCTCAGATCGTCTCTCCAATTAGGTTTTGGTATCGCGTTCGTAAACTCCTAGAAATTCCGCATCTTTAGGATCTTTTACGTGAATATTATTTGCATGTTGTTGTTGGATGATTTATTATTTGAATTCACTTAGGTAAATTCATGCTAGTAATAATTGTTAATTTGAATTTGTGTTTATGAGGTCATCCCGATAGATCCTAGCATATGTTATCCCAACAAGAATCGTGTGCAAGCACGTCTTGCTTGATTTGTCCCCTTGGTGGGCTCAGCATCTTTATCATACCAAATCTTGCAAGTGGAAATTTATTTCCGGTATGGATAATAATGTTGAGTTGTTTTTTACTCCAGGACAAATATATTAATTAATATAAAAGTCTGCATTCATTGAAAACCAATCATTAATGAATGAACTAAGATAATCTTAAACACGGGAAATAATGACAGGGAGTCATATTATTGTGAAGTCGTAATGTGGGTTAAGATGGATAATTCAATATTAATTTTATAGTGGAATAAATTAATATTATTGGGCTTGAATAATATTTTGGCTAAATATTAAAGTTTACAAGAAATCCAAATGTGGATTGGAGGTCCAATCTTAATTCTCTTAAAGGCCCTTCAAATATGCCAAATTAAAGTCCAATTAATGAAAAGGAGAAGAAAATATTATTGCCTAATTTTTCCATTAAATTTCGAAATTAGTAAATAAAATGGGAGAAAGATTTTCTTTGAATTTTGTTATAGAAAGATTTTCTTTGAATTTTGTTATAGAATGAAGATAAGTATTCTTGGAATACAAGATTATCTCATTAAATTCAATAAATCTCCCACTTGGTTATTTATTAAGTAAATTTTCGAAAATTCCATAACAATAAGGAGGAGAAGATTTTGTTGGGAGATATTTTGGGAAATAGAATATATTGGATATATTCAAGATTGTTTCTTGGAGAAGAAACAAGGAAATTTCTCAATGCCCCAATTGACCTAAATTTTCGTCCCCCCTTATTATAAATAGGAGATGTGTTTTTCATCTCCAAGATAACACATAAATTAATTTTTTCGGAAAATTATCAGCGTCGATAAAATATCAAATATTTTGAAACGTCGACAGATTGGTTTTCTCGAAAAACTTCAATTGTGAGTGTGCAATTCCACGTGTTGGAAAAATTAGAAATCCACAAAGGTGATGACAAATATTTTTTATTTTCTCCTTTAAATAAATATAAATTAAAACGTGAAGAACATCTAATAAAATACATAACAGATCACCAACATCACAAAATCGTAGTCAATACATAAAAGGTATTCATAAGATAGTTAAACTACAAATATACAAAATATTAGATAGAATTTAAAATTTTTAAATCACAGCTCAATTATAAAGTAATCTAATCATCTATGATTAATGGAGCATCAACTCATTGCTTGGTCCTTCATTAGCTTCATCTACAACCAAACTTAGACTTGCAATCCCAAAACAAACCAACATCATCTAAACCATCATATGCATCTCCAGCGACATCCCACATCTTGGAGTCACCTTTCATATATTGTGGAGTTTTTCTCGACAAGAGGTGAAGGTTGTTGTGTACAAACACTAAATTATCTACACGTTGTGGAGTTATTTGGTTCCTCTTGGTCGAGTGAATGAATCCATAAGTGCTCCAATTTCTCTCGCAACAAGAAGAAGAAGACATTTGACCAAGTAATTTAGTGTGTATTGATTTAAGGTGAGGTGCTCCATTACCATGAATTAACCAACACTCCAATGGATCCATCTCTCATCTTCACGTATAGAATCTGGATCAACAAAATAATCACGTAAATCAAAGAACTTGGCAAGCTTCACATTTGTTTCTCTTTGTACATCCTCACTTGAAAAAAGACGTTTCAAACCAGTTGATCTCATTGTAATTACAAATCTTGTGAATTAAATATAAAAAACGAAAAAATGTTTACAACTTGATTTCTTCGAATTGAAGTGTTGAATATTAGCGGGTTCAAACTCTAACTTGTTCCCTCTGATTCTTCTTTTCTTTGACTTTGACCTTGACTCGGACGGATTTTGTAACGGTCCTTGTCTTAATATGTTGGAATTTAGAGGCACGTAAATACGTAATACATGCGCAGCGAAAATTAAAGTTCACCAACAACGAACAATTAATTGCATAATTGAATACATATAAACATAAAGAGAAACCTTACAGTAAATCACACACATATTTCTCTATTATGGTATCCACGTAATCCCCATTCACGGACTTGCACAGATTTGTCAGCGTTGAATCTGAGATGGAATTTGCTAGGAAAATTCCTATTCTAGATTTTATGGAGAAAATACGAACAACCATATTGTGGATTCCCAAGAGCTCATATATATATATAGGAGAGACCCAACTTAAATCTTAAGCTAACCTGATTAGAAAATAAAATCCCTAATCTTGTAAAATAAATCTCTTAGATTTATTTCCCACATATAAAATCTCTACGGATTTAATTCCCATGTATATCAAATCTCTACAGATTTGATTCCATATACATTAAATCCTATAATAATATTCCATATATTATTATTGGGAATCCTATTTAATTAAATCCAATTTAATTTACATTAATAATAATTAATTCAAAATTAATCTATTATTAATTAATTCTCCATAAATTAAATATTAAATTCAATTTAACATTTAATCAACCAACTATAATCCGTAAAAGGGGACTATTTGTTGTGTGACCCATATGTTTTCTAATATATCGGCGATTAGTCAAACTAATCGGTCTTAATTGAACCCTAGATAATAAATCGGACATTCTCAATATATGAGGTACGTTGCAAAACGCGCAACTTTAACCGTAAATGAAACATGGGCTATTACGATTTCCTCATTTCCTTCGCGAATACTCGATTAAGTCTTGAACATGATGAAGTGTTTATTCAAATAACTTAATCATGTTATCTCCAATCACTAATTGATCATGTATGTCACACTTAGCCACAAAGTCTAAGTTGACGTGCATCGGCCGATGACTTTGATCCAATTATGATGAGAAGATGAGTATTCTCTAAATCCACTTTTGAGGAATGAATCATATTCTTGGATCAACTACCACGCATACGTATTTCGTGATGAACCCAATCCAAGCCATATCTACCCATGGTTAGGGTGCAAGCATCGGTTTCAGTCAAAGTTCATCATCCCACATATGTCGTGCGTATTGACCTCAAGTCAAAGGAGTATCGCATCGCTCCCACTAACCGTGACACCCGTAGACACATATAGTGGAAATACATCAAATGGTTTCTCGGATGGGTATACCAATACTCTCTAAGGTATTTGTGCATCCATCATGAGATACCTAGTATCTCGTAGTAAAGTGAGATCTTACTACACTCTCTCTAAGAGTATGATCTTGGATCGCACACCAATCTCTATTGCATCATCAATATCTCATTCTTGATGATCCTTGATCGGGGCTATTTGAGAATCATGCTTAAGTCGTCTGAGTTCTCACAACCTCAATGACATCAATGACTCATGGGAACACTTGCATGAATAAATACAAACAATCAAACATAATATTCAAACAAGTGTATTGCCATATATTAATATCAAGTGAACTATAATATTAAATCAAACTGAATATCACCGAGTATTATGCCCTTACAATAGATTGTCTCTAGGACACTAACACTAACACTAACATAATCTTCTCCGGAGTTGAAAGTGGGGGATTTGAAACGTTGGTCCAAGGACTGAATGTCTTGTTTTGAATTGAAGGTGGCTTTTGAAGATTTTCTGGATGAACGCCTTCAAATTTGATGAAGAATGGTCTTTGAATCTTCAAGTGTTTGATGAAGATCTTTGAATCTTTTAGGCATTGAACGAAGAAAGTCTTTAGAGAAACGTCGAATCGGAGGGTCTCATCACCTTGATCTCGAATTTGGAGTCGTTTTTTGACAGTTTCGTGAAGAACACCTTGGAATTGGTGAAGAACACCTTCAAATCTTCAAAGTTTGCCTTTGAAGAAACGTCTGATCAGAGGGACTTCAAGCCTTAATCTCAGATCGAACATCGTTTCTAGCTTAATTTGCACGAAGAACACCTTTGAAGCTGCTTCAAATTTTCAAGAACGGTTGTAGGGAGCTTTTGACTCTTCTCGTTTTGCTCGTCTGGATCGTCTGAAAATTGTTAATGTTGATGTGTAGAATGAATGAGTTTACCCCCAGTTTATAGGGTGAGGGTGAACAAATTTGCTTAAATGAGGTGCTACATGGCGGCCTCTGATTGATCGGAAGGATTTGATGGCGTAATTAACACAAATCATTAATTTGATTGATTTATCATTAATTTCCTTCTATTTATGACCAAATATCCATTCAATTTACCACATACGAGTATCTGAATGCTCGTAAAATCTGACTGACTTGAACCGTGTATATATATTAAATATCAGTTATTTAATTATTTAATTTGGAGAATTAATTTAGTAAATTCCCAATAAATAAATAATTTTATTTGATATTAATATGTTAATTTGTACACGTGTCACCATTTAATTGGGTGTAAAATTTATTTGCTTACAAATGCCCCCTCGTGCTTTGTTCACGGTCGTTTATGGACTTGAAGTGAATTAAACACGAAAATTTATTCACAGTCATTTTTTCGACTTGGAGTGAACGAAGCATGAAAATTTATTCACAGTCATTTTTCGACTAGGAGTGAATGAAACACGAAAATTGATTCACAGTCATTTTTCGACTTGGAGTGAATGAAACACGAAAATTGATTCACGGTTATTTTTCAACTTGGAGTGAATGAAGCACGAAAATTTATTCATGGTCATTTTTTGACTTGAAGTGAATGAAGTATGATTTTTATTTCAATTTCTTCATTTGCATTTGGATTTGAAGAATTTTGACTTGAATTTGTTTGATAGTTTTCACTCGTATCAAGGAGCATTTCAGACAGTTTAGTCTCTTGTCAAAGAGGTTTGACTTGAATATTTTAGTCCGTTTATTCAAGCACTGTCTCTTCTTGATCAACCATTTGCATGACTTTATCCTTGAAGACAAAACAATCTTCAATTGAGTGACTCACCAACCTGTGGTATTTGCAATATTTTGGGTCATCATTCCGTCTCGTTTCTTCTGGTAATTTCATCTTTGGTAACTCAATGAGTTTTGCATCAAGCAATTCGTCAAATATTTTAGAGACATCAGAGTCTAAGAATTGATATTGTCTTTGTCGCATATCTTTTAAAGTTGACCCCTTTTGCCCCCTGTCTCGAGATTCTTGAACTGGTGGTCCTTCAGCTCTAGTTGCGGTCATGTTAAGCTCCATATCATGAGCCCTTGTAGCTAATTCTTGGTTGTATTCCTTGAAGGATATAGCGGAGACCCCATTGCATGCCTTGGATGCACATTTCTATTGCAGAAGTTTCGGATGGCCTATCTTTGCAGTTCAAGCTCAGATTCCTCCATCGATTAATATAATCGATCACATGCTCATCTTTCCATTGACGGGTGTTGGTAAATTCAACCATGATAACAGTGCTCCTTGTGCTGTAGAAGCGATTCAGAAATTCTTGCTCCATTTTATCCCAGTTGTCAATGGAGTTGGCTTCTAGATCAATGTACCAGTCGAAGGCATTTCCTTTACAATCATTGTTGAAACTTTGGAGGTTGATATCCAGCTGGCATCTTCAAGCTATCAATCCTCTTAGTATACGGCTTGGTGTAGGTGAATGATGCTTTCGAGCATCTTCAAATTTATCTTTTATCGTCTCCAGAACTAGCTCCTTAAGTTGGTAAACAATGACTCCCCCGTCAGAAGAAAACTGTAACTCTTTTGCAGTTGGCTCAGTTTCTGCCCCCTGATGTTTGGTTGAGGTTTCATCCATCGTCGTGCTCCTCAACTTGATTTTTCGCCCTATTCATCAAATAAGAAATTTGGGAGTCTTGATCTTGTACTTGCTTTGTGAGTCCCTCGATGGCTTTGGTCAATTTATCAAGTTGATCTTCAATAGTCATAGCACCCGCCATCATAACTGAAGATGTGCTTGAGTTCGAAGAAGATCTTGACAAGGATCGAGGAGTGGAGTCCCTTGACTTGTCTTCGTCACTTTCAGCAATATGACGAAGTCTGTTTGCAGTAATTCCAACTAAAGGATTGGCTCCTGAAGAGATACTGAAGCTTAATCTTTTGGACATGCTCCGAGTAACAACATTGACTTCTTCGGTGTCAGAAGGACCGAACTTAATGTAAAAGATCTTACGAGAAGACATGCTGAAGATCTTGAAGCTTTACTTTGAAAGAGAAGAGATGAGAGGTAGAGAGGTCCCACTGGGCGTGCCAAATTTGTAAGTACAAATCTCGTGAATTAAAATATAAAACACGAAAATTAATTTACAAGTTTGTTTCTTGAATTTGAAGGTGGATTATTGCGGGTTCAAACTCTAACTTGTTCCTCTTATTCTTCTCTTCTTTGACTTTGACCTTGACTCATACAGATTTTGTAACGGTCCTTACCTTAATCTTGTCTGGAGTTGAAAGTGGGGGATTTGAAACGTTGATCCAATGACTGGATGTCTTGTTTTGAATTGAACGTGGCTTTTGAAGATTTTCTTGATGAACGCCTTCGAATTTGATGAAGAACGATATTTGAATCTTCAAGTGTTTGATGAAGAACGATCTTTGAATCTTCCAGTAATAAGAGAAAATTGTTCCTTTAAGCTCATGTCATCTCCAGTAGATGCTTTATTAGCTGGTTCTGTAGCAGTTCAGAATGCCACGACTTTATATCCAGATATAGTTTCATCTTTGTGATCTTTTTCTTGCAAATCAAACTTATGAGCTTTTTTAAGATAGCAAGTAAATTAAGATGATATAAAGTGTTTAGGTCCATGTTATCCTTAATAACCGACATTTTCACTCTCCATCTGCTAGTTAGAGATTTGAGAATCTTATTATTTATTTCTTTCTCAGTGTACTTCTTTTGCGACAAACTAGCTTTGTCCAGGATATTTGTGAGTCTAATATCCAGTTGATCAATAGACTTGTCTAGCTTTATCTTGAATATATCGAATGAGTGCAGAACGACTTGTCGCTTATTTTCTTTGATCTGGTCCGTTCCTTCACACAATAACGCCAACTTGTCCCACATTTCTTTTGTTGTTTTAAGGTCTTGATCTTCTAGATAATTTCTTTGCTCAAGGTTTCGATTGTCTCGGTTCGTGCCAGGTTGAACAGTTTCTTTTCGTCATCACTCAAACCACTTTTCTTCTTTTGAGTTTCCTCCCTGATAGTTTCTCCAGTGCTTGTGTCTGTAGATGTCTTTCCACTTTTTCGAGAACATCCAACATTCTATAAAAATGAAGGGTAATTTTGAGTATTGGAAGAGATAAAAAATTTTTGTGGAGTAGTAAGTTATTTTTTGTAATATTGTGTGAAAAGTGAGGAAAAAAATTATGGATAGTGAAATTACTTTTTCTATTTATGGAAAAGAAAACTTATAATGTGACGAATAAAATATTTTTTATCATCATCACATAATAATACATAATTGCCCTTATAGTAACGCATACTTCTTTTTATAATAACAAAATTTAAAAACGAGTTTTCATGTATTAACTTTGCGCGGCCTGACTCAGTTCGATCCCCCGTAGTATCCGTGAATTTTTTGCTTTTTCATATTTCACAATGCCGTGAAATAAGAATCCGGGGTGAAACGTGGTCGTTTTTGTCATATTATTATCTTTTCGATATTCTTCCTGTGCATCCTGTCCCATTTTCACAGATCAGAACCTCATCAATTTTTTTCTGTCGCTGTCTCTCTCTAGAATGGATTCTCACAAATCTACTGTTACTTTTCTGTTCATCTTCTCTCTTCTGTCACTCCATTACAAGGTCTCCTTCTCTCTCCCATACACACACGCACTTGTATTTGGTCAATCTGTTGGATCTTCTGATTGTGAATCCCTAAATTGGCTAAACGGTTTTTAGAATTGGAACTTGATCAATACTATTCTTTTGATTTACTTCAGGTGATTTATGGGGATTCTTCGCTTCTTTTACTCGATAGCCCTACTCGTCATTATTTTCTTCAATCATCAGATCAGGTAGTTCTTCTGTTTAAATATGTGGTATATTGTTTTCTACGGATATGATGTTCCAGTATAATGTAGATTTTGGATATATATTTGTTGTTCTATCTGTGCCAAAATATTGGGTATCGCTCTCTGACTTTTAATGAAAAATTAATGCGAAAAAAGTGACTTGGGGTGGAGTTTGAAGTTTGAAAAAGTTAGATGCGATTATTTGTTCATAACTGTCAAATTGGCATCCCACAAGCTGGGAAACTATGTCTGGTTATCTGCCTGGTTTGATGGCTGCCTAAAAGACCTTCATCTGTAGTTATTTTATGATTTTAGATTTACTAAATTGCTTATCTGTAATTTTGAGAATCACTTTCTTGCAGGGATAATTTTGAGAGTTGCTTTGCACCTTGCTATGTCCTGTGGTGAAGAATACAGCATGACTCATAAAAGATATAACTCTTGTTTTAGGCATGATATGCAAAAAACTTGGATTAATTGATGCTATATTACTATATTTCCTAGTAGTAAGTCAAAAATTTGTTAAATATGATAGAAGAAACTAATTCTAGGCTGATCGATTGCAGTATAGAAGGTTCATTAATATTATTCTTATGGATTGCCAATTTTTGAATATGATGGGGAAAAAAAGCATACAATTTTGAAGTATTTGCCAAATTTGTGTAAGCAAGTCTAGAGACCATTAAAAACAAAATTTTATTATGCTTTTAGTAAGAGTATATAAGAGCAGTTTCAGCATTCTTCTATTCATATTAGGGTTTATTTGTGGCACATGCACCCTAATTTAGGTTCAAAGGTAATACTTGGAAGGAAAAAAGTGCCCCTCTTGACTTTAAAATCTTAGTTTTCAAAGTCAGCTTCTTAGCTTATGTTAATACCTAATTCTTTGTTTTTCCTACTTACACTCTTGTCTAACCTAAGTACCATTTATCTTCCTCAAAGCCAAAGCGATATGAGTTTCTCTATAAGACTGAGCAAAACGTGAAAACATGGTCGTTGTGTTGCATTTTCACTAATAAGTTTTGGTCGTTTGTTTAAGCTTTTCTTGAGGTGATTTTCATTTTAGGTTTTGTTTCTTTGAACATATAGAATTGTTAAGGCATAGAAACCGTTTTTCTGGGTAAACATTTCATTTGGAAGGATTCTTGAGCAGAAGTACTGTGGATTTTGATGAGATGGAATTGCAAATTTAACATAACCTAACTAACAAACATTGAGAATTGTAAAATATTACATTATCTTAACTGTATATGATGTGTCAGACCTTGTTTGTCAAGGTTTCTGGAGCTGCATATTCTATCATAATCAACTTGGTAACTTTTCTAAACTAGAAATCATTTGACTATTGATAAATTGGTAGCTTCCTTGCTCTCTGGTCTTTCCTGTTTCACACGAGCTGTTCCTAAGAGAGATATTTGAGGCAGGTTCAGTTGTAGCCTTGATAGATAAGATTTGATGTATTTGCACAAAGATGTCTTTTATGTATGAAGGCTTTCTTGGTTTACTGTTTGGTCGAGTATCTAAGTTGATCAATATGCAACTTCCCTATTAATGTGTTAATTCGTTGCACATCCCAATTTTTAAGCATCTGCAAACACCGTCTTTCACCATTTCTTGATGTGTTCCTTTGAAACATTGACCTCAGAATTTTTTTATGATGTATGACCAAGTAGACGTAGAATAATTTGTATATATGTACACACACAAACAAACATATATAGATTAGTTAATTTATTCCTGTTTAGAATTTCAATTTTTGATTGCTTTATATTTCCACGGACCATTTGATGGGCTTATGTGGTGCTTCCACAGGCAGGTTTTAATTTAAATTTTGCATAGGATGTGGTTCCGCAGAAAATGTGTTGAATCCTGTATTGATATTTGTAGCCAATCATTGCCTTTGTATTTTGCTTGAGGTTCAGCTGTCAACTAGCTTCATTGTCATACTTACGAATCATATAGTTTAAACTCTCACATGTACCAATCCATTTAGGTTCAAACTTTTTTTAATTATATTTACTTTAAACATTTTATTTATTTGTTCATGCAGTCTGTTTCACTTTCCACGTCTGAAGTTGGTGCCACTGCATCGGTGTTGCTTGGCGTTGCACCTTCTTCTACACTCACTTCTGCTAGCTCATCCAAGGTACAGTACAGTATAATTGATATTTCATATTTGAGGAAGTCTTATGTAACAAGTTTTATTCGTGCAGCGGATTTACATTTTGTGTGTATTTTTAAACAGTATTAGTTGTTTCATTCAAAGGTAATAGTTTGATAGTATTAGTTATATCATTAAAAGTATTAGTTGTTTTATTACAAAATGATAGTTGGGAACTAGTTGCATGGTAAAACTGTCTTACATAAGACCAACTCTTAATATTTATCTGCACCAGCTGTTACTATATTGTCTTTGTTTACTAACTAGGCATTTTGCAGCTAAACGAGGTTCTTATGCCTAAACCTTTTGATAGGCCCCGTCCATGTTGGTGGTTGAAGTTACAGGAGAAGGTATGCTGCTAAAATTAACTTGTTTATAAGCTGCTGCCTACTTTTTTGATTTGTGTAGTAAATTAGTTACTAGTTACTGATTGTTATGTATGTAGAATCTCAATTAATTGCAGACTCAGACAAAACTCCATTTAGTAATGTTCTAAGGATCAAGGTAGAAGGTAATCAAAGGGTGGACATAGAGCTTCCAGGTAACAACATCTCTGATTCTTTTATACCTTATAACCTGATAATTGTAACCTTATTTGAAATATGGTTGGTCTCTGAGACATGTTTCCAAGAAGCTGCTTGATTGGTCTAAAGGCATCTGTACTATGTCTCTGCAGATGAAGAAGTTTCTATGGTCTCACTAAATGGAGTGTCGAGTGATGCTGAGTGTTCAGATAAAGACCTAAGTGATTTTGTTCGTCTCTCTCTCTCTCTCTAGCCTACTTTTTGTTGAGCTTAAGTAATGAGATATTTGGTTTTTGGAAGTAGGCCTCTTGGTTGGGTGGGTCATATGTTGAAGATGCATCGCTATCATTGAATGGAGAGTTAGTCATTCCCATGGCTAATGGCGCCTTTCTGAGGCTTCACATGTCAGAGGTTAGTATTATGCAATTTTAGTGCTGCCACACATAACCCTTTGATTTCTCTATTTCTAGAAAAAAATTAAAGGACTTTTTGAATTGGACAGAGAGCTGACAAGGAATTTTCAACGAGCCTTATATTGCTATTAAACAATATAAGAAGGGCAATAGAGATTCATCAAGTGTGGACAAAAAGTGAGCGCAGTCCAGCAGAGCTAATTATTGGCAGATTTGATGGAATCAAGGTCATCAAGAATTTACTGAATTCTATTTGTTTCAGAAATAGTTAGAACTTACCAACACAGTTTACATAAAAACATCATTTTTTTTCTGATTAGTTAATTCTCCTAAGACATAGTAGGTGGGCCCCTAAGAATACACTCTTGGAAAGTTAACTTTATTGTAGGAAGGAAAGGGGTTTGTTTACCAGATTTACTCTCGTATTTCCTTTAGTGTGTTCATTCCTTGAGACTAGAATATGATAGAAGTGCATGCATCTGGAACCAGTTTTTTTCATCAATTTGTTGACTAATTTAGACATCAATAAATGAATAAGCTTTAAGAAGTTAATGTCATTGGTAAATAGTTTCCACTTGGCTAATTGTGTATCTTCAACTGTAATACAATGGACTAGTAAAGTAAAGTTTCCAGTCATAGCTTATTGTGCATCTTTTTAGTATAATATAATAGAGCATTCTTTGGAACTGCTTACTTGTGCAAACTGAAATAACTTTTATGTGATATTACACTTGTGCATCTCATGGCTATACATTTTTTTAAGTTTAGTTTGATGCTTTGCTACACAGGCTTTACGAGACCACTATGGGAAAGAAGGAATCACTCAAAGTGGATTGCAAGTATTTGTTAATTCCATTTCGAAAGTATTCGACTCCTTGCAGGCAGCATATCATGGTTGGTTGCTCTACTGTTTAAAATCATGATTAAAATTACTTTTTAGCCCAGCATGTATTGATTTCTCAGCTGATGATGTTGAAAAGTTGAACTAGTTTTATTTTAACGAGATTGTTATTTATTATGTTGCTTTGCCTGGCATATAGAGGCATCTCATGCCTGAATTATTTTGTACAAAGAATTCTTAGATATTGAAAAATTGGTCCCTTATCTATTCAGTGTTAGTGATTTTTATCCTATACAATTTTCTCAATTAAGTCCCATAACTTTAGAAATTATGCAAAATTAGTTATATATTAACAAGGTTACAGGATTTTGCACTTGCTGCTCACATGAGCTGTCATAATTCCATGTAGCAACCATTGTAATGACTCTGGCACTGCTTACTTGGCATAATAATATCTCAACATATTAATTTCAATTAAAAAATCACAAATTACTTATCATCCTAAAATAAAAATTTGTCAATATAGGACTAAAATTACATCAATATGGGGCTAAAATCGCTAACATCCAACTGATATGAGATAAATTTTGCAATTTACTATTTCATTTGGATAATTCTTGAAATTAATATGTAGCTTTTCATAAATGAATCTTGCTTGAAAATACTAGGCACATTTTTCTGTATTTTTTCTTGGAAACTAATATTGTTGTATGGCAGGACAAGTTGTTGGAGTCATTGCCAATGGGGGGTGGATTGACTCAGAGCCAGAGAGTATGTTCCATGTCAGTTTAACTTCTCGACCATCTGCCCGTTTGTTGGAGGAAACAGCAGTCTCACCTGCTATCATTATAACAGAAATGGTTTTTGTTAGAAAGACCTTGGCCTGGACAACAGGAATCATTCTTCTTATTTCCACTATTTTGGGGGTATATTTTCTTAAGCCAAGTGCCCTGTCTTTTTCATTACATTAAACTGTTCTAATTAGGCAAACCATAATAATTTCATATAACATCTTGAAGTAACATTATTAGAGGATGCTTGGTTCAAATTCTTCTATGGGAATGACAACGTAATAAAATGGGTTAATGATGAAGGAGAATGATTATAGGGGATAGGCAATTAAAAAGAAGGGATAATGATTAACTTTTTTAGGATTCTCATTACACCATAAAATGAATCTGCTTTTAGTTCTCATTACCCCATGCTAAGCATCCTTTAGTTAGATAGATATGAGTGGCAGAAAACAAAGAAAATAATGATATGGCCCCAAATTTAGCAATAGATGAGGGTTTAGGTAAGAATGAAGTATATATAGAATTGTGTGAGAATTGGGGATTCTGTGCTGCTGAAACTCGAGAGTTTGGTCTATGCTGTGAGTATAATGCATCTCAAAGCCTGTTTTGAGCAAATTTACTAGGTATCTTTACATGCATTTATATGTGTTTATATGTCTGTTTCTGCGTGTACACAACTACACACGTTATTTTGCTATTTAGGACGGACGGTATATGATTTATAAGACATTTGTCGAAGACGATTCAATAATGGTTCCAATTTTATTTCTCTGCAGATCCACTTTCTTGTGAACATGCCAATCACCAAAGATACCCTTTTGTATTCTAATGTCAAGCTCGATTGATCATTACCACTAGCAGTTCATTGTTGTCATTGAATACGGGATTCCCGAATCTTCATCCCAATGAGATCAAAACCTGTGATTGTGGATCCTATCGTTTTCTTCACACACTTTGTTTGGTCTATGTTCCTTCGCAAGCTGTTTGTTTGTTGGTTATCTAGTGAGTAGCTCACACTTGGCATAAAATGTAATAATCCCAATGGCAGGTTCAAGGTCAAAATCAAGAGGTTGATAGAAGCTGAGAATGGTGTGTATTTGATGATCGATTTGAATTGAAAGTCTCTGTACGTTGGGCTCATAAATTATTTTTAAGTTTGGTTATGTAATTACATAAAGCTCTTTCTCTAGAAAGTAAATGCATGAATCTCATACTTATTTTTTTTGAGGCACACCTACTTGAGACGGTATTAAAGTGAGATAAAATATAATTTGGGTATGATGTTTTAACACTTTAAAAATGGTGGGTGTCGATTTTAGTTTGTACTCATTTGATTCTTTATATTTTTTATCCTTTATTTTTAAATTAGTTGGCTATTTGTTACTTTTGAGGTGCTAGCTGATGAGTAGATCATGTTTTGACTGAAAAAAAAAAAAAAAAAAGATAGACATTGTAAATTTGTAATTAATCAATAAACTAAAAACGAAAAAGCTCAATCAGAATACGACTAAATTAGAATGAAAAATGGCAAAAAGGGCCCGCGTTATATTAGTATAGGTGATGAGACTTACAATAAATTTATTGTTATAATTATATTTCCTTCTTATAATTATTTATTCTGAGTCATTATATTAATTTTCAACCAACAATTAATTTTTGTCCACATTTATTTCAAAACTTAAAGCAAAATACAAACAATGTGTAAATGGCTAGTGCAAATGTGTCGGACAAATAATGAAATAGGCCAAAATTCCTGTGCGGCCCAACGACTATTTGAGTAGCTAAAAGAAGTACCATGAGTAAGAGAGGCTTGGTAAGCTCGGAGCTTCCGAGTCCGAGACAGTCTGCCTCGACCATTACTAAGTTTTATCAATTCAAGACCTGAAAGATGGTAAATTTATCAATTTAAGTTCTAAAAGATTTTTTCAATCGGTTCAAGGCCTGAATGATAGAAAAGTAGGATCTGAAATATAGAAACTATCAATTCGAGACCTACACATTTTAAAACCATGTTTTGTCACTAAATCCTAAACCCTGAACCGTAAACCCTAAAACCTGAACCATGAACCCTAAACCCTAAAAAAAAAAAATAAGGACATGAAATATAAACACATAATTTTAAAACTATTAATGCCCTTAAATCACATTTTTAGATACTATGTTTAGATTTGATCGAGTCTTTTTAAAATCACGCATCATTTATTTTCTTAAATCAGATGATTTAAAATAATTAATAATTAATTTTATTATTATAGAGAATATATAAACATATATAAGTGTGTAAAGAAACTATTAAAGAAAAACACACACACACATATATACATATACATTAAAAATAACAAAATTTAATTATAGTTGAGAGAATTAAATATTACTTTTTTACGCCTAAAATTATATATATATACTTAAATTAAAAAATAATTGACATGTCCTGTCAAAAAAAAAATAATTGACATGACTATAGAATATTATTGGTTTTTCATTTTATATATTATTTATTATTAATTATGTCTTGATTTTATTCATTCTGTCAAATTTTTACCATCTAAAAATTTCAACTAAGTCTAATTTCTAAATCTCAGATTTTCACGTATCATTTTCCTAATTTTTATGGAACCAATTGATACATTGAACATTGACGTTTTGAGGCCCATAAAAGGGGTTTTGTTTCCTGTTTGGGGGAATGGGCAGGGCAGCTGCGCTGCGATCGCCATGGATGTGATGATCATTGTGTGCTGGGTTGTTTTGAAGAGTGTGATCGTTTTATTTGTCGATCTGAATTCTGAGGGTTTGGGCGTTGTGATTTTGTGAATATGAAGTTTGATTTTGAGGGTTTGGGTGTTCGAAAATGTTTATTAATTTTTAATTTTATTTTGTATTAGTTTTAATTTTAATTGGCTTATGTGTCTATTCCAATCTTTTCAATTGGCTTATAAATCACTATCATCATGACACGCCATGCCCAATCATCGTCTCGCCAAAAATTTTCAATTTGAAGGTGCATGTGCCCGGCGCATGACACGAAACGACGTTGTTTCGTGTTTCCGATGAATTTTGGAATGAAAATTCTACAATTCGAAAAAAATTGGGACTAATTTATACATAATTTTTTTTTGAGAACCATTTAAAAAAAAGTTGATAAGTTATGTGACAATTTTGATTTTAATCCCTTAATGTGGATATAGTAAAGTACAATGAAGCAGAGATTTTAAATCTCAAGGCGGAACTACGTTGAAGCAGAGAGAATAAACTATGTCAAGTTATATACCTAACTTTTAGGTTCTTAGCTCATGCATATTTAACTCCTATCTCTATTCCAATTTTTTTTTTTTTATTTCTTATTCATCACTGGTTTTAGCTTCTTGGCAGGCTGTCATTATAAGCCAGGACATACTGACTTCTTTTTCCGTAGCTTATTTCTTGAAGAATTTCTTAAATTTAGTTCACTACACTTTTTTTTTTGAGTCTCTATATATATGTCGTCTCATCTCATGCATATCCGCTGTCATATGTTAAATATTGGTTGATTTTTAATTTAATGCAATGTGTATGAGTTTATTATAGGAGATTTGATTTTGTGATAATAACGAGAAATTATGTAGATTTTAATGTCGAGCCGAATTTGTATGGCTTTGAATGGTGGGAGTCCATGTTCTAATAAAATGCTTTATAAACATTTAATTTGTAATTAAATTTAGAGGGGATTCATATCTCGTCAAGTGCCGATATCTTTAAAGAACAAGGAGGTCATTTCCTCTTAATGTTAGTAGAGGTTGAAGCTTTAACTTCCATTATGTCAAACTCTAATGAGTGGTGTACTTACTTGCTAGGAAGAAGAAATGAGAAAGGGAGTCTATGTAGTTGAAATCAGATAAAGATAGGATGATGAAAGAACAGAAACCATCACTGTCCAATGGAGTCAACATGAGAATCGAAGGAACAAGGTATCGAGGTAAGCAAATTCTTACGAAAAATGTCAATTCAGGGCCTGAAAGATGAAAAATCTATCAATTTAAGGTCTGAATATTTTTCCTATCGATTCAAAACCTGCAAGATTAGAAAACTATCAATCCAAGACTTGAAAGATAGAAACTATCAATTTGAGGCTCACACATTTTAAGGCCATATTTGACACTTATATTTCATGTTTTTATTTTTTTATTTTTAGGGTTTAGGGTTCAGTGTTTACGGTTCAGGGTTTTAGGGTTTAGTGACAAACATGACCTTAAAATGTGTAGGTCTCGAATTGATAGTTTCTATCTTTCAGGCTCTGAATTGATAGTTTTCTATCTTCCGGCCTTGAACCAATAGAAAAAATCTTTCAGGCCTTAAATTGATAAATTTACCAACTTTCAAGCCCTGAATTGATAAAACTCCATACTTCAATTATTGTCCAGAGTTTTCTGGAAAAACGAGGCGTACAAGAAATTAAAATGACATTCTTGGAAGAAATGCACAACAGGGGATTTACAGCTCATTCAGCTAACATGTCTAAGCTGCTGCTGGTTATAGTCGTCAAAGGAACATATATCGATATATTAAACTTGGTACAAGTGATTAAGAAAGTTGTGCCACAACTCTAAAATGAATTATCTGCTTTATTTTAGGTGCTGGAATGATGAGCTCTTGAATTATGTTTGTATTATTTATTTAGTTGATTATGATGTTTGTTAAGTTCAATAATTCATATGCAATGCTACTGTTGGCAACAAGTTGCTACTTGAGAATGATGCATATTATGTGATATTGGGAAGCTAAGTTGATATTTCGTTCTTATTAAATTGATACTTTCATATTTTAAGTTCAGGGTGGTTGTCTAGTTTGAGTTTTAGACAAGGTCGGCCCTGGGGCGGCGCTGCCTGTGCCGGCCCAACCCGATGAGGGCCTCTATTTTTATTTTGTTTTATATATATATATATAGAGTAATGATATAGAATCAACTATCTGATTTTTTATGGAACCAGATTAATGACGTGTCATGCCAACTATTCCCTAAACCATAAACCCTAAATCATGAACCATTCGGTTCGGGTGAACCATGAACCACTCGGGCCGGGTTCAGTTCTGGTCGAGTTGGGTCCGGGCCGGGTAAAAAAAATGTATTTTTTTTTTCTGTTCAGTTTTATTTTTTCAGTTCAATTCAATTTTTCTTTTTTAGCTTGCCCGGACCCAAACCCGACCCGAGTGGTTCATGGTTCACCCGATCTGAATGGTTCATATTTAGGGTTTATAGTTCATGGTTTAGGGAATAGTTGACATGACACGTTATTAATCTGATTCCATAAAAAGCTAGATAATTGGTTCTATATCATTACTCTATATATATGTATTTTTATGTTTAATATATAATAGCTTATCTCCTTCGCCTGAGTTGGTTTCAACTTTATTGAATACGTTTCAGGTACTGAAAGATGCAGGTTCAATACCCTGCTAATTATTCTAAATGTTCTTAAAAAATATATCTAGTTCTTCAATCTGAAATTTACGCAATTATTATCTCACAATTTTTATGCAGTTTGGTATCTTTAGTCTTTTAACTCTTCATCATCAAGTTTTTTTAAAAAAAAACTATTTTTATTTATCTTATAAGTTTTGTTTTCATATATCATTCTTATGCATTTTATTATGTCCACTGATTAAAATATTTGACGAACAACCTCAAAAAAAATTGTATTTTTTTTAATAAGGTACTTTTAATATTAAATCTTTAATTTATAATTTTTCACTTTTAAGGTATTTTTTACTGTACCTTCTTCACCTTACCCACATCCATGTAATATTAACCTACTAGTTTAGTGTCCGTGTACTATGCGGATTTTTAATTAAAAATACAATATTCATAATATATAATGTATTTAATAGTAAAAATATAATTATGTGCATAAATACATTAAATATAAAATAATAGTTGTTTAGGTGTATATTAATATATTTACTTAAACAATTATTAAAATAAAATTATTGTGTCAAATTCTACTATATAATTCTGCAATTGATTCACGAATTCTTAATTTAAATTTGAGTATTCTCTTAAATCTTTCTCCAGACTTAAAAAATTAAAATTGAGGATTTTTTTTTTTTTGCAAATCAGTTTTTGTATGGGTGAGGAGAAAAAGATTGTGCTTAATGTATGAAAATTAACGAAAGTCTTTTAAAAATCACGTGTAGTACACATGTATAAAATGGAAAGAAATTTTAACTTGAAAAATTAGTTCGGTGGTTTAAATGTAATAAAATAATAGTTTGTATAGTTTAGTGCAACAAAAAATAGTTAGGTAGTTTAGATACAATTTCAATGATAGTTTAGTGCAATTAAACATAAATTGATGTAAGAGGAGCAAGGTTTAAACCTTAATTGTTGCATTTTTTTAAAATCAAACTACACATTAAAATATCACATGGATGCCACATATTAACTACAAACCAATAGAAAAATGACACATCAATATAATAAATGTGATAAATTATCCAAATTAACCTTAAAATGACATATCATTCAAATGAACTACAAGATGATACATCATCAAAATAAACTCTCTATTAGTAATATTGGGGATAAACATAAGTCCATTTTAAAACACACTTGACAATTTGCTTCTCTCTCGCTCGACTAATTTGACCCAGGACAATGTCCCTAGATCTATTATTTGAAGCCCAAGAATTTATCTTTTAAAAGAGTCTATAAATAGTAAATATTGGATACATTTAGTTTAAATCCATCTCATATAACATCATTGTTTTCATAATCGAATCGGTGATCAAATCGGACATACCACCGGTCAGCGGTTCAACCGGTCGGATCGGTTCAACCGACGATTCAACCGTTAAAATGATCTCTACCTATTTTTTTTAAATATTTTATATGTTTAGTTAAAAAATAAAATAAGTATACACCTACAAAAACTTAAACTGATACTCAATAACCAATAAATATCAACATGAATTATAATGTCACATGTCATCTAGAATTATATAATATATATATATATATATATATATAATACTTTAATTTTTTTCTTTAATTTGTTAATCTTATCCGCAAATCATGGGAATATCAATTATCAGCTAGTATTTTGGAAATGGGCATAAAAATAGGAAAGCTGGTAAATATTGATGTGCATATTTTGTTAGTAATGTCAAAAGATTTACGCTATAGAATATTGTTCACAGGCTGATGAGTACGACACCATATGAATGAATTACAAGTTTACAACACACTCCCCTTTCCTTCCCTCCCTCACAAACCCCATTGTAGCAGCATCTTCCCCTAAATAAGACACTGTATCAATCAATTAACCAACAAAACCCCCCGATTGATGCCGTTCTAATCATCCCCAACCCCAGCCACACCATCCCTCTCTCCAACATCGACAATTAGAAATTCCTTAGATTCACACATTTTCATAATGAGAAAACCAAATAGAAGAGGTAAAATTTAGTGCGTTCTTCAATCTCCGCATCACTTTCCGCTTTCCCTCAAATCACCCCAAATCGCTGGAAACTACAAGATTCGCCAAGTTCAAAAAAAAAAAAAAAACCGATCGAACCATTTTTCGGTTTTTACCGGGTTTGACCGGTTCAACTGATAAAATGGTTTTTAGGGGGTTTTCGGACCGGTTCCCTCGAACCGGCCGATCCGGTCCGGTTATGAAATTATTGCATAACATAATACCATCTCATCGAACAATATATCATTTAAAAAAGTCTACAAGTAATAAATATTAGGCAAAATATAGTGTGAACAAGTTTCACGGTGAAACTGATTAAGGAGTGTGACTTATATTACTAAAGAGTGTGACTTTTTACTATAAAGGGTGTGACTTTTTACTATAAAGGGTATTACTCATAAAATTATATTATAGCAAAGGGTGTCGTAGTGATAACTGAAGGGTTTGACATATATTACTAAATAGTGTGACTTATATTACTAAATAGTATGTCTGTAAAAAAAAATCAATTTCATGGTGAACAAGTTTGACAGCATACCAAACTCTAAATATTATATTGCATAATAAAATCTTGGAAAATAAGTCAACATATTTTCAACAGACATGTATTGAAAAAAGAATATAATAGAGTATGAAGGCATAAATTGATAAGAAATTCATACTATACTATTATAAAAAGTGGCTTGCCTTGGGGAAATATTTTTGGACCATTTTGCCCCTCTAATATTTTGTACAATGCAAATTAATCCATACAAACCCTCCACTTAGCCCCTCTAAAATTTTACACAATGAATTAATCCTTCAAACACTCCAAGCACTTCATATTAATCCATATACTGTACATACTCAATCCCAAAATAAATAAATAAATACATATTAATTCGAGAAAATATTTTTGGACCACTTTGCACCTTTAATATTTTGCACAATGCAAATCAATCCCTGCAAACCCTCCACTTAGCCCCTCTAAAATTTTACACACTACAAATTAATCCCTGCAAACACTCCAAACTCTTCATATTAATCTATATACTGTACATACTCAATCCCAAAATAACTAAATAAATACATATTAACTCGGGGAAACAAATAATAAAACACATTCAATTGAAGAAGAAAAGAACTCAAAAAGAGAAGATGGGATATGTCGTACTTTCAAGAGGAATTTCCATACAAGATACAAAAGTTTTGATCAAATCAAAAGAAAAACATTTGACAAAAAAAAAATATTGTGTACAAGGAAATTCTAATGTGGAACTCAAAAACAAAAGATGGGATCGACGAGATAGCGAGAATATCAATACAAAATACAAAAGTTTTATGTCGCACTTTCAAGAGGAATTTTTATACAAGATACAAAAAATTTGATTAAATCATAAGAAAAACATTTGACAAAAAATATTGTGTACAAGAAAATTCTGATGTGGAACTCAAAAATAAAAGATGGGATCGATGAGACAGCGAGAATATCGATAAAAAATACAAAAGATGTCGCACTTTCAAGAGGAATTTTTATACAAGATACAAAAAAATTTGATTAAATCATAAGAAAATCATTTGACGAAAAATATTGTGGACAACAAATTTTTTATGTAAAAAGAAAAAAAATGAATAAAAAAGAAAAACTTCCTTTTATCTAATTCACTATCATCACAACTGAATTTTTTATCGTAAGGTTCCAAAGAAATTTGAATTCGCTTCCGTTATATTATTAACTATCATCATATAAGCTCTTTTTATTGTAAAGTTATCTACACATCATGACAAATATATACGTACGAGGAATAATTTTATAATTATAAATATAAAAATGAAAACCATATGTACTAGCAATGTACTAAAAAATGTTAATAACATAATATATTACATGAATACTTATTTCGTTAAAATTCATATTACATTTCAGGATATACAATAGCAATCAAACAAAAAGGATAATCTATAAATATATAGATACATGCAAATTATATATATAGATAAATTACACGCAAACGTTCGATGCACATGGTAAGCTCCTAGTAAATTTTAAAAAATAAACCAAAAATCCACACCATGCTCACGTGCAGATGATACTAATCCAGTGTGCACCTAAATCCAACTATACCCTATTTTTCACTACACCTTCTTCTCCATCATCAATTCTTTAACCTTAGAAGCTTCCTCCCACATATTCAAACTAGCGTATATTTTCGACATCATGTTATGAGCAAATCCATCGTTCGGATCAATACTTAAAATCTCTTCAGCAGCCAACCTTGCCAAATCCAAATCTTTGTGCATCACACAACTGGATAAAAGACATTTCCATACTATTTCGTCTGGAGTACAAGGAAAATTCCTCACAAGATCATAAGCTGCTTTTATCTCACCTTTCCTTGCATATAGCGTTACTAAACATGCTAAATGATCCAATCCTGGAGTGATTCCGAAGTCTTTAGTCATTGAACCAAAATGGTACAACGCCTCCTCTAAAGCTCCAAAGTGTACACATGATAACAACACTGCAAGAAATGTGACGCCATTCAGTTTAATTCCATTTCTCAGCATACTGTCAAAATTCTGCAATGCCTCTATCATACATCTTTGTTGTGCATAGCCATGAATGATAGTGGTATATGTGACTACATTGGGTCGGATTCCTTTGTCCGACATTTCAGATAGAAGGTCTAGAGCATCATCGACCCTTCCATCTTCGCACAAGCCCTATATTATAGTGGTATACGTGATAACATCTAGCCGAATACCCTTAGGACGTTTCAAGTAAGAGGTGCAGCGCATCATCTACCATTCCATCCTTGCAAAATCTATCAATTAGAGCATTATAACAATAAACATCGGGTTTGTAACCAGTTTTTTCAAAATCCCAAAGCAAATTATAGGCTTTATGAGTTTTACCCGATTTACATAGACCATCAACCACTGTGAGGATCATAAAATCATTGGGCTGACATAGTTTGGAAAACAAAACCTTTTGAAACAAAGCTTCTGCCTCTACCAAATTACAACCAAATTTTTTTTAGTACTTGTTAGTTAACAATATAGTTTAAATTTTTCGTTAAAAAAAAAAATACTCCATTTGTCCCCCAAAAGTATGATCAGTGAACTAAAACATGTTTAACGGAAATGTAGATTAAATATGTTTATGGGCACAATTTTATTTTTATTTTCATCATCCAACAATCACTTAATTACTCAAGTTATCATTATACTTTACTACCAATCAATTATGTTATTTATAAATGAACATAATTTACGTTTTTGTATCATCAAATAAACGTGTTTTTTTTTATAATATGTATTTTTTGGGGGACGGATGTAGTATAGTTTAAGACTACTTTTCTGAACATATACTATACGGCCCATTACCTTAACCCATTTACTACGGCCCAATCACCTACACGGCGTCTTTTCTGTTTTGGGGGTTGAAGGTTCCGTGGAAGGAGAATTCATTTCGTTTCATTTTCACCCTCTGATTATCCTTGCACGTTCTTGATTTATAGAAAGAAAAAGAGAAGATGAGGCGAAAGGCTACTGATTCTGCAATTCACCTATTTCGTAGAGGATTTTCTGCCAAACCTCATAATCTAAATACGGAAAATAGGCGTTTTCCATCAAAACCCAGAATCGATTTCACCTCTGTTCGGCAAGTAAACGACGCTATTCGCTTGTTTCGCGAAATGTCGGCAATGTCGCCCCAACCCTCTGTTCTGGTATACAACAAACTATTCAGTGTTGTTGTCAAAATGGAAGAATACGCTGTTGCCCTCTATGTGTTCGACGAAATGCGTCACTCGAGTTTTCCCATGAACGAAGTCACGATGAACATCGTTATCAATTGCTGCTGCCGTCTGAATCGGGTAGACCTTGGGTTTGGTGTAATGGGCAGCTTCTTGAAGCACAACTACCAACCTGAAGTCACAACTTTCAGCACTCTCCTGCGGGGACTCTTTTTGGTTGGTAATGTGGCGGAGGCAGAAGCTTTGTTTAAAAAGGTTTTGTTTTCCAAACTATGTCAGCCCGATGGTGTTATGATCCTCGTAGTGGTTAATGGTCTATGTAAATCGGGTCAAACTCATAAAGCACGTAATTTGCTTTGGGATTTTGAAAAAACTGGTTACAAACCTTATGTTTGTTCTTATAATGCTGTAATTGATGGATTGTGCAAAGATGGAATGGTAGATGATGCTCTGCACCTCCTACTTGAAATGTCCAATAACGGTATTCAGCCCAATGTTATCACGTATAACACTATCATTCAGGGCTTGTGCGAAGATGGAAGGGTCGATGATGCTCTCCACCTCTTCTCTGAAATGTCCGACAAGTTTATTTGGCCTGATGTTGTCACATATAAACTATCATTCATGGATTGTGCAAAGGTGGAAGGGTCGATGATACTTTGCACTTCTTATCTGAAATGTCCGACAAGCTTATTCAGTCCAATGTTCTAACATATAACACTATCATTCATGGATTGTGATAAGATGGAATGATCGATGATGCTCTGCACCTCCTACTTGAAATGTCCAATAACTGTATTCATCCCAATGTTGTCACGTATAACACTATCATTCATGGCTTGTGCGAAGATGGAAGGGTCGATGATGCTCTCCACCTCTTGTCTGAAATGTCCGACAAGTTTATTCGGCCTGATGTTGTCACATATAACAGTATCATTTATGGATTGTGCAAAGGTGGAAGGGTCAATGATACTTTGCACTTCTTATCTGAAATGTCCGACAAGCTTATTCAGTCCAATGTTGTAACATATAACACTATCATTCATGGATTGTGCGAAGATGGAAGGGTCGATGATGCTTTGCACCTCCTACTTGAAATGTCCAATAACTGTATTCATTCCAATGTTGTCACGTATAACACTATCATTCATGGCTTGTGCGAAGATGGAAGGGTCGATGATGCTCTGCACCTCTTATCTGAAATGTCCGACAAGTTTATTTGGCCTGATGTCGTCACGTATAACACTATCATTCATGGATTGTGCAAAGGTGGAAGGGTCGATGATACTTTGCACTTCTTATATGAAATGTTCGACAAGCTTATTCGGTCCAATGTTGTAACATATAACACTATCGTTAATGGATTGTGCAAAGATGGAAGGGTCGATGATGCTCTACACCTCTTATCTGAAATGTCCATTAGCGGAATTCAGCCCAGTGTTGTCACGTATAGCACTATCATTCATGGCTTGTGTGAAGATGGAAGGGGGGTTGATGCTCTGCACCTCTTATCTGAGATGCCCGACAAGTTTATTCGGCACAATGTTGTCACGTATAACACTATCATTCATGGATTGTGCAAGGGTGGAAGGGTAGATGACGCTCTGCACCTCCTATCTGAAATGCCAAACAAGGGTGTTCGACCCAATGTTGTCACGTATAACACTATCATTCATGACTTTTGTGAAGATGGAAGGGTTGAGGATGCTCTGCACCTTTTATCTGAAATGCCCGACAAACTTAATCGGCCTAATGTTGTCACGTATAACAATATCATTCATGGCTTGTGTGAACATGGAAGGATTGATGATGCTCTTCACCTTCTATCTGAAATGCCGGACAACGGTGTGGGGCCCAATGTTGTCACATATAACATTATCATTTATGGCTATGCACAACATGGATTTATGAAAGAGGCATTACAGATATATGACAATATGCTGAGGAATGGAATTAACCCGGACGATGTCACGTTTCTTGCATTGTTGTCATCATGTGCGCACGTGGGAGCTTTAGAGGAGGCATTGTACCATTTTGGTTCAATGACTAAAAACTTCGGAATCACTCCAGGATTGAATCATTTAGCATGTTTAGTAACTCTATATGCGAGGAAAGGTGAGACAAAAGCAGCTTATGATCTTGTGAGGAATTTTCCCTGTGCTCCAAATGAAGTAGTGTGGAAATGTCTTTTATCCGGTTGTGTGATGAACAAAGATTTGGATTTGGCAAGTTGGCTGCTGAGGAGATTTTAAATATTTATCCGAATGATGCATCTGCTCATGTTATGCTGTCAAATGTGTATGCTAGTTTGAATATGTGGGAGGAAGCTTCTAAGGTCAGAGAATTGATGAAAGAAAAGAAGGTGAAGAAGGAAAGAGGGTGTAGCTGGATTTAGGTGCACATTGGATTAGTATCAGATGAAGGTCAGCATGATGTGGTTTTTTTCGTTTTCCTTAAATTATTATTTTTCGTTTTCTTTTAATTATCACTTTTATTTTCTTTTTTCAATACAAGCTTGTTGAAAATTTGTTGGCTTATTTTCCGAGATTTTATATGAAATTTAATATTTACTACCATTAGACTTTTTAAAATGATTAATTCTTCGATGAGATGGTATTATGTTATGTTAGATGGATCTAAACTAATATTTGCAAATCTTGTAGTTGTATCTTGAGAAATCATAGTTGCAACGTTTACAATAAAGAAATGGGAATAAAAAGCAGCTTAAAGAATATGAGGACTACTAAATTGTCAAGGTAACAGACATTACTAGGAAAGATGGGCAAGGAGAGACTCAGAACTTGTTGTTGTATGTGTTACTTGTAGGTGTGCTTTGAAGTGGACTTATGCTTGTGGGTTAATATTACATGGATGTGGATAATGGGAAGTAGACGTTTTTTGAGTATTTATAGGGGGAGGCAGAGTCTGGTTTAGAAAGACTGCAGCATCATTGTACAATATGTATAAGTAGAGAGAGTCAGTTGTTGTGAGGATTTAAGAGATTTTTAAATTAAGCCTCACGTCTCTAATTGGTGTTACAAGGAATTACATTCAATCTGGTGAGAGCTATATATGGAGAATAGGCTCTGTCAAGTTATATATCAAACTCTGAGTTTCCTCTTGCATATTTAACTTCTATCTCTATTCCAGTTTTATTTTATTTTTTATTCATCAATGGTTAAGCTTCGTGTCAGGATGTCATTGTAAGCCAGGAAGAACAGACTTACGTCTTTTTCTGCAGCTTCTTGATTGAAAATTCTGAATATGTAATAATTATCTCTATTAGACTATTTGTGAGTCTCGATATGTATATCCGCTTTCATAGGCTAAATCTTGGTTGGTTCATATTAATGTTGAATAAACAATCTATAAATCCTAATTGTTAACACGAGTTTGCCTTTCAATAAAGCATACCAAGCAAATCAATTGTACATCAGGGGGTCTTGCATGAGACGGTCTCATGTATGAGAGGGGGCTTCAATTTAACATTTACACATCACTTTACTTCAAAACATGATTCGGGCAGGGTTGTAACCTGTATGTGTCTGTTTTGTAATTGGAGATTAATTTTATGGCCTATTGAATAAAGATGTACGCCCATGTTGACTAGGCTACTGTGAATTCTAAAGAATGATACGATTCCCGAATCATTTATCCTGTCATGTGTTTGAACCTTTCCTGTTAATTTGTTCTATAACAACAAAATTTTTCCTGCATGAAGGTATCCACTTTTATAGTCCCCACTTGTTGCATCGAAGATGGATCTAATATAAACCTCCCTTAGTTTAAGAATAGTGTTAGTGATTGAAGATAACTTGCTGCGCAAATTCATGAAGTTAACAATATTACTATTGTTATTTCTTTGAAAAACATGTCCTCAAAGTTGGACTAACTAAGATAGTTTTCACCCTGGTTAGTTGGATTTTGTGGATAATGAATTCCCATATCAAGGGCTTTTTATGGACCTTATTGACGACTCTTCCAAGGCCCTAAACTCTAGAGTATCTTCAACAATTTTTTTCTTTGTGGCAGAAATGCTATTATCAACTTTCCACAATAATATTTTCTTTAATTGTCATCTGGAATGAATTGTGGTTAAAGGTGTAGGAATTTGTTTGTGCTGTTGTGATGGTACATAATTGTTTTATGACTTATTTTTATCGAAGTAAATGTATACTCTTAAAGTAACTTTTTATGTAATGGCTAAAGAATAATATGATTATTGAAGCTTCTTATATTTTGTTATTCACACTTGCTTATATGTCTACTTGAAGCTTGCAGACTAGTTGGTTTCGATCTCACACTCTCTCCATGGTTGTAACTGATGATCTTGGAGTCCTTAACCTTGTCACAGGGTTTTTCTCTCGAAGAGGGTATAATATCCAAGTATGTAATTTAATTTTAAATCTTTTAAAAAATTGTTCTTGGACTTTTTATTCTTCTGGATTTACCCACTGGTACCGTTGGTTTGTTTCTTCTTATTTTAGAGTTATAAACTTATAATGGAGTTTATGTGCTTAGCTTTTATATGGCTCATGGAAAGCTATAAATATAGTAGCATAATGTAAACCTTATTGACTCGAAACTGAGAATTTGCTTACATTATTTCAGCTCTTTTCCGAATCTTGTTTCCTTCTGAAGGATGATGGCTGTGAGCCTGCTTGTGTATCCACATATTATTTAAGATTTTCAATTAGTAAAGTTGCCACATAATTTCTATTTTAATTGCTGGTGAGATTTAGCAAGGTTTATCAAAGGGGAATGAACAAAAGTTTGGCATAGTTCTTGACAAGTTTTCAATTACTTAATTCATTTTTTACTCTGATGTTTAGGCCTTTCATATTTTAATGCTACGAAAGTGCATTTTCTCTTTCTGTTTTTTGAGGTAAGTTAGTGCAAGAATAAGTTTTGAGACTGCTAACTATCAAGCTTATCATTTTGGTAGGAAATTGAACTTGGAACAAAACTGTCTTTCTTTAAATTTCTTGAGGGAGAAAAGTGCCTCAGTAGAAAATCGTCTATTTTAATTTCTATTTTATTTAGCTATGCTGGTTGGTATGCATGATCATTCATTTCTTGTTAGAGGAACTACAATTTTTTTGGTTTATATGTTCTCGTGTTTATCTTATGCAATTAATTCTGGCTCAAACTCAATTTCAAGAATAATGCTCCTAATATTCGCAATGATAGCATTTTGATTGATGGATATTGCACCATGGTGAAGATAGACGATAGCATCCATCTATTTCTTGAAATGCATTGTTCATCTATTTTGATTTTGTCCTTGCTTTTGAAAATTTTAAAAAAATTAAAAATTTCGATTTTTGGACCAACAATAGAATAATGTCCAATGGAAAACAATACTTTAAATATATAAAGAGAATAAATGACTTATCTTATATCAAATATAATGATAAAATGTTATAATTGTTTTAGGAGATCATTTAATAAAGATATATGATTTTGAACAAGATAAAACCACTATCATTCTTGATGGATTGTGCAATTTTAGAGTATTCCTTGAAGATGGAAGGGTCGATGATGCTCTGCCAATCTTAAATGAAAAATGTCCAATAACTGTATTCAGCCCAATGTTGTTATTCACATATAACACTATCATTCATGGATTGTGCAAAGGTGGAAGGGTCGAATGATACTTTGCCACTTTATCTCTGAAATGTCCGACAAGTTTATTTCATCCAATGTTGTAACATATAACACTATCATTCATGGATTGTGCAAAGATGGAAGGGTCAATGATACTTTGCACCTCCTACTTGAAATGAAATATGTCCAATAATTATCAAGTTATTCATTCCAATGTTGTCACGTATAACACTATCATTCATGGCTTGTGCGAAGATGGAAGGGTCGATGATGCTCTGCACCTCTTATCTGAAATGTCCGACAAGTTTATTCATTCCAATGTTGTCACGTATAACACTATCATTCATGGATTGTGCAAAGGTGGAATTATTATCTTTATCCGTGACTTTATGTCCGACGGTTTATACTTTTCACCGATTCCCTCTCCATATAACCGAAACTGCTTTAAAGGTGGGTCCAATGTTGTTAATGTTAAAAACTTATATGAAATTTATTCGTCCAATGTTGTAACATATCATTCAGATTTTATGGATTGTTGAAGATGGAAGGGGTTGATGCTCTGCACCTCTTATCCGAGATGCCCGACAAGTTTATTCGCACAATGTTGTCACGTATAACACTATCATTCATGGATTGTGCAAGGGTGGAAGGGTAGATGATGATCTAAAATGAAAAGTATCTTAGAAACATTTCAAGCACACTATATATGATTGTTGGTGTGATGGGAATGATCTCTCACGTGTTGTCAAAAATAACACTATCATTCATGACTTTTGTGAAGATGGAAGGGGTTGAGGATGCTCTGCACCTTTATCTGAAATGCCCGACAAAAATTATTCATGGGCCTAATGTTGTCATTCGTATAACAATATCATTCATGGAGTTTGTGAACGTGGAAGGGATTGATGATGCTCTTCAAAAGCCTTAAAACTATCTGAAATGCCAAATCGGGATGATGAAAAAGGGTGGCTACCTAGGTTTTTTTAAAGGGCCCAATGTTGTCACATATAACATTATCATTTATGGCTATGCACAACATGGATTTATGAAAGAGGCATTACAGATATATGACAATATGCTGAGGAATGGAATTAACCGGACGATGTCACCAATTCTTGCATTGTTGTCATCATGTGCGCAACGAAGGTCATTTTTGACTGGGATTCTTTGAGAATCTAATGAAGGACTATTTTTTTCTGAACCAAATGAAACTCAAGGATAAAAACCGGATTATCAAAATCTAAATGGAAAAGACATTGTACCATTTGGTTCAATGACTAAAAAAGCTTCGAATCCTCCAGGATTGAATCATTTAGCATGTTTAGTAACTCTATATGCGAGGAAAGGTGAGACAAAAGCAGCTTATGATCTTGTGAGGAATTTTCCCTGTGCTCCAAATGAAGTAGTGTGGAAATGTCTTTTATCCGGGTTGTGTGATGAACAAAGATTTGATGCCAAAACTTGGCTGCTGAGGAGATTTTAAATATTGATCCGAATGATGCATCTGCTCATGTTATGCTGTCAAATGTGTATGCTAGTTTGAATATGTGGGAGGAAGCTTCTAAGGTCAGAGAATTGATGAAAGAAAAGAAGGTAAAGAAGGAAAGAGGATGAAGCTGGATTTAGGTGCACATTGGATTAGTATCAGATGAAGGTCAGCATGATGATTGTTTTTTTTCCATGGTGTTTCGTATTTTGAAGCATAAATTATTTTTTAATGTTGAGTTTTTCTTTTTTTTTTTCAAAGATATCTTTATTTTCTTTTTTTTTTCAATACAAGCTTGTTGAAAAATTTGTTGGCTTATTTTCCGAGATTTTATATGAAATTTAATATTTACTACCATTAGACTTTTTAAAATGATTAATTCTTTCTCTGAAAGATGATATTATGATTGGTCCTGTTAGATGGATCTAAACTAATATTTGCAAATCTTGTAGTTGTATCTTGAGAAATCATAGTTGCAACGTTTTCAATAAATTTTAATGGGAATTTAAAAAGCAGCTTAAAGAATATGAGGACTACTAAATTGTCAAGGTAACAGACATTACTAGGAAAGATGGGCAAGGAGAGGACTCTTGTTTCTTTTCAATGTAACTTGTAAAGTGTTGTATTTGATAGTAAATTGGGAATATTCTTATGATATTGTAGGTTTGAGTTTATCTTTAAGGGACTTATGCTTGTGGGTTAATATTACATGGATGTGGGATAATGGGGAAGTAGACGTTTTTTGAGTATTTATAGGGGAGGCAGAGTCTGGTTTAGAAAGACTGCAGCATCATTGTACAATATGTATAAGTAGAGAGAGTCAGTTGTTGTGAGGATTTAAGAGATTTTTAAATTAAAGAAAGCGTCTCTCACGTCTACTGAGGTGTCAATTGGTGTTACAAGGAATTACATTCTCAATTCTTGGTGAATCAATTCTCAAGAAATGATATATGGAGAATAGGCTCTGTCAAGTTAAAAAAGAGATATATCAAACTCTGAGTTTTCCTCTTATGATGCATATTTAACTTCTATCTCTATTCCAGTTTTATTTTATTTTTTTTTCAAATGGATCAAAAAGTGCATAAAACGGCGGTCAGGATGTTTATTGTCAAGGAAGACAGACTCTACGAGCCTTTTTAAAGCTTATGGTCTTAAACAAGCAGAAACAGACTTCGCAGCTTCTTGCTTGAAAATTTCTGAATATGTAATAATTATCTCTATTAGACTATTTGTGAGTCTCGATATGTATATCCGCTTTCATAGGCTAAATCTTGGTTGGTTCATATTAATGTTGAATAAACAATCTATAAATCCTAATTGTAAACACGAGTTTGCCTTTCAATAAAGCATATATGTGCAAGATACCAAGGCTAGTCGCGCAAAAGTCCAATGATGAAAAATTGTACATCAATTACTTCAATCTTGCATGAGGCGGTCTCATGTATGAGAGGGGCTTCAATTTAACATTTTACATCACTTTACTTCAAAACATGATTCGGGCAGGGTTGTAACCTGTATGTGTCTGTTTTGTAATTGGAGATTAATTTTTTTCGGATGGCCTATTGAATAAAATGAGATCTCGGATTAACTCTTGAATCAAGGTAATTTTACATACCGAAAAATTATCAAAGTCGATTACTCCCATGTTGACTAGGCTACTGTGAATTTAAAAGAATGATACGATTCCCTAAATCATTTATCCTGTCATGTGTTTGAACCTTTCCTGTTAATTTGTTCTATAACAACAAAAAAATTTTTCCTGCATGAAGGTATCCACTTTTATAGTCCCCATAGTCCCCAAAAAGTTGATTAATATAAAAACCTCCCTTAGTTTAATGAATAGTGTTAGTTTGAAAAACATTGCTCCTCAAAATTCATTTTGAAGGGAATAAGAATATTACTATTGTTATTTCTTTTGAAAAACATGTCCTCAAAGTTGGACTAACTAAGATAGTTTTCACCCTGGTTAGTTGGATTTTTGTTTTTAATGAATTCCCCAGATTTGTGGACAGAAATGTTATGGACTGATATATTCGCCCGCTCGACCCATTTGTCACATATACGACTCTTCCAAGGCCCCCAAACTCTAATAATATTTTCAAATTTTTTTTTTTTTTGTGGCAAAATGCTATTATCAACTTTCCACAATAATATTTTCTTTAATTGTCATCTGGAATGAATTGTGGTTTAAGGTGTAACTTTTTATGTTTGTGAATGTTGTGATGGTACATTTTGTTTTTCGCTTAACACATGGAAGATTTACATAAGTTGTATATAAAGTAACTTTTTTATGTAATGGCTAAAGAATAATATGATTATTAGAAAGCTTCTTATATTTTGTTATTCACACTTGCTTATATGTCCATGGTTGTAACTGATGATCTTGGAGTCTTCTTGTCACAGGGTTGGTTTCGATCTTGGAGGTATAATATCCAAGTTTGTAATTTAATGAAAAAAAATGATCAAATCTTTGAGGAAAAAAAATTGTTTTAAAAAATGGACTTTTTATTCTTCTGGATTTACCAAGATCTGGTACCGTTGGTTTTTTAAATTCTTCTTAAAAAAAAATTGTTCTTATAAACTTTTAATGGATTCTTCTTTTTACCCTAGCTTTTTATATGGCTCATGAAAAAAGCTTGTAAATATAGTTTCATAATGTAAACCTTATTAAGATTCGAAACTGGAAATTTTTCAGCTTCTTGTTTCCTTCTTTTTTGATTATTAAATTCTCGAGGATAATGCTGTGTTCTTAGAGCCTGCTTGTGTAATCCATATATTATTTAAGATTTTAAATGTAAAAAAGTTATTGACTCGAAACTCTATTTTAATTATTTCAGCTGGTGAGATTTATCAAGGTTTATCAAAGGGATGATGGCTGTTTGCAATTAAATTAATTAATTTTAATAAGTTCTTGACAATATAAGACATTCTTTCAATTTTTTGCCTTTCAATTTTAATGTTGCCAAATCATCATCAATGAAATTTTATCATTTTTTGCATTTTTCAATCTGTTTTTTTTAGATTTAATAATTTTATCAAGGGAATGAACAAAAAAGAAATAAGTTCTTGAATGAATAATTGTTTTCAAATTTTTCTCGATTTTTTTTTATTTAAGGAAATTGAATATATAACTTTATAAATAAAAAAACTGCCTTTCTTATTTTTTTGCAAGATGAAAATAAAGATATATGATTTTGATTAAGATCCTCCCCAAACTGAAAAATCTTGATAGTTGAGTTAGTTTCTGTTTTTTGAATGTAAAGAATTTTTGAGACTGCTTATCAATTTCATTTTTTAGGAAATTGAACTTGGAACAAAACTGTCTTTCATTTTAAATTTCTTGGAGAAAAGTGCCTCAGTAGAAAATCGTCTATTTTAATTATGCTATGCTGGTTAGTATGCATGATCATTCATTTCTTGTTAGAGGAACTACAATTTTTTTGGTTTATATGTTCTCGTGTTTATCTTATGCAATTAATTCTGGCTCAAACTCAATTTCTAAAAAACAAGAATAATGCTCCTTATTCCCAATGATAGCATTTTGATTGATGGATATTGCACCATGGTGAAGATAGACGATAGCATCCATATATTTTTCTTGAAATGCATTGTTAATCTATTTTGATTTTGTCCTTGCTTTTTTGAGAATTTTAAAAAAAATTAAAATTTCGATATTTGGACCAAGTTGGAAACCAATAGAAGAATAGTTTCTAGTGTGTTTGTTGGTGAAAGAGTTATAAAGAGTTAGTAAACTACAGAATAATAAAATAATAATAAACTTTTTCTAAATCGAGGTGTATGATGAAAGTAGATCTTGTAAATTTTCTGCGTAAATATATAAGAGAATAAATGACTTATCTATATATCATATCTTTTATAATTTTTTTTTCAGGTTTATATAATGATAAAAATATATATAATCATATCATATTTTTTTTATAAATAAGTATGATAAAAATAAAATTTATTTAATTTAATTAGATATATTTCTTGAAATTTAAAATTTACCTTAAATCATTTTTTATTTGGAGATAAGAATAATGGTGTATGATTTTAAAAAATAACGTGGTTTTTATCACGTATCTTTTATAAAGTAATATAATCATGTAATCATATCATATTTTTTATAAATAAATATGATAAAAATAAAATTTATTTAATTTAATTAGACAGATTTTTACTAAATCAATTTTTTTAATGAGAAATTATTTTAAAATAATAACGTGGTTTTTGCCAATATATCATGTTTATCAAAATATAATGATTTCTATATTTTGGTCATATATATATATATATATATATATATAAATATGTGTTAATCAAATATTATATTTAAATACTTGTTATAAAATTTAAATTTTAAAATTAAGAATATGAGGTCAATAAAATTAAATTGCTAGGTTTAGTAAAAATCATTATTAGAAAATATTTATTCAATTTTTAGAAGTGAATTAATAATATTTATAATTGTAAAGAATTAAAAAAGATAATTGAACCACATAATTAAATTTATTTATTACTATTTTAATATGAAATAATTATTTATTTATTTATTTAGTCTATTGATGCAATGTATTAAATTTTATTATAATAAATTATTTAATATTTTTTTATCTAATTTAAAAGATTAAGATATAAGAAAAATTAATAAAAATGGATATATCTAATAAAATTAAACAAAAGAGAAATAATGCATCATTTATTTAAGTCTTAAAGAAATAAAGATGTGGGCATGTTGGTATATATCCTTTTTTTAATAAGGATATATCTGTATTTTTTTTTAAATGGGTAGATATATATTTTTTTTTTTTAATATGGAATGGGTAGATATCTTTAATTTTTAATAAAAGTAGTCATATCTCTTTTTTTCCTATATATTTCCTCTTGCAACAAGACATGTGATCCGCTTTGGTTGTATGAATTCAACACCATATAATTATATGACAAAAATTCGTACGAGACGGTCTCATATCTGAGACGGACTATAAATTAATATAAATCAACACTCACCCCTTCCAAAGTGTTAAAACATCACGCCCAAATTATGTTCTGACTCACCGTGAGGCCGTCTATGATGAAACCTATCCCATATGTGTATATATATGTTTTAACTTGTAGCAGAGATAGCAGAGATGCTGATTTTAACATATCATCCAAATATGTTGCCAAATCAAATGATATCAAAATAAATTGGTGAAAGATGAAAACAAGGCCTTCCAAAACAGAGTAACACAATTAAACACTACTTAAATATTTCATATTGGTTAAGATGAAACCCAACAACAATTCAAAACAGAACACCATTTAGCATTAGCATAATGTTTCAGATACCAAAGTCCTAAAATTGCATGACATCTTAAATACCAAATCCCTGTGACAAAGTACACTAAAATACTAATTTCCACATATGAAATTACAGTGGTGAATTAAAACACATATCAAACATAGACACATCAATTCAAAAATCTGGCACTGTATGATACCCTTTTGATTTGAATCCAATTTCAGCAATCATGCATATATCACATTTGCAATTGGGGAGGACCAAACATGAAATCCGTGACGAAAATCACCTTTGCAGTTGGGGAGGATCTTGGCAAGCTCAACAGTATCTCTGCAACTTTCAACAAAAACAAATGTTTTTCTGACACAAACAATTTGGGCGTTATCACCAACTTTTCGAGCATGCTAGCATGTTTCAACAATAACTCTACAATCCTAAATATTGAGTTTCTAGAAAACGGTGAAGTGATCTCAATTGTCTTCAGTTGCAAAGGAAATGAGTGATTTGTTTCAAACTTGAAGTAGTTCACTCCACTCAACTCTGGTAGCTTCCAGACAAAAGGGGCGGTCTGATCTTCGATGACTAACTTCTTTATATTAGGGAAAATCCCAAGAACATTCATCTGGTCACCACCGAGTTCAAGACAATCAACATCAATTTTTAATACCTTGATATTAGGAAATGGTATCGAAAGCAAATATTCATTCTTCGACTCATTAAGCACCTGGTATGACAATAAGATAGATTACAATAAAAACACGGGGAATACCTAATTTGAATGGAAAACAAGTAAACAAAGAAAAGGTGATAACCTTAAGCGCCATATCTAGCGTTAGTCTTATGTATAAAAGTTTTACCGTGCACCTGTTTTGCAACTACTACTTTATAGTAAAATAACTAACACTATTAAACTAATACCTTTAAATGAAACAACTAATACCGATTAAAAATAAGCATACAGTTGCACGGTAAACCTGGTTTACATAAGGCTTGTCCCATATTATCTATTATTAGTAGCACCTTGATGCCTTCACCAATGTAACTAAGTAATTATGTACGCTAGCAGCATCCAATCACAAGCATGAAACTACATAAGCTTAAAAAATGGTATGAGGATAATAACATAAGAGAGCTCATAGTATATATGCAAATACAATGAAACATGATCGACATTCAACAACTACTCTGAAATTAATATTAAAACCATTTGATCAAGTAAATCATCAAAGAGTTATCATTGCTATGACTTCATTAAACTCATTAATTCTTTGTATTAATAATAACTTAAGACATAGGAAGATATTGAAAAGAAACCATACCTGAACACACCAAACCGATAATGCAAGTTTCTGAACATGTTGGATAAATGGGAAAATGCTGGTCAATGTTTCTCCAAGCAATTCATTCTCATTACTATCATGATACCTTGTATCATCAAAACCAATAGCTAAATCAATTAAAGACGAGATATTTGAAAACAGACAGTTATGATAGAAAACACCCGAAAGTTCCAATGTTTCAACATTCGGACAGAAGATTCTCAGCACTGTATCCACCGCCGGTTGATCACAATCAAAAAACAAATACTTCTCGATCTTTAGCTTTTTTAAACTTGTGGACCTGATGCTCAAATTCTCAAAGCTTTCCAAAAGACGCAAATCAAAGACTTCCAACCGAGGACAACCCAACAAAATTCGGTTTATCAAGCGTTCGCTTAAGCAAAAACCATGGATTCTTAAACTCTTGAGGTGATTCCAAGTCGGAGATCCACGAATTCGAACGTTACATCCAACAAGTGATAATTCTTTTAAAGATGAACAAAAATTCAAACACCGTGGAGCCCTGTATACATCTTTCTTACTATTAATTACTGCATTTTCCCACTCAACCTCCTCTGGATCTGGAAAAAACAATTTCACATCCAACTCTTGTACATTATTTTCGACAGCAAAAAGTACCCACACATCAATATCACGAGCTAACGATATATCAAAGGGACAGTAGGGGTGAATTTTGAATTTCAGAATCTTGGGGCCTTTCCAGAATATCAGAGCCCTATTAACAAAGTCTCGGGCCCTCTCCGGCCCGTTGTCTCCCCTTATATAATCACAGAAATTAAGGCAGGGGACGGTGGTCCACACATTTTTCCAACGTTTGGAGAGAAGGTTAGTAGAAACAACATCTCTCATTGGCAAGAATGAGAGGATGTGAAGAATTAGCGAGTGGGGTAACTCACTGAGTCGATCCCGGTGTTCATTGCTTACAGATTCCTCCATCTTGAAACCCAAAACTCAATAAAAAAAAGTAGTATCTGATAAATGATTTCGGAGCAATTATACACCAAATTGTGAAAAGTGAAACTAACAACCAATTGAGAATGTAATGAACGCTGCTATGAGGAAAAAAATGGGCGACAGGTAGAAAATTACCAGGAAATAAGCTAAGACTTCATTCCGTCAAAATCCCTAATTGGACTCTCACTCCTCATATATTGATTTTATTCACTCAGCATTTCAAGTTGTGGTTTCTCGTTTCCGTGCCCTTAAAAAAAAGAATTGTGCTCCCCTGAAAAAAATGAGTATATTATATATATATATATATATATATATATATATATATTTAATACTCTCTCCCGTCTCAATTTAGAGATATTAAACGGGTCGGCCCTAACTCATTAGGGTCAGCCCTACAGGGCTGCGGGCCAAACGGTCCCGGGCCTTAAGCGGTTCATTTTAAACGGACCTCTAATAGTTGAGACCTAACCCTAACCCTAGCGGGTTACGGACTAAACGGACCACCTAACGGGCTCCGAAAAAAAAAATGTTCAAACATTAACATTACATAATGACAAAAATTCGATCCAGACTGCCCCATCATCTTTAATAACAAATGTTCAAAATATAAAATTAGTTCCCATCATCTTTAATAACATAATTGAGCAAAGTTCCCATGAAATTAGTTAATAATATAAAATTTGTATCACCACATTTATAAATTAATATTATAATTTATAATTATAATGAAATTAGTTTCATATTATGAACAAATTTCATAATAGAATTTATAAAAATATTATATTATTATTTTATATTGAATTAATATTTTACTTATTTATTCAATTCAATAGAAATTGAAAACTGTTAAAAAATATTGAATTGGAGAGGATTAATTATTAATTGGCTAAATTAAATAGAAATATTTAATTTATAATTGATTAGCCATAATTGATTTTTGACTTATTTAAATTTGTGAAAAAACTTTTAAAAAAATTAATTGAAAAATTAGAAAATAAAATAAAATAAAAAACTTGAGTATATATCAATATAAACGGGCTAAACGGGCTGACCCGGTTAACTCGCGGGCTAGCCCGTTTAGCCCGCGGGCTAATCTGTCCGGGCTAAAAAGGCCTGATTTTAAACGGGCCTCCCATTGCTCGACCCTAACCCTGCATATAATAGGTTTAAATGGGCCAGCCCTTTTAGCCTGACCCGAATTAACATCTCTCATGCTTTTTTTCACAGGTGAAGGAAGGGATACTTTTTTTTTTGAAGGAAGGGATACATTTTTTTTTAATAAAACTGAATGTGTGGGATTTTGAATTTTTGAGGGATAATTTTGTGAATATTTATGAATAAAATAAATAAATTAATTGAATTTTGGGTGAAATAAAAAAATAATACTTTCTCTAGATTAGATTTAACATTTGTCAAAAGGGTGAGTCTTAACATTCAGGTGCACCGTGTACCTATAATGCATTTTAAAGATATGCAACTTGTTATATTGAAAAGTGCAACTTATTTAAACTAAAGCGTGCAACTATTAATATGGAAAAATAGTTGCTCGCTTCAGTATAAATAAGTTGTATTTTTCGGTATAACAAGTCGCAAGTTTCTAAAATGAACTATAAATGCACGGTGCACCTGGGTGCATACAAGATTTTAGCCTTTTTAAAAATGTTTGTTCCGAATTAGATTGAATATTTCATAAAATGACAATAAAGTAACTCAATCAATTTAAATTATCTTCTTTAAATATCTCAATATTACACCATGTGTCAATATTTTTCCTACACTAAAATTAATTTTATTTCTTTTATTTGCACCACATGCCATTGTTTTACTATTTCACCCTCATTAAAAACAACTTTAACTAATAAACAATTTACACATCAATTTATTTTAAATAGAGAAAGTAGCATTTTACGTAAAAATATGTATATTACGAGGGTGGAGTTTATAAATAATTTTTCCTTTCCGAGGAGTGAATAATTTGGGAACGCCAATTTAAAAAAAAAAATCAAAATAATTGCAGGACGATAGTATAAAATTTACACGCGGAAAGGAAATTAGTTGGGCCTGTCAAAAGAAAGCCCAAACTTAAGAAATCCAAAAATTATAAAGCCCAAGACCGAATACCAAATCCCATGCAGCCCATGCGGTCTAACTCTTGTTTAGGAGTTGGAATGTTTTATTATTTTGGTGTTTTGTTTTGTATTTCATAATATGGTTGAATTATACGTTGAATAATAAAAAATATCTATCGAACCATTATATTTTAGATTCATATGTTAAAATTCAATAAAGTGAAATACCAATTGAATACGAAAAGTGGAACAGGATAATCGAATCGAATATTGCCCTTCCCCATTTCAAACCCTCAAATTGAGGGGATTTTAGACTCTATCGTTTGAATCATTTGTATACTGAAACGGACAAAGAATTAGCGATAGTCCGAGGAATGATTTGGATTTGGAGTTTTTATTTTTCAATTTTATTTTCTTTTAAAAAAAAGTGATTAATTTCTCTTATTTTTTTCCCTTTTTCTTAAAACCTTTAATGCCATTTAATTTTAGTTCGACAAAAATTTGCATGAGACGGAGCACAACTTAGTACAATTAACTTCTACCTCTCTCAAAGTGTTAAAACACATCAATACTCAAATTACACTGCCTCAATGTAAGACAGTCTCACACAAGAGTGTCCTTTTTTAGTTCACTTCTCTCCATTTTTCTTAATTTTCGTGGTGGAACAAAAAAAAGTTGAAAGTAATTATTTACGGGCAGGTTATTGGGTGAATCACATGTTGGTTCTGGTCAAGGGATTAAATTCAAAAAAATCTCAAACTTACAGGACCAGACTCAAAAGCCAAACTTTACAAGACCAAAATCAAAACCGTTAAGTTATTGGGCTACATAAAATTTAATCATTTTTTGTTATTCTTTCTGTAACTTATACATTTTTTTTTTTGTCTTTTTGACTTTTAAATTTTGACTTTCATCATGTAACTTATTTTTTACTAATTTTTTATTTTGATTCATGTAAGATAAGTCTATGAAAATAAAAATTTGAAAATCATTATATGATCGAAAACAAAGAGCAGTAAAGTTACGGAATGATTTTTTTTTACCCAAAATAATAAATGAACATGAGCACAAAGGACCTTGCAGTTGATGTTATAAAATTTATTGGCAAGTCAAACGAATATACATAATTATCGTTAGAAAAAAGAGAATTTGAAGCTGTAATTAGATAGATTGATGCAGTCAACAACTATATGGATCTTTAGGAATATGATCAATAGCTACTTTCTTGATAAAATGGTCCATATCCCTTAAATTGCAATCTCGTGCTAGTTGATGAATAATCTTGAATTAAAGCACGCTTTTTCTCTTTTTTTGCACCAATGTTGCTATTTGATTTCTCATGCAGTGTAATTATTTCAGGCATCAGAGTCCATTTCGCGGAAGGGCAATGGAACCCTTTTCACCGCTCTGAATTTCCCGGCATTGTTGAGATGCTCATTTTCCAGTCTGTTCAATCATTTAAGACAAGTTTAAGTTATGACAATCGAAACTAATAAGATATCAGAAAATATGCAAAAAATGCTCTTTATTAATAGTTAAAACTCATTTTTGTCCTATATACTCTTAATAAATAAATTTTTTTTTGTCCTTTTATGACATTTTTATTCTTGTCTATCCATCCCACTAGATCGCGCATATGCGCAACTCCTATATGCGATCCATGCACAATTCTTTTAATAAGGGTAAAAAATGCTATAAAAGGGCAAAAATATTTTTTTTATCAAGGGTATAACAAGAAAGAGTTTGAACTATGAAATTGGGGAAAAAAGAGTTTGTCCCATAACATATCTTCTTTTATATTTTTCTTAAGGGTTAATTTCTTCTAAGAACTAATTATTATAAGTTGTCACCTTTTTTAAAAAAAAAAATTATATCATGAGTTTTTAATATTTTTGATAAAATGCGCGCTCTTTTTAATTGAATTGTGAGGTTATTTTCCAGCACGTGACAGTGGGCGAGAGAGTATTGAGAAAATTATGGATAAATTCACGACATTTTAATTTTATTTTATTTTCATGCACTGTCACGCGAACATTGGTTCTGACATTATCCAGGGACAAAATTGCAACAATTTAAAAGGTTGTGCCAGAAAAAATAAAATTAGAAGTCGATCGTAAAAAAAAAAAAAAAAAAAAATTGAAATTAATTAAGGTCGTGATTTTTATGTAACGAAATACTTTTTTACCTGTAGTAGTTCCAGTGTCCACGTCGGACAACCTCTACCGAAGCGAGTAGAAAGTCAATCAAGCGCGACTCAAACATGCCGATGTTATTGAATCTCATCACAGTCTCCACCCACGCTATTCTCAGGAAAAAATTCAGGGCCTGAAAAAGGGCAGTAGTGTTAAATTTATATAGTTGATATATGAATGAAAATAAAAACTAGAAATGATGGGTGATTGAATTAAGAAGTGCTCACAATAGAGGCATAGTAAATGTGTTTGTTCTTGATTAGAAGATCATCTCTTAGCCAAGGGTTTCTGGAGTGGGGGTTGAAAAGTGCCCAGTCTTTAACAAAATCCCAGTACAATTGATAAACTGTGGCCACAACTGACGTCACCAAAACAATCGCCATCCAGAGTGGTGACGATGGCTGCCTCGCGTACGTTAGCCTTGCCCCGGCTGCCACCATAGCCGATACGTACTTCCCCAGATTCGCGAGGTGGTCTATGTTGTCTTCGTCGAACCATCTTCTCGCGCACTGAACAATTTTAATTCAATTGCTAAATCAATATTAATTAAAATAAATAAACAAAACTTTTTTAATTTAATTAGCAGTTAATATTGTTCTATAACTTAAACTGTGTCCAAATTTTGTCACATCAATTTTGGTGCTTTTCGTGTCAATTTTAGTCCAAAATGACCAAAATTTACATTAAAAAACATACATGACTAATTAGACACGGAAAAAAAAAAAAGAAAAAAAAAATTGATATCAAAAGAACAAAAATTGAATACACTAAAAATTTGCAGAACCAAAATTGATCCAAAAGGATCGAAATTGAAAATGTAAGTACAAGCCTAAAATTGGACATAATCTAAGTTACATGACAATTTTCAAATACTCGTATCTCGATCCACTTGGCAGTTGGAGATGTGATCGGATTCCACATCTTAGACAGTTCGGAGTCAAATTAGTTAGTGTTAATGTGGAGTTTTACTGGAATTCGATCACTGCTCCAACTGCCTATATATTGATTTTTCTATGCTACTCTGCTATCCTTCAGACACCTAACAAAGCTTTAGAATGTTGTATCACATGTTTAATGTGTTGTACTGTACAACACATAAAAGCATACAATACAACATCCTAAAGCCCTGTTAAGCACTGTCCAGAAGGGTAGCATAGAAAAAAATTGTATATATCGACGGTGAAAGATACAACTATTGTTTAAAGTGTTAAATTCCAAAATTTAGCTTTTTAAAAAAAAAATAGAAAATGTGGTGATTTATATGGTTTATGAGATGAATGTGTTATAAACCTGCATAGCACGCCAGAAGTAGGGAGCAAAGGAAATAACATAGACAAGCTCCCTGTAAAGCTTCCCAGACTTGCACGTCTCGAAATTATGTGTTTTGAAATTTCCAGCAAAAAAATAGCATGCCGCTGATTCCATGTGCCTCAATAGTGGAATCTGTATTAATTCACAATTAATTAATTAACTTTATTTTTATTTTGTTATATTAATTTTGGAGAGAAATTTGAAACAATATATACCTGACTTGTGAGTTGATCAGCCATGAAGAAGTCAACCATCAAAACCTGGTTATATATACACTAGATATCATTAGCCATGCATCAAATTAAGGTGTTAATTTATTCAAAACTATTATATATAAGCTATCTGGGCTTTTAAGTGTATAATTAATTTTAAATAATTTTCAAATGTTTGAGATAGTTATTCAAATTATAAATTATATATTTTATTATATTAATTTTAATAAAAAGTAAAATCGGTTTTATTCATTTTAGATAATTTATAAATTTGTCAAAATAAATTTTCAATTAAATAAATTTTGAATTTAATTATGATATATACTTAATTTATGTTTTAATTTTGATGTTGTGGTGATTTTTTAATAGCTGAAGTGTAATTATGTATTAATTTTTTTTTAGAAAACATGTATTAAAAATTTTGAGAAATAAAAATCATTTTCAAGATGTTACTTAAATCCTAGTCAACATCTTGACTGAAAAAAACCCAATTTAAATGCAACCTAGATACAAAAATACGATATCTTTTTTTTTAAAAAAAAATTGGACAATTCGTAAAGTTGTGAAACTAAATACTCCATATCCTAGTGTGTTTACAAGGCATGCAAAACCCTAAGAAAGAAGTAGGTACGTACCTTGTAGAATGGAGAGCAGACTATGTTGCGAATGATTCTGAGAAAGCAATATCTTGTGGGGCGATATAATATGTTGAATGGGCATATTAGAAGCACCAAGAAAGACTGAAGAAAAAACAAATTTAGACTTTAATTTGTTAAATTCATCTCTCTTACATTCTCTCTCATGTTGTTTCATAATAAGTGTTGTTTTAGTAGTTAAATTTTAAATTCATTAATTAATTGTAATTTTAGCTATTTGTTCGTATATCTTCCAAACGTACCCTCATATTATCCTTAAAATCTCTTAATTTTTTTTTTTTGACTAAATGTATCTTTTAGGATTTACCGGGAATAATATTTTTTAGGCCAATAACTTAGGGGTTATGGTATAAGGACAATAATTTTACGGGCTTGTGAATGTAGAATAATATATTTTAAAATTTTGTAATGTTCGAGCTCGGATAAGCCCAAATTGAGCTGAAATGTCACTTGAATTGCAAGATTGTCTTAAATTACAGATTTTGAAAAGATAGTGTCCTACATTCATAAGTCCGTAAATATGTAAATATAGGACAATCGTGCAACTCACGTGACATTTCAGCAAAATTTGGTCTTATTTGGGCTCGATTGTCCTACATTTACAAATTTTAAAACATATTGTCCTACATTTCCCAGCCCTTAAAATTATTGTCCTTAAAACACAACTCCCCCTAAGTTACATGCCAAAAAAAAAAAAACAATTTTCCCGAATTTATATACCTAATTTTGAAACAAAATGACACTTATTATGAAACAGAGAGAGTATAATCTGACCAAGAAGAGAAGGGCCGGGATGAAATCGAGTCGATGAGGGGAGAAGCCGGTGGAGAGTAAGATAAGGTGGAGGACCATAGCCCCGACGACGCCGGTCATCAAACAAGTGCAAATGAGGAAAGCGTCCCTATAGTTGAGGGCAGTGGTTGCTTGGAATTCAAATATGAAGATGTAGTTGATTCTGCTATTCTTCCATGCGAACAGGTTGCATCCGTAGATGAACAAGTGCAAGCTTAGTAATGCAAACATGCTGCAATTTCTCACATCATATACGCATCAATTGCACTATTCAACTCAAATATATTTTTAAATGATATTAATTGTTTTATTAAAAGGTATCAATTTATCATTAATTGTTTTCACTAAACAATCTATATTAGTTTTTTTCATTGTGTCGTATTAATATTGCACCTGCTATATGATACAATTGATGCGCCCCAATGTTACGCATAAAAAAAAAAAAAAGGACACAAGAATTTTTTCATAGAACCTACCTTAAACCTTGATTTTCTATTATACCAATGTGATGATTGTGGTTTAGAGATGATTGTGTGAGATTGTCTCACATGCATTGATCAACAGTCTAAACCGCTCAATTGTAAGTTATTATTGAAAATGAGTTTAAAATAAAATTTTGATTGAGTAATTAAATTTATAAAGCATTCTCTCACAAGATTTTACGAAAATTAAAATGGGCCATGGACTATATATAGATAACAACAGACTTTCCCTTTAGCCCAGGTGTTTATAACCAAATTATGCATGACTAGGCCCAACTATAAATCCGTTAAGTTGGATTGTTCATTGTTGGATTGTTGGGCCTTGTACTCGAGGATGTAAAAAGTAAGCTATGCCTAAAATTAATTCGTGGATTCCGAATCATGTTATTGCTACTGTCACCGTCAATCTTATGGCTAACTAATGTCACTAGTTTGTTTCTTTTCAAATAAAAAATAAAAAATGATGCTCTTAATTGCTTATCACTTGTTTATATAAAAATATTTTTTCCCCCAACACCCTTCAAAAATACTAACCATCTTCCTATAATTATAAGTTTATTAACATCGTCAAGTAGTAATAAATAAGGTGAGGACAATCCTCTTCTGATATCCTAATATTGAAAATAAATAAGGTGAGGACAATCGTCTTTTGATACCATAATATTGAAAATTAAATTTGTGTAAAAAGTTAAAATCGGACAGATAATTCGCAACATGGGTAGCATTATAAGTTCAGTAAAATTCGTAGCTACACATTTTAATATGTACTACCAATGAATTATATTTCGATAGGTCTTCTAAAATGATTTGGTTATGTCAAGTGTTAGGGAAATAATATAAACAAATTAATTTGATATTTTTCTATAAGTTTGAATTCTGAGATTTTTTTTTTTTTATTTATGGTATCATAAAAAAGAGAGAATAATAAGTAACCTGAAAACAGGGTAGACAGTGTCCATATAAGAGGCTTGTGTTGCAGCTGTGAACATACCACTTAGATGCGCCAATATTGCGTATATACTGAATAATGTCACAAATGTTCCTGTGAACAAACCTGCACCAATCCATACACATCTAATTTATTTTATTTTCTTTCGGAATTAATATATTTTTATAATTAAAGATGAATTAATTTGGGGAAGAACCCACCGTTCAATAACGGAGGCCTTTCGGAATTAAATAAATCATTGTTTGAACGAAATGAAATTGCTCTAGTGATTAGAGCAACAAATTTATTTTTTTAAAATATAAAATTGAAATTAAAAGTTGGGTAATATTTTGGAAAAAAAAATATACTAGACGAAACTAGGGGTGAGCATCGGTCGGTTTGGTGACCAAACCGAACCGAAAAAGCAAAACCGAACCAAACCAAAATTTTATAATTCGTAACCGAACCGAACCGAATGGGCATTATAACCGAACTTTAACCGAACCGAAAATTTCGGTTCGGTTTCGGTTTTTAACCGAACCGACCGATTTTTTTTTTATTTACATGGAATTCGAACGTTTACCTCTTTCTAATCTGAAAAACTGATGACCAAAAAGTAAAATTTCTAATCAAATATAATACACCATGATCAAAACAAACTCTTAAGATTAATTGACACCTAAAACATGGGAAAAATCACACACTAAATATGTACTTTATGTTATCTATCAAATATCAATAACTTCATCAAGTTCATACTTCATAGTGATAACATAAAAAAAAATTATATAATAATTAATTAAATTTTTTTTATATAATAATTAATATTTTATATATTTAAATTATATTTTTGGTTTTCGGTTTTTTCGATTTTTGACCGAAAATTAACCGAACCGAACCGAAAACCGAAATTCCTAAAACTTGAAACCGAAACCAAACCGAAAACCAAATAACCGAACCGAACTTGAAAATTCGATTTGGTTCGGTTGGTTAATTCGGTTTTCACCGAATTTTGCACACCCCTAGACGAAACTAAATATTTAAAGTATACGAAAATAATACATTCTATTTTTTAATTAGTTTTCTTAAAATAATTATATTAATAGCTGTGATTTGATATAATCTCTATTTTCTATATGTAGTATTTTTATGGCAATTTGTAGTCGTTTTGAATTGTATAAATTAAGATATGGTTTGATATTTTATATTTTCTAAAGGTGTACGTATCCAATTTAAATATCATAAATAGACTCAATAATGTTCAGCGTAGTCATAACTCATAAAGCATTAAAGATAAAGATTAGAAGTAATTTTCCAATTAAACAAAAATTTCTCCCAATACTTGATTGGTTTAAAAAATGAGAAAGTAAAATAATTGTGCTTACCAACAAAAAAGGTAACCATGTGAGAATCTTTTTGGTGTTGGGGTCTCAAAAACTTCATAGCCTTTTTTCTGTCATTGTTGGCAAAGTGGTGTGTGAATAATGACTCCACTTCGTCCATCAGTCTTACCACCTTTTCTTCCCACAATGCAAAACCAAAGCATCATTAATTAATAATTCATTACTCCACTAGCAACATTTAAATAAATTATAACTTTTTTAGTAAATTAAAATTATTTTTCATTAATTATATATTCACAAAGTTTTGTATGCATTAGATACACCGTGTAACTAAAAAATATAAATATTTTAGTGAAAATAATTGTATATTTTAAAATTACTTTATGCATCTAATGTTTAGGAGACATACTCTTAAGAAGTGTTTTTAAAAAAATTATAAATGATTATAATTATTTAATTAGAATTGCGTGCATAAATCATTTGAAGCGTTTTTTTATTTCTTTTACCTTATTAAATAAGTTATTGAAAACTATAATCTAAATGCAGAAATGGGCGTTAAGTACTTTTGATTTTTTTTTTCACAAACAACATCACCTTTTACTATTACATAATTCTCTCATAATAATTAATTTTAATCCATTCTTCTTCAAAAGTATAATTTAACCCCTTAATTAATATAGGCATGCATGCATCTATATAATATTAAATTAATTATCATACCTTATCGGAGCTAATGAAATGAGAAGTTTTGACTACTTTGAGGTAACTCGCTGACGCCTTCTGATTCGATACCTATAGATGGATGGATACATAATACATGCACAGCCAATTAGATTTCAGAAAACTAATTATATATATTGTGATATCAATCAACAAGTCAACAACTCAACAGTGATATTATAACGAAATGTCATTTTCATGGATATTAACTATTACGACGTCGTCAATTATAACCTAAATCCATCATGCTAACTTGCTAAATCCTACTAACTTCCCCATACATATAATATATACAAACACAAAAATGAGCACAATCGATGACAACTCTTTTCATGTACTAATTAATACTGAATTGTTATTATTTTATTTTATTTTATTTATAGTCTCAATGTATTTCGGAAAAAATATATATTTTTAAATTCTTTACAGGTTTTTTAGGTTCTCGGAAAATAATTTACGAAGTAAATAATTAGAAAAGTAAAAGTATGTACCACCAGCATGCATGAGATTCCAAAAGGGAAATTGTAGAAGATGCATATAAAATAAAATCAAAGTAGTAGTGAAAATGCAAGTAGCACAAATGATTTTTTTTTTTAAAAGGTAAAGAAAGGAACAAAGATATTTATATATCATTTCCATTGAAGAATTAACGACACTGATATAATTCTGTACCTTGTCGAATTTCTTGAGTATCTTTGTGAAGGCCACCATATTCAATGAACTGCCAATTAAAAAAATACGTGCATTTAAATTAAATCCCAAAGTACTTCTAGTTTGTTTGTCAAATACATTTATAGTCCTATGAATATATATATAGTGAAGTTTTTTTTTGAAAGATGAATATATAGTGAAGTTAATTGATGCAATTGTAATAAAACACACATTCCATTAATTTCATTAAATGATTATCGATCATATAACATGTTTGACACTTTTCTCGTTAGCATGAAAGCACGTTCTTTTAACTGAACACGCTTTTCTTGTTTTCTTTTTTCTTGGGGAGGGATCACGTGACCAGAAACATGCATGCAGTTTTTGTTCCTCTTGCTCACATGTATAACTATCCATGGACGTGTTTCATACTCCCATATATATACAAATTAAATAAATTCATATATATATATATATATATATATATTAACTACCTAATGACACACTAATTAACTACCTAATTACTCACAATATTTTAAGATTCGCGGATTTATTACGTATCATGTGTTTAAAGCAAAGTGAACGTAATCTTGTTCACTGCATGAAACTTTCATGAGTAATATCATAACATTCGTTCAATAATATCATCACACTTATAAACTATTTAAAATCACAGACAGCTCGGTGTGTATGTGCATGAGAAAATATTACGATATTAATTTATAAGAAGCGTGGTATTAGTGAATAAATATTACCTGTACGTTTTAAGCAAGCCAAGCCCTCTATAAAGTTCCACAAATGCCCCTCTAATCATCTTTTCAGCACACTGAATCTTCTTCTTGTTGATGTATTCTCCACCTCTAACTTTGTTGGGGTTGTTTACTAAATCCTCCCAAAGCATTGACGTCACGGCGCTTATCGTCTTAGACGGCGTCGTTGCGGGGATATCTATTCTCATCGCCACTTTAATCTTCTCCTTCTTTGTCTTCGACTTCCGAGGCGAATTTACAAATTTGACCCCGTTCTTTTCCAGTGCAGCTATTACTTCCTCCGTTTGGGATGAATCTTTTGGACTCTGATCACTATACTCGCTTTGCCCATCTGCAATACAAAAATTGCAAATAAGTTCATGGAACTTTTACAATTTAATCACTATTTTATATTTTTCGATTACGTACCTGTACACTATTTTTTTTTTAATTGCAATTAGTGGAGACTTACCAATAGGTACATTCACAATTACAATTTATTAATTGATACAAAATGATTTCATATACGTAGATACATTTGCACTTTCACGTGTAACTTTAGCTATATATGCAATCTCGTTTGTACCCAGTAATAATTTGTATAAAAAATTATACCCGTTCACACAACGTGAATAAGACTCTGTTATTTACCAGAAAATAACTCAATGTATTAAATTTTAAAACATAAAAAATCATCAATTTATTGTCAATTTACCTTTTATATATTTTATTTATTTATTTTTCTTAAACAACTTTATTACATACGAATTTTTGTTATTTTTATTTAATTATTTGAAAAAATGAGTTCATCCATCTAAATTACTAAATCATATGTAATAAAAAATATCAGCTGATATGATGTAAACTATACTCATGTTTATTGAAAAAGTACTAATTAATATAGTTCTTTTAAATGAATCAATATTTTTCTTCATGTCTCATTATATAGTATTTAAAATTTTTAGGGATTGGTCAAAATTGTGCCTGGAAATTTTGGCAAAACGAAAATGAAAAAAAAGTGTCACTCACTCTCTCTTTTGTTACAAGAAATCGTTACTCCCTAATATAATATTGCTAATTAAAGAAAATAATATAACTTCATTATGATAATAATAAATTATCTAATTATAAGAATTTATAAATTAAATAAAAAAAATAGTCAAGAAGGACTGCGTGAAACAAAAATCAATAGTTTAGGACTTCATTAAATAAAAAAAATAGTTTAACGACCTTTGGAAATAAAAATTAATAGTTCAGGGACTTCTTAAAATAAAAAAGTAATTTAGGGATCTTTTGAAACAAAAAACAATAGTTTACTGACCTAAAAATGCATTTTGCCTATTATATATTTAGTACCTGTTTTCAAATTCTACTAGAAGTGAAGAATAACTTTTATTTTAAAAATACGGCTTTTTGAGTGTTTGCAATCTCTATGCATTGGCTTTTTTAATCACTTAAAAGTTGATTCTATAAAACATCTTTTACCAGCTTCTCATTCCCTAAAAGCAATTTTGAATATTTTAATAAATATATACAATTTTCTTTTCCAAATCTATCCTCAATTCAACCATACCATTAAAGGTATCTGAAAAAAAAGATCAAAATGCAAAGAGCACGTTTTTATTCACAGACCATAATTCTCATTTAACAAAGAACACTACTCCACTGATTGAAAATAATCACTTGAAGAATCCCAAATAAAGTTGTTTCTCCCACTCCAAATCAAAATATGTCCGAAGAACGCCCTTCCAAGAATTTCAAATCAAATAAAAAATTTGGGCATACGGTATTGAGTGGTTGTTCCCTGTTCCGCGGATGCAACAAATCTCACCTCTGGCGCTTACAATTCAAGATTCAATAGAATTTCTTAAATATATATATATAGATTCGCAAGAAGAAAAAAAAATGTAAAAGATAAATTATCTTTTGTCTTTTCTGTTTCCATTAATTGCAAACACGAGAAGTGTTGGGATTTGTTTTGATAAACACAAACTTTTAAATGGAAAAAGAAGGTTTTAGTTTTAATTTCTTCAATGCTTGTTTAGATCTGGTTTGATTTTGATGTTTTCGTAATTATATGTTAACAAAGGGTTTTATTTATTTTTTCCATTCAAAGGGTGCTTCTGTAAAATTATTTCTAGAAGTGATTTTTTGTTACAAACACTCCCAGCTTCTCAAAAAAGGGACAAAGTACTTTATCCAAAATACCATCAACTTTTAATTTTTCTACAAGAATCGATTTTAATCACTTTTTAAATTGAGAATGGTTTGCAAATAGGCCCTTAGTCTTGGCATACATGCCCATTACTATATTTTAAATTCTCTACCAACGTTATCCAATTCTGATCGACTTCAAAAGGAAAGAAATACGTGTAGGGATAATCAATCAATATGTGGGAGGTCAAGTATTTTTTTTTCAAGATATACAATTAGTCGTGTTTACACATATAGGGAATTAAACATTAACCATTATAGTATATAAATTTAAAAAATTATAAAAATTTAATAACAAACTTTTAATGATCATAAATTAAACAAAAGAGTTCTATCATTTTAATTTCACATTTAATTAAATATATACATAAAATATAATATGTAGTGTTATCTCATGTGTTCTTTATAGATATCATTTTTCAATATTAATAAACTCAATTTGTACAACACATTAACCGATATCGATAATTTTGTTTTTATATAATTAACATAAAAATATTGTTCTTTTCAATATCAATATCATCAACTACTAATTTAAATATATGGTGGATATATGGTGAAATATGCATGTAAGATATTTTCTTCCTTGCATTTTATGTAAAATTGCGGAAAAGCTCACCGGATAAATCAGAGTTCCGGCCAACGGAGGAACCGGACCGGGAGAGAAAACCCGAGCCGCAGCCGGCCGTTTTATCGGCGAGGTGGCGGCGATCATTAAGGACGCGTTTGAGGTCATGCAATATTTGAAGCTGCTTATTCAATATTTCTCCTCTTTCAACAAACTCACTTTCTTTAGTCTTGTAAAATTGGTTCACTTTGTTCAGCTCATCATCCAACATTCCGAAAAACACCTTAACCTGATTTTTCAAACAAAATACATAATTAATTACACGCAAAATAACATTATATAATGACTTAGTCTTGTATGTATTTAGGTGCACCGTGCACTCATAGAACATTTTAAAATCAACATGCAATTTGTTATATTGAAAAATGCAACTTTGTTTACACTGAACCGTGCAAACTATTAATATGGAATAACAGTTGCACGATTCAGTGTAAACAAGTTGTATCTTTCAGTATATCAAGTTGAATGCTGCACTGGATTCACATGAGATCCACTCTTATATAATTTATTATCAGTTATCACCCTATTTATCATTCATCCCTCCGATCTCAATATGTTTGCGGTTGAGTCTCCTGTTCCACTTTTCGTATTTCATTGTTGTTTCACTTTATTAGAGTTTTTTGAGTGAATATAAATTTTTTTTTTTTTTTTTCATAATTACTCAATTGAGTTTAATTCATGCCAATAGTATGAACAATAATAATTCGGGTCGGGTGGAATTACACGTATCTTTTATAAAAAGAAGAGTCACTCTCCTGTGCACCCCATGCACCAATCCAAATTGATGCACTCTAAACCCTAACCCCTAAACAATGAACCCTAAATTATATATGAACCATTCGGGCCGAGTAAACCATGAACCACTCGAGCCGGATTTCGGGTCGGGTCGGGTATTTAAAAAAAATTTAAAAACTGAAATTAAAATTAAAAGAAAATCAAAGTTGAAAAAAAAAAAAAGGTTAAAATTAAAAAAAATTAAATAAAGAACTTTTAAAATTAAATTGCACCAATTTTATTGAGAATTTGCCTAAAAAGAATTACGTGAAGATTTCTACTTATAATGCTGTTGTAATATTTATTTAATTAATTAAATTAAATACCTCATCTTCTTCAGAAAACAGCTGAACAAGCTCAGTTTCATAGACTTCAACTTCTTCTTCTTCCCCATCTTCTCCAACACTAATTCTACTCTTCACCTGCAATTTTTAAAATATAAAACACGCTTTTTCAATTAATAAGTGCGACTTTGATAGGTTTGGTGGCATGTGTGTCCTTTTCTGGTTATTAAGTTTATATCCACTTTTCACGATTTTCATGATGCAAAATGGTAACAAACAACCGATTAAAGAAAGTGGAAACAAACAAGTTCCCTGCTTTGGCTCAACTGAAAAACAGAAGCGCGACTTTATGATATCATCAAAATTAAACGTATATTATTACTCAATAACGTTTCTTACACTACTCGCGGTTACGTATAATACGAAAGAAGAATAAAAAGAAAATATTCATTTAAAAGATAAGTGTTTTCATTTTTTTTGTGGCGAGGAATGATTTAAGAATAACTCTCACGTCAAACTTATTTACAGTATGAAACTAGTGCAATTGATACGATTTCAATAGAAACAAGTAATTATATTATTTAGTGAAAATCAATAATAGTGACCAAATAATATTGTTTATTTGTTCATTGAAAATAGTTAATACTCCTATTGTTCAGTGAAATTAATAAGGAATACTGTTTAGTTAAAAACAAATACTAATAATATTTGATGAAATTAAAAAGAACCAGTTTCATAGGAGAGTTTGCCATGAAGAGTAACTCTCTTCGAAATTTGTTCATAGTATGAAACTGGTGCAAATAATACGAATCAATATATAGAAAATCACTAATGCTGACTAAAGAATACTTCTCACTGAAAATAAGGGATTCTGCGGAAAACAAAACAACTAATATCGTTTAGTGAAAACAAGCAATACCGTTGAGTTAAACAAATGATACAATTAAAAAAAAACCAAATCATACTATGATAATTGCTCTACACAATCTTCACATCCATAGGATTAATTAGAACGTAGGGAGTATACTTTAGTTATAATAACAAATATAATCAAAGTGTACCTGAATAATTTCATGGCCATCTCCACCGTGATTTGTTCCACTTATAATTCTGGTTGTTAGCGCTCGAATGGGTTCGAAAATGGATCGACCAAAATCGTAGTTATAAGTATTGGATAAATGTTTGGGCTTACTTGAGACCTTAATCTTTTTTACTTGCTTTTTCAGTTGCCAATAATTAACAAATGCATCTTTCCATTCAGGTATGAGCTGAGCTTCCAGCTCTTTGGAGAACTTCACCATTTTTTAGAGAGAGAGAAAGAAAGTATGTGTTGTGTGTGTGAGAGAGAGAGAGAATGGGAGGGAGGCATGAAAGTTGAATCAGTGAAATGTATAAATAGGGAAGTGGTGCTTAATTGCTTTACTAGAATAGTATAAGTTATAATGGAAATTTGCTAGTGTTGATATAATAGAGTTTAAATCATAAATAGCCCCGTAATTGGAATGAGATCAACTATTTTTTAATTGATGTTCTACTTTATATTTTATAATATGGATGGATGACACGTAGAATAATAAAAAATATTCAACAAATCACCATACTCTGGGTCCATGTGTGTTAAAGATCCAAAATGGTGAAACACCAATGGAATACGAAAAGTAGACAGGGGAATCAAACCGCTCGTAACTTTCATCTTAAATAGATTCAGTTCCATAATTTTTTATTTTTTAATCGTTGATTAAGTTCAAATAATTTTGAAATGTCCAATTTACATATCAAGTCCGCCGGAAAATTTAAAAATACATCGTTTTGCCGATTGAATTTGGTTATGGAGAAATTACTTCGTGAGAATAAAATGAATTTAATTAGGATTTTTTGTCGAATTAAATTTAAGTGTTGAAATTAATTTTTTGGAAATTAATTAATTGAATATATTTTACTCGCGGAGTAGATGAGATTAGTGTATTTACATTCTCAAAATCGAATTTCGATGAGTGAAAAATTAAATCACTAAGTAGAGGTTTCAACACCTAGTTTTGGGGATTTGCATAATAATTATTAATTCTTAACCCACATTAATGGAATTCGAATTTGAACCTAGACAATAGAGTGTCTAGAAATAGAATGTTAGACTTGAACCTGGACAACAGAGTGTTCAAATTCGAAGTCAACAGTATAAATGCATGTAACGCGTCAATCATCATTATGACTCCACGTCAGAATTAAATGCTGGTAAAAACTTTCTCTATTCTGAGTGAGATGTCAGACCAATAAATAGGGTCATGCATCACTTGTTTTGTGCGCAAAGAAAATCATAATTTTTAGCATTAGAAAAGTTCAAAGCATTTTCATAAGTTGCAGTCTAGTTCGACGCTCTTTATAGTTCGCTGGAGCTTTTGCCTTGCTGTGCTGCACGACAAGAGACATACATTGTTTCACCTTTGGAAACGTTACGATGGATCTAAGAGCAATACCCAGGGTTTATTCGTTTTGCGGGTAAAGGGTTTCTCTTGACTCGGTGTAACCTTTTCGTGATTCCAGTTCATCGTTCCTGTTCGGGTGGTGGTTTTCGGTTCAAGTTTGAAGATCAAGATATGTATTATTTTTTGTTTACTTTTATTTCTATTTTAAATCATTATTTATCACTACTGCCACAATATTTGGGACTTTAGGGTCGCAGCTAGGATTGTCATGTGTATTTTCTTTTTTTAGAAATCAAGAATTCAATTTTGATTTCAAGTGTTTATTTGTTTTTATTCTTTTTAATTTTATGACCTGTAATTCCAGGTGTTGAAAAAGAAAATCAATAAATAAAAATAATATATGGCAGTCTAGTTACACCCTTGGCTGAAAAGCCCTAAATTCGATTGACTAAATGACGTAGTTTTGAAAATTTTCGGCGAAATTGGAACGTAAATTGAACATTATTACAAATATTGAGATTAAATCGACAATAAACAAGGACTAAATTTATTTGAGACCAAAGTTATGAATCATTTATGATTTAAACTTTTTACGAGACAGCTAAATGTTGCTACTTAATAATTCACTGTTAAATATGAGTGGGAGGAGGCCCATCGAGTGAACAATTTAATATGAATGAAGTTGCTTTCAGAGATAATTGAACCCAGCAAATAGGCGTGTGCCTGAAAACTCTTATAATACCAAGAAATAATTTCATCTCATCTAAATGTCCGAACTTATAGAGAGGTGTGAAATTAATTATTTTTATTTAATTTTCTAACACTGCACACCTTCAAAACTTATTTATATACTATACCCATACTCCGTACCTTAAAACACATCTGTCATGCCTTCAAACTCCTCTTTTTTTTTTTTTTTTATCGGGAAAGAAATATATTTTATTTTCAGATGGCACACCGGATATAAGATGTATTCAGGGCCATACATATTAACAAATTTACAAACTCAAAATGAAAAGTGACTCCGAAAACCAAACATTAAACAAAACTTTAAACAAGCTTGGGGATTGTAACGAAACCCAGCTCCATAATCTCCCTTTTATTTCCTCTGCCACCTTATCATGCCTTCAAACTAGACATGCAATTTAATACCTCATGTTTGAATTATATTTAATTTTTGTATTTTATTTTAGTTTCATAGATATTATTAAAATAAAATTAATGTTTTCTCATTAAATTACCCTAAAAGCCAAAAAAATAAAATAAAATTATATTAATAAAGTAGAAAAATAAAAATATTTTTTTAAATAAATATGTATGGTGATTAAAAATCTACATTTTTGTTTTGAAGTTTTTCTTAATCTCACCTAAAAAGATTTGAATTTCTTTTAATTTTGTTTAAATTGCCCGTCTTCTTCCTAGTTTTTCTCAACCTACCAAAAAAATATGTATTTATAAGGAAACATTCATTAAAAAATAAATAAGCAGGGTATAAGGGATACACTGTACATAATTATGTAACTGTACTTATATTTGTCAACACTCTAAAATTTTTCTAGAATTCTTTAGCTAATATTTGAATGTAAAATTATAAAAGGAAGGAAATTTCGTCGTGCACCAACTTCAAAATCTGTTCTTGATTTCTTCAATGATGTTCTCCTTTTTAAAGCATTTTCCTTCAAAAATAAAACTATATCTACCTTTTCAAATAATCCAGATAATGCAGAGCCAAAGTTCAATAGCAAACATGCTGCCTTTCTTGACAATAAAGGTGCCCGAATTAGAATTAAAGGAAGCCTAAATCTGGGTTATGAGGTGCCGACGTGATTCCGAACCAAATGTTGTTCGACACTACCTGTGATGATCAAATTCAAAGTGTTGAACAAGTATGATGGTCAATCTAAGTCAAGTGTGATATGGTGATCTTGGAACAGGTCTAAGTTCGTCAGGAACCAGATTATTTCGCCCGAACCGGCCTCAACTCAGATTCTACAGCAGAAGCCTGTCCAATGCCGTTATAACTGTATTTCCTTGCGCAGCACAACAGTTTTAGAGCTAGATTTGCGTGCCTTGCACGCGGAATTCACCAGATTTAGTTGAGGGGTTATATTTGTTAGCACAATAAGGTTCGATTGTAACAATTATCATCTCCAATTAGGAGTTTTACAGAGAATACACAATTCTTAGGGTTCTTGAGAGAGTTTGAGAAAATTAGAATTCAATTAGGACGAATTGGAGCGTGTAATCTGTAATTGCTTGTTCATATAGTGAAAGTGAGATGTCCTGATCCCGTGGACGTAGGCATTGTAAGCCGAACCACGTAAATCTCTGTCTTCTTCATTTCACATTCATTTTTGCTTGAGTTTACAGTTCGGGTATTAGTTCATCTTGCTGTATAGTATCAGTTCTCGGTCTATACAGTATTAGTTGCTGCACTTAACACTACCAAAATCCAAAAATTATGTCAACATAATTATTTTTAAGAAGCGCTCCAAAAAAAAAAAACACGTGTTTCATTACTGGTTTAATAAACATTAACAGTATTTGATATTATAACGGAATAATAATTAGTTATCATATTAGTGTTGTGATAGAGATAGTAGTATCAACACTGTTATTTTTGAGTGTTCTTTGCGTGCACTAATTGCACATGGTGAAATTGAATTTAATTTGAGGTAGCGATATTTTGCGGATTCGAGGTAAGTAGAAATTCATTTGCAACTACAATGCATAAACATAATATTATGTGATATATTTGTGATTAACTGACAATACGTGGATAATATGTGGATTGTGAGATTTGATTGATATTAAGTGATTATCGTGAAAAGAGCTGGTGAGCTTGATATTTGATATAAATTGGGTATGTGAAATGTAAAATTTGTGAGTTAATCTGTGTTGCATTGCATTGCATCATGCATATCATGCATCATCATGAAATGAGATTTGATCAAATGATGTGATTTGGCCACATATTATATACCGAGGACGGAAGGGGTGACCTGGGGGTAATGCGACCAGGGAGACCCTGGCGTAGACCACTCAGCGTAGGCCATCGTCTTATTATTACACGGGAGGGGCGACCAGGGAGACCCTGGCGCCGTCTCTTGACGTGACTTTACGGAAGGGGCGACTTGGAAGTGGAGTGACTAGGGAGACCCTGGCGGGCTACCCAGCGTGGGCCACCGTTATATATATATGAGTGGATTGAGCTCAGTCCGGTGTATAACAGTGAGTTTGGGGCCCTACGAGTGTTTCATAAATACATTGGTGTTTTCAAAAAAGGGTGCATGAGGAGGATTTTCAAAGATTCACAACATCATGCATAATTTCTGCTTACTGAGATTTATCTGTCTCACCTAGTTTATGCATTGTAGGTAATTTTGTCAACTTACACTGGTGGTGATTGGAGCACTTGCAGATTTTGAGAGTTGTATACATGGATGACGACCTGTATATATATATATATATATATATATATATATATATATAATAAAATAACTCCCCATCCTTCTTTAGATCCATCACACTCAATTATGATATAATCAGATGTTAAAGGGAGTTCTAATGGCTTTATATTTTTTATTGCCTTTTTTATTTTCTGAACTAATAGTATATCTTCTTTATTAAAATTTTTTTTTGTCCATTTTTTGTTGTTTTACTATATAATGGGCCTACTAGTTTACTTAAATTTGGAATGAATTTTCTAGCATAATTAAGAAGTCATAAAAAGGCCTGGATTTGTTTTAATCCATCAAGTTTATCAGGAAAATTTATCAATTTTTCTGCAATATGTGGCTGGAGTTTTATTTTTTCATCCTGTTGGTCCCGATTTGAAAACCCATTAGTGCGTTAAGTACCAATTGTAATGCATATAAAACATGGGTGAGGGCAGAGTGATTCCAATTTTTCTCTTTTTGAAACCTATCGATGTGTTTTGCTTATAATCAAATACATATGGCAAGTAAGAACATAAAGCAGTAACAAACACATGATTTTATAGTGGTTCGGAGTCCAACTCCTACATCCACTCTTCCCTTTCAGCAGGGGAACCTACTTAACCAACTGGACTTAGTTTAACGTGTTAGTCCAACACCCAACAGATGTTTACCGAGTTCACACTCAAACGGGACTTATCACCCTCACGGGATCGCCTACCCTCCCTTTCGGGATTGCTTAGATGTTTACCGAGTTCACACTCACCTAAAAACTTAACCTATCAAACTGATTTGGGTAAGGTTTGTTTGGTTTCCAACTAGGGTGAGATTTTCCCTTACATTTGTTTAGCCTCAATGCTAAGGATGGAAAAATCTCTCTAAGCTTAGGATATTACATTTGTGCTTAGATCTAGGGTAGAACACTCTTGAATATATGCATGTATTTCTTGTTCAGTGTTCTATGGTGGAAATGCTGGATGATTTGGCTCTTTGGATGTTTCACGCATTTCCCACTTCCACCCGAATAATGAAGGAAGAACTTGTATTTATAGTGTGGATTTGAATGTTACCGTTGGATGGAGTCTCATTCAAATCCATACTATTCTCAGAAACTTCACTTGCAGCTTTTTTAAAGTTTGGTTGTCTTCCTCTCATTGGTCCACGTCAGCTGAATCTAATGGCTATAATCTTCAGGATCTTCTGAGTCTTCAGGTTTCTCTGAGTCTTTAGGTTTCTTCTGAGTCTTTAGGATTCTTGATTCAACAGACTTCTCTTGGCGGACCTTATCGTCGATCAGGAGCATCTTGACACTCGTGCTAAAGCTTTTCGACTTCGGATAATCGACCCTCGGTCACTAAGATTTTCGAGCTAACGATCATCGATGGCGTTCGATTCTCGATGAACATGACTTCGGATGACTTGTCTTCCGACTTCTTCGATTTCTTCTCGCCGATCCGGTATGCAGATTTACGGTTTTTGATATCGATTTCTTCTCGCTTTGATCCGGGTCACCACATGATCGATCGATATAGCATCAGTCGGATATCGGTTTATCTATATCGGTTTATCCATCGATTAGTACATCAGGTTAAGCATATCGGGTTAGCTTATCTGATCTCGATCACGTCTGATCTCGACCAGTCTCATCTGCTCCTCTTCTGATCTGCAACCTCCTCTTCTGATCTGGTCATCTGATCAGCTTATCTTTTCAGGTCATCTGATCAGGTCATCTTGTCATCTGATCTTCTGATCAGCTGGCTTAGCTTTTCTTCTCTTCTGATTATGCATAGCTCATCAGTTACCTCCGGAACTCATCTTACTCATCTGATCTCGATCCTCGGTCTACGTCCTCTCGCCTCCGATCTCGATCATCTTCTTTTGATTTCGTGAGTTCCCCCTCAACTTGTTCTCTCGTTCCCCCTCAACTTGTTATCTGTAAGTTAGCTTCAAAAACACAAGTTGATAATGTTTTGGCATAATTCATCAAAACTAAAATATCCATAAAGGGTTTATCGATCATTTTGCCCATGAGACAATATTTGCAATCTCCATAAGATTCAAAGTCAAATGGGGTTAAGTAGTTTAACTTTCTTAACCTTGCAATTCCTTTCTCGTTTACATGATCAAGTTTACAATGCCACAAGTAAGTTGGGTTTTCCTGATTACTAAGCTTGAGTCTTTTATTTTGTATATTAAGAACATTATATCCACAATGCAACAAGTATAAACCATTTACCATATGGTCACTCCCATGAACAATTCAACGTGAAATAACAATTATTATCACTAAAATGGAAGGAATAACCCTCAATGTCTAACATAGGAAAGAAAATAATATTGCGAGTAATAGGAAGAACGAAATAACTATAATTAAGTTCTAATCTAAAACCAAAGGGTAAGTCTAACACATAAGTCCCCACACATCCAGGAGCAAATCTTGCTCCATTCCTACGTGTAAGACGACTTCACCCACCCAACAGCCCTATGAAACATGAGCCCTTTCACATTAGTGCAAATGTGAGAGCCACATCCGGTATCCAATACCAAGCAGTTAGCGCTATTAGTGGACATGTTTATCTCAATAACAAACATACATGTTCTAGTGCCAGAAGCACCCAGTGCCTTCTTTTTAGCAACCAGAACCTTATAGACCTTCTTCCAGTGCCCTCTTCTACTCACAGTAGAGGCACACGTCCTTGTTTACCCGCTCCTTCTTTTGAACACCATCTTAGTGATAGTGAACTCAAAAATCTTGAGCACGTTGTGAAGTTCAGGCATGGTCGCATCCGTCTTATTCATATCATATATCACAATGAAGCTAAAATATGAACCCGAGAGCGACTGGAGGATAGCATAAATGAAAACGTTGGTCTTTTAGCTCAAAACCTAAATTACCAAGTTTATCAATTAGGCCTATCATTTTAAGCACATGAGGTGAAATCTTCTCTCCTTTAGCTAACTGGCATCTGAACAGATCTCTCATCACTTCATAAATCTCAGAACAAGATTCAGAATCAAAGAGATCCTTCAGATGCTTGAGCATTTAGAAGAGACCCATTTTATCATGTTGCCTTAAGCAATTCGGGAGTCATGCCGAGCAACATCACACACTGAGCCTGGGAAGCATCCTTTTGATGCTTCTTCTGAGCTGCTACATCAAACGTGGTCGCCTCGGTACCAAATTTTAAGGATAATTAGGGTTAGACGTGTCCAACACGTACTCAATCTTTTCTTGCCTTAGCACCAAACACATGTTTCGATGCCAGTCCAGAAAATTTGGCCTAGCCAATTTGTTTGTTTCCAAAACACATCTCAATAACAGTTATACATTTCAACTAACCAAGAGAAATAAAATAAAATGGGAATTAAAACACATAATTCCTATGATCAATATTCAGTAATCAAAATAAACATAGTCTTTCTTTTGTGTTTATTTTGTCTCCATTATTTTCACATACTCAACGATCTCATCGGAAGAGTACAAATTTATATCAGATATAAATTGTAATGGACTACGATCCACATTCCTATTATTACAATATTTGCTTGGGCTGATTACTGCAATAATAGAACTGGTAGGTTCCAAACCAATTGCAAAACTGCAACTCCTAGTTGATTGAACCTAGTTCAATAGGATGCCACTTGACTTTCGTTTCCCTGCTTGGGCTGGTGAAACAAAGTCAAGTTGATTTACAACCATCAAGCGGCGACACTTCGTGTCCCTATAAAAGTCCCCTTAAATGTAGATCCGAGCAAAAGACTTGGGCCTTAAATACTCATTGGAACGAAATCTTTGGTTTACTTTTAACTTTGATGGAAGACATCGTTCAATTTAATGAAAATCATATTTTAGTGAGGAACATTTTAAAGGCGGGGTATTAATTGCTTAATCGAGATCCAACAAGTTTACTACATCATATTTGAGCAATTATTGGGCGCCGCCTACCCAAACATGATATATACAGACTAACACTTATATGGGCGCCGTCTACCCAAACAATAATACGGTCCGACATATATTGGGCACCGCCTACCCAAACAGTTATAATACTGAATGTAAAAGCGTTTAATGAATTTAAAAAAAAAAGTTAAACAGTGGGATTTAATAATTTATTTTAAACCGAATTTCAAAATTCAATTTTAATTCGACTCTAAATTATCAAAATAACTAATCCAATTAATTTATCAATATGATTAATCCAATTAATCATAACTTAAAAGTCCAACTTTTAATTTTAATTTTAAAATTAATCCAATTGATTTTAAATAAAATCCAATTTTACTTTTGACCTCTTAAAATCAATATTCAATTAATTTTAGATCAAATTTAATTATTTGATTTGTCAAGGGCTCATGTGCAAGTTTCGAAATCTGCACGGAAGGGCCTGTCCTAAATCCAATTTCGGCACAGTCCTTCCCCTCATCATCACCCGATTTTCCTAAAACCGTTTCCGATCGGGTCATTCGAACCAAACATCCAACATTCATAAGTTCACAGAATCATTAAAAATTCCAAAAATTGTTCCAATCGTTAGGGTTTGTTCAGAATTTTAATTTATCAGTTCCAAACCAATACAAAATCCCAACTAAATAATTCGACAATTAACAACAAGAATCGAAATAGCCCCAAATTCAGAAGCAACAAGCAACGAAAAGGAGAGGCAAAATTCAAAGCAGGTCTACATCGTCGGACAAACAAGCGCGGGTGAGTCTCCGCTGCCGCTAGGCACATGCGGGTTACCGCTGTCGTCACCGAAGAACCAGTCGCGACCTGTTCGAAACAAGATGCGAGTGACGGGTTGAACCGGTGGCGCGCCTACACGACTCACCCCGGCTTAGAATCAAGTCGACCCGAGTCAAAGCCAGATGACGACACGGCGCACCACCATTGCTCGAATCGATTCATGAGCGCACGACCGCGATTATTTAAGAAATCGAGACGGTGGTCAACCCAATGATCGAATAACCAAGTGCGGCAATGGGAACGAGGGCGAGCGAGTCGCGCCGATTCGAGGTGAGGCGAATCCAATTCGCAATCGCGCGTGGTGCCGCGGCTTCGCATGACCACCTCGAGTCGCGGCGTCGCGGATACCAGCGAACACCGGCGTGGCGGAGGGACGAAGACGACGATGAGTCTCCAGAAAACTAGGTTTTCATGGAGAAGAAGAGGAGCAACCAAAACCAAACAAACATATGGGTGCGGTGCGGTTTGTCTAACTGCTGCACCCGGTTTTGTTAAAAAAATAATTTTAATTTTAAAAACAAAACCAATTTTGATGCAATTAAACACCAGAGCCTGAGCTCTGATACCGGTGTTGGAATTTAGAGGCACATAAACACGTAATACATGCGCATCGGAAATTAAAGTTCACCAACAACGAACAATTAATTGTATATAGATTACAATAATCATAACGAGAAATCTTACAGTAAACCGAGAGCAGATTTCTCAACTATGGTATCCACGTAATCCCCGTTCACGGACTTGCACAGATTTGCCAGCTGTTGAATCTGAGACGGAATTTGCTAGGAAAATTCATATTCTAGATTTTATGGAGAGAATTTGAAAAACGTTGTTTGTGAATTCCCAAGAGCTTGTATATATAGGAAAGGACCCAACTTAAATCTTAAGCTAACCTGATTGGGAAATAAATCCCTAATCTTTATTTAAATAAATCTCTAAGATTTATTTGCCACATATAAAATCTCTACGGATTTAATTCTCATGTATATCAAATCTCTACGGATTTGATTCCATATATATTATATCCTACAATAATATTCCATATATTATTATTGGAAATTCTTATTTAATTAAATATTAATAATAATTAATTCCAAAATAATCTATTATTAATTAATTCTCCATAAATTAAATATTAAATCCAATTTAACATTTAATCAACCAACTCTAATCCGTAAAAGGGAACTACTTGTTGTGTGACCCATAGGCCCTCATATATTGAGCGATTAGTCAAACTAACGGTCTTAATTGAACCCTTGACAATAAATCAGACATTCTCAATATATGAGGTCCGTTGCGAGAAATGTGCAACTACCTGTAACTGAAACATGGGCTATTACGATTTCCTCCTTTCATTCGCGAATACTCAATTAAGCCTTGAACATGATGAAGTGTCTATTCAAATAACTTAACCATATTATCTCTAATCACTAATTGATCATGTATGTCACACTTAACCACAAAGTCTAAGTTGACGTGCATCGGCCGATGACTTTGACCCAATTATGATGAGAAGATGAGTATTCTCTCTAAATTCACATGGAGGAATGAATCCTATTCTTGGCTCAACTACCACGCACATGTACTTCATGATGAACCCAATTCAAGCCATATCTACCAATGGTTAGGGTGCAAGCGTCGGTCATGGTCAAAGTTCATCATCCTACACATGTCGTGTGTATTGACCTCAAGTCAAAGGAGTATCGCATTGCTCCCACTAACCAAGACACACGTAGACACATATAGTGGAAATACATCAAACGGTTTCTCGGATGCATACCCTCTAAGGTATTTGTGCATCCATCATGAGATACCTAGTATCCCGTAGTAAGTGAGATCTTACTACACTCTCTAAAAGTATGATGCAGATCGCACACCAATCTCCATTGTATCATCAATATCCAATTCTTGATGATCCTTGATCGGGGCTATTTGAGAATCATGCTTAAGTCATTTGAGTTCTCACTACCTCAATGACAGCAATGACCCATGGGAACACTTGTGTTGGTCCCGGTGCAAACGAGTCTTACACGTGTATGGGGGGGGAATACACGTGTTCAGTGATTTTTAAAACTTTTTCTTCACTGAGGTCAGGTGGGTCAGGTTATCCTGATATTTTTGCCCTGAGAAGCACAAATTGCCCTGAGTCAAAGTCTACTGAGACAATGATCCTGAGCAGATTTCAAAAGCTTCAGATTAGCCCAACTAATCCTGAATTTATCAGAGATCCTGAGGAGCTTGGATCAGATAACTATCTTACTGAACACTTAGTAGAGTTAGTTCAGTTTGGTAACTATCTGTTCTAGCTACTCAAGTGTGCGGAATGGTTGGCCCTAAGTTTATACTCGTTTTAGCTTTGCTGAAAATCTTCTTCCTTTAATAAAACATTGATTAAGGCTGTGATCAATTTAATGCAAGTTCAGTGGATTGGTTCCAACTGAATATCAGTAAAATCAGCTTTCAGTGAAATACATGCAGCAGATAAAATGCAGTAGAGAAAACAAACAACATAACAATTATAGTAGTTCAGAGACTCAAGCTCCTATGTCCACTCTCTCTGATCTTCAGAGAAATTCCTTAACCACTTCCTAAAGCTTTCAGGCTAACTCACTGTAGCTTACTCACTTTTCTACCTTGAGTTTTCTGGCTGACTCACTGCAGCTTACTAACTCAAACACACACAAGTGTTCAGACTACCACAAGTAGCTTACTAACTTCTTCTCTAGAGTTTTCTGGCTGACTCACTGCAGCTTACTCACTCTTTACAACTCTAACTCACCAACAAAACACACACACTCAAACTACCTTATCAAAGGGTTTGGGTTTGGGTTGGATTCCAACTAGGGTGAAATATCCTTTACAATAAGAACAAATGCAAAGGCTAGGATATCTCTACTAATCTTTGAATATTTCTATCAATCTAGGCTTAGTGAATGAGCTCTCTCCAATGTGAAACACTTGGGAAATTCTATGGTTTTCGAGTGCTTCAATTTACAATAATACGAATGAGCTCTTGAGTTTCTTGAAATTTCCCGTAACCTTTCAATGTAGAAGGTCACTGGTATTTATAGGCAACTTCTCCAAAGGTTACTCTTGAAAAACTATCCGTTGGAAGAGATAGCATAAAGGGATTCCTCTTCTGGTTATTGATGAACGACTATTTTTAGGGTTTGAACACTCCCTTGCATGATTTAGGAAATTTGCAGCCATGTAGCCAATCACCAATTTTTGCAGTCTGGAACATAGTATTACTGACAACATTCAGGGTCCTGTCGCTTTCAGTGTCAGTGAAGTACAATGTTGTCTTCCTCTGATTGGTTCTTGTCTTCAGTGAATGTAGACAAACAAAATGGCTCTTTTGGGTCAATCTCTCTGAATGAGACAACACAACCTTAAACAACACTTAGACTTAGTTCCTTTTGTCTGCACTAGAATGTTTTGGGCAATATCTATTTTACTGAACATGTGCGTTTTTCTCAGTTTTGTAGTATTCAGATAGATATTTTTCAGTGCCTCTGAACATTCTGTGTCTTCCCGAGTCTTGATAACTTCTCGAGTCTTCAAGAATTCAATGAGTCTTCAGTTCTTCAGTATCTTCTATGTCTTCAGTGACTTCTGAACATTTACTCAGTATCTTCTGAATCAGTCAGCTTTATCTGAGTTCTTTAGTATCTTCAGGGTCTTCAATATTTAACCTGATCTATATCTGCTGACTATACATTGTACAGATATCTTCCTTAACAATCCTATATTGAAACCTGACTCAGACTATCAAGATTATCCTGAACATATCATACTCAGGGTTTTTGGGATCTAATCAAAACTTCTTTATTAAATTCATCTCTCAACAATTTCCCCCTTTTTGATGATGCCAAAACCATCTTGTTACATTTTAGAAAACCTAACCTATACTTCAGGTTTCAGTTTATCTATTTCAAACCAAAATGGTAATTTTCCCAACAATTTCCAAATAAACAGGCATATCAAATAATTAAAGACATGTAAAAAGATAATGAGATATTATCTTTGAGCATAAAAGATAAATTTTCATTGATGTAGGATAATAGTTACATATTACAATGAAAAACAAAAAGCAATTCGTATACAAAGTCTTGATCTTCTTCCACTTCATCCTCTCCTCGCACTTCCAAAGTTGAACATCCCGTAGTATCTCTTCTTCGGTTCATCTCTTTTTTGATGATTTCGGGGTTGTTTCTGTTAAGCCTAGGCCGATAAAGATATCGAGCAATTTCTTGAGAAATGGCTGCTTCATTCACATAGCCATTCTCAAATCTGGGTGCTGGGTACATGTAGGGTCCTGGAGCTATTATCTGAGTGTTGGCTTCATATGCCAAGTTGATTCATTTCTGAAGATACTCAGGATAAAAAGTCAGTAGATACTCAATGAATGCTTCATTTTTATCTGAGCTGCTCCCCCTCCATTCCCTCAGAATTTCATAATAGAACCAGAAGGTTCTCTTGATTTCCTCCCATGCATCATTGATTTGTAAAGGTATCCACTTTTCAATGTGCGACCATTTCTGAGTCTTTTCTGTACCTCTCCTCTTGCCTAGAAACTTTTTGAACCCACCCCTTCTTTTCAGCTCTTCTTCTTTCTTCTTCTTAGTCAATGGAGCACCTGAGACTGAAGCAGCTGTTCTCTTCTCTTTTTCAATCTGCAGGGCCCTCAGGGTCTTTTTGGTATCGAAGGCTTCTTTCTGGGTTTCAGTTTCTTCCTCAGATTCTTCAAATTTCATTATCAACTTCCTCTGAGTAGGCTTTGAAACTTTTGCTGTTTTCTTCTTTTCTTGCTCAACGAATGCTACAACTTTCCTCTTTTCTGTTCTAACTTGTTCTTCTCCTGCCTTGCTTGTTTCAACCATCCTTCTATCACTCATTTTTTCACCAATTACTTCCTGAATGGTTTGCTCAGATGTTTGAGTGAAGGTAGGTTTTTCTGCTTCTTTGAACTTCAGTTTTTCAGTAGCTTCAATCTCACTTAGAGCATTTAATATCTTCTTGGCCTCAGCTTCTTCTCTGGCTTTCTTCTCCAAGGTTTGTGCCAACAACTCATCTAATTTGCCAGCAACTGGCCTTTCCCCCTTTTTGGCACCATACCTTGGGAGAAGTTGAGTCAATGCAGTATCCATATAATATTGTTCTTTGCCCATACTGCTCATTGTCCCAGCCAATTGGTCATGCTCATCTTCTAGCCTCATCACGTAATTTTTGGCTATGGAGAATTCATCTGAGAGTGGAGCAAACTGCTTTGAGAAGACCTCGTGCATCATATCTGTTGGGAAATTTAGAGTTTTGATGAAAGTTCTAAAACACATGTAATAGGACAAGTCAGACCTGTTAGCTGATTGATGTTTTTAATACCAGTTATAAGATGACCAGTTGATAATTATTGTATATAACAACTGATGTATAAGATAGGTCACATATTGAGGGGGAACTTCAATATGTATAGGTCAGATCAGAAGAACAAAAGATCAGCTGAAGTCCGACAGGCCAGAAGGCAAGGGAAGGACAGAAGATCAGACGATCTTATAAAGTCAGATAATCAGGTGAAGTCATGAAATACAAATTCAGAAGACCTGAAGATCAGATGACTACCAGAAGATCAGACTAGAAGACCTACATCAGCTGAGTCTGCTAGTTGAGCTAAGACAACTGGCACCAAAAGTCTCTATCAGATAGACTGATCAGGTCAGCTCACACCAGGTGGTAACTGATGTTTCACCAAGTCATAAGTTGTTGATCTGATCAAGAATAATGTCAACTTTAGTTGGTGAACAAACTCTGATATGCAGTACTTGTTAACCAATAAGAACAAGACACGTATGACCTGAGCTGACACTGCAGATTTTGACGCTGCATAGTCAAACGGCTAGAAAAACGACGTACACGCTTTCGGCCATGCCGTACCTGGAAGCACATCACATCAAATCCTGCAAACCTACCAAATATAGCCGGAATTCAAATTGCTCTCCAACGGCTCTTTGATTTCGAGGTCTATAAATATGGGATTACTCTTCAGAGTGAAGACACGGAAATTATCAAGAAGCTCATACTACAACAAAATTTCCGCACGAAGAACACAACCTTGAAGATTATTTTCTAAGTGTTCATCCCATAGTTCTTAGCACATAAATCTTATCCTCTAGCTGTTAGGCTACTTAAATACTAGGAAAGATTTCAAAGTTGGAACAAACAACAAATCTTACCCAAAACCCAAAGTTAGGTTAAGTTTGTTTAGCAAGATTTCAGACTAGGGTTTGTAGTTCTGATTTCTGGGATCGGTTGAGTAAGAGCTCTATAAATATATGTTGGTGTAATGTGTTGGACTAACACAATAATCTAAGTCCAGTTTGTTAAGTTGGTTAAGTTGGTGCCCCTTGTGATAGGGAAGAGTGGACGTAGGACTGGTTGTCCGAACCACTATAAATCTTGTGTGCATTTACCTGTTTGATTAACTGCTTTACACTATTGCACACAACTTGATTAAATCTGCATACATATTCTGAGTTAGGATCAACTAGCACCAAGCTACTGATCTGATCAGATTGACTCCATAGTCATCTGATTGAAAACAACTTCGGAATCTGATTTGTTATAAACTGGTTTTTCACACGGGTATAAACTAGCTTCCGCACAATCAGTTAAACTGATAGACACCGAACTGATCTGCCCTCAGGCGATCAGTAAGTTGGATATCAGTCCAAACTGATTCACTTGCACTCTGATCAGGCAAACTGCAATCACACCTGATCTGCACGAAAAAGTTTTCAGAAGTCTATTCACCCCTCCCCTCTAGACTTTTGCCCTCACGAAACCCGTTCGGGACCTACAAGTGGTATCAGAGCAGTGGTTCTCCAGACCACTGGCTTTGAATATCATCGGTTCTTGAGGAAGAACCTTTGTGGTCACTTGAACTGATCTTGAAAAACCTTTTCAAATCTCATCTGTTTTCAAACACACGATCAGCATGGATAATACTTCGGGTATGTATCATGGTTTGCCTAAATTTTCCATTGATGAGTATGCAGACTGGACGATATACATGAGCAACAATCTGGGATCAATAAGCAGCAGGATGATGGAAGTTCTTGAACGAGGACCCATCATCAACTATCATGACAACCTAGCTGTTAGAGGTGATCCAGATTTTGCAGTTGGAAGTCTTGTCAGAAAGAGTCCCGCCCTGATGGATGATGAAGAGAGAAAGTTGTACACTCTGGATACGATAGCCAGGCACATAATCATGAATACCATGGAAAAGATAACCAGAGAAAAGATAAAGTATCTCAAGAGAACCAAACATATGTGGGATACGCTTGCTGAAATGTGTGTAGGAAATGATCTGATTAAAGATAGCAGACTGCAAGCTGAACTGGTGAAATTTGAGAAACTTAAGATGTTACCAAATGAAACCATCAATGAGCTCGATGAAAGAATCACCATATCAGTTAACAAGCTTCATGAACTTGGACGAGAGATGTCAGATAAAGACATAAATTACAAGATCTTGAGATCTCTGACTAAGAAGTGGGATATGAAAGTCACTGTAATAAAGGATTTTCAAGATATTGCCAAGATGAAGCCAAGCAACCCGTTCTCGAGTCTTAAAGCCCATGAGTTCGATCGATCGAAAAGAGGGCAAGAAGAAAAAACGAGTCACTCTTTGAAGCCACACCGCCACATCAAAATCGGTTGCATTCAAAGCAACCAAAGAAGAACTCAAAGTCTCATCGAACCCGGTTGGAAATATTATAAAATCAAATGAGCAGTTTTTGCTAACGAGAAAAATTGAAAAATCTAACATTCAACTTGGCAAGTATCGTAGATTTTACAGGGATTATCAAAACAACAGAGGAAGAGATAGGAGGCCAGCTGACAGATCTCCAGAAAGGACAAGATCTGATGACCGAAGAGATGATCACATAAAGGATCACAGAGAAGATAAGAAAAGAGATGATCGGTCTGATGAAAGAAGAGACAACAGATCTGAGAGAAGAAATTTCGACATAATCGACGGTAAGTCACCCGGACAGATTCTACTGATTTTAAATGACTCACCGCGTAAGAAGTTCCTGGATCGTGGAGCGTGTTTCAACTATGAGAAACCAGGTCATTACAACGCAGATTTCCCAGACCTGACACCTATAGAAAGAGAAGAGAAGCGGAACAGAAGAGAGCAACGCTATAGAGATAGGAAAACCATGGTTGCTGATACATCAGAAATTGATGATTCTTATATGCCTTATGAGGATTCAGGCTACACATCTGTAGAAGATTTCTGTTTGATAAGCAACACAGATGATTTCTACCACTACGATGATCTGATATTCTCTTCTGATGATGAAATCTGTCTGATGGCTAAGGAGAAAGACCAATCTGAGGTAACCTCTAAACCTTCTGCTCTTTCAGTTTCCACACCAGCTATGATTAGCACACCTGCTGGAGAGATTGACTTGCAGCTCTATTCTGAGCAATTGCTTGATGATCTCTCTAACGCAGTAGACACTTTTATGATAGTGAAAGCCGAAAACGATAAGCTAAGGATTGAAAATACTCAAATTTGTTAAGAAAAAATCTTTGTCAATAGAACAACCAACTAAAATCACCAAGTTACTCGGAAGATAAATCAAGAACCGAAAGTTCTCGAAAGTTAACTCTTCCGATCGAGAGAAACAGACATGAATAACTAGCTATCAATAAACAGCAAGCTGATGATTTTAATACAAGCCAAGTTTGATGATCTCTTCTGACTACATGAGAGTCTAAAATTAACTTAGGATAGTTTACGTAAGAAAATACAGGTTTTCACGAAATCTTCAAAAACTGTTCAGGATATGAACAACTATTTTCGAACGACAACTAATAAGAAGGGAATTGGGTATGAAAAACCTTCTACATCCTCAAAAGCTCCATCTGATTCACTTCAAAGAGGTGTAATCAAACAAGTTTTTGATATAGATACACATAAAGCAAAATTTGTATCTAATAAGGGAAATAGACCTTCTGAACGAGTAAGGCAAGTGTCCAATCAGAAAGGGAACAGAAATGGACCCCAACTGATTAAGCATCAGCTGAGGAATCAACAGAAGAACCTAGTTCTTCCGAAGAAACCTCAACTCGATCGCTGATTAGGTATCGAAAAAGACAACCTCTAAAGGAAATCGATCCAAACCTAATCAGTCAAAAAGCCTAACAGCAAGTCAAGGGTAAACCAAAAAACCAGATATGCCAATAAGATATGAATCTTTTAATGGTAGCAATCGTATTCTACCCTTATAATCGAAAACCTAGGGTTCTTTTGAGAATCGAGCCCCATTTGGGTTAAAAGAAGACAAACTGCAAGGAAAAGTCCCAAGTCTTCTGATTCACCCAAGGCTCAAACAAATAATCATACTGATCAGAATGCATATGAAGAGATGTATGATTATGTAGATGTTTATGGGAGACAAATCAGGCCTTCGATCTATCCGACACAATAGAAGTGCCCTGCTTTGTATGGATCCCTAAAACCAACTCTAACCCCTCAGGACCCAATCCAAAAGGGGTACCTAAAACCTGATTTGATTGCAGGTTCGCATGGGTTTGGACAACAAAGGAGGTGTACAAGCAACTATCTGGTACATCGATAGTGGATGCTCAAGGCATATGACTTGAAGCAAACATCTCCTCAGCTCTTACACAGAACAAGAAGGCCCACGTGTACTCTTTGGTGATGATAACTTTGGTTTTACCAGAGGATTCAGAACCTTAGAGAATGATGATGTACAAGTTACTGGAGTCTCATATGTCGAAGGTTTAAAGCATAACCTGTTATCAGTTTCACAATTCTGCGATAACAAATTCAGTGTTGAGTTCTCTACTGATCAGTGTACTATCAAGAATCGAGCTACTCAATAGATCTTGTTAACTGGTTCAAGAAAAGGTATAATTTATACAGCAGATTGGAACAGTTGTCCAAGAAATGCATGCCTGATTGTTAAGAGTTCCAAAAGTAGCAGTTGGCTCTGGCACAAAAGAATGAGTCATCTGAACTTTAAAACTCTTAACAAGATAACAAGGATGTCTTTGGTTGAGGGACTTCCGAATGAGGTATTCTCTAAGGATCAGACATGTGTCGCATGTCAGAAGGGAAAACAGGTTAAAGCCTCATTCAAGGGAATCCTCGACCAAAGATCCAAATGTGAGTATTGCAATCGCTCCATATGGACTTATTTGGACCCGCTTACACCGGTCGATCTCGGCCGACGAAATACACTCGTAATCGTGGATGATTATTCCAAGTTTACAGGTTGTATTCTTGTATAAGAAGAATGAGACAACAACAAAGATACCGAGTCGCTTTCAAGAAACTACAAAAACGAAAAGGGTGTCGATATAGTGAAAATCGGATCGATAAAGGTATAGAATTTCCGAACTCTTTTATTATTGATTTTTTTTACTAAGTTTGGTATACAACATGAGACATCACCGCAAGAACGCCACAAATGTAATGGTGTAGCGAATCCGGAGAAACAGAACACTCAAAGAAGCCGCCGCACTATGTTAGTTAACATGCAACACCAAGCCGTTTAAGGTAGAAGCCATCAATATCTTGCATGCCACACTCAGATGCTCTCTGACTAAGGCTCACTACAAAATACCCTATGAACTGTGGAAGGGCAGAAAACCTCGTGTTTCTTACTTCTATGTTTTTGGGTGCAAGTGTTTCATACACAACAATGAGAAGAGTCAGTTGAAGACTTTTGAGGCCAAGTCGATGATGGGTATATTCTTAGGATATTCCTCATCCAAAAAAGGCTTTCGGGGTTTACAACAAAGAACTCTAGTTGTGGAAGAAACACCTCATGTGGTTTTTGATGAGACATCTTCAACAAGAGAAATCGCCTCAGAACAAGAAGTACCAGATCAATTTTTTTGATGCACGTAAAATGGATCAGCTAAGTATCAAAGAAAAAGGATCAGAACTCGTAACAGTGTATATTCCAGATCTTGTTAATTCACCAGGTCAATCAGACCCTAAGGTACGCATAACAACCGCCAATGAAGAAGTTCGCATAAATTTGAGACAAAGATCAATCGAACCAATCTGGTTCGGGGGAACACCTGAAGTTCCTACGGACATACATCAGCACATGATGAGTCCAACATCAGCTGAGACTTGTCCATGTCAAGTGGATCATAATTCCGCATCACTCCCAATCACTAGTAATGAACTACTATCAGAAGAGGATGATGTTCTCTAAACTGATGCAAATCAGAAAATAAGGACCTGGGTAACCACTCATCCAACTGATTTGATCATCGGAGACCCATCTGATAGAGTCAAAACTAGAAATCAGATTGGTGAAAGTGCCATGTATTGTTGTTATCTGTCTTTGAAGGAACCAAATGAAGTAGAAGAAGCTCTATAAGATGTAAACTGGATTCTAGCCATGCAAGAAGAACTGGAACAGTTTGAAAGGAATCGGTTTGGAAATCGTGGACGCACCAACCCCATCAAGATGTGATTGACACAAAGTGGGTATTCAAGAATAAGAGATGAGAATAATGTCATAACCAGAAATAAGGCAAGACTTGTTGCTAAGGGGTATTCACAATCAGAAGGAATTGATTATGATGAGACCTTTGCACCAGTCGCTTCCGAAGCCATTCGCCGTGTTTTTTGGCATATCTCTTACCCAGAGGGTTTATTGTGTATCGATGAATGTAAAGAGTGCATTCTTAAACGGGTACTAAATGAGGAAGTTTATGTTGAACAACCTCCGGGCTTTGAAAAAAGGCGACCAATGTACCGTTTAAGAAAAACTCTTTATGGCCTGAAACAAGCTCCCCGAGCTTGGTATGATACTCTCTCTCAGTTCTTGATATACAGTGTTTCACTAAAGGAATAGTGGATAGAACCTTATTCAGAATAGAAGATGGAGAAGATATTCTGATGGTTCAGATTTATGTGGATGACATCATCTTCAGATCTCCCAACAAGAGTTTATGTGAAAAATTCAGCAAGCTGATGCAAGGGAAGTTCGAGATGTCCATGATGGGTCGATGAGTTACTTTACGGGTTTACAAGTTAAGCAAAGTACGAAGGGATATTCATCTGCCATGCGAAGTACACTAGGAGTTTATTGGCTAAGTTTGGAGTTCAAAACTGTAAGGAAGCCATAATTTCTATGATGACTGGATTCAAGATGGATCCAGATGAGAATGGTCAGAAAACTAATCAGAAAGAATATAGGTCTCTCATTGGATCTTTACTATACCCGATTTGCAAACAGACCGGATATCACTTTTTGCGATGGGTGTATGTGCGATTTAAGGCAAATCCAATGCAAAGCCACCGAAAAGCAAAATAAGCGGATTCTTAAGTATCTCAAGGGACAATAAACCTTGGTTTATTTTACCCATCGATGATAATCTAGAGGTTAGTGGGTATTCCGATTACGATTATGGAGGTTGCGAAATTGACAGAAAGTCAACCTCGTGTACATGTCAATTTTAGGTAGTAAAAATCGATCTCGTGGTTTTTCAAAAGAAGCGGACATCGATTCGCGACATCTACTATTGAAGCGAAATATATGGTCAGCAGAAGTCAAGTTGTTGCTCCCACCGCTTCCGGCTTAGTCGGCGGTGAGGGATTATAACATTGTAGCTAAGAACGTTACCTATATTCTCGTGGATGATAATAGTCTTTATTGCAATCACTTTCGTAATCTCGTTCTACATACAAGATGCAAACATGTGGATGTCGACACCATTTTATAAGAGATCATGTTGAAAAGAAGAATATCAGAATGGAAAAGATCCATACTGATAAACATAAAGTTGATATTTTAACCAAGCCACTAGCTGAGATCAGATTCAGAGATTTATGCAATGAGCTAGGGCTTCTGTATCTTGGAGAAAATGCACCAGAAATGTTTGGTGGACTGATCTCCAGAACCAGCTGGTTAAAAGAGTAACCAGGTTAAGAGGAATTAGTTGAGTTAGGTATCTCAACTGATCAGAAGATCACTCAAGAAACTGATATGAGAAGGCTTTATCAGATTAAAGGAAGTGATCAGATTAAAGAATTATCAGATTAAAGGAACTGGTCAGTTTGGTTGTTTTATACTCTGTAAGTCAATTAAGCTATGTTCAACAAGCAAGTTGTATAAGATTAAGGCTACAAATCGCATAAGAAAATAGAGACAACACAACAATGGAATAATATAATTTTTCATTGATAAAGACCCGGAGGTCAGATTTACATTACAAGTTACAAGTACAAAAGGACCCGGAGGTCAGTACATAAACCATAAACCGAAAACCCTAAGCCTAATCTTAGAAGGGGGGGTGAGAGGCTTTAAAGATTTTAAATCCTGATGCTCCCATTTTCCCCCACTTAACCCTAAAAGGGGTGTGAGAGGCTTTGAAATAATCTTAAAACCACCCTCAGAGCTTCGGAGTGAGGAGCGAGAGCGGCATTGAAGGATTTCTAAGCCAGGAGCCCCTAGTCTTAAAATCAATGGGCTCTCCAGCTGTTAAATGGGACACAAGTGCCAAATATGTGGTCCAAAGACCATATGGCCACAAGTGTCGCATGCAAATATTGAGTTTGATATACGATGATCAGCTGTTATCTGATCAAGATCGGATACCAAACTCATGTTTTGTATCAGACTAAGTGTGTTGATGCTAATCTCGTCATCTCGATAGGCACACAAGGTGCATACGGTTAGGAGAAGTGTCTTCTCATTTGCTATAGCAGATCCGCCGCCTCGGTGGTAGAGAAGCTTAGCAATAATTGTATGTGTAATCTTTGATGATGACGAAAGCAGTAATAAGGGACACACATGGTTGATTTGAGAAGCTGAATTCATTTGAAAAGGGTTAAAGGTTTTTGTCGGAAGTTTCACCGGAAATAAGGGTTCATCGGAAAACATGGAGTATAAGCTAAATAAAGAAGATGAATGGTTTATGTTGTGTTGTTTGCCTAAAACCCCAGATCCTTTTATAGAAGAAAAGCAGGGGTATAGGTGCAAATTTAATTTCTCAAGACCCTTAAGAGAAATCTGCACCACAAGGACAGCGCGTAGGAAACACGCGAATGATGATTGGATAAGCTTACGGTGATTGATATCCCAAAGTATCCAGACTATTATTACGAATGTCAAATCGTGCCGACTTAGGGAATCGAGATGAATCTCCAATTTTCCAAGACTAAGTTTTGGCGGTAACACTTATTCTAAGAATTAACTTGTCTGAGTAGAATCAGATTAGGTCAACTGAAATCTGATTAGATATATCAGATGAGGAAGATCAATTGAGTATGATACCTCAACAAATCAGATAAATCAGTCAATAAGTAATCAGAAATAACAGTTGAAGGGGGAACTTCAACTGATCAGGGAGGATCAGAAAAGAGAATATCAGACGCAAAAGTGGAGCGGATCGATTAAAAGGGACAGTTTGGAAATTATAAGGATTAGGCAGAAAACTAAGATCAACAAGTGGTACAGACAAACTTCAAGTGGTATTGACTGATTACAATATCAGTCAACCATATACACAATTCTGTTTCCTTGTGTTGGGAAATTTATAGTTTTGATGAAAGTTCAAAAAACACATGTAATAGGACCAGTCAGACCTGTTAGCTGACTGATGTTTATATTACCTGCTATAGGAGAAAAGTTGATAATGATTGTATAGAACAACTGATGAAATAAATAGGTCACATATTGAGGGGGAAACTCAATATGTATAGGTCGAATCAAGACTCAAAGGACAATATATCCGATGCCGAATGCAAGACAGAATAGAAGATCGATCGTTCGATCTAGTCGATATCTCAAATGAAGTCATAAAGCCCAAACTAAGAATACTTGAAGATCAGATGACTTCCAGAAGATCAGACCAGAAGACCTACATCAGCCTAGTCTGCTAGTTGAAGCTAAGTCAACCGACACCAGAAGACTCCATCGGGTAGTAGATCGATTACGGCCCGATCGATCAGTCACCACCCAGTGAAAATCGATGTTTCACCTAATCATACGCCTATGATCCGAACAAGAAGAATGTCAACCTTAGTTGGAAGAACAAACACCGAAAAAGTGCGTCTCATAACCAATAAGAACAAGACACGTATGATCGGAGCCGACAATTAAGGGGATTTGATCTTTGCTCTCTCTAACGGATATAAAATACAAGTTCACGCTTTTTCGCCATGCCGTTCTCAAGCACGTCACATCAATCCTGCAAACCTACCTAATATAGCCGAAATTCAAATTGCTCTCCAACGGCTCTTTGATTTCAAGGTCTATAAATATGGGATCACACTTCGAGTGAAACAACTAAACGCCGAACAATCAAGAACCTCAGCTAATATCGATTTCCGCACAAGAACACGAACAAGAAGATTAATTTTTCTTAGTGTTCATCCCATAAGTTCTTAGCATAGAAATCTTTTCATCTAGTTGTTAGGCCGCTTATATCTGTGAAAAAAGATTTCATAGTTGAACCAAAACAATCTTACCCAAACCCCCAAGTTAGGTTAAGTTGTTTAGCAAGATTTCGAATCAGGGTTTCTAGTTCGATCTCCGGATCGGTTGAGTGTGAACTCCTTAAACATCTAGTTGGTGTCTTGTGTTGGACTTACACATAAAACAAAGTCCAATTGGTTAAGTAGGTGCCCTTTTGTGATAGGGAAGAGTGGATGTAGGACCGGGTTTGTCCAACCACTATAAATCTTGTGTGCCTTTACCGCTTTGATTAACGATTACAATCGCACACAACCTTTAAAAGCGCATACATATTCCAAGTTGAGATCGATTAGCACCAAGCTTCGATCCGATCAAACTTGACACTTGATCAACCGATTAAAAGATTAACTTTGGAATCGATTTATCAAAACCGGTTTTTTCACACGGGTAAAACTTAAGCTTCCGCACACATCGATTAAACCGATAGTTTCTGAATCGATCTGGCCTTGAGCGATCAAGAAGTTGGTTATCGATCCAAACCGATTCACTCACACTGATCAAAGTTAATCGCCCTCACACCTGATTTGCACAAAAGTTTTTTCGAAGTCTATTCACCCTCCCCTCTAGACTTACGCCCTCACAAAACCCGTTCGGGACCTACAAGTGGTATCGAGTCATTGGTTCTACTGCACCAATCGACTCAGTATCATCGATTCTTGAGGAAGAATCTTTGTGGTCAATCGAATCGATCTTGAAAAACCGTTTTAAAACTCATTCATTTTCCAAAAACACTCAAAGATAGATAACACCTCGGTATGTATCATGATCTGCGAAGTTCTCAATCGATGAGTATGCAGATTGGGCCATATATATGTCCAACCATCTAGGTTCGATCGATGGCGTAATGATGGAAGTCATCGAAAGAGGACCCATCATCATATATTACGACAACCCCGCGGTTGGAGGAGATCCGGACTTTTGCCCCGGGAAGTCTTGTGCGTAAAAGCCCAAATTGATGGATGCAGAGGAAAGGAAATCGCATACTCTAGATACTATCGCAAGGCATATTATCATGAAAACCATGGATAAGGTCACCAAAGAAAAGATTAAGTATCTCAAATCATGCGAAAGCAATGTGGGATACTCGCTGAAAATATCGCAAGGAAATGACCAGGATAAAAGACAAATAGTCTGCAGGCGAACCGGTAAAGTTCAAAAATTGAAGATGTCTTTTCAACTAAACCATCAACGAACTCGATGGAAGGATTACGATGTCAATAAACAAGCTTCGAGAACTTGGTAGAGAGATGTCCGATAAAGATATCAACTACAAAATTTTAAGGTCTCTCACCAAGAAATGGGACATGAAGGTCATCAGAATCAAGGATTGCCAAGACATTTCAAAAATGAAGCCAAGTAGCTTGTTCTTGAGCCTTAAAGCTCACGAGTTCGATTTGATTGAAAGAGGACAAGGCGATGAAGATGAGGTGCCCGCTGAAGCCTCAACTTCAAAATCGCTTGCTTTTAAGGCAACCAAAGAGCGTAACGAAGGTCAACGAACTTGTTGGGAATATAATAAGTCGAAGCGAATCGACGCTCTGCTTACTAGAAGCTTGAGAAGTCGAACGTCCAACTTGGTAAGTATCGAAGATTTTATAAGGACTATCAACATAGCCGAGGAGAGATAGGAGATCAGCCAATAGATCTCCGAGAAGAACCGATCCGATGATCGGAGGGATCACGAGAGATGAAAGGAAAAGAGATAATCGATCGAGGAAGGAAGAGATAACCAATCGATGTGAAGAAGCTCGACTACTATCGAAAGGAAGTCACCCGATAGGTCATACAGACGAGTGATTCACCGAAAGGAAAGGTTCGGTGGATCAAGGAGCGTGCTTCAACCGTGAGAAAGCAGTCACTATAGCGCAGACGCCTGCACTGGACGCCAAGAGAAAGGGAAGAAAAGAGGAATAGAAGAGAACGCAATAGGGATAGGAAGAGCCATGGTTGCGAGCACGTCGTGAATCGACGATTCCTATCTCGCCTCCGAGGACTCTGGATACTCCTCTGAGAAGACTTTTGCCCGATCAATGATCTTTGACTTCTATGAAAATGAAGATCGATATTCTCTTGAGACGATGATGAGATCTCGGCCGATGGCCAAGGAGGACCAATCTGAGGTAACCTCCAAACCTCGCTTTCGTTTCGCTTCTACACTGCTATCATTAGCACACCTGCTGGGGAGATTGACCTGCAGCTCTACTCGAGCAATTGCTTGAGGATCTCTCCAAAGCAAGAGACACTTTTGGTATAGGGGGAAGCTGGAAAATGATAAGCGGAGGCCAGAAATAAATCACTTGCTAAAGAAAATGATCTCGAAGAAAGCCTCCGAACTTAGATCAATTTGAAACCGCTTCGTAAAGCAACCGAGGAATTTAAAATTCTCGAAGTTAAAGCTTCTGATCAGGAGAAGCAGATCAAAGATCAGCTGGCAATTAACAAACAGCAAGCTGATGACTTCAAAATCCTGCAAGCAAAATTCGATGAGCTGTTCCAAAAGCATGAAAGTCTAAAATCATCTGAGGATAATCTGCGTAAGAAAATAGAGGTTTTTTCAAAATCATCTAAAACCGTTCAAGACATGAACGCCTATTTTCGAACAACGATTAACAAGAAGGGACTTGGGTATGAGAACCCTTCCACATCCTCAAAAGCCCCGGCTGATTCATCTCAAAAGAGTGTAATCAGACGAGTTTCTGACAAAGATACACCAAAAACCAAACATGTATCTAATAAGGGATAAAGACCAGTTGAGCAGGTAAGGCAGGTGCCTAACCAGAAGGGGAACATAAATGGACCCCAACTGGTAAAGCATCAGCCGAGGAATCAACAGAAGAACCCAGTTCTTCTGAAGAGACCTCAACCTGATCAACAGATCAGGAATCAGAAAAGACAACCTGTAAAAGGGAAGTCCAATCTGAGACCCAATCAAGGTCAGCTGCCTAATAAGCATGCTTTAGGTAAACTGCAAAAACCACCTATGCCAAAAAGATATGAATCTTTTGATGGTAGCAGTCGTACCTACCCCTATAATCAGAAATCTAGGGCTACTGCACCTGAACCACACTGGATAAAAAGAAGACAAACAGAAAAGATAAATCCCAAGTCTTCTAAGTCATCCAAGGTTCACACTAATAATCATACAAAACAGAAAGCATATAAAGAGACGTATGATTATGTTGACAGGTATGGGAGACAAATCAGGCCTTCTGATCTAACTGATCACAATAGAAGTGCTCTGTTTGTATGGATTCCCAAGACTAAACCTAACCCCTCAGGACCCAATCCAAAAGGGGTACCTAAAGCCTGATCTGATTGCAGGTTCGCGTGGGTCTGGCCAACAAAGGAGGTGTGCAAGCAACTATCTGGTACATCGATAGTGGATGTTCAAGGCACATGACAGGAAGCAAGCACCTCCTCAAATCATACATAGAAACGAAAAAGGCCCAGCGTGTACTCTTCGGTGATGATAACTTTGGTTATACCAAAGGGTTCGGAACCTTAGAGAATGATGATGTACAAGTAACTGGAGTCTCGTATGTCGAAGGTCTGAAGCACAACCTATTATCGGTTTCACAATTCTGCGACAACGGATTCAAAGGTTGAGTTCTCGACGACCAATGCACTATCAAGAATCGAGCCATTCAACAGATTTTTGCTAACGTCGGTTCAAGGAAAGGGACGATCTACAAAGAGATTTGAATAAATGCCCAGAAACGCATGCCCGATTGTCAAGAGTTCCAAAAGTAGCGATTGGCTCTGCACAAAAGAATGAGCCATCCCGAACTTTAAAAATCTTAATAAGATAAAGGGATGTCTCTAGTGGAAGGACTTCCGAATGAAGTATTTTCAAAGGATCCGACATGTCTTGCATGTCGGAAGGAAAATAGGTCAAAGCTTCATTAAAGGGAATTCCGGACCAAAGATCCAAAGCAGAAATCTTCGGTACCGCTTCATATGGATCTATTTGGACCAGATTACACCAGCTTAGTCTCAACGGACGAAATACACTCGTAATCGTGGATGACTATTCCAAGTTTACAGGGTTATATTCTTACATAAGAAGAATGAGACGACAAACGAAGATACCCGAAATGCTAAAAAGATTACAAAATGAGAAGGGTGTCAACAGTAAAAAATCGATCGATATAAAGGTACATAATTTCGAACTCCTTTATTATTAATGATTTTTGCTCTAAGTTTGGTATACAACATGAAACATCACCGCAAGGACGCCACAACAAAATGGAGTAAATTTTGAGGAGGAACAGAACTCTAAAAAAGAAGTTCGCCGCGATGTTATCCAACATGCAATACCAAGCCGTTTTCAAGCGTATAATCAACACTGCATGCCATACTCAGAACAGATGTCTTCTGACTAAGGCTCACTACAAAACACCCTATGAACTGTGGAAGGACAGAAAACCTCGTGTCTCTTACTTCCATGTTTTTGGGTGTAAGTGTTTCATACACAACAATGGGAAGAGTCAGTTGAAGACTTTTGAGGCCAAGTCAGATGAGGGTATATTCTTAGGATATTCCTCATCTAGCAAAAGGCTTTCGGGTTTACAACGACCCGAACCCTACTTGTGGAAGAAACACCCCATGTAGTCTTTGATGAAGCATCTTCTGAACAAGAGAAATCTGCCTCAGAACAAGATGTACCTGATCAACAAGTACCTGATGCTCAAAAAATGGATCAGCTAATGATCAAGGAAAAAGAATCAGAAACCGTAACAGTATACATTCCAGATCTAGCTGATTCACCAGATCATTCAGATCCTAAGGTACGAAAAACTGTCGGTGAAGAAGCTGATACAGCTGAGACAGTATCAACTGAACCATCCGGTTCAGGGGGAACATCTGAAGTTCCCACGAACAGACATCAGCACATGATGAGTCCAACATCAGCTGAGACTTGTTCTTATCAAGTGGATCATAACTCTGCACCACTCCCAATCGCTAGTAATGAAATTTTATCAGAAATGGATGATGTTCTCCAAACCGACGCAAATCAGAACAGAAGGACCTGGATAACCAGTCATCCAACTGATCTGATAATCGGAGACCCATCTGATAAAGTTAAAACTAGACATCAGATTGGTGAAAGTGCCATGTATTGTTCTGTCTATGAAGGAACCAACAACAATAGAGGAAGCTCTACAAGACGCAAGCTGGATTCTAGCCATGCAGGAAGAGCTGGAACAGTTCGACATAAATCAAGTTTGGGAACTAGTGGACAGACCAAGTCATCAAGACGTTATTGGCACGAAGTGGGTATTCAAGAACAAGAGAGATGAGAAAAACGTCATCACCAGAAATAAGGCAAGACTTGTTGCTAAGGGGTATTCACAATCGTAAGAATTGATTATGATGAGACCTTTGCACCGCCGCTCGCCTAGAAAGCCATTCGGGTGTTTTCTGCATATGCTTCCCACGAGAGGGTTCATCAGTATCGATGGACGTAAAGAGCACTTTCTTAAACGGGGTACTAGCAGAGGAAGTTTATGTCGAACAACCTCCAGGCTTTGAAAAGGGCAACCAGGTGTACCGTCTAAGAAAAGCTCTCTATGGCCTGAAATAGGCTCCTCGAGCTTGGTATGATACACTCTCTCAGTTCTTGATCGAAAGTGGGTTCACTAAAGGAACAGTGGACATAACCTTATTCGAATATAGAAGATGGAAAAGATATTCTGATGGTTCAGATTTACGTGGACGACATCATCTTCGGATCTCCCAACAAAAGTCTATGTGAAAGATTCAGCAAACTGATGCAAGGGAAATTCGAGATGTCCATGATGGGTCAGATGAATTACTTTCTGGGTCTTCAAGTAAAGCAAAGTATAGAAGGGATATTCATCTCGCCAAGAAAAGTACACTAGAATTTTTTTGGCTAAGTTTGGAGTTCAAAATTGTAAGGAAGCCAAAATTCCTATGATGACCGGATTCAAGATGGATCCGATGAGGATGGTCGAAAAACAAATCGGAAGGAATATAGGGCTCTCATTGGATCTCTACTATACCGATGCCAAAGACCGGATATAACCTTCGCAAAGAGGTGTGTATGTGCGATTTCGCAAATCCAATGATAAGTCACCTAGAAGCGACTAAGCGGATTCTTAAGTATCTGAAGGGACAAGAAACCTTGGTTTATTTTACCCATCGATGATAATCTAGAGCTTAGTGGGTATTCTGATTCTCGATTATGGAGGTTGCAAGATTGATGAAAAAATCCACCTCGAACTTGTCGGTTCTTAGGAAGTAAACCGATCTCGTGGTTTTCAAAAGGCGGACATCGGTTGCAACATCTCTACTATCAAGCGAAATATATGGTCATGGAAGTCGTTGTTCCCAAATCGCTCGCTTAGTCGGCGGTGAGGATTATAACATTGAAACTAAGAATGTACCTATTTTCTTGACGATGCGAAATAGTGCTATTGCAATCACTCGTAATCTCGTTCTACATACAAGATGCAAGCATGTGGATGTCGTGCACCATTTTATAAGAGATCATGTTGAAAAAGAAGAATATCGAAATGGAAAAGATTCATCTTGATATACGTAAAAGTCGATATTCTAACCAAGCCACTAGCCGAGATCGATTAAGAGAATTATGCAATGAGCTAGGGCTTCGGATCTTGGAGAAAATGCACCTAAAATGTTTGATGGAATGATCTCGAAACCAACCGGTTAAGAAATTAATCGATTCAAGAGAAATCGGTTGAATTTGGTATCTCAATCGATCGTAAGATCACCAAGGAACCGATATGAGAAGGTCTTGATCGATTTAAAGTTTATCGATTAAATGAACTGATCGTTTAAAGGATTATCTGATTAAATCTGCTTCGCTTATACTTTGTAAGTCGATTAAAATTTGAAACTCAACAAGATTCACAAGTGGTATTCACAAGATTAAAGCTTAAAATCGCATAAGGATACAGAATTTTTTACACAACAATGAAATAATGAAATTTTCATTGATAAAGACCAAGGTCGGGTTACATTACAAGATACAAGTACAAGAGGACCCGAGGTCAAGACATAAACCCTAAACCCTAAACCCGAAAAACCTTAACACTAAACCCCTCATCCTAACCCTTGAAGAAGTGGAGAGAGAGATTTTTAACTGATGCTCTCATTTTCCCCACTTAACAAGGGTGAGAGAGGCTTTAAAATAATCCTAAGCCGATCATTTGAAGCTAAAACCAAAGGAGCGAGAGCGGCGTTGATAGGATTTTTAAGCCGAGCCCTAAGAAAGAGTCGATGGGCTCTCCAAATGTTAAATGGTGAGTTGATATACGGGCATCACCGTTGTCCGATCTGCGCACCGCACATCAAACTCATGTTCATTTTCGATCGAGTCTGTTGATGCGGGTTACGTCATCTCGATAGACACACAAGGTGCATCACGGTTAGGAGAAGTGTCTTCTCGGTTCTGATAATGAACCGCGACCTCGGTGGTAGAGATGCTTGGCAACGATTGTATGTGAAATCTTCGATGACGACGAAGACAAAGTGATAAAGGGACACACAGGTTGATTTGAGAAGTCAAATCATTGAAAAAGGGGTAAAGGTGTTTCTTAGGAAGTTTCACCTAAATAAGGGTTCACCGAAAAGCATGATTTTACAAAGAAAGATAAGTATGGTGAATAGGTTATGTTGTGTAAAATAATTGGTCCAATTTATAGAGACCAAGCAAGGGTGCAAATGCAAATTCGAGTTCTCAAAACCTTTTAGAGAAATCGCACCAAAAAGGACAAATGTGTAGAAATCACGCGATCGATAATTGGAGAAATTTACGGTAGGATTGACATATCGAAAGATTCGCATTTATAATTACGAGATAAATCAATCGTGCCAACTTAGGAATAGAAGCTACTATTCTAGACTAAGTTTTGGCGTAACTCTTATCCCAAGAATTGGCTTGATCTCGAGAAGAATCGATTAGGTCAACTAAAATCGATTACATACTGGTTGATCGGATGAGGGAGATCACCGAGCTTGAAACTCCAACAAATCGATACATCGATTATGGGAAAAAGAAATATCGGTTGAAGGGGAACTTCAACCGATCAAGGAGGATCGAAGGAAATCGACGATTCAAGGAAGATCGGTTGAGCTTGAAACTTCAACAAATCGATGCAAGTGAAGAAGATCATTTAAAAGGATCGGTTAAAATTTTAAGGCTTAGGCAGAATACTAAGATCAACAAGTGAAATCAACATGGACAAGTGGTATTGGTATTACGATTAAATATCACCAACCAGATATATTTTTCTTTTCTCTTGTTCTTTGCTTATTTATCGGATCTTATCTCGATATTATTTGCCTTTATCGCACCCATTATCCTTGTGGACGTATTCCTTACAAATCATTTAATGCGGACGTGGGAACATGTATTAACTGCTACTAAATGTGCTTTTAAATCCAAAAGGTTTTTAAATGACGTGCTTTTCCGACCCTACGATCAAAACCGCTTAATCTGAACGTTTAATCTTTTCAAATGGTTGATCTTCCAAATCTTGTCTTCTTTTTCCCTCCTCGTCTTTATAAAAATCATCAAAAACCATACCAGAGTTTTCCATTTCACAAACTTGCGATTTATTCTCTGAAAACTCCAGATTACTTCTCTCAGATTCAAAGTGTTTTTCCTAAGTTTCAAAATCATCCTTCCGAAAAACAGAATCTGGTAATTTATGTTTATTTGATGTATTTTTTTTTAAAATCCATTGATCTTAAATGTTTTTATCCTGTGTTATGCTTTATTGTTTCTTGATTTCCGCATATGTGATGTTCTTATATATATATGCACAATTTTAATCGGGTCCATCCCTTTGTAGATGGCCACCCACGGAATGGGAAAGATAATGTGCAATTATGCGAATCGCAACAAAGATTGTGGATGATAAGTTCAATGCAGTTCAATATCACTCGGATCCGGAATCCATGGAGGTTGAGCAAATTCTCTGGCGTGCCTTGAGAAATTTTGTCTCTCGCTTTACTTTGCAATCCAAAGTGATGCAAAGATGAAGCACTAGAATTCCTAAGGAATTTAAGAGTGTATCTGGACGTTCCGAAATGAATCGCTCTCGGCATAATCGGAGAAGAAATCGATCGACGAATGATGATATAACCCGTCTGTTCAAATTTACCAAAAGGACGGATCTACTTTGCTCATTACAGGGAGAACGAAGATGAGCCGATCGAAAAAGAGCTCTTCGAGAGATGCCGACAAACATCATACGTCGTTTTGTCGCCAATGCTCAAGAGGAAATACCGATTGTTGTTTGACATATTGTAAAAAACAATTATGGGTATTGCATTCAGCCCAGATGCTCTTTACATCCGCTCAAAATGTACAAAGATGGTCGCAATAATTGATGAAGCCAAGAACATCAATTGGCACGGGTTCCTCAAGGCCATTATGCTCCAAGAACATGAGAAATTTGGAGTAAATGAACCGAGGCGGTATATCTCAAGAAAAAGATCGCCAATCTCAACAAGGTTGCGCTTATTCGAAAAGACAAACCGCCTAATGCCGAATGGGAACAGATTGGATCAAGTCCTATAAGGCCTTTCTCCACACCCACTTCAGCCATCTTTTGGGCCACCAGACGATGATATGCGCCAACCCCCAAAGTCAAAGAAAGGAAAAAAAGGAAGCAACCGCCTACACCGATGCCCCCAAAAGAAGAAAAGAAAACCGGTGAAGGCCTGGAGAAGAGGCCAAGAAGGCAAAGCAAGCCTCCATGACTCGATGCTTGAAGATGAGTCGATGAAGAAAGAGCGCCAGATCAGTCCGTTGCAACACAAAAAATCGTGAAAAAATCGAGACGGCAAAGGCTTCTCAAGCCGAGAGCTCGCCGGATCATTCGAGGAAGAAGCACAAGACGATCGATCTCCTTCCTCAAGCTCGAGCTGATTCACCACTCGCACTAATGGGCCACCGAACATGTCTCTCCTATTCTTCCACCGCCCATGAACTCAAATCGCATCGGTTCATAACCAAAAAGCTTACGATGTGGAACCGTAAGCACTTCCACAGAAGAGAACCTCTGCAAGAGTCAAACCGACAGCCAACTTCCGCCTACTCAAGCACAACTAAGAACCTTCCACATCTCATCAAATCGACCGACCATACAATTCCCCGAGTCCAGATCAACAAAGATCATAATCGGGAAATTGATCGTAATCGCGAATCGAAAGAGAAATTGATGAGTTGTATCCGAATCGGTCGCCCATCCCGCCATAAGAGAGGAAGTTATGGAGATCCTCACCGAGAGATCTTCGATTAAAAAGCTTCTCGACTTTATAATAATTATTGAATGGATGGGCTGTGCGGATGAGTTTGCAAACTTCGATTTTGACATGAGGAAATCGCTAAAGTGGGATCACCAAATGAGCCGATAATTGCTAAATCCACAAAGCTCGATCCACGTGAAGCTAGGGGTTGCTTTAACAGACAAACCGAGATCTGCCGACAAAGCTCCCAAGGCGATGCCATCATGAAGGATACAGAGTCGATGATGATAGTGGAGCTGGTGCCGCAGCTTCATGACCAACCATCAAGGCACAAACAATCAAATCGGATCAAGTGACACCCAACATTCCAACATCACACGCCACTATCGATCAACTTCGGAGATCAAATCTTGTCTCAAAGATCTCCCGAAAAGAAAAAGTTGAGGGATCGATAGGCGATCAAAGACAGATTGCCATCAAAGAAATAACAGATCAAAGGGAATTGACTATTTCCCGATTGGGGCAATCAAAGATCGGTTCTCCCAAATCAGGTCCATCAAGCGTCAACCGAATCGATAAAAGACCGTTGATGCCAAATCGACTCGGGTGGATCAACAACAAGTTTTTTTCGATGCTCACCGACAAGCTAGAATTGATGTAAGAGAAACTTGACAAACCGATTAAAACACTCTCTAATCGCCATGGAATCTGTAAGATCGAAATTGATATCGAAGATTCAAAATCTAATCGCCAAACTCAAAGGCATATCCGCTGGATCTCAACAGGCGATCGCGAAATAACTTTGGTTCTCGACCTCCCACCTCACTACTTTTTTTGATCAAACCAAAAAGGGGGAAGGACATAATGAGAAACCAACTCGACATAACAAAAAGTGGACATCACAAACTCGATTTCTTTGAAAAGATGTCCAAAGAGCAGTGGTAGAAGAAGCCCTAAAAAAGCAAGAAGAAAGAAGGGCGTAAAAAATGGCAGAGGCGTAAAATCAAGAAGAAATTCAGATCGAGAGCAAAGAAAGGAAGGGCCGGAAAATCCGCATTCGAACCTAAGCCGCCAAAGAAGAGTTGATGAGATCATCCCAAAAACTGGCCATCTTGCTAAGAAATTTGAGGAATGGAATAAGATCGAGAGTGAATGGCTTCGATGCCTTTTGTTCTTAATCTTGTTCCACAAGAAGAATCTCCGATGAAGAATTCCTCAACCGGTTAGAAAATAAATACCCGGATTTTCTCAAGTATCCGGAAAATGAGGCCAAACTTATCAATGTAAAAATAACTCGCCAAGAGTATGATCCGTTGGAGTACTCGAAGAAGGCAGGATGGCTCATTTGACAGACCGGCATTTCAAAGATTCTATTTTGACATCCTACGCAGAACGACATAATCGATCCTCGGCAGATGATGATGTCAAATGGAAACTTTATCGATTTTCAACGTACCTCAAGATCAAAGAGAGATGCGTAAGGATACAAGCCTAAAGAGTGAAGAATCGTAAGACTACTCAGATCAATTGTTTTTTTTATTTACAAACTTTTCTCGATGTAACATGTAATCAACATTTATTAATGAGAAAAGTTTATTTTTCGATCCTAAGACAAAGTCTCATTGTCTTCGATTATATGCACTTAATCGTTTCTATTTTTTTATCAATCAGATTTGGTTTCTCAAAGTGTTTTGGTTTCATCAAAAAGGGAAAATTGTTGGGAAATTTATAGTTTTGATGAAAGTTCCAAAAACACATGTAATAGGACCACCACATCTGTTAGGTATCGATGTTTATATTACTCGCTATAGGAGACCGATTGATAATGATTGTATAGAACAACCGATGAAATAGATAGGTCACATATTGAGGGGGAACTCAATATGTATAGGTCGATCCAAGACTCAAAGGACATCCGATATCCGATGGCCAAAATGCAAGACAGAATAGAAGATCGATCGTTCGATCTAGTCGATATATCTCACCAAAGTCATAAAGCCCAAACTCGAATACTTGAAGATCGATGACTTCCGGAAGATCGCACCGGAAGACCTACATCACCGAAGTCTCGCTAGTTGAAGCTAAGTCAACCGGCACCGAAAGACTCCATCGTAGATCGATCGATTCGAATCGATCGAATCACCACCAGTGAAAACCGATGTTTCACCTAATCATACGCCTATGATCCGAACAAGAAGAATGTCAACCTTAGTTGGAAGAACAAACACCGAAAAAGTGCGTCTCATAACCAATAAGAACAAGACACGTATGATCGGAGCCGACAATTAAGGGATTTGATCTTTGCTCTCTCTAACGGATATAAAATACAAGTTCACGCTTTTCGGCCATGCCGCTCTCAAGCACGCCACATCAATCCTCAAGAACCTACCTAATATAGCCTAAAATTCAAATTGCTCTCCAACGGCTCTTTTTGATTTCAAGGTCTATAAATATGGGATCAGACTTCAGAGTGAAACAACGGAAACGCTGAACAATCAAGAACCTCAAGCTAATATCAGATTTCCGCACAAGAACACGAACAAGAAGATTAATTTTTATTAAGTGTTCATCCCATAAGTTCTTAGCATAGAAATCTTTTCATCTAGCTTGTTAGTCGCTTTATATCGCAAAGAAAAGATTTCATAGTTGGAACCAAAACAATCTTATCCAAACCCCCAAGTTAGGTTAAGTTGTTTAGCAAGATTTCGACTAGGGTTTCTAGTTCGATCTCTAAGGATCGGTTGAGTGTGAACTCCTTAAACATCTAGTTGGTGTACTGTGTTGGACTTACACATAAAACAAAGTCCAGTTGGTTAAGTAGGTGCCCTTGTGATAGGGAAGAGTGGGCGTAGGACCGGTTTGTCCGAACCATTATAAATCTTGTGTGCCTTTACCGCTTTGATTAACGACACACAATCGAACACAACCTTTAAAAAGCGCATACATATTCCAAGTTAAGATCAGTTAACACCAAGCTTCTGATCTGATCAAACTTGACACTTCAAATCACCGATTAAAAGATTAACTTTGGAATCTGATTTATCAAAACTGGTTTTTCACACGGGTAAAACTTAAGCTTCCGCACACATCGCTTAAACCGATAGTTACCGAATCGATCCGGCCTTCAGCGACCCAAGAAGTTGGTTATCGCCCAAACCGATTCACTCACACTCGATCAAAGTTAATCGCCTCACACCGATTTGCACAAAAGTTTTCGTCTATTCACCCTCCCTCTAGACTTCTGCCCTCACAAAACCCGTTCGGGACCTACACCTTGTTTACTGTTTACATATCTGAAATTATCTGATAATATTTACCTTTACTGTACACATACTTTTGTGACGCATACCCTGCAATTTATTTAATGCGGAGGTGGGGTATATGTATTAAATGCTACTAAATGTGTTTTTAAAATCCAAAAGGTAATCGTGTGTGCATATCCTGACCACACGATCAAAACCGCTCAATCTGGATCGTTTATCCTTTTCAAACGTTTGATCTTCTAGTCTCGATTTTCCCTCCTTCTTCTTATAAGCTTCATCAAAACCCTACCAGAGTACTTTTCTCAAAATTCTTGCGATTTATTTTTCTGCAAACTCACAATTATCTTTCTGCGATTCAAAGTGTTCTTACGATTCAACCTGGTTCAAAATCGAAAAGCAGAATCTGGTAATTTCTGGTTATTTGATGAATTACTTTCCTAAAATCCATTGATCATATAGATTACATCTATTTATGTTATCCTGTGTTATGCCTTATCATTTCTTGATATCCGTATGTATTCATCGATTACTAGGTCTGAGAATAGGTCTGATAATCAATATATGATATCTTTATGTTTATGCACAAATTTTAATCGAGTCTATCTTATTGTAGATGGCCACTCACGGAATGGGCAAAATTATGTGTAACTATGCGGATTTGGCAACCAAAATTGTTGAAGACAAATTTGTAAGGTTTGGTGTTACATGGGATCTGGAATCAATGGAGGTGGAACAAATTCTGAGGAAGGGTGGTCTCGAAAAATACTGTGCTGCTCACTGCAATCCAGTAATGCAGTATGAAGCACTGGAATTCTTGAGGAATTTGAAGGTTGACGAGGAGAATCCTGGACACGAACTGATATCTTCAGTAAATGGAGAGGAGATCAGACTTACAAATGATGATATATCTCGACTGTTCAACCTGCCCAAAGGAAAAATCTCTCCTGTTCACTACAAGGAGAATGAAGACGAACTGATCAGGAATGAACTCTTCAGAGAGGCTGATAAACACCAAACCGTAGGCTTTGTCAGGCCTATGTTGAAAAGGAAATACCGTCTGTTGTTTGACATTCTATCAAAAACAATCATGGGTATCTCGTTAAATACCGATGGATTAACAAATTTGAAAATGTATAGTATGGTCTTTTGCTATTATCGATGAAGCCAAAAATATTAATTGGCATGGTTTTCTGAAGGCTATTCTGCTCCAAGAACATGACAAGTTTGGAGTTAGTGAACAGAGATAAGTCTATCTGAAGAAGAGAATCAACAATCTCAACAAGGTTGCAGTCATTCTGAAGGACAAGAGGCCCAATGCTGAATGGGATCAGAACGGACTGAAGTCCTACAAGGCTTTTCTCTCTAACACTTCTGTCATCTATGGGCCATTAGATGATGATATGCGGCCTACCCCCCTAAGACTAAGAAAGGGAAAAACAAGGAGGCAGCTACGTCTGCAACTGATGCTCCTCAAAAGAAGAAGAGAAAACTGGTAAAGGCTCAGGAGAAGAGGCCAAAGAAGGTAAAACAGACCGCCATGACTCTTTTTCTGGAAGACGAGTTAGATGAAGAAGGAGTGCCGATCAACTTTGATCGCATAGCAATGTAGATCTGGCTGAAAACATCGATAGCGGGCTTCTCAAGTTGAGAGCTCGCCAGAATAATCTAAGGGAAGAGTAAGGGACGAACGATCTCCTTCACCTTAATCTCGCGCTGATTCACCACTCAGACTTCTAGCTGCTGAGCATATCTCTCCTTCTCCTTCACATGCTCGCGAACCTGAAAGTTCACCAATTCGCGAACCAGTAAGATCACCCTCTTGCAGAAACCGGGCGCACTTGTCAACCCTACAAATGTAAACCTCTGCAGATTCAAATTAATCGGCCAACATCCAGCTACTCAGATGCCACCAGAACCCTCTACATCTCATCAACCGGAACCTGGTCGATCTGAACAGGTGATTCCTGAGTCCAGATCATCCAAGACCATCACCGGGAAAATGGTCAGAATGAGAATTGAACGCGATATTGATGAGTTATATCCAGAGTTGGAAGCCCATCCTGTTATTCGGGAAGAAGTAATGGAGATCCTCACCTGGAAAGATCTCCATTTGAAGAACTTCTCAGATTTCATGATCATTATTGAACAGATGGGAGGTGCTGATGCATTCACAGATTTTGATTTCGACATGAAGAAATTTGCTCGGGTAGGATCACCAAATTTAACCGATAATCTCGCCAAGTGATCACAGCTACGATCCATAGAAAGTCGAATAATTGAACAAGTTGAATCGAGATCGCTACTGCGAAACTCCTAAGGAAGATGATCCTATGAAGGATGTGGGAGTTCTTAGATGATAGTGGAACCGTGTTTGCAGCTTCATGACCAAACCACTAGGAGGCGCAAACAATGAAATGATCGGGTGATGCAAAATATTCACGCAACACACATCACCACCGATCAACTTCAGAGATCGATCTTGTTTTAAAGATCTTCCGAAAGAAGAAGTTGAGGGAGTGTTGGCTAATGAACTTAGCAACACAATAGGCCGATCAAAGGCAAAGCGGCCTCAAAGAGATAACGGATCAACGGAATTGGCTATTTCCCGATTGAAGCAATCAAAGATCGGTTCTCTCAAACCGTGACCAACCCGACTCTTCAATTTAAATAGACAGCTTGACGACAAGCTAGTCTAGGTTGATCAACAACAAGTTTCTCTTCGATGGTCACGAAAAAAGCTTGAAATGATGAAGAAAAACTTGATAAACTCATTCTTACCCTCTCTCATCGCCGTTGAATCACAAGACCGAAATGATCTCAAAGATTCAAAATCTATCTACTCAAGCTCAAGGTTTATCTGTTGAAGATCTTAACAAGGCCATATCGGTCGACTTTGGATCTCTCGATTCCACCTCAACGCTTTTTTGATCAAACCAAAAAGGGGGAAGGACAGGTTGAGAAACCAATTGACTTCATCATAACAACGGAAGAATTGATTCGACAGTTGAATCCTATGGCCAGAGACTAGACCATCTGGATCTGTTTAACTAATGAAATTTCGGGAAGATGGAGAAGTTAAAAGGCAAGAAAGTTAGGCTGGGTGTCTTTGGGACATCAAAACATGTACCGGCCACTCGACTAAGAGAGTCAAGAGAAACACAACCAATCCAGACATGATAATATGAATCGGGCCGAGAAACTGCTTCTAAGGAGCAGATTCTCAAGAAGCTCGACCGACTAAGGAGCAGATTGCTGAAGAAGCTCGAATTAGTGAAGAAGAAAGAAGAAAAGAAAAATTGGCAGAGGCAGAAGATCTGAAAAAGAAATACAGATCGAGGGTGAAGAAAGGCAAAGCCAGAAAATCTAGGCCAGAAACTCAGTTGCGGCAAGAGTTGATGAAATCATTCCGAAAAACTGCCGCAAGCCGATAGGTTCGAGGAATGGAATAAGATCGAAGTGAATGGCTTCGGATGCATTTGTTCGACCTAGTGCCACAAGAAGAATCACCAGATCTGCGAATTTCTCAACCGGTTGGAGAACAAGCACCCAAATTTTTCTCGAAATATCCGGAAAATGAGGCGAGTAATCAATGTGAGAATATCTCATCAAGAGTATGATGTGATGGACTACTCAAGAAAGGCAGATGGCTCATTTGATGACCGGCATTTCAAAGGTTCTATTTTGACATCCTGAACAAAGCTCGCATAACTGATCCTCAGCGGATCAATGATGTCAAATGGAAGCTATACCGGATATTCAACATTCCTCAGGATCAAAGAGAAATGCCAGAGTGATATAAGCCAAGAGATTAAAGATCAGAAGACTGTTTAGGATCAGCTGAATTTAAACCAAAACTTTTCTGATATAATATGTAATCGATAAATCTGATGAATGAAAAGTTTATTCTTTTTCTGATCCTAAGACAAAATCTCATTGTCTTCTGATTATGTGTTCTTTACTGTTTTATATTTATCAACTGTGTTGGTTTCTCTCAAGTGTTTTGGTTTTCACAAAGGGGAAAATTGTTGGGAAATTTAGAGTTTTGATGAAAGTTCTAAAACACATGTAATAGGACCAAATGACACATTAGGTAATCGATGTTTTTAATACCAGTTATAAGATGACCAGTTGATAATTATTGTATATAACAACTGATGTATAAGATATGTGTCATATTGATGGGGAACTTAAATATGTATAGGTCAGATCAGAAGAACAAAAGATCAGCTGAAGTCCGACAGGCCAGAAGGCAAGGGAAGGACAGAAGATCAGACGATCTTATAAAGTCAGATAATCAGGTGAAGTCATGAAACACAAATTCAGAAGACCTGAAGATCAGATGACTACCAGAAGATCAGACCCGAAGACCTACATCACCGAAGTCTAGTTGAGCTAAGACAATCGGCACCGAAGACTCTATCATGTAGATCGATTATGGAATCGATTAGGTCACCACACCGTGGTAACTAATGTTTCACCAAGTAATACGTTGTTGATCTGATCAAGAAGAATGTCAACTTTAATTGGTGAACAAACTCTGATATGCTGTAATTGTTAACTAATAAGAACAAGACACGTATGACTGGAATGACATCATGGATTTCGACATTTGATAGTCAAACGGCTAGAAAAATGACATACACGCTTTTAGGCCATGCCGCATCTTGAAAGACGCCACATCAAATCCATAAACCTACCAAATATAGCCGAAATTCAAATTGCTCTCCAACGGCTCTTTGATTTCAAGGTCTATAAATATGGGATTACTCTTCAGAGTGAAGACACGGAAATTATCAAGAAGCTCATACTACAACAAAATTTTCGCTCGAAGAACACAACCTTGAAGATTATTTTCTAAGTGTTCATCCCATAGTTCTTAGCACATAAATCTTATCCTCCAAATTGTTAGGGCTACTTAAATACTAGGAAAGATTTCAAAGTTGGAACAAACAACAAATCTTACCCAAAACCCAAAGTTAGGTTAAGTTTGTTTAGCAAGATTTCAGACTAGGGTTTGTAGTTCTGATTTCTGGGATCGGTTGAGTAAGAGCTCTATAAATATCTGTTGGTGTAATGTGTTGGACTAGCACAATAATCTAAGTCCAGTTGGTTAAGTTGGTGCCCTTTGTGATAGGGAAGAGAGTGGGCGTAGGATCGGTTGTCCAACCACTATAAATCTTGTGTGCATTTACCGTTTGATTAATCGCTTACACTATTGCACACAACTTGATTAAATCTGCATACATATTCTGAGTTAGGATCAACTAGCACCAAGCTACTGATCTGATCAGATTGACTCCATAGTTATCTGATTGAAAACAGCTTCGAAATCTGATTTGTTATAAACTGGTTTTTCACAATGGTATAAACTAGCTTCCGCACAATCAGTTAAACTGATAGACACCAAACTGATCTACCCTCAAAGCGTCAAGAAGTTGGATATCGATCAAAACCGATTCACTTGCACTCGATCGAGCAAACCGCAATCACACCGACCAAGACGAAAAAATTTCGTAAGTCTATTCACCCCTCCCCTCTAGACTTCTGCCCTCACGAAACCCGTTCGGGACCTACAATATCTGTCATCTTGGTCATGAGCAGGGAGCCCATTTCCTCAACAGCTGTCTTGATCACCTAATCATTCTTTTCAATCAGTTTAACTTCAAGATAAGCAGTTCTGGTTTGATATCTTTACTCCATCTCTGCATTGAGCTCTGTTTTTGTCACATCAATCTTTCCTTCCAAAGCAGTCATCTTATCTGTAAGAGTTGTTTGTAGTTGCAGCATGTCAGAAGATGAACTCAGATTTTCCAGCTTTTGAGATTGACTTGTCAAGGTTTCTTCCATTTGATTCACTTTCTCCACCATTAGCACCACCTTCTTTAATTCATCCAGGATTGGACTGAAATCAATCTCTGGAGGCAAAACAACTGTCTCCAACTGAGCTGGTTGCTCCAAACAAGCCTCAGTCTACATATCATACACAACAGATTTAAAGATAGAAACTTCATTGACTTTGGCATAATGTATAACAGTGCCAAAAGGTACCTGAAGAGTGCTAACTTCAGTCTGAGGTTGTGTGATATCAGTCTGTGCAGCATCAGTATCCTTCTCCATATAACTCTCATTTTCCTTTTCTTTCTCAGTATCTGTCTGAGGTTCCTTCTCCTTCTCAGATTTCTTTTCTGTGTCACCTCCCTGATCCTTAATTTTGTTTTGATCATGAGAACTGGATGCATCTTCTTCTTCTGTTACTTTCCTTTCAGCTAGCTTCTTTTTCACCAGTTCATCAAAATCACCCACTTTCATTCTCAGCTTTGTTTTTCTGAAGCCTGAGAAATCAGTCAGGGCAGCTGTCTCAGCATTCCACCACTCTTCTCCTCTGAATGTGGCAATGTTCAGCATTTCCGGGAGTGTCTGATTCAGAATATACACTGTCGTCCTGAGCCTGGAGAACATATCCTGAAGGTCAGGATAGGCATTCAGCTCAGGGTATCGGTCCAAGATGAACCGTTCCCCCTTGCTCCGCCATTCAGTCTCTTCTGCCTCTCCCTTCTTCAATTTTGGGCTTTCAGGAGCAGTTGGCTCAGATTGTACGAGTTCCAGTGCTGATGGATCGAGAAATGGTTCATTCAAGAGTGCATCCAAGTTCATCAATTCCTGAGGTTCAGATTGATCTGAAGTCTGAGCTGGTCTTTCTTCAGTAGTGATCTGAGGTCCTTTGAAAATTTCCTGAGAAATTTTGTCTGAGCTCAGAGAGGTTTCGAGTACCTCAGAGAAAACATGCTCCTCAGTTTCTTGCTCCTGCACATTTGTCACCACCTAAGCAAGAACCTGAAGTGGAGATTTCAACCCTTGCTGGCCTTCAGGTTGAGTTTCTTCAGATTCACTAGCCTCCTTCTCAGCAATAGTTTGAAGTTTTTTTCTCTTCTGAGGGGCCAATGTTTTCTTCTTCAGTTTTTCACCTTTCTCCATTTTTATTTTCATCAGGGCTTTTCCCCTGGCTTGCCTCGCTTCTTCATCAGCTTCCTCAGTGGATTTCTGAGAGGTTTGTCTGGTTTCTCTAACTTGCTCAACCTCTGCAGTATCCTCCTCAACTTCTTCTTCTGCTGTCTCCTCCTGAGACTCAGTAATCTTTTCTTTCTTTTCCCTCAATGTCCTCTTAGTTGGTTTGAACATGATTTTGGATCTAGAAAAAGCAGTTGAATTTGCAAAAATGTCCTCCTCTTCTCTGCAAGTTTCCAAGATAAATGCAATCTTGGTTGCATGTAGGATTTTTCCTTTGATCACCACAGAGCCATTCACCTTTTGAATGTGTTTGGCTTGATCACTGATCACTTTGATCAATTAGTGCAGCCAGTTAAATGCCCTTGAAGGAGAATCTTCAATTGCAGCCATTAACCTCAACTTGGGTTTGCTTATCTGCTCAAAACTACCAGATCCACTCATAATGCATTTGCTCACAATATCCAAAAGTACTCGATATTTAGGCTTCAAATGATTTTTATTTAGAGTAGCTTCAAACTTTACCGGATGCTCAGCAATTTGATCTAAATATTCTTGTTCCCTACCCACCATGTACAAAGTAGGGTCTTCCCCTCGATCATTCAACTCATATATGGCATTTAAGTTCTTAGGAATAACATATAATTCCCTAACAAACTCCACATACTTTGTACCATGTTCCAAATGCAACACTGTAATCTTAGATTCTATGCAATTTTCGTCATCCAATTGCATATTAGCAACAAATTCGATTACCTCTTTGGCATATTCAACATCTGGTTGATTCGCGACCAGACAGGTAAGCTTTGCCACACGAATCATATGCAATGTCTCCTCCTCTTGAGTCGCGTTGATGTGCTTTCAAGAGAAACAACATTCTCGTACCAAGGTTTGTTGGTAACGGCGAGTTTGTCGTATACAGAGAGTGTCATTTTTGGTGATTTTAGTGAAGGGTTTTTGGAAAGTGAAGAATTTTGAGTGATCGGAGGTTTTTGGAATATAGAGTATCTTGAAGATGAAAGTTTTTGAAATAGGGCTTGAATGGAGTCTTTGCAATGGATATAGGACTTTGATTTATGGAAAATCGCGTAGATGAAGGATTTGACGGTCAAGATTAAAACTAGCTAAAATGGGTAATTGAAAGGACGATTTTGCAAGTACTTAGCCGCCAATTTATCCTTATTGGTGATTAATGAACAGTGCATTTAATTACTATTCCTGCAGACCATTGACTTTCCTCGAGAATTTCAAACGTCCCGCCCAATTATTTCTTCAGGTGTTTTATCATTTATTGCCAATGATTTCTGAGGTTCAGTTAGACAATAAATGTGGTGCATGAGTCAATAACTTCTTCGTACTAATTTTCTCCATCGATCTTCTATCGAAGTTTTGACCTTGATAAAATGTCAAGATAATAATCTTGAAATCTTGAACTTCGGATTCTTGAGTTTCCCAAGACTCAGTGTTCATGACTCTCAATTTTATCCTGAGTTTTTCAGTAAAAACCTGAAAAAAAAACTTCATTTATCTGAAAACCTTCAATTTTTCAGATTTACCTTATTCACCTGGATCCAACATTCCTAATTCAACTGATAGTTCCTGAAATCTTAATTCAGTCAAAGGTTTAGTCAAGATATCAGCTCTTTGTTTATCAGTATGAATTTTCTTCATTCTGATATCCTTCTTCTCAACATGATCTTTGATGAAGTGATGTCTGATATCAACATGTTTACATCTGGTGTGCAATACAGGATTTTGTGTAATAGCAATTGCACTATTATTATCACAAAATATAGGTACTTCATTGGCTATAATCTTATAATCCCTCAATTGTTGTCTTAGCCAAAGAATCATGCTACAACAAATTTCCTGCGACCCACGATTCACTTTCAAGAAGAGTACTAGTTGCTACTGAGGTCTGTTTCTTTGAAAACCATGATATCAGTTTACTTCCAAGAAATTGACAAGTTCCCGTGGTAAACTTCCTATCAATTCTACATCCTCCATAGTCAGCATCTGAATAACCAGTTAATTCAAGGTTATCATCAGCTGGATACCATAATCCTCTATTCACAGTGCCTTTAAGATATTTTAGAATCTTCTTAGCAGCCTCCATGTGACTAGCCTTAGGATTAGCTTGGTATCTTGAACATATTACCACAACAAATGTTATATCAGGCCTACTTGCAGTGAGATACAACAATGATCCAATGATCCCTCTATAATCAGTTTGATTTACTGATTTGCCTTCAGGATCAGGATCCATCTTGTAGTTAGTATTCATGGGAATTCTAACTGCATTACAATTCTGTACACCATATTTTGCAATCAGATCTCTGGTGTATTTTGCTTGATTGATGAAAATTCCTTCCTTAGTTTGTTTCACCTGAAGTCCAAGAAAGAAATTCATCTCCCCCATCATAGACATCTCAAACCTTCCTTTCTTCAGGGTAGAAAACTTCTCACACAACTGATGATTTGGAGAACCAAATATGATGTCATCCACATAAATCTGAACAAGTAAGATATCTTTCCCATCTTCTATCCTGAACAAAGTTCTATCAACAGTTCCTTTGATAAAACCATGGTCAGTAAGAAACTAAGAAAGGGTATCATACCATGCTCTAGGTGCTTGTTTAAGACCATACAAGACTTTCCTGAGCCTGTAAACTTGGTCATTCTGACAAAATCCTGGAGGTTATTCCAAATATACTTCCTCCTTAAGCACACCATTCAGAAATGCACTTTTCACATCCATTTGATAGACTGTGAATTTCATGTGGGCAGCAAATGCAAGAAACAATATGATGGCTTCTAGTCTTGCAACAGGTGCAAAAGTTTCATCATAATCCAAGCCTTCTTCTTGGGAATAACCTTGTGCAACTAGCCTTGCCTTGTTTCTCACAATGTTATTGTTTTCATCTCTCTTGTTCTTGAACACCCACTTAGTTCCAATTACATTGTGCTTCTTAGGTCTATCCACTAGCTCCCAAACTTCATTTCTTGTGAACTGATTCAGCTCTTCTTGCATAGCAGTAATCTAGAATGAATCTTGTAGAGCTTCTTCAATCTCAGTAGGTTCTTTTTCAGATAGGAAGCAGCAGAACAAAGCACTTTCTCCATGGAATCTTCTTGTTTTAACACCTTCTGATAGATCACCCACAATCTGACTTGTAGGATGACTATCCAACCATTTTCTCCTGGATGTTCCCCCTTCAGTAGTATCCTCAACATCAGAAATGTTAGGTTCAGGTATTTCATCAAACTCAGGGAACAATAGAAAAGGAGAAAGGGAATCATCTTCCTCAGGGGAAATTCTATTCAAAACATTGTCATAGACATTTGTTCCCCCTTGGTTGATAGATTCAGAGTTTGCCTCGGCTGTGACCACGTCTTCATTGGCATTACATACCCGAGTCTGAACTGGTGTATGTTCAGTTTGGTCAGCTTCAGTGCGTTGGCTTTCCTTCAGTGGAGAATTTCCATCCTGAGTCTCACCATCCTGAGTTTTTCCATCCTGAACTTCTTTGTCTGAGTCTGATTAACTCCATTCATAGAAAGTGACTGACTTCTTCTTTTCAGGTTCAGAGGATGTTTTATCATTCTTTTTCAGGCTAAGTCTGGTGATTCTCTTGGTCAGATCTCCTGAGTCTTGTTCCTGTTTCTTCTGAACACAAATAGACTCATCAAAAACAACATGAGGTGTTTCTTCCACAATAAGAGTCCTACAGTTGTAAACTCTGAAGGCTTTACTGACTTCAGAATATCCTAAGAATATTCCTTCATCAGCTTTGCTATCAAAAGTTTTCAACTGATCTTTACCATTATTGTGTATGAAACACTTGCAACCAAACACATGAAAGAACGAAACAAGAGGCTTCCTTTCATTCCACAGCTCATAAGGAGTTTTTTCCATGATTCTTGGTCAGCATGGATCTGTTCTGAGAGTAGCATTCAGTGTTGATAGCTTCAACCCAAAATCTCTTAGGAATATCAGCTTCAGCAATCATTGTTCTTCCAGCTTCTTTCAGAGTCCTATTTCTTCTTTCAGCAACACCATTTTGTTGTGGGGTCCTAACAACTGATGTTTCATGAGCTATTCCATTTGCTGCACAATAATCAGATATAATATGGTTGATAAATTCAGTTCCTTTATCTGATCTGATCTTGACCACACTCAGATTCTTTTCAGTACTGAGTCTTTTCAGTAATTCAGGCAGTTTTGTCTGAGTCTCCTTCTTACTGAGTAAGAATATGACCCATGTATCTAGAGTAGTCATCAACTACCATAAGTGTATATTTCCTGCCATTAGTACTCACAGGTGTTACTGGACCAAAGAGATCCATATGTAACAATTGTAATATTCTGTCAGTAGAAACATCTACTTTGCTTTTGAATGATGCTCTGATTTGTTTTCCTTTCTGACAAGAATCACAAACATGATCTTTACTGAACACTTCATTGGGTAACCCCCTCACAAGTGCTAATCTTGCAAGTTTGTTCAGGGTTTTGAAGTTTAAGTGATTCAACCTTTTGTGCCACAACCAACTGGTATCAGTTGAACTTTTTGCAACAAAACATGTATCTTTAGGAGATAATTTCCAATCAGCAAGATACACATTTCCTTTTCTAGTACCAGTTAATAAAATTTTCTGTGAAGCATTGTCTTTCACATAACATAAGTTCTTTGAGAACTCAACACTGAATCCTTTGTCACAGAATTGACTGATTGAAAGCAAGTTATGCTTTAAACCAGACACATATGAAACACCATGGATGTGAACAGAATCAAATTCAAGAGTTCCATATCCTTCAGTCTGTCCTTTGGAGTTGTCTCCAAATGTGATCTGAGGACCTTTTTTCTCAACATAGTCAGTGAGTAATTGCTTATATCCTGTCAAATGTCTTGAACATCCACTATCCAGATACCATACAACAGGAGCCAATTCATTTCCACTCATCAGGGCTATGTTGTCTTCATTTCAGTCTAGTGCCCTTTTCCTTCACCTGAAAAACAGATCAGGTCTTAGGTACCCATTTGGTGTAGGGCCTTACCAGGTTAGCTGTACCTTTTGGAACCCAAATCTGCCTGATAACTCTAATTACTTTAGAGTGGCTGATTTGACTCCCATAAATATCTACATACACATTAACCACCCTAGGTGCCTTGACAGTACCCTGTGTATGAGTGTCAGCCTTAGCATGAACATGAGCCTTAGAGTTCTTCTTGGGTTCAGGCCTTTTGTTCAAGTGTCTTGGCTTTGGTGCAGCTGGTCTCAGTCTTTGCTGACTTGGGTTCAGGAAACCTTTACCCTTAGGCAAGTGGGGTTTAGGTTGCCTGTACTGAAATTGAGGTCTTTCAGTAATCTGAGGACTTGGTCTTTTCAGTTGAGAATATCTCTGCTGAGTGTTTCTCTTCTGAAAATTCCTCTGATGGTTCAGTGTAGATCTTTTCAAGTTGGTATTCTTAGCCTGAGGCTTTGAAGTACTGGCCTGAAAATTTCCTATTGAGTGTTCAGGTTTTCTAGCCTTTTCCTGAGGTTTGGGCTTTCTTCCCTGAACCTTAAGTTTTTCTGGAACCATAGGTCCTTTACCCTTGTCTAAAACTCTGGGCTGTTCTTCAGTAAGAAGATTAGATGCCACTGGTTTAACAAAGACAGTCTTGGTGCTACTAGAAGCAGCATTCAGAAGACCTTGTGAGGTTCCCCCTGGATTATATCCCAATCCAGCCTTTATAGTTGCAGGTCTTTGATAACTCTGAATTTCATCTATTACTTTAGATGCAGAATTCAATAGAGCTAACTTTCTCTGCGCACTATCCTCACATTTCTTTAGAGTCTCATGCTTCTCAAAGAGGTCATTGAACTCAGTTCTGATAAGCTGAATCTCTTCAGTGGATTTCTCTAATTTTCCATTCAGGATTTCTATCACTTTCTCTTTCTCTGAGAGTTGCACTTTCAGAACATCCAGTTCATCAGTAGTTCCCATCAATTGAGAAGCGATCTCAGCATTTTTAGAGTCTTTCCACTTCAGATTCTTAGCAGTCAGTTCCTTGTTATGCTCTTGAGTTTCAGTGAGCAGTTCTTGTAACACAAAATAGTACTTCATAAGATTCTCAAAAGAATCCATCAGGTCAAAGTTACTGGTTACAGTTGAACTTGAGAACTCATGTGCTTGTGTAGGAGCAACAACAGAGATAGAAGAATTTACCTCCTCCATAGCAACAAGGCAGACATCATCACTGTCACTATCTGAGAATATCTCATCTGAAGAACTGGATCCTTCTTCAGATTGTTCTTCTTCCTCAGCAATCATAGCCTTCTTGCTGGAGATCTTCTTGTCTCTCTTGGCTTGTCTTTCCTTTCTTTCTTTAGCACTCAGCTCAGGACAGTCATATTGGAAGTGACCTTTCTTCTGACAGTTGTAGCATCTGTTGGTGTCATCATCATGATCACTTTCCTCCTTGGTCTTGGAGTCCTTCTTTTTGGATGAGGATCCTTCAGTTTTCTAGTCCTTCCTTTTCTCAGTGGATTTGTCCTCAGCTTCTGAGTTTCTCTTGTACCTGTGATTCCTGTAATATTTTTTATATTTTCCATATCTGCTATTGAGTCTTTCAAACCTTATTGCCATCAGTACTAGCTTATCCTCTTGCTCATCCCGATTTTTGGCAAGTGAGTTCTCAGACTCTCTAGATTTATAGGATTTCTCTTTGGCTTTAAAAGCCACATTCTTGCTAGATGAAGAATCATCTTTGCTGTCAGATTCTTAGTTTTCTTGTCAATCACAAACTCATAAGCTTTCAGTTAAAGAAAACTTGTTGGTATGGCATGGAATCAATATTTTTGGTGTTTTCAATCACCACAACGTGTATATCCCATTTCTTAGACAATCCTCTAAGAATTTTCAGTGCCACTTCTCTCTGTGGGTATCTTTTCCCAAGAGCATTCAGATCATTCATAATGCTAGTGAATCTGACCTCAAGTTTGTCAATGGATTCACCATCTTCCATTTCAAAACTATCAAACTTTCCAATAGCAACATAAAGTTTGTTTTCTTTAATATGATATGTGCCTTGACACATAATAGCAAGTGTGTCCCATATTTCTTTTGCAGTTTCACAGTGAGAAATCATCCCCATAACACCATCATCAATAGTACTATATAGAGTGTCGTTAGCAATGTAGTCCAAATTGACTAACTTTCTCTCATCAGGAGTAAGTTGGTCATCAAACTTTTGAAATTCATCTCTGGGATCATTCCTCCCAGTATCAATAATTCTGGGATTCACAACAGTTTATTTGAATGGTCCTTCAGAAACCACTCTCCACATTCTTTCATGTTTGGAATACAGATGAGCCTGCATTCTCAGTCTCCATAGGTCATAGCTCTCAACAGAGAACATAGGAAATTTCTTAGAAGGCATGATGAATGAGCCTTGTAAGATATCAACAATAAGATCTATTCAGTAGACCACCAAAGTCTTTCAGCAAATAGTCTATGGCTACCAAAGCAAGTGGTCAAAATGAACCACTACTCTGATACCACTTGTTGGTCCCGGTGCAAACGAGTCTTACACGTATATTGGGGGGGGGAATACACGTGTTCAGTGATTTTTAAAACTTTTTCTTCACTGAGGTCAGATGAGTTAGGTTATCCTGATATTTTTGCCCTGAGAAGCACAAATCGCCCTGAGTCAAAGTCTACTGAGACAATGATCCTGAGCAGCTTTCAGAAGCTTCAGATTAGCCCAACTGATCCTGAATTTATCAGATATCCTGAGGAGCTTGGATCATATAACTATCTTACTGAACACTCAGTAGAGTTAGTTCAGTTTGGTAACTATCTGTTCTAGCTACTCAAGTGTGCGGAATGGTTGACCCTAAGTTTATACTCGTTTTAGCTTTGCTGAAAATCTTCTTCCTTTAATAAAATAGTGATTAAGGCGGTGATCAATTTAATGCAAGTTCAGTGGATTGGTTCCAACTGAATATCAGTAAAATCAGCTTTTAGTGAAATACATGCAGCAGATAAAATGCAGTACAAAAAGCAAACAACACAACAATTATAGTGGTTCAAACACTCAAGCTCCTACGTCCACTCTCTCTGATCTTCAGAGAAATTCCTTAACCACTTCCTAAAGCTTTCAGGCTAACTCACTCTAGCTTACTCACTTTTCTACCTTGAGTTTTCTGGCTGACTCACTGCAGCTTACTAACTCTTTACAACTCTAACTCACCAACAAAACACACACACTCAAACTACCTTATCAAAGGGTTTGGGTTTGGGTTGGTTTCCAACTAGGGTGAGATATCCTTTACAAAAAGAAAAAATGCAAAGGCTAGGATATCTCTACTAAGCTTTGAATATTTCTATCAATCTAGGCTTAGTGAATGAGCTCTCTCCAATGTGAAACACTTGGAAAATTCTAGGGTTTTCGAGTGCTTCAATTTGCAATAATACGAATGAGCTCTTGAGTTGCTTGAAATTTCCCGTAACCTTTCAATTTAGAAGGTCACTGGTATTTATAGGCAACTTCTCCAAAGGTTACTCTTGAAAAACTATCCGTTGGAAGAGATAATATCAAGGGTTTCCTCTTCTGGTTATTGATGAACGACTATTTTTATGGTTTGAACACTCCCTTGCATGATTTAGGAAATATGCAGCCATGTAGCCAATCACCAATTTTTGCAGTCTGGAACATAGTATTACTGACAACATTCAGGGTCCTGTCACTTTCAGTGTCAGTGAAGTACAATGTTGTCTTCCTCTGATTGGTTCTTGTCTTCAGTGAATGTAGACAAACAAAACGGCTCTTTTGAGTCAATCTCTCTGAATGAGACATCCTTAAACAACACTTAGACTTAGTTCCTTTTGTCTGAACTAGAATGTTTTGGGTAATATCTATTTTACTGAACATGTGCGTTTTTCTCAGTTTTGTAGTATTCAGATAGATATTTTTCAGTGCCTCTGAACATTCAGGTCTTCCTGAGTCTTCAGTAACTTACTGAGTCTTCAGTAACTACTGAGTCTTCAGTTCTTCAGTATCTTCTATGTCTTAAGTGACTTCTGAACATTTACTCAGTATCTTCTGAATCAGTCAGGTTTATCTGAGATCTTCAGTATCTTCAGGGTCTTCAATATTTAACCTGATCTATATCTGCTGACTATACATTGTACAAATATCTTCCTTAACAATCCTATATTGAAACCTGACTCAGACTATCAAGATTATGCTGAACATGTCATACTCAGGGTTTTTGGGATCTAATCAAAACTTCTTTATTAAATTCATCTCCCAACAACTTGTATGAATAAATGCAAACAATCAAACATAATATTCAAACAAGTGTATTGCCATACATTAATATTAATTGAACTATAATATTAAATCAAACTGAATATCATCTAGTATTATGTCCTTACAATAGATTGTCTCTAGGACACTAACACTAACACTTATTAGGACATCTATTTGCTAGATGATTTATATTTCCACATATATATGTTGGGGTTATACTGAAAAGTATGCTTTTACTTTGTATAACCAAACCGAATTTCTTATTTACTTACTGAAATAATTATTTATCATTGTTGTACTAAATATGAATGAATGTTATATATATTTATTGCAAACCCGTTCGATAAGAAAGTACGTATTACGTTGAAGTTAATTTGGTGATACCAGATCATAGAAGATCAAATTAACAGTCCTCGTGATTAAGTACAAATTCACAACCCAGATGGAAATGAACAATCCATCAAGAAAGGTTGAAGTGTAAGGCTCAGATTGACTTGTCTTGACCAAGAGAATTACACTAGTGCATGACGATGCGCTGAATAGGACCTACAGGAGGATAAATTCTTCGGTACTGAATATACAAGAATTAGACCTCAGTGGTGTGTTATTTCTTAATCTCCGTTCCTTAAATAGGATCATGTGAGATTAATAACTATTGCTTTGACTTATGATGGGAAGAGAATCATTGCGATTCGATATCTTATATCTTGGGCAATATTATTAGTTACACGACGATCACTAAGATTTAATACGAAGAATCGTGTGTGTTGGGATATTTTAATTTTGATAAATTATGCCAAAACATTATCAACTTGTGTTATTCAAGCTAATTTACAGGTAACAAGTTAAGGGGGAACGAGAGAACAAATTGAGGGGGAACTCATGAAATCGTAAAAAGATGATCGAGATCGAGCGAGGTTCTGAGATGAGAATGATCGAGATCGATGAGTTAGATGAGTTCTAGTCAACCGATGAGTTTGCAACCAAATCGGATGTGAAGAAAAGCTAAAGCCAAAGAAATCGAAGATAAGGTTGCGGATCGAAGATGAGTAGATGAGATCGATCAAGATCGACGCGGATCGAGATCGATATGAAGATGAGCAGATGAGATCGACGAGATCGACGTGATCGAGATCAGATATGATAAACTGATATGCTAACCTGATGTACTAACCTGATGCTATCCAGATATGTTGATCTGAAGAAGTGTTGATCTGATCACGTGCCGAAAGCTGATCGGATCGAAAAGAAGAAATCGATATAGCCTCGAAATAATGTGACTGAGGGTCGATGTCTCGAATTGGAAGAGCAACTCGGTAAGTTTCGAGTGTCAAGATGCTCGACAGACAAGGTCCGCCAAGAGAAGTCTGGCTAATCAAGAACCCCCGAGTAACCCGAGACTCGAGATAACTCAAGGCTCAAATAGCTCGGGATAACTCAAGGCTCGGATAACTCAAGGCTCGGGATAACTCAAGGCTCGGATAACACGAGGCTCAAATGCTCGGATAACTCAAGGCTCGGATAAATCAAGGCTCGGATAAACTCGGATAACTCAAGGCTCGGATAGCTCGGATAACTCAAGGCTCGATAGAATCAAGATCCTGAGACTCAAAAGATCCTGAAGAATATAGCCGTTAGAATCAGCTGACGTGGACCAATGAGAGGAAGACGACAAGCCTGAAAAAGCTGCAAAAAGCTACAGAATAGTATGGATTTGAATGTGATTCTCTCCAACAGTAACACTCAAATCCACACTATAAATACAAGTTCTTCCTTTATTATCAAGTGTGGAAATGTGTGGAAGTGTGGAGAAATGCGTGAAAACACCATTGAAGCTACAAAGCCAAATCATCTAGAATTTCCACCATAGAACACAGAGTATGAAATACAAGTATATATTCAAGAGTGTTCTACCCTAGATCTAAGCACAAATGTAATATCCTAAGCTTAGAGAGATTTTCCCATCCTTAGCATTGAGGTTAAACAAATGTAAGGGAAAATCTCAACCTAGTTGGAAACCAAACAAACGTTTAACCGAATCAGTTTGAGTTAAGTTAAGTTTGTCACCGCAAGATTTCAGACTAGGGATTCTAGTTTCTGATTTCTGGGATCGGCTGAGTGTGAACTCGGTAAACATCTAGCAATCCCGAAAGGGAGGGTAGGCAATCCCTTGAGGGAGATAAGTCCCGTTGCAAGATTTCAGACTAGCTATTCTAGTTTCTGGGATCGTTTGAGTGTGAACTCGGTAAACATCTATAGACAATCCCGTAAGGGTGATAAGTCCCATTTGAGTGTGAACTCGGTAAACATCTGTAGGCAATCCCGTGAGGGAGATAAGTCCCGTTGGTTAAGTTTGTTAAGTTTGTTAAGTTGGTGCCCTAAAAGGGAAGAGTGGATGTAGGGCGGGTTTCGTCCGAACCACTATAAAATCTTGTGTGTTCTTTACAGCTTTATGTTTATACTTGTCATATGCATTCGATTACAAGAAAAACAACACACATCGTTCTTAAAAAGCGAAAAATTTGGAATCACTCTGCCCTCACCCCTGTTTTATATGCATCACATGTCATGTTTGCTTCCGCACGCGCAAAATGGGTTTTTCTCCAATCAAAAATCGGGACCAACAATTGGTATCCGAGCGGGAGTTCAACAGATCACTATTTTCAAAGTGATCGCCTGAGCTGATCCATTTTTAAAACCCGTCTCTGATCTGATACCAACAATTGGTATCAGAGCGGGAGTTCAAAAGATCACTATTTTCAAAGTGATCACCTGAGCTGATCCATTTTTAAAACCTATCTCTGATCTGATACCATCAATTGGTATCGAGAGGAGTTCAACAGATCACTATTTTCAAAGTGATCGCCTGAGCTGATCTATATTTAAAACCCGTCTCTGATCTGATACCAACAATTGGTATCAGAGCGGGAGTTCAACAGATCACTATTTTCAAAGTGATCGCCTGAGCTGATCAATTTTTAAAACTCGTCTCTGATCTGATACCAACAATTGGTATCAGAGCGGGGAGTTCAACAGATCACTTTTTTTCAAAGTGATCGCCTGAACTGATCTATTTTTAAAACAAAAACCCGATCTCTGTAAATGCATATATTTTAAATGTTTTGGCATCATTATCAAAAAGGGGGAAATTGTTGGGATATTTTAGTTTTGATAAATTATGCCAAAACATTATCAACTTGTGTTATTCAAGCTAATTTACAGGTAACAAGTTAAGGGGGAACGAGAGAACAAATTGAGGGGGAACTTCGCGAAATCGTAAGAAGATGATCAAGATCGATTTAGGCTCTGATTTAGAATGATCGAGATCGATGAGTTAGATGAGTTCCTAGTCAACCCATGAGCCAGGCAAATCGGTTTGAAGAAAAAAAAAACTAAAAAGCCACCAATCGAAGATAAGGTTGCGATCGAAGATGATGAGCGATGAGACCGATCAAGATCGGGCGTGATCGAGATCGAGATATGAAGATGAGCGGATGAGGACGACGAGATCGAGACGTGATCGAAATCGATATGATAAACCGATATGCTAACCTCGATGTAATCGACCGGATGCTATCCCCGATATGTTGATCTCGAAGAGTGTTGATCCGATCGAAATGATCGATCAGCAAAGAAGAAATCGATAGCCGAGTCAATGGACTGAGGGTCGATGTCCGGATTCGTAAAGAGTAACTCAAGAAGCCTCGAGTGTCGCGATGCCCGATCGTATAAGGTCCACTCAAGAGAAGTCTGCTGAATCAAGAACCCTGAGTAACCTGAGACTCAGATAATCTGAAGGCTCAGATAACTCAGATAACATAAAGGCTCAGATAACCTGAAGGCTCAGATAACCTGAAGGCTCAGATAATCTGAAGGCTCATATAACCTGAAGGCTTAGATAACCTGAAGGCTCAGATAACCCAAGGCTCGGATAAATTGAAGGCTCGATGCTCGGATAAATCAAGGCTCTCGGATAACCTCAAGGCTCGATCGATAATAACCTGAAGGCTCAGATAGAACTGAAGATCCTGAGACTCAGAAGATCCTGAAGAATATAGCCGTTAGAATCAACTGACGTGGACCAATGAGAGGAAGACGACAAGCCTGAAAAAGCTGCAAAAAGCTATAGAATAGTATGGATTTGAGTGTGATTCTCTCCAACGCTAACATTCAAATCCACACTATAAATACAAGTTCTTCCTTCATTATCAAGTGTGGAAATGTGTGGAAGTGTGGAGAAATGCGTGAAAACACCATTGAAGCTACAGAGCCAAATCATCTAGCATTTCCACCATAGAACACAGAGCAAGAAATACACGCATATATTCAAGAGTGTTCTACCCTAGATCTAAGCACAAATGTAATATCCTAAGCTTAGAGAGATTTTCCCATCCTTAGCATTGAGGCTAAACAAATGTAAGGGAAAATCTCAACCTAGTTGGAAACCAAACAAACCTTTACCCGAATAAGTTTGAGTTAGGTTAAGTTTGTCACTGCAATATTTCAGACTAGGGATTCTAGTTTCTGATTTCTGGGATCGGTTGAGTGTAAACTCGGTAAACATCTAGCAATCCCGAAAAGGAGGGTAGGCAATCCCGTGAGGGAGATAAGTCCCGTTGCATGATTTCATACTAGGGATTCTAGTTTCTGGGATCGTTTGAGTGTGAACTCGGTAAACACCTATAGGCGATCCCGTAAGGATGATAAGTCCCGTTTGAGTGTGAACTCGGTAAACATCTATAGGCAATCCCGTGAGGGAGATAAGTCTCGTTGGTTAAGTTGGTTAAGTTGGTGTCCCGAAAGGGAAGAGTGGATGTAGGGCGGGTTTCGTCCGAACCACTATAAAATCTTTTGTGTTCTTTACAGCTTTATGTTTATTCTTGTCATATGCATTCGATTACAAGCAAAACAACACACATCGTTCTTAAAAGCGAAAAAATTGGAATCACTCTGCCCTCACCCCTGTTTTATATGCATCACATGTCATGTTTGCTTCCGCACGCGCAAAATGAGTTTTTCTCCAATAAAAAATTGGGACCAACAGTGTGGAAGCACGTCTTCTTGATTTGTCCCCTTGGTGGGCCCAAAATCTTTATCATACCAAATCTTGTAAGTGGAAATTTATTTTCGGTATGGATAATAATGTTGAGTTGTCTTTACTCCAAGGACAAAGATATTAATTAATACAAAGCTTGTTCAGTGGCTTAATTAATTAGTGGACTAAGATAATCTTAAACACGGGAAATAATGACCGGGAGCGATATTATTGTGAAGTCGTAATGTGGGTTAAGATGGATAGTTCAATATTAATTTTATAGTGGAGTAAATTAATATTAATGGGCTTGAATAATATTTTGGCTAAATATTATAGTTTCATAGTCCATTGGAGGTCCAATCTTAATTCTCCTAAAGGCCCCTCAAATAGCCCAAATTAAAGTCCAATTAATGAAAAGGAGAAGAAAATATTATTGCCTATTTTTCCATAATTTTCGAAAATAATTAAAGGAAGAAAGAGAAAAGATTTTCTTGATTTTCTTGGAAAGATTTTATGGAATATGCATTCTTGGAATACAAGGTTATCCCATAAATTCAAGAAAAGTCAAAGATCCAATTTCTTCCCTATTTAGTTGTGATTTTCGAAAACCCCTTAATATTAGGAGGTGGGATTTTTGTGGAATATTTTAATTATGGAGAAAATAATATATTGGATATATTCAAGATTTCTTGGAGATCAAGAAAAATATTTTCCCATCTTATTCCTAAGCCAAAATTTTGACCACCCTAGTATTATAAATAGGGGATGAATTTTTCATCCCCAATTGCAATTCCATGTGTTGGAAAAATTAGAAATCCACAAAGGTGGTGGCCAAATATTTTATATTTTCTCCTTTAAAATTAAAATCGTTCGTTGATAATTCTCCCACCGGATTACGTTCGTGGACGTGGGACATATTTGAGAAGGCACTTTGGGTGGATCCATCGTCTCAACGGTTGTCTCTACAAGAGGTACGTAATCTCGTAATTCCTAGATTCCGCATGCTTAGGATTTACGTGGATTATGTGTACGCATGTTGTTTATTTGCTTATCAATTATTATATTGAATTGATTAGGATTAATTCATGTTAGTAATTAATTAATTAATTTAAATATGTATTTAAATTCACCTCGAATAGATTCGGGAACCCCTTATTTCCCAACAACTGGTATCAAAGCCTCATTTTCGAGCTCTGTATTTAAATTGTTATTTAAATTATGTTGGCCATTAAATTTTATTAAAAATTGGATTGTAGAATTGCTAGATTTGTTTTGCAGGTATCCAATTGTCATGGTATTTAATGTGTTTATTTATTTCATGCGTATAATTGGTTTTAATTCGACTCGTTCGAATTTGTTTTTCTCGTGAGAAAATCCACGAGTAGTTTAGACTATTTGATTTGTTCAATGTAATAGACTAGTCTAGATTTAGGTTTATTTATTTTTGTAAAATAAATTGTAACCTGATCGAAGACGAAGACGGAGGCGAGAAATTAAAATGGATCGAGCAATCGTGAAAGCGTGTGTGTCGCGTGAAACATGCCAAAGGGAGGCACGCAGACGCTTGGCCGAACGGGCACGCACGGGCATGGCGCTTTGGGCATCGGGCGGGATCTGCGCCGACGCGCCAGCATGATCTTTGAACAAAACTTCGCGCCGGCGCTGGCGGACGAGACACAAGACGCCAAGACAATCTTTCAAGGCGGATCGCTCCTTTGTTAGTGTTAGTGTCTTAGAGACAATCTATTGTAAGGACATAATACTCGATGATATTCAGTTTGATTTAATATTATAGTTAACTTAATATTAATGTATGGCAATACACTTGCTTGAATATTATGTTTGATTGTCTGCATTTATTCATGCAAGTGTTCCCATGAGTCATTGCTGTCATTGAGGATGTGAGAACTCAGATGACTTAAGCATGATTCTCAAATAGCCTCGATCAAGGATCATCAAGAATGGGATATTGATGATACAATGGAGATTGGTGTGGCGTTCTCATCATACTCTTAGAGAGTGTAGTAAGATCTCACTTACTACGAGATACTAGGTATCTCATGATGGATGCACAAATACCTTAGAGGGTATTGGTATACCCATCCGAGAAACCATTTGATGTATTTCCACTATATGTATCTACGGGTGTCTCGGTTAGTGGGAGCGATGCAATACTCCTTTGACTTGAGGTCAATACGCACAAGACATGTGTGGGATGATGAACTTTGACCATGACCGACGCTTGCACACTAACCATGGGTAGATATGGCTTGGATTGAGTTCATCACGAAGTACATGTGCGTGGTAGTTGAGCCAAGAATAAGAATCATTCCTCAAAGTGGATTTAGAGAGAATACTCATCTTCTCATCATAATTGGATCAAAGTCATCGGTATGATGCGCCAACTTAGACTTTGTGGCTAAGTGTGACACACATGATCAATTAGTGATTTGAGATAAATTGATTAAGTTATTTGAATAGACACTTCATCATGTTCAAGGCTTAATCGAGTATTCACGAATGAAAGGAGGAAATCGTAATAGCTCATGTTTCAGTTACAGGTAGTTACACATTTCTCGCAACGTACCTCATATATTGAGAATGTCTGATTTATTGTCTAGGGTTCAATTAAGACCGTTAGTTTGACTAATCACTCGATATATGAGGGCCTATGAGTCACACAACAAGTAATTCCCTTTTACGGATTATAGTTGGTTGATTAAATATTAAATTGGATTTAATATTTAATTTATGGAGAATTAATTAATAATAGATTAATTTAGAATTAATTATTATTAATATTTAATTAAATTGGATTTAATTAAATAGGAATTCCCAATAATTATATTTGGAATATAATTGTAGGATTTAATGTATATGGAAATAAATCGTAGAGATTTTCATATAAGGGAATTAAATCCGTAGAGATTTTATACGTGGGAAATAAATCTTAGAGATTTATTTAAATAAAAGATTACGGATTTTATTTCCCAATCAGGTTAGCTTAAGATTTAAGCTAAGCCTCTCCTATATATATGAGCTCTTGGGAATCCATAATACGGTTGTTCAAGTTCTCTCCATAAAATCTAGAATAGGAATTTTCCTAGCAAATTCCGTCTCAGATTCAACGCTGACAAATCTGTGCAAGTCCGTGAACGGGGATTACGTGGATACCGTAGTAGAGAAATCTGCTCTCGAGTTACTGTAAGATTTCTCGTTATGATTATTATAATTTGTATGTAATTAATTGTTTGTTGTTGGTGAACTTTAATTTCCGCTGCTCATGTGATTACGTGTTTTACGTGCCTCTAAATTCCAACAGTGGTATCAGAGCTTCAGGCTCTTGATTTAATTGCATCAAAATTGGTTTTGAAATTTAAATTGAATTTTTATTATTTTCAAAACCGGGTGCGGCTGGTGTAATTGTTAAAACCGCACTCAAGTTTATTAGTCTGGTTCGTCCTTCTTCTCCACAAAAACCTAGGGTTTTCTAGAAACTCATCGCCGCCTTCATCCCTCCAGGAAATACCATCTTATCTGAGAAATCGTTAAGAGAGGAGGATATAAATTGGCAAAGATGGCGTTAGGACAACTAGCATATCCGTTTCTAGAAAATTAATGCGCCTGAGAATACATTAGAAGACATGTGCAAGGAATGGGGAATTATCAAGACCATTATCAATCTGCTTTGAGTATAAGTGGGAGATATTATTGGGTTACGTGTAGGTGACATCGGGATGTCACGTAGATTCTACGGGCGTGTTGTCGAAATATATTAAAGCGGACTTTGAGTATAAAGTGGGAGATTGTTGGGGTTATCTTGGAAAGTATGCTTTTACTTTGTATAACCCGACTGAATTTAGGACTTATTTCTTTGAAATAAATTATTTATCACTTTGCTTTAAATTAGAGATGTTAATTGGGCGGGCTTAATAGGCGGCCCGTTCAAACTTATTATATCTTGGGGTTAGGGCCGAGCAATGGGAGGCCCGTTTAAAATCGGGCCTTTTGGCCGGGACCCGATCCCAGCAGACTCAGCTAGACTGAGTTAAAGACGGCCGGATTTATATTGTGCTTGTTTACAAATTTGGGGATTTTCTATTCATGTTGATTGTCGAATTGTTTGGTTGGGATTACGTATTGGTTTTGGGCCGATGAATTAAAATTAAAACAAACCTTAACGATTGGAACAGTTTTGGAATTTTTTTGGAATAATTATGATGAACTGATGAATTGTTGGATGTTTGGTTCGGATGACCCGATTGGATGACAGTTTTGGAAACCGGGCGATGATGAGGGGAAGGACTGTGCCGAAATTGGATTCAGGACAGTCCCTTCCGTGCAGTTTTCAAAACTTGCACATGAGCCATTGACAAATAAACGAATTAAAATTGATTTAAAATTGATAAGATTAATTTTAAGTCTTGAAATAAAATTAGATTTTATTTTATAATTAATTGGATTAATTATTATTTTAATAATCATAAATTAAATTTAAAATTGGATTTTAAATTTGGTTTTAAAGACAGATTATTAAAATCCCACTTGTTAACCTGTTTATTTTAATAAATTTGTTAACGCCTTTATAGTCCGCATTATAATTGTTTGGGTATGCGGCACCCAATATTTGTCGGACCGTATTATTGTTTGGGTAGACGGCGCCCATATAAATGTTAGTCCGTGTAAATCATGTTTGGGTAGGCGACGCCCAATAATTGCTCAAATGTGATATAGATTAACATGTTGGATCTCGATTAAGCAATTAATACCCCGCCTTTCAAACGTTCCTAACTAAAATATAGTTTTCTCATTAATTTGATAAGATGTCTTCCATCAAAATTAAAAGTAAACCGGAGATTTCGTTCCAATGAGTACTTAAAGACCCTCGTCTTTTGCTCAGATCTACATTTAACGAGACTTTTATAGGGACATGTAATGTCGCCGTTTGATGGTTGTAAACCAACTTAACTTTGTTTCGCTAGCCCTCGTGGGAAACAAAGGGTAAGGGACATCAGTCGAACTAGGTTCGACAAACTAGGAATTGCAGTATTGCAATTGGTTTGGAGACCTACCAGTTATGCTATTGTAATGATCAGCCCTCGCTGGGATTATGGTGGTAGGAATGTGGATCCTAGTCCATTACAATTTATATTTGATATAAATTTGTACTCTTTCGATGAGGTCGTTGAGTATGTGAAAATAATGGAGACAAAATAAACCCTAAAGAAAGGCCATGTTTATTTTGATTGCTGAATATTGATCATAGGAATTATGTGTTTAGTTCCTGTTTTATTTTATTTCTCTTGGTTAGTTGAAATATATAACTGTTATTGAGATGTGTTTTGGAAACAAACAAATTGGCTAGGCTAAATTTTCTGGACTGGCATCGAAACATGTGTTTGGTGCTAAGGCAAGAAAAGATTGAGTACATGTTAGACACGTCTATCCCGGTTACCCTTAAAACTGGTACTCTGAGGCAGCCACATTTGACGTAGTAGCTCAGAAGAAGCATCAAAAGGATGCTTCCCAGGCTCAGTGTGTGATGTTGCTCGGCATGACTCCCGATGTGCTTAAGACAACATGAGAAAATGGGTCTCTTCTAAATGCTTAAGCATCTGAAGGATCTCTTTGATTTTGAATCTCGTTTTGAGATTTATGAAGTGTTGAGAGATCTGTTCAAATGTCAGTTAGCTAAAGAAGAGAAGATTTTACCTCATGTGCTTAAGATGATAGGCCTAATTGATAAACTTGGTAATTTAGGCTTTGAGCTAAAAGACCAACGTTTTTCATTTATCTTATCCTCCGATAAAAAAAAGAATTCATATTCTTGCTTCATTGTGAACTATGTAATATGGATAAGATGATTGGACCATGCCTAAACTTCACTACGTTACTCAAGCCCTTTTGAATACACAAATATCGCTAAGATGGTGTTCAAAAGAATGAAATAATGTAAAACAAGGATGTGTGCCTCTGCTGGGAGTAGATGAGGGCACTGGAAGAAGGACTATAAGGTTCTGGTTGCTAGAAGAAAGGCACTGGGTGCTTCTGGCACTAGAACATATATGTTTGTTATTAAGATAGACATATCCACAAATAACGCTAACTGCTTGGTATTAGATACTGGACGTGGCTCACACATTTGTATGAATGTGAAGAGTCTCATTTGTCTAAGGGCAATTGGGCTGGGTGAAGTCGTCTTACACGTGGAAACGGAGCAATAGTTGCTACTGAATTTGTGGGACTTATGTGTTAGACTTACCCTTTTTGGTTTTAGATTAGAACTTAATGATTGTCATTTCGTTCTTCCTATTACTTGCAACATTATTTTCATTCCTATGTTAGATATTGAGGGTTATTCCTTCCATTTTAGTGATAATAATTGTTATTTCACGTTGAATGGTGTGGTTTATGGGAATGCCCCAATGGTGAATGGTTTATACTTGTTGCATTGTGGATATAATGTTCTTAATATACAAAATAAAAGACTCAAGCTTAGTAATCAGGAAAACCCAACTTACTTGTGGCATTGTGGACTTGATCATGTAAACGAGAAAAGAATTGCAAGGTTAAGAAAGTTAGACTACTTAACCCCATTTAACTTTGAGTCTCATGGAGATTGCGAATCTTGTCTCATGGGCAAGATGATCAAAAAACTCTTTTCTGGGAAAGGGGTGCATGCTAAAGAAGTTCTAGAGTTGATCCACAACGATGTTTATGGACCATTTCCAACTCTAGTTAGGGGTCACTTCAGATACTTCATCACTTTTACTGATGATTTCTCAAGATACAGATACGTGTATCTTATGAAACACAAATTCGAATCTTTTGAGAAATTCAAGAGTTTAAGGTTGAAGTAGAGAAGTAACTTGGTAAGAGTATCAAGACTCTTCGATCAGATCGAGGAGGTGAATACCTTAGCCATGAATTCACTAATTACTTGAAGTTACATGGAATCCAGTCACAATGGACTCCTCCCGGAACACCTCAAATGGATGGTGTTTCCAAGAGGAGAAATCGAACCCTGTTAGACATGGTGAGATCCATGATGAACTTCTCCTGTCTTCCAACATTCTTATGGGATACGCGTTACAAACCTCAATTTACGTTCTGAATAGGATTCCATCTAAATCGGTTGAGCACAGGTCATATGAACTATGGTGTGGCATGTTGGGAAATTTAGAGTTTTGATGAAAGTTCCAAAACACATGTAATAGGACCCGGTCGGACACATTAGTTTAGAATCGATGTTTTTAAATACCAATTATAAGATGACCAAATTGATACTTATTGTATAGTACAACCGATGTATAAGATAGGTCACATATTGAGGGGAACTCAATATGTATAGGTCGATCTAAAGACCACCATGAACAAAAGACCAAATTTCAGAAGCCGAAAGGTAAGGGAAAGACAGAAGATCAGACGATCTGATAAAGTCAGATGATCAGAGTGAAATCATGAAGCTCAAATTCAGAAGACCTAAAGATCAGGTGACTACCAGAAGATCAGACCAGAAGACCTACATCAGCCGAGTCTGCTAGTTGAGCTAAGATAACTGGCACTAGAAGATTCTACTAGTAGATCGATCGGGTTAATGGCGACGTCACCACCACCAGTGGTAAATCGATGTTTCACCAAGTCATACGTTGTTGATCTGAACAAGAAGAATGTCAACTTTAGTTGGTAGAACAAACACTGAAAAGTGTTTTTGTTAACCAATAAGAACAAGACACGTATGAATGGAGCCGACAATACGAGATTTGGTGCTGCTTGGTCAAACGGCTATAAAAGACAACTATCCATGCTTTCGGCCATGCCGTCCCTGAAGCACATCACATCAAATCCTACATATCTACCAAATATAGCCGGAAATTCAAATTGCTCTCCAACAGCTCTTTGATTTTGGGGTCTATAAATATGGGATTACTCTTCAGAGTAAATATGACAGAAATTATCAAGAAGCTCATACTATAGCCAAATTTCCGCACGAAGAACACAACCTTGAAGATTATTTTTCTAAGTGTTCATCCCATAGTTCTTAGCACATAAATCTTATCCTCTAGCTGCTAGGCTACTTAAATACTAGGATAGATTTCAAAGTTGGAACAAACAACAAATCTTACCCAAAACCCAAAGTTAGGTTAAGTTTGTTTAGCAAGATTTTTGATCAGGGTTTCTAGTTACGATTTACGGGATCGGATGAGTGAGAGCTCTATAAATATATGTTGGTGTAATGTATTGGACTAACACAATAATCTAAGTCCGTTGGTTAAGTTGGTTAAGTTGGTGCCCTTGTGATAGGGAAGAGTGGATGTGGGGACCGTTGTCCAACCACTATAAATCTTGTGTGCATTTACGATTGATCAACCGCTTCACTATTACACACAACTTAATTAAATCTGATACATATTACGAGTTAGGATCACGAGCACCAAGCTCTCGATCCGATCGGATTGACTCCATAGTCATCCGATTGAAAACAAATACTTCAATCGATTTGTTATAAACCGGTTTTTCACACGGGTATAAACTAACTTCCGTCTGTCATAACCGCTTAAACCGATAGATACCGAATCGATGATCGCCCTCAGCGATCAAGAAGTTGGATATCGATCCATCTTGATTCACTTGCACTCGATCGAAAACCGCAATCACACCGATCTGCACAAAAAGTTTTCGTAAGTCTATTCACCCTCCCCTAGACTTACGCCTCATGAAAACCCGTTCGGGACCTACAAAGTGGTATCGGAGCGGTGGTTCTCAAACCCACGGCTTTGAATATCATCGGTTCTTGAGGAAGAACCTTTGTGGTCACTTGAACCGATCTTGAAAAACCTTTTTCAAATCTTATTTGTTTTCAAACTCACGATCGGCATGGATAATACTTGGTATGTATCATGATTTGCCTAAATTTTCCATTGATGAGTATCACGGTAGACGATATACATGAGCAACCATCTTGGATCAATAAGCAATCTTTAATGGAAGTTCTTGAGCGAGGACCCATCATCATCTACTATGACAACCCAAATTGTGGGAGGAGGTGATCCGGACTTTCCAGTTGGAAGCCTTGTCGAGGAAAAGAGTCCCGCCTTGATGGATCTTTGAAGAGAAAAGTGTACACTCGGATCATGATAGCCAGGCACATAATCATGAAAATAAACCCTAAAGAAAGGCCATGTTTATTTTGATTACTGAATATTGATCATAGGAATTATGTGTTTAGTTCCTGTTTTATTTTATTTCTCTTGGTTAGTTGAAATATATAATCTTTATTGAGATGTGTTTTGAAACAAACAAATTGGCTAAATTTAAATTTTTCTGGACTGGCATCGAAACATGTGTTTGGTGCTAAGGCAAGAAAAGATTGAGTACATGTTAGACACGTCTATCCCGTTACCCTTAAAAACGGTACTCTGAGGCAGCCACATTTGACGTAGTAGCTCAGAAGAAGCATCAAAAGGATGCTTCCCAGGCTCAGTGTGTGATGTTGCTCGGCATGACTCCCGATGTGCTTAAGGCAACATGAGAAAATGGGTCTCTTCTAAATGCTTAAGCATCTGAAGGATCTCTTTGATTTTGAATCTCGTTCTGAGATTTATGAAGTGTTGAGAGATCTGTTCAAATGCCAGTTAGCTAAAGAAGAGAAGATTTTACCTCATGTGCTTAAGATGATAGGCCTAATTGATAAACTTGGTAATTTAGGCTTTGAGCTAAAAGACCAACGTTTTTCATTTATGCTATCCTCCAGTCGCTCCCGAATTCATATTCTTGCTTCATTGTGAACTGTAATATGGATAAGACGGATGCGACCATGCCTAAACTTCACTACGTACTCAAGCCCTTTTGAATACACACAATATCGCTAAGATGGTGTTCAAAAGAATGAGCGGGTAAACAAGGATGTGTGCCTCTGCTGGGAGTAGATGAGGGCACTGGAAGAAGGACTATAAGGTTCTGGTTGCTAGAAGAAAGACACTGGGTGCTTCTGGCACTAGAACATATATGTTTGTTATTAAGATAGACATATCCACAAATAACGCTAACTTCTTGGTATTAGATACTGGACGTGGCTCACACATTTGTATGAATGTGAAGAGTCTCATATGTCTAAGGGCAATTGGGCTGGGTGAAGTCGTCTTACACGTGGAAACGAAGCAATAGTTGCTACTGAATTTGTGGGACTTATGTGTTAGACTTACCCTTTTTGGTTTTAGATTAGAACTTAATGATTGTCATTTCGTTCTTCCTATTACTTGCAACATTATTTTCATTCCTATGTTAGACATTGAGGGTTATTCCTTCCATTTTAGTGATAATAATTGTTATTTCACGTTGAATGGTGTGGTTTATGGGAATGCCCCAATGGTGAATGGTTTATACTTGTTGCATTGTGGATATAATGTTCTTAATATACAAAATAAAAGACTCAAGCTTAGTAATCAGGAAAACCCAACTTACTTGTGGCATTGTGGACTTGATCATGTAAACGAGAAAAGAATTGCAAGGTTAAGAAAGTTAGACTACTTAACCCCATTTAACTTTGAGTCTCATGGAGATTGCGAATCTTGTCTCATGGGCAAGATGATCAAAAGACTCTTTTTTAAGGAAAGGGTGCATGCTAAAGAAGTTCTAGAGTTGATCCACAACGATGTTTATGGACCATTTCTCACTCTAGTTAGGGGTCACTTCAGATACTTCATCACTTTTACTGATGATTTCTCAAGATACAGATGCGTGTATCTTATGAAACACAAATTCGAATCTTTTGAGAAATTCAAGAGTTTAAGGTTGAAGTAGAGAAGTAACTTGGTAAGAGTATCAAGACTCTTCGATCAGATCGAGGAGGTGAATACCTTAGCCATGAATTCACTAATTACTTGAAGTTACATGGAATCCAGTCACAATGGACTCCTCCCGGAACACCTCAAATGGATGGTGTTTCCAAGAGGAGAAATCGAACCCTGTTAGACATGGTGAGATCCATGATGAACTTCTCCCTGTCTTCCAACATTCTTATGGGATATCGTTAAAACCTCAATTTACGTTCTGAATAGGATTCCATCTAAATCGGTTGAGCACAGGTCATATGAACTATGGTGTGGCATGTTGGGAAATTTAGAGTTTTGATGAAAGTTCCAAAACACATGTAATAGGACCAGTCAGACCTGTTAGCTGACTGATGTTTTTAAATACCAGTTATAAGATGACCAGTTGATACTTATTGTATAGTACAACTGATGTATAAGATAGGTCACATATTGAGGGGGAACTCAATATGTATAGGTCAGATCTAAAGACCAGCTGAGAACAAAAGACCAGCTGAAGTCAGAAGGCCAGAAGGTAAGGGAAAGACAGAAGTTCAGACGATCTGATAAAGTCAGATGATCAGAGTGAAATCATGAAGCTCAAATTCAGAAGACCTAAAGATCAGGTGACTACCAGAAGATCAGACCAGAAGACCTACATCAGCCGGGTCTGCTAGTTGAGCTAAGATAACTGGCACTAGAAGATTCTACCAGGTACACTGATCAGTTGTAACTGATCAGGTCAGCTCACACCAGGTGGTAACTGATGTTTCACCAAGTCATACGTTGTTGATCTGAACAAGAAGAATGTCAACTTTAGTTGGTAGAACAAACACTGAAAAGTGTTTTTGTTAACCATAATTACAAGACACGTATGAATGGAGTCGACAATACGAGATTTGGTGCTGCTTGGTCAAACGGCTATAAAAGACAACTATCCATGCTTTCGGCCATGCCGTCCCTGAAGCACGTCACATCAAATCCTACATATCTACCAAATATAACCGGAAATTCAAATTGCTCTCCAACAGCTTTGATTTTGGGGTCTATAAATATGGGATTACTCTTCAGAGTAAATATGACATAAATTATCAAGAAGCTCATACTATAGCCAAATTTCCGCACGAAGAACACAACCTTGAAGATTATTTTTCTAAGTGTTCATCCCATAGTTCTTAGCACATAAATCTTATCCTCTAGCTGCTAGGCTACTTAAATACTAGGATAGATTTCAAAGTTGGAACAAACAACAAATCTTACCCAAAACCCAAAGTTAGGTTAAGTTTGTTTAGCAAGATTTCGGACTAGGGTTTCTAGTTAGATTTACGGGATCGGATGAGTGAGAGCTCTATAAATATCTCATTGGTGTAATGTGTTGGACTAACACAATAATCTAAGTCCAGTTGGTTAAGTTGGTGCCCCTTGTGATAGGGAAGAGTGGACGTAGGACTGGTTGTCCGAACCACTATAAATCTTGTGTGCATTTACCTGATTGATCAACTGCTTAACACTATTACACACAACTTAATTAAATCTGCATACATATTCGAGTTAGGATCGTGAAAGCACCAAGCTTCTTGATATGATCGGATTGACTCCATAGTCATCGATTGAAAAACAAATAAATCGATTTGTTATAAAAACGGTTTTTCACATCGGTATAAACTAACTTCCATACAATCGCTTAAACTGATAGATACCGAATCGATATGCCCTCAAAGCGACAAGAAGTTGAATATCGATCCATACCGATTCACTTGCACTCGATCGAAGCAAACCGCAATCACACCCGATCTGCAGACAAAAAAGTTTTCGTAGTCTATTCACCCTCCCCTCTAGACTTCGCCTCACGAAAAACCCGTTCGGGACCTACAAGTGGTATCAGAGCAGTGGTTCTACGGACCACTGGCTTTGAATATCATCGGTTCTTGAGGAAGAACCTTTGTGGTCACTTGAACTGATCTTGAAAAACCTTTTTCAAATCTTATTTGTTTTCAAACTCACGATCAGCATGGATAATACTTCGGGTATGTATCATGATTTGCCTAAATTTTCCATTGATGAGTATGCAGACTGGACGATATACATGAGCAACCATCTTGGATCAATAAGCAGCAGGATGATGGAAGTTCTTGAACGAGGACCCATCATCATCTACTATGACAACCCAGCTGTAGGAGGTGATCCAGACTTTCCAGTTGGAAGCCTTGTCAGAAAGAGTCCTGCCTTGATGGATGCTGAAGAGAGAAAGCTGTACACTCTGGATACGATAGCCAGGCACATAATCATGAAGACCATGGACAAGATAACCAGAGAAAAGATAAAGTATCTCAAGACAGCCAAACAGATGTGGGATACACTTGCGGAAATGTGGGTAGGAAATGATCTGATTAAAGATAGCAGACTGCAAGCTGAACTGGTGAAATTTGAAAAACTTAAGATGCTACCAAATGAAACCATCAATGAGCTCGATGGAAGAATTACCATGTCAGTCAACAAGTTATGGGAACTTGGACAAGAAATGTCAGATAAAGACATCCATTACAAGATCTTGAGATCTCTGACTAAGAAGTGGGATATGAAAGTCACTGTAATAAAGGATTGTCAAGATATTGCTAAGATGAAGCCAAGCAACCTGTTCCTGAGTCTTAAAGCCCATGAGTTTGATCTGATCGAAAGAGGGCAAGAAGAAGAAGACGAGTCGCCTGTTAAGCCACACCTGCCACATCAAAATCTGTTGCATTCAAAGCGACCCAAAAGAAGAACTCAAATTCTCTTGAACTCATTGGAAATATTATAAGCCAAATCAATTCATTGCTTTGCTAACGAAAAACTTGAAAAATCTAACATCTAACTTGGTAAGTATCACATATTTTACAGGGATTATCAAAATAACAGAGGAAGAGATAGGAGGCCAGCTGACAGATCTCCAGAAAGGACCAGATCTGATGATCGTAGAGAAGATCGCAGAGAAGATAAGAAAAGAGATGATCGGTCTGATGAAAGAAGAGACAACAGATCTGAGAGAAGAAACTCATATTACAATCAGACAGGTAAGTCACCAGACAGATTCTACAGACAAAATGACTCATCTGGCAGAAGGAGTTCCGTGGATCGTTGAGCATGTTTCAACTGTGAGAAACCAGGTCATTCTGGTATGATTGCCCGGACCGACTCCAAAAGAAAAGAAGATAAGATAAACAATGTATTTGAGAACAAAGATACAGAGATGTAAAAGCCATGGTTGCTTTATACATCCGAGATCGATGATTCTTATCTGCCTTCTGAGGATTCTGGCTACTCATCAGTAGAGGACTTTTGTCTGATAAGCAACGCTGATGATTTCTATCACTGCGATGATCTGATGTTCTCAGCTGATGAAGACATCTATCTCATGGCTAAGGAGGAAGACCAATCGAGGTAACCTCTAAACCTTTTGTTCTTTCTCGGTTTCCACACCGGTATGATTAGCACACTTTCTTTGAGAGATTGACTTGCAACTCTATTCTCGAGCAATTGCTTGATGATCTCTCTAACGCAAAGAGACACTTATACGATAGTGGAAGCCGAAAACGATAAGCTAAGGATTGAAAATACTCGACTTGTTAAGGAAAATCTTGTCGAAGAAAGAAATTGAACTAAAATCAAATTTGAAGTCGCCAGAAGATAAATCAAGAACCGAAAGTTACGAAGATAATTCTTCCGATCGGGAGAAGCATTAAAGGAACAACTAGCTATCAATAAACAAAGAAGTCGATGATTTTAAAATCTTACAAGCTAAGTTTGATGAACTCTTCCGACTACATGAGAGTCTGAAATTAACTGAGGATAGTTTACGTAAGAAAATACAGGTTTTCACGAAATCTTCTAAAACCGTTCAGGATATGAACAACTATTTTCGTACGATAACTAATAAGAAGGGTATTGGGTATGAAAACCCTTCTACATCCTCAAAAGCTCCGTCTGATTCACTTCAAAAAGGTGTAATCAAACGAGTTTCTGATATAGATACACAAAAAGTAAAATATGTATCTGATAAGGGAAAGAGACTCACGAACAAGTAAGGCAAGTGCTCAATCAGAAAGGGAACATAAATGGACCCCAACTGATTAAGCATCAGCCGAGGAATCAACAGAAGAACCAATTTCTTCTGAAGAGACCTCAACCTGATCAGCAGATTAGATATCAGAAAAGACAACCTGTCAAAGGGAAATCTAATCCGAAACCTAATCGTGGTCACCGCCTAACAAGCAAGCTAAAAGGTAAACCGCTAAGACCATTTATGCCAAAAAGATATGAATCTTTTAATGGTAGCGATCGATCTACCCTTACAATCGAAAACCTAGGGTCACCGCTTTTTGAGCCCCAATCGGGTTAAAAGAAGACAAACAACAAAGAAAAATCTCAAGTCTTCTGATTCACTCAAGGCTCACACAAATAATCATACTGATCGGAATGCATATGAAGAGATGTATGATTATGTAGATGTTTAAGGGAGACAAATTAGGCCTTCTGATCTATCTAATTACGATAGAAGTGCCCTGTTTGTATGGATCCCTAAAACCAACTCTAACCCCTCAGGACCCAATCCTAAAGGGGTACCTAAAGCCTGATTTAATTGCAGGTTCGCGTGAGTTTGGCCAACAAATGAGGTGTACAAGCAACTATCTGGTACATCGATAGTGGATGCTCAAGGCACATGACTGGAAGCAAACATCTCCTTAGCTCTTACACAGAACAAGAAGGCCCGCGTGTACTCTGTGGTGATGATAACTTTGGTTTTACCAGAGGATTCAGAACCTTAGAGAATGATGATGTACAGGTTACTGGAGTCTCGTATGTCGAAGGTTTAAGACATAACCTGTTATCAGTTTCACAATTCTACGACAACGAATTCAGTGTTGAGTTCTCGACTGATAAGTGTACTATCAAGAATCGAGCTACTCAACAGATCTTGTTAACTGGTTCAAGGAAAGGTACGATTTATACAACAGATTGGAACAGTTGTCCAATAAATGCATGCCTGATTGTTAAGAGTTCAAAAAGGTAGCAGTTGGCTCTGGCTCAAGAGAATGAGTCATCTGAACTTTAAAACTCTTAACAAGATAGCAAGGATGTCTTTGGTTGAGGGTCTTCCGAATGAGGTATTCTCTAAGGATCATACATGTGTCACATGTTAGAAGGGAAAACATGTTAAAGCCTCATTCAAGGGAATCCCTGGACCAGCATCCAGCAGAGTATTGCAACTGCTCCATATGGACTTATTTGGACCAGTTACACGGTCGATCTCGGACGACGAATATACTCGTAATCGTGGATGATTATTCCAAGTTTACCTGGGTTGTATTCTTGTATAAGAAGAATGAGACAACAACAAAGATACCCGAGCTGCTCAAGAAATTACAGAATGAGAAGGGTGTCAGTATAGTGAAAATCAGATCAGATAAAGGTACAAAATTTCTGAAATCTTTTATTACTGATTTTTGCACTAAGTTTGGTATACAACATGAGACATCAGCTGCAAGAACACCACAACAGAATGGTGTAGCAGAACGGAGAAACAAAACACTCAAAGAAGCTTCTCGCACTATGTTAGCTGAACATGCAACACCAAGCCGTTTCTGGGCAGAAGCCATCAATACTGCATGCCACACTCATAACAGATGCTCTCTGACTAAGGCCCACTACAAACACCCTATGAACTGTGGTAGGGCAGAAAACCTCGTGTTTCTTACTTCCATGTCTTTGGGTGCAAGTGTTTCATACACAACAATGGGAAGAGTCAGTTGTAGACTTTTGAGGCCAAGTCAGATGAGGATATATTCTTAGGATATTCCTCATCCAGCAAGGCTTTCAGGGTTTACAACAGGCGAACCCTAGTTGTGGAAGAAACACCTCATGTGGTCTTTGATGAGACATCTTCTGAACAAGAGAAATCTACCTCGAAACAAGCGCATTACCCGGATCAACCGGAATTTTTGATGCACGTAAAAATGGATCAGCTAAGTATCAAGGAAAAAGGATCAGAACACGTAACAGTGTATATTCCAGAACTTGATCTTGCTGATTCACCAGGTCAATCAGACCCTAAGGTACGTACAACTATCAATGAAGAAGCTGGTACAAACGAGAGAAAGATCAATCGAACCATCTGGTTCAGGGGGAACACCTGAAGTTCCTACGGACAGACATCAGCACATGATGAGTCCAACATCAGCTGAGACTTGTCCATGTCAAGTGGATCATAATTCTGCACCACTCCCAATCACTAGTAATGAACTACTATCAGAAGAGGATGATGTTCTCCAAACTGATGCAAATCAGAAAAGAAGGACCTGGGTAACCAGTCATCCAACTGATGTGATCATCGGAGACCCATCTGATAGAGTTAAAACTAGACATCAGATTGGTGAAAGTGCCATGTATTGTTGTTATCTGTCTTTGAAGGAACCAACTGAAGTAGAAGAAGCTCTACAAGATGCAAACTGGATTCTAGCCATGTAAGAGGAACTGGAACAATTTAAGAGGAATCAAGTTTGGAAACTGGTGGACAGACCAACCCATCAAGATGTGAGTGACACAAAGTGGGTATTCAAGAACAAGAGAGATGAGAATAATGTCATAACAAGAAATAAGGCAAGACTTGTTGCTAAGGGGTATTCAAAATCAGAAGGAATTGATTATGATGAGACCTTTGCACCAGTCGCTCGTCTGGAAGCCATTCGGCTATTTCTGGCATATGCTGCCCACAGAGGGTTTATTGTGTATTAGACGGATGTTAAGAGTGCATTCTTAAATGGGGTACTAGCTGAGGAAGTTTATGTTGAACAACCTCCAGGCTTTGGAAAATACGACCAGGTGTACCGTTTAAGAAAAGCTCTTTATGGTCTGAAACAAACTCCTCGAGCTTGGTATGATACACTCTCTTAGTTCTTGATAGACAGTGGTTTCACTAAATGAATAGTGGACAGAACCTTATTCAGAATAGAAGATGGAGTAGATATTATGATGGTTCAGATTTATGTGGACGACATCATCTTCGGATCTCCCAACAAGTGTTTATGTGATAAATTCAGCATGCCGATGCAAGGGAAGTTCGAGATATCCATGATGGGTCAGATGAATTACTTTCTGGGTCTACAAGGTAAGCAAAGTACAGAAGGGATATTCATCTGCCAGGCGAAGTACCCTAGGAGTTTGTTGGCTAAGTTTGGAGTTCAAAACTGTAAGGAAGCCAGAATTCCTATGATGATTGGATTCAAGATGGATCCAGATGAGAATGGTCAAAAAACTAATCAGAAAGAATATAGGGCTCTCTTTGGATCTTTACTATACCTGACTGCCAGCAGACCAGATATCACTTTTGCAGTAGGTGTATGTGCCAGATTTCAGGCAAATCTAATGCAAAGCCACCTGGAAGGAGCTAAGCGGATTCTTAAGTATCTGAAGGGGACAGTAAACCTTGGTTTATTTTACCCATCAGATGATAATCTAGAGCTTAGTGGGTATTCTGATTCTGATTATGGAGGTTGCAGAATTGATAGGAAGTCAACCTCAGGTACATGTCAGTTTTTAGGTAGTAAACTGATCTTGTGGTTTTCAAAGAAGCAGACATCAGTTGCGACATCTACTACTGAAGCAGAATATATGGCTGCAGGAAGCTGTTGCTCCCAACTGCTCTGGCTTAGTCAGCAGCTGAGGGATTATAACATTGTAGCTAAGAACGTACCTATATTCTGTGACAGTAATAGTGTCATTGCAATCACTCAGAATCCTGTTCTACATACAAGATGCAAGCATGTGGATGTCAGACACCATTTTATAAGAGATCATGTTGAAAAGAAGAATATCAGAATGTAAAAGATCCATACTGATAAACAGAAAGCTGATATTTTAACCAAGCCACTAGCTGAGATCAGATTCAAAGAATTATGCAATGAGCTAGGGCTTCTGGATCTTGGAGAAAATGCACCAGAAATGTTTGGTGGACTGATCTCCAGAACCAGCTGGTTAAGAGACTAACCAGGTTAAGAGGAATCAGTTGAGTTAGGTATCTCAACTGATCAGAAGATCAATCAAGGAACTGATATGAGAAGGCTTTATCAGATTAAAGGAACTGATCAGATTAAAGAATTATCAGATTAAAGGAACTGATCAGTTTGGTTGTTTATACTTTGTAAGTCGATTATGCTAATGTTCAACAAGCAAGTTACATAAGATTAAAGCTTCAATCGCATAAGGAAACAGAAAATACACAAAAATGAAATAATAGAACTTTTCATTAATAAAGACCCGGAGGTCGAATTTACATTACAAGTTACAAGTACAAAAAGACCCGGAGGTCAGTACATAAACCCTAAAACTAAACCTAGAAAGGGGGGGGAGAGGCTTTAAAGATTTTAGAGCCTGATGCTCCCATTTTCCCCCAACCCTAAAAGGGGTGTGAGAGGCTTTGAAATAATCCTAAAGCCACCCTCAGAGCTTCAGAGTGAGGAGCGAGAGCGGCATTGAAGGATTTCTAAGCCAGGAGCCCCTAGTCCTAAAATCAATGGGCTCTCCAGCTATTAAATGGGACACAAGTGCCAAAGATGTGGTGCAAAGACCACATGGCCACAAGTGTCACATGCAAATATTGAGTTTGATATACGATGATCAGCTGTTGTCTGATCAAGATCGAATACCAAACTCATGTTTTCTATCAGAATGAGTCTATTGTTGCTCATTCCGTCATCTCGATAGGCACACAAGGTGTATACGGTTAGGAGAAGTGTCTTCTCATTTGCGATAGCAGATCCGCTGCCTCGGTGGTAGAGAAGATTGGCAATAATTGTATGTGTAATCTTCGATGATGATGAAAGCAGTAATAACGGACACACAGGGTTGATTTGAGAACCTGAAATCATTTGAAAAGGGTTAAAGGTTTTTGCCGAAAGTTTCACCGGAAATAAGGGTTCACCGGAATACATGGTTTACAACACTTAAAGAACATAAGTATGGTGAGTGGGTTATGTTGTGTAAATCATTGGTCCAATTTATAGAGGCCAAGCAGGGGTGCAAATGCAAATTTGATTTCTCAAAGCCTTTTAGAGAAATTGGCACCGCAAGGACAGCGCGTAGGAAACACGCGACTGGTGATTGGATAAGCTTACGGCGATTGATATCCCAAAGTATCCAGACTATTATTACGAATGTCAAATCGTGCCGACTTAGGGAATCGAGACGACTATCCGATTTTCCAAGACTAAGTTTTAGCGGTAACACTTATCCCAAGAATTAACTTGGTCTGAGTAGAATCAGATTATGTCAAACTGAAATCTGATTAGATAAGAGATTGATCAGATGAGGAAGATCAGTTGAGTATGATACCTCAACAAATCAGATAAATCAGTCAATAAGTAATCAGAGATAACAGTTGAAGGGGGAACTTCAACTGATCATGAAGGATCAGAAAAAGGGATTATCAGACATAAAGTGGAACAGATCAGTTAAACGGGACAGTTGGGAAATTATAAGGATTAGGCAGAAAACTAAGATCAACAAGTGGTACAAACAGACTTCAAGTGGTATTGACTGATTACAATATCAGTCAACCAGATACGCATTTATGTTTCTTTGTTTACTGCTTACATCTCTAAAATTATCTGATAATATTTGCCTTTACTGTACACATACTTTTGTGACGCATACCCTGCAAAGTATTTAATGTGGACGTAGGGTATATGTATTAAATGCCACTAAATGTGTTTTTAAATCCAAAAGGCAATCGCGCGTGCATATCCTGACCACACGATCAAAACCGCTCAATCTGGATCGTTTATCCTTTTCAAACGTTTGATCTTCTAGTCTCGATTTTCTCTCCTTCCTTTTATAAGTTTCATCAAAACCCTACCAGAATACTTCTTGCGATTTATTCTCTGCAAACTCATAATTACCTTTCTGCGCTTCAAAGTGTTTCTTGCGATTCAACCTATTTCAAAATCGAAAAGCAGAATCTGGTAATTTCTGGTTATTTGATGAATTACTTTCCTAAAATCCATTGATCATATAGATTACGTCTATTTATGTTATCCTGTGTTATGCCTTATCATCTCTTGGTATATGTATGTATCCATCGGTTACTAGGTCTGATAATCAATATGTGATATCTTTATAGTTATGCACAAATTTTAATTGAATCTATCTTGTTGTAGATGGCTACTCACGGATTGGGCAAAATTATGTGTAACTATGCGGATTTGGCAACCAAAACTTTTGAAGATAAATTTGTAAGGTTTGGTGTTACACGGGATCCAGAATCAATGGAGGAGTAACAAATTCTAAGAAGGTGCGATCTCGAAAAATACTGTGCTGCTCACTGCAATCCAGTAATGCAGTATGAGGCACTAGAATTCTTGAGAAATTTGAAGGTGGACACGGAAAATCCTGGAGACGAACTGATTTCTTCAGTAAATGGAGAGGATATCAGACTTACAAATGCTGATATAACTCGACTGTTTAACCTGCCCAAAGGAAAAATCTCTCCTGCTCACTACAGGGAGAATGATGACGAACTGATCAAAAATGAACTCTTCAAAGAGGCTGATAAACACCAGACCGTAGGCTTTGTCAGGCCTATGTTGAAATGAAAATATCGTCTATTGTTTGTCATTCTGTCAAAAATAATCATGGGTATCTCGTTCAGCCAAGATGGATTAACAGCTGTAAAAATGTATAGTATGGCTGCTATTATCGATGAAGCCAAAAATATTAATTGGCATGGTTTTCTGAAGGCTATTCTGCTCCAAGAACATGACAAGTTTGGAGTTAGTGAACAGAGACAAGTCTATCTGAAGAAGAGAATCAACAATCTCAACAAGGTTGTAGTCATTCTGAAGGACAAGATGCCCAATGCTGAATGGGATCAGAACGGACTGAAGTCCTACAAGGCTTTTCTCTCAACCACAACTGCCATCTATGGGCTGACATATGATGATATGCAGCCCACTCCCCCTAAGGTTAAGAAAGGGAAGAACAAGGATGCAACTACGTCTGCAACTGATGCTCCTCAAAAGAAGACGAGAAAACTGGTAAAGGTTAAGGAGAAGAGGCCAAAGAAAGTAAAACAGACCACCATGACTCTTTTTCTGGAAGACGAGTCAGATGAAGAAGGAGCGCCAGATCAGCCTGATGCGCCACAGAGATCAGCTAAAAAATCAGACAGGCAGGCTTCCCAAGTTGAGAGCTCGCCAGAGCAATCAGAGGGCGGAGCAAGGGATGAAAGATCTCCATCAACCCGATCTCCATCACCCCAATCTTGCGCTAATCCACCACTCAGACTTCTAGCTACTGAGCATATCTCTCTTCTCCTTCACCTGCTCGCGAACCTGAAAGTTCACCTGTTCATGAACCAGTAAGATCACCTGCTGCAGAACCAGATGCACGAGTTGATACAACAAAACCCCTACAGATTCAGCCAATCAGCCAACATCCAGCTACTCAGACGCCACCAGAACCCTCTACATCTCATCAACTCGAACTCGGGTCGATCCGGGCAACATTCTCGAGTCCAGATCATCCAAGACCATCACCGGGAAAATGGTTAGAATGAGAATTAAACGCGAAATTGATGAGTTGTAACAGGCGTTGGAAGCCCATCCTATTATTCGGGAAGAAGTAATGGAGATCCTCACCCGGAAAGATCTCCGTTTGAAGAACTTCTCAGATTTCATGATCATTATTGAACAGATGGGAGGTGCTGATGCATTCGCAGATTTTGATTTCGACATGAAGAAATCGCTTTCGAGTAGGATCACCAAATTGATCGATAATCGCCGAAGCGATCAAAGCTCTGATCCACAGAAAGCTGGGAAAAATTAAACAAGTTGATCTGGAGGCTGTTGCAGAAACTCTTAAGGAAGATGATCCTAAGGAAGATGATCCTATGAAGGATGTGGGAGTTGCCAATGATAGTGGAACTGGTGCTGCAGTTCATGACCTGCCACTGGAGGCGCAAACAACTGGAAATGATCAGGTGATGCAAAATATTCCTGCAACACACATCACCACTGATCAACTTAAGGAGATCAGATCTTGTTTTAAAGATCTTCTGAAAGAAGAAGTTGAGGGAGTGTTGGCTAATGAACTTAGCAACACAATAGCTGATCAGAGGCAGATTGGCCTCAAATAAATAACGGATCAACGGGAATTGGCTATTTCCTAGATTGAAGCAATCAAAGATCAGTTCTCTCAAACAGTGACCAACATGACTGCTGAATTTAAAAAGACAGTTGACGACAAGCTAGTCCAGGTTGATCAACAACAAGTTTCTCTTCTGATGGTCACTGAAAAGCTTGAAATGATTGAAGAAAAACTTGATAAACTCATTCTTACCCTCTCTACTGCCGTTGAATCTGTCAATATTGAGCTGATCTAAAAGATTCAAAATCTATCTACTCAAGCTCAAGGTTTATCTGTTGAAGATCTTAACAAGGCCATATCAGTCAGCTTTGGATCTCTGACTTCCCACCTCAATGCTCTTTTTGATCAAACCAAAAAGGGGGAAGGACAGATTGAGAAACCAACTGACTTCATCAGAACAACAGAAGAACTGATTCAGACAGTTGAATCCTATGGCCAGAGACTAGACCATCTGGATCTATTTGCTAATGAAGTTTCTGGGAAGATGGAGAAGTCAAAGGCAAGAAAGTTAGCTGCGGGTGCTGGGACATCAAAACCTGTACCAGCCACTCAGACTAAGAGAGTCACGAGAAACACAGCTAACCAGATACATGCCGATAAGGAACTGGCTGATAAACTGACTAAGGAGCAGATTGTTGAAGAAGCTCGTATTAGTGAAGAAGAAAGAAGGGCGGAAAAATTGGCAGAGGCAGAAGACCTGAAAAAGAAATACAGATCGAGGGCGAAGAAAGGCAGAGCCAGAAAATCTGGAGCAGAAACTCAGTTGCCAGCAAGAGTTGATGAAATCATTCCGAAAACTGATGCTCATGCTGATAGGTTCGATGAATGGAATAAGACCAGAAGTGAAAAAACTGCTGCTCATGCTGATAGGTTTGATGAATGGAATAAGATCAGAAGTGAATGGCTTCTGGATGCATTTGTTCTGGACCTAGTGCCACAAGAAGAATCACTTGATGCGGAATTTCTCAACTGGTTGGAGAACAAAAAACCCAGATTTTCTGAAATATCTGGAAAATGAGGCCAGAATAATCAATGTGAGAATATCTCGTCAAGAGTATGACGTGATGGACTACTCGAAGAAGGCAGATGGCTCATTTGACAGACTGACATTTCAAAGGTTCTATTTTGACATCCTGAACAAAGCTCGCATAACTGATCCTCAGCAGATCAATTATGTCAAATGGAAGCTATATCGAATATTCAACGTTCCTCGGGATCAATGAGAAATGCCAGAGGGATATAAGCCAAGAGATTAAAGATCAGAAGACTGTTTAGGATCAACTGAATTTAAACTCAAACTTTTCTGATGTAACCTATAATCGATAAATCTACTGAATGAAAAGTTTATTCTTTTTCTGATCCTAAGACAAAATCTCATTGTCTTCTGATTATGTGTTCTTTATTGTTTAATATTTATCACTGTGTTGGTTTCTCAAGTGTTTTGGTTTCATCAAAAAGGGGGAAATTGTTGGGAAATTTAGAGTTTCGATGAAAGTTCCAAAACACATGTAATAGGACCAACCCAGACACATTAGGTAATCGATGTTTTTAAATACCGCTTATAAGATGACCAGATTGATACTTATTGTATAGAACAACCGATGTATAAGATAGGTCACATATTGAGGAGAACTCAATATGTATAGGTCGAATCTAAAGACCACCGAGAACAAAAAGACCAAATTTGAAGTCGAAGGCCGTAAGCGCAAGGAAAGATGAAGATCGATGATGATCTCGATAAAGTCGATGATCGAGTGAAATCATGAATCTCAAATTCGTAAGACTCAAGATCGGTGACTACCGTAAGATCGCACCGGAAGACCTACATCGGTCCCATTACGCTAGTTTAGCTAAGACAATCGCACCGTAAGAATCTATCGGTAGATCGATCGGTTGTAAGTGATCGTCACCACAACAATTGGTAAATCGGTGTTTCACCAAGTCATAGGTTGTTGATCCAACAAGAAGAATGTCAACTTTAGTTGGTAGAACAAACTCGAAAAGTGTTTTTGTTAACCAATAAGAACAAGACACGTATGAACGGTGCCGACAATAACACGGATTTGGTGCCGCTTGGTCAAACGGCTATAAAAGACAACTATCCATGCTTCCCATGCGCCGCCCTCAAGACGCCACATCAAATCCTACATATCTACCAAATATAGCCGAAAATTCAAATTGCTCTCCAAATGACTCTTTTTGATTTCGGGTCTATAAAATATGGGATTACTCTTGAGTAAATATGACATAAATTATTATGAATCTCATACTATAGCCAAAATTTTACATACGAAGAACACAACCTTGAAGATTATTTTTCTAAGTGTTCATCCCATAGTTCTTAGCACAAAAATCTTATCCTCTAGTTGCTAAATTTAATTAAATACTAGGATAGATTTCAAAGTTGGAACAAACAACAAATCTTACCCAAAACCCAAAGTTAGGTTAAGTTTGTTTAGCAAGATTTCGGACTAGGGTTTCTAGTTAGATTTTACGGGATCGGTTGAGTGAGAGCTCTATAAATATCTGTTGGTGTAATGTGTTGGACTAACACAATAATCTAAGTCCATTGGTTAAGTTGGTTAAGTTGGTGCCCCTTGTGATAGGGAAGAGTGGGCGTGGGATCGGTTGTCCTAACCACTATAAATCTTGTGTGCATTTACGATTGATTAAGCGCTTCACACTATTGCACACAACTTAATTAAATCCGCATACATATTACGAGTTAGGATCGTGAGCACCAAACTCTTGATCGATCGGATTGACTCCATAGTCATCGATTGAAAATAGCCGAATATGATTTGTTATAAACCCGTTTTTTCACGGGTATAAACTAACCCGGCCTGATCGGTTAAAACGATAGATACCGAATCGATGCGCCTCGAGGCGTGATCAAGAAGTTGGATATCGATCCAAACCGATTCACTTGCACTCTGATCGAATAAACTGCAATCACACCGATCTGCATGAAAAAGTTTTCAGAAGTCTATTCACCCCTCCCCTCTAGACTTCTGCCCTCACGAAAACCCGTTCGGGACCTACAAGCAAGAAGCCAACTTTTACACATATCGTACATGGGGTTGCCCAGTGATTGTGAAAAGGATGCTTACCGACAAGTTGGAATCCAAAGGTGAAAAAGGTTGCTTTGTGGGATATCCTAAGGAAACTAAAGGATATTACTTCTATCTACCTGAGAAACAGTCAGTGATTGTTTCAAGGCAGACCAAGTTCCTCGAAGAAGACTATGTCTTTAAGGAACAAGGTCGTAAGCTGATAGAACTTGAAGAAATTCAAGAACCACAAATTAACAAAGAGACTGATATCTTGTCAAAGCAACATGACAAAGAATCGGTGGGAGCATTCAGCAACTTTCCCGGTGGGAGTCTTTCACTAGGTGATCGTCTTTCAGCCAGTGGGAGCGTAATTGGAGTATGCTTTCCAGTGTAAGAACCTCCAAGTGGGCTGAATGAGAACATCATAGTTCAAACTCCCGCTCAAGAGACATCTGAAAGTGTAGCTCTTAAGGACTCTCCGGACATTGATGAAATCGATGCACCACAAAATTTTCACGATCAGAATGTACAGCCTGCACAACTACAACTCCATTAATCAATTAGGAATCGTAATCCGCCCATTAGATACGGTTACCTCTTGGAGGAACTCGATAATATGGACATACCGGATAAGGACGATCCTAATACTTATTCTGAAACAATATCAGATATTGATTCAGGGAAGTGGCATGAAGCTATGAAATCCGAGATGGACTCGATGTACACCAATCAAGTCTGGGACTTGGTTGAGTTGCCTATAGGGGTTAGACCCACATGTTGTGATTGGGTCTTCAAGAGCAAGACCAATGCAAATGACAAAGTACAAACCTACAAAGCTAGGTTGGCAGTGAAGGGTTATAGTCAACGCGAAGGCATTGACTATGACGAGACCTTCTCACCAGTTGCAAAGATCAAGTCCATTCTAATTTTACTTGTGATAGCATCACACTATGATTATGAGATTTGGTAGATGAATGTCAAAACACTTTCCTCAATGGAAACATTGATAAGGAAGCGTTTATGACTCAACCGTATATCCAAGCCAAATTCTAAATCTAGTATGCAAGCTAAAGAGATTCATTTATGGATTGAAGCAAGCTTCTAGGAGTTGGAATATCCGAGTTGATGAAGCTATCATGGTTTGACTTCATCAAAAATTTGGAAGATCCTTGCGCTTATCGTAAACACGTCAGGAAGAATATTATTTTTATAATCGTATATGTCGATGACATATTGATTTTGGGAAACAATATCTCGTTAATGCAGTCCATTAAAGATTTGTTGTTAAAGACCTTCATGATGAAGGGTCTTGGTGAAGTCTGCTGCATCCTAGGGATCATGATCCACAGGGATAGATCCAAGAGGATGTTGGGATTGTCACAGTCCACCTATGTAGACATGGGTTGAAGCGTTTTACAATAGAGAACTCTAAGAGAGGGTCTCTACTAGCAAATCATGGGATAAAGCTGTCAAAGAAGGATTGTCCTTATGTTGAAGCTGATATCAAGCACATGAAAGATGTCCCATATGCATATGCAATTGGGTCAATCATGTACGCCATGACTTGAACTGGGCCAAATGTGGCCTACGCTATCAACATCACTGTTAGATATCAACAGAATCCGGGTGAGTGTCACTGGATTGCTGTTAAGATCATTCTGAAGTATCTTAGACGAACTAAAGAATGTCTTCTTGTCTATGGTGGACAGTCAAAACTAGTAATGACTGGTTAAGATAACACAAGTTTCCAATCCGACTGTGATGATTACAAATCACAGTCATATTATGTTTCACTCTCAATAATGAGGCGGTCACTTGGAATAGTTCCAAGCAAAAGACCGCAAATTCAACAACCGAAGCTGAGTACATTGCTGTATCAGAAGCCTCAAAGAGGTGGTCTGGATTTTATAGTTCTTAAGAGAACTAGGGGTAGTTCCGAGTGCCAGTTGTCTAATAAACTTGTATTGAGACAATGTTGGTGCGATTTAGCAACCAAAGGAACCAAGATCGACAAGCAGTACCAGGCTTATCACTTGATCCGATAGATCATAACGATAGGAGAAATAGAATAAAAATGTATTCCCACATATTTAATTTGGCAGATCCTTTCACCATAACACTGAGTGTTCATGTACACACTAGACATTTGATGGTCTAGGGGTTAGACATGTAGGTGATTGACTCTAGTCCAAGTGGGAGATTGTTAGTGTTAGTGTCCTAGAGACAATCTATTGTAAGGACATAATACTCGATGATATTTAGTTTGATTTAATATTATAGTTCACTTAATATTAATGTATGACAATACACTTGCTTGAATATTATGTTTGATTGTTTGCATTTATTCATGCAAGTGTTCCCATGAGTCATTGCTGTCATTGAGGAAGTGAGAACTAAGATGACTTAAGCATGATTCTCAAATAGCCCCGATCAAGGATCATCAAGAATGGGATATTGATGATACAATGGAGATTGGTGTGCGATCTGCATCATACTCTTAGAGAGTGTAGTAAGATCTCACTTACTACGAGATACTAGGTATCTCATGATGGATGCACAAATACCTTAGAGGGTATTGGTATACCCATCCGAGAAACCGTTTGATGTATTTCCACTATATGTGTCTACGGGTGTCTCGGTTAGTGGGAGCGATGCGATACTCCTTTTACTTGAGGTCCATAAGCACAAAACATGTGTGGGATGATGAACTTTGACCATGACCGACGCTTGCACCCTAACCATGGGTAGATATGGCTTGGATTGGGTTCATCACGAAGTACATGTGCGTGGAAGTTGAGCCAAGAATAGGATTCATTCCTCAAAGTGGATTTAGAGAGAATACTCATATTCTCATCATAATTGGATCAAAGTCATCGGCGATGCACGTCAATTTAGACTTTGTGGCTAAGTGTGACACACATGATCAATTAGTGATTTGAGATAAATTGATTAAGTTATTTGAATAGACACTTCATCATGTTCAAGGCTTAATCGAGTATTCGCGAATGAAAGGAGGAAATCGTAATAGCCCATGTTTCAGTTACAGGTAGTTGCGCGTTTCTCGCAACGTACCTCATATATTGAGAATGTCTGATTTATTGTCTAGGGTTCAATTAAGACCGTTAGTTTGACTAATCGCTCGATATATGAGGGCCTATGGGTCACACAATAAGTAATTCCCTTTTACGGATTATAGTTGGTTGATTAAATATTAAATTGGATTTAATATTTAATTTATAGAGAATTTATTAATAATAGATTAATTTAGAATTAATTATTATTAATATTTAATTAAATTGGATTTAATTAAATAGGAATTCCCAATAATTATATTTGGAATATAATTGTAGGATTTAATGTATATGGAAATAAATCGTAGAGATTTTCATATAAGGGAATTAAATCCGTAGAGATTTTATACGTGGGAAATAAATCTTAGACATTTATTTAAATAAAGGATTAGGGATTTTATTTTCCAATCAGGTTAGCTTAAGATTTAAGCTAAGCCTCTCCTATATATATGAGCTCTTGGGAATCCATAATACGATTGTTCAAATTCTCTCCATAAAATCTAGAATAGGAATTTTCCTAGCAAATTCCGTCTCAGATTCAACGCTGGCAAATCTGTGAACGGGGATTACGTGGATACCGTAGTAGAGAAATCTGCTCTCGAGTTACTGTAAGATTTCTTGTTATGATTATTGTAATATGTATGCAATTAATTGTTCATTGTTGGTGAACTTTAATTTCCGCTGCGCATGTGATTACTTGTTTTACAGGCCTCTAAATTCCAACACGATTACGGCGGTTGGTATTTCTTGGCACAAGACGTCTCTGGTATTTGAATGTTTCTTGTATTTGACAACAGGTATGGCGACGATCGATCTGGCCGGTCGGGTGTAAAGTGCACCCGACCCACGAGCTGGTCGGTGCACGAGACGTGACTTTTTGAGATGTTAGAGTGGGAGAAATTCAAGACTACGCGTTTCTTCAAAATCAAGCCAAGAAAAATCAAACCATGACAGTTGGATAATTTGTGCCCAATGTGTTTATTTTCTGCTATGCTTGATTTATTGTTGTTTTTTCTTATGCGTTATTTAATTTGTTTAAATGTGTTTGCATGAGAATTACTCAATGAAAAATCTCAAAGATTCAAAAAATTACTAAGTATTTTAAACAATTAATTCGGTTTTGAATCGAATTAATTATTGACCTCCATGATTTATTTATTTGTGAAATCTTTTGGAGAAATCCCCTTAAGAGACGGCCAAAAGAAAGCTTTCACAAGAATAAATTCTCAAAAGGATGATTGTGAATTATTATTAGTGGCGAAGATGACCCTCCCAAGAGGCTCGATCAAAACGAAGTAGTAATTCTGTATTTAATCATGGTTATTACTTAGGTACAAAATTGATATGCATATACTTCGCCGAAGTCCATGTCAATTTTGTATTGGTTAAGTGGGAGCCAACTATTAATTAATTCTTTAATTAAAGGTTCGTAACTGATCTTGTTTGGAACCTGCTTGAATATGATTTAAATGATGACCCTCCCAAGAGGCTCATTTAAAACTGTTTTGATATGTTAGCTGATGCATGTTCATATTTTTTTTGAGATTTCAATATGAACCATGTGATCAAATTATGTGATAATTTTATGTCGATCATGATATTGACATAAGGTGTGTGTTTATTTCAGTTCAGCATGTCACAACCTTTTAATCCACTATTTATATACTTAAAGTCAATAGAATTGTATAGGAGACTATGTTGATTGGAAACAAAAAGTTATGATTGTCCTAACTGCACAAAAGCACAAGTGGATTCTTGACACACCAAAAATCAGATGAGCCAACTGACGAGTAAAAAATGCGCGCGGGGCTCGTCAGATCACCTTGCGAGAGATGTCGTCGCTAAAAATGGTGGAGGGCAATCCCTTAAGGGATTACGTCCTCAAAATTGATGGCCCTTCTGAACAAACTTGAGGTTCTTTGGTACTCCACTCTCTATCCAAATTTTTTTGAGCAATTTGGCCTCGCTAGCTGATTTGTTGCAAGCTTTGGTCTCGGACATTGATGGAGCACAAAACTCAAGCTTTGACGGCAAGTGGTCCGTCTTCATTTTCTAGGCCAAGGAAAGGCAAGAAGAAGAAGAGGACCAAAAGCCATATGCAATCAAACTCAACTGCTGCCAAGGGCAATAGTAAGATGAGGAATGCTGGTGGTGTCAAAGTAAATCCAAAGTGAAAGTGCTTACGCTGCGGTAAAAGAGGACAATGGAGATGGGCCTGTTCCAATCCCAAGTAGGATGGAAAGAAAGGTAACTCTCACACACTAGTTGTTGAAACTTATTAGCAGTGTATGCTTCCCATTCGTGGGTAATGGATACAGGGTCCACTAATTATGTTTACTTCACGGGTTCAAGCGGACCCGACAACTTAGTGGAAGTGAAGTCCCCATCATGCTAGGCGATGCTACGAGATGGCAGCTGAAGCAGTGGGAGACGTGCACCTGTCTTTTGAAGACTAGAGCATAATTTTAAGAGATGTTCTTTATGTTCCTGTTTTTCGGAAAAACCTTATTTCGGTTTCAAAACTATTTGCTGATGGATATTCTGTTCGTTTTAATAAAAATGTTACTATTTTTCGTAATGATATGGTTATCTTTCATGGAACTTTAAAGAACAATCTCTACATTATTAACTGTGCACATACTCACAAAATGCATCATGTAACACATCTACTGTTTCAAGTAAAAGAAAATGTTCGATTAACGTGAACGAGAAGATTAGGTCATATTAACCCAAAGAGGATCCAAAGGTTGGTCCAAGATGGTTCATTGGAGTCCCTCCTAATTGAACCATTTCCAACTTGCGAATCATACTTAGAGGGTAAGATGACCAAGAGGGCATTTGGAGCCAAGGGGCTTAGAGCTAAAGAAGTGTTGGAGATCGTTCACACCAATGTGTGTGTTCCAATGCAAATCAAAGCTAGGGGTGGCTATGAGTATTTCGTTACGTTTATCGATGATTACTCACGCTATGGGTACATTTTCCTAATGAAGCATAAATCTGAGACTTTTGATAAATTCAAAGAATTTAAAGCTCAAGCAGAGAATCATAAGGAAAAGAGTATTAAGTTTCTACGATCTGATTGTGGAGGCGAATACCTCAAATGATGAATTTTTGAACTACACCTTTTGATGAAGGGATTGCATCCCAGTTGACTGCACCCGGTACCCCTCAACAAAACGGGGTTGCAGAACGAAGAAACATAACGCTTCTAGAAATGGTGAGATCAATGATGAGTTATGCGGATTTACCAAAATTCATTTTGGGGTTATGCCTTGCAAACAACAGCTTATATTCTAAACTTAGTGCCATCCAAATCGGTTCCCAAAACCCATAGAGAATTGTGGACGGTATGCAAGCCGAAATTTTAGACACACATGAGGATCTGGGGGTGTCTGACATACGTGTTGGACAAGGAAGCTGGCAAATTGGATGCACGTTCGGAATTAAGGTTGTTTGTAGGATACCCCGAAGGAACGAAGGGATGCATGTTCTATGGTCCCGAAGATCAAAAGGTCGTAATCAGTACGCACTTTAGATTTTTTGAAGAAGACTATATGAACGATAAAAAAGAAAAGAAGAGAGATTACCTTAGAAGAACTTAGGGGGCCAACTCCGTTGCCAACTGTACAAGACGACGTACCATGCGTCACACCTACACAACCAGAATGTTGGGAAATATGTAATTTAGTTTTGATGGATGTTCCAAAAACAGTTAGAATAGGACCAATCGGACTTAATTATGATCGATGACTTAGATTCAGAATAAGATGACCACCTGAAATGTATAGATAGCTGATGTAAAAGATAGGTCACATATTGAGGGAGAACTCGGTATGTATAGGTCAGGTCGAAGTATCAGATGACCCAGAGAAGGTCGATGATGATCAAGACTAACCGCAAATCGAAAGATATGAAGTCAAGATCGGTGAAGACAAGAAGACATCAAGACTCGAAGAACTCAAGACTCGGATGACTGAAGACTCGATAACATCAAGACTCGGATGAACTCAAGACTCAGATAACATCAAGACTCGGATGAACCTCGAAGACTCGGATAAACTCAAGACTCAAGACGACTGAATACACTGAGGCTCAGAGACACCTAAAGATCAAAAGACCTGAAGACCTACCTTCAGCAGAGTCTGCATATTAAAGCTAAGACAATGTGCAACCAAAGACTCAACATGGTAGATTGATCAGTTACTTGATCAAGTCAGCTCACACTTGGTGACAATCAAAAAAGATACACCAGACAAGACGAATCCTCTCTAAAAGGAATATCAATCGTCTAACGGGCAAAATTCTGAAGTGCCTCCTCGCAAAGCCAAGGAGAAAGCGACACGTGCACAAAAAGAGCTGACAATACGGGATAGGACACTGTAGACAAAAATGGCGCTAATCATGCCGACGGCCACACCAAAAATCGCAGCACGTCACAATCATATCCTACAGCTTACCTAATATAGCCCGAAATTCAAATTGCTCTCCAATGGCTTCTTGATTTTGAGGTTTATAAAATGGGATCATTCTTTATTTTTGAAGAAGAGGTTCAACAAAGTGAAAAACGCAAGAACAAACACGAAGACATCGCAAAAGAAGCTAAAGCTACAACAAATCTCCACTCAAAAGAACACTACATCTGAAGATTATTCTTAGAGTGTTCATCCCATAGTTCTTAGTAAGAAATCCTATCCACTAGCATTTTGGCTATCTAAAACACCAGGATAGATTTCCAGTTGGAACTCTCAATCATTCTTTACCCAAACGCAAGTTAGGTCAAGTCTGTAGAGTGAGAACTCATTAAACATCTCGGTTATCCTCTTTGTAGGATATAAGTCCAGTTGGTTACGTTATAGAGTGGGAACTCGATAAACATCTCGGCTATCCTGAAAAGGATATAAGTCCCGTAGGTTAAGCTTGAGTGGGAACTCGGTAAACATCTCGGCCATCCTGAAAAGGATATAAGTACCGCAGGTTAAAGTAGGTTAAGGTTCCCATGTGTTAAGGGAAGAGTGGACGTAGGACGGGTTTTGTCCGAACCACTATAAAACGTCTTGTGTGCATTTACTTGCTTTCTTATTGCTTTACACAAGTCACACAACTGAGTTTAAACTGCATACATATTCTAAGTTAAAGATTCAGTCTGCACCAAGCAACTGATCTGATCAGTTTGACACTTCAGTCAACTGGTTAAAAACTGACTTAAGAATCTGATTGATAAAAACTGGTTTTTTCACACGGGTAAAAACAAGCTTCCGCACCATTCAGTTAAACTGACAGATATCAAACTGATCTGCCCTCAGGCACTCAGTAAGATTGAACATCATTCTAAACTAATACACTAGCACTCTGATCGGGTAATCTGCAGTTCACACCTGATCCGCACGAAAAGTTTTGGAAGTCTATTCACCCCTCCCCTCTAGACTTCCACCCTCACAAAACCCGTTCCGGACCTACAAGTGGTATCAGAGCAGTGGTTCTACAGACCACTGGCTTTGAGTATCATCGATTCTTGAGGAAGAATCTTTGTGGTCATTTGAACAGATCTTGAAAAACCATTTTTAAAAAAAACCTCATTAGTTTTCAAAATCACTCAGCATGGATAATACCTCTGGTATGTATCATGATTTGCCTAACTTTTCAATTGATGAGTATGCAAATTGGGCTATATATATGTGCAACCATCTAGGATCGATAAGCGGCAAAATGATGGAAGTCATCGAACGAGGACCCATCATCATATATCACAACAACCCAGCAGTCGGAGGAGATCCAGACTTTGCCACGGGAAGTCTTGTGCGAAAAAGCCCAACTTTGATGGATGCAGAGGAAAGAAAGCTGTTCACTCTAGATACAATCGCCAGACATATAATCATGAAGACAATGGATAAAGTCACCAAAGAGAAGATAAAGTATCTCAAAACCGCAAAAGCAATGTGGGATACTCTTGCTGAGATCTGCGCGAAGGAAATGATCAAATCAAAGACAGCCGCCTACAAGTTGAACTGGTGAAGTTCGAAAAATTAAAGATGTTGCCCAACGAGACCATCAACGAGCTCGATGGGAGGATCACCATGTCAGTCAATAAGCTACGAGAACTTGGTAGAGAGATGTCAGACAAAGATATAAATTACAAGATCTTAAGATCTCTCACCAAGAAATGGGACATGAAAGTCACGGTAATCAAGGATTGCCAAGACATTTATAAAATGAAGCCAAGCCGCTTGTTCCTAATCCTTAAAGCTCACGAGTTCGATTTAATCGAAAGAGGACAAGCAGATGAAGATGAGGCGCCTGCTGAAGCTTCAACGTCTAAATTAGTTGCGTTTAAAGCAACCAGCAGCAAATCGAAGGCCATTGAACCTATTGGAAACATCATAAGTCAAGCAGAACAGATCACTCTGCTTACCAAGAAACTTGAAAGAACAAATACTCAGCTTGGTAAGTATCGGAGATTCTACAGTGACTATCAAAGAAATAGGAGGCCAATTGACAGATCACGAGAAAGAACCAGATCTGATGATCGAAGAGATCACAGAGAAGAAAAGAAAAGAGATGATCTGACAGATGAGAGAAGAGATAACAGATCTGACAGAAGAAGTTCTGATTACTATCAGAAAGGGAAGTCACCTGACAGATCCTACAGACGGAGTGACTCACCTGGCAGAGGAAGTTCCTTAGATCGAGGATCATGCTTCAACTGCGAGAAACCAGGTCACTACAGCACCGACTGCCCTGACCTGACTCCCAGAGAAAGAGAAGAGAAACGGAACAAAAGAGAGCAACGCCTCAGAGATAGGAAAGCCCTGGTAGCTGACACATCTGGAATTGATGATTCCTATCTGCCTTCTGAGGACTCTGGGTACTCATCTGTAGAAGACTTCTGTCTGATAAGCAGTGCTGTTGACTTCCACAAGCATGAAGATCTGATATTCTCTTCAGATGAAGTTTGCCTAATGGCCAAGGAGGACCAATATGAGGTAACCTCCAAACCTTCTGCTTTTTCAAATTCCACACCTGCTATTATTAGCACACCTGCTGGAGAGATTGACTTGCAGCTCTACTCTGAGCAATTGCTTGATGATCTCTCTGAAGCAGTAGACACTTATACAATAGTGGAAGCTGAAAATGACAAGCTAAGGATCAGAAATAATCAGCTCGTTAAAGAGAACGCTCTCAGTAAAGTTACTGAACTGAAATCTGCTGAAACTGCTCAGAAGGTAACTGAGGAACTTAACGTTCTGAAGGTTAAATCTTCTGATCAGGAGAAACAGATCAAAGATCAGCTAGCAATCAACAAACAACAAGCTGATGATTTCAAAATCCTTCAAGCTAAATTTGATGAGCTATTCCGACTACATGAGAGTCTTAAATCTACTGAGGATAGTCTGCGGAAGAAAATAGAGGTTTTTACAAAATCTTCTAAAATCGTTCAAGAAATGAACACCTATTTTGGAACGCCGACTAACAAGAAGGGAATTGGGTATGAGAACCCTTCTACATCCTCAAAAGCCCCGTTTGATTCACTTCAGAAGGGTGTAATCAAACTAGTCTCTGACAAAGATACACTAAAAGCTAAAATTGTATCTAATTAGGGAAAAAGGCCTGCTGAGCAAGTAAGGCAGGTGCCTAATCAGAAAGGGAACATAAATGGACCCCAACTGATAAAGCATCAGCCGAGGAATCAACAGAAGAACCCAGTTCTTCTGAAGAGACCTCAACCTGATCAGCAGATTAGGTATCAGATGAGACAACCCATGAGAAGGAAATCTAATCTGAGACCCAATCAAGGTCAGCTGCCTAATAAGCAAGCTATAGGTAAACTGCAAAGACCACCTATGCCAAAAAGATATGAATCTTTTGATGGTAGCAGTCGTACCTACCCCTAGAATCAGAGATCTAGGGCTACTGCACCTGAGCCACACTGGAGTAAAAGAAGACAAAATATAAAGAAAAATCCCAAGTCTTCTAAGTCATCCAAGGCTCACACTAATAATCATACTAATCAGAAAGCATATAAAGAGACGTATGATTATGTTGATATGTATGAGAGACAAATCAGACCTTCTAATCTTTCAGATTTTCATAGAAGTGCTCTGTTTGTGTGGATCCCTAAATCCACCACTAACCCCCCAGGACCCAATTCCAAAGGGGTACCTAAAGCCTAATTTGATTGCAGGTTCGCATGGGACTGGCCAACAAAGGAGGTGCACAAGCAACTATCTGGTACATCGATAGTGGATGCTCAAGGCACATGACAGGAAGCAAACATCTCCTTAGATCTTACAGAGAACAAGAAGGCCCACGTGTACTCTTCGATGATGATAACTTTGGTTTTACCAAGGGATTAGGAACCTTAGAGAATGATGATGTACAAGTAACTGGAGTCTCGTATGTCGAAGGATTGAAGCACAATCTACTATCAGTATCACAATTCTGCGACAACGGATTCAACGTTGAGTTCTCGAGCGACAAGTGTACGATAAGGAATCGAGCCACTCAACAAATCTTGCTAACTGGTTCAAGGAAAGGCACGATCTACATAGCAGATTGGAACAGTTGCCCCAAGAATACATGCTTAATTGTTAAGAGTTCTAAAAGTTGCAGTTGGCTCTGGCACAAAAGATTGAGTCATCTGAACTTCAAGACTCTTAACAAGATCGCTAGGATGTCTTTGGTTGAGGGACTTCCGAATGAGATATTCTCCAAAGATCAGACATGTGCCGCGTGTCAGAAGGGAAAATAGGTTAAAGCCTCATTCAAGGGAATACCAGGACCAGCATCCAGTAGAGTATTGCAACTGCTCCATATGGATCTATTCGGACCAGTTACGCCAGTCAGTCTCAGTGGACGCAAATATACTCTTGTAATCGTGGCTTGGGTTGTATTCTTATACAAGAAGAACGAGACAACGACTAAGATACCCGAACTGCTCAAAAAGCTACAAAATGAGAAGGGTGTCAGCATAGTAAAGATCAGATCAGATAAAGGTACAGAGTTCCTAAATTCCTTTATTACTGATTTTTGCACTGAGTTTGGTATACAACATGAAATGTCAGCTGCAAGAACGTCACAACAAAATGGAGTAGCAGAACGGAGAAACATAACTCTCAAGGAAGCTGCTCGCACTATGTTAGCTGAACATGCCACACCAAGCCGTTTCTGGGCAGAAGCAATAAACACAGCTTGTCATACTCAGAACATATGTTCTCTGACTAAGACTCACTTCAAAACACCTTATGAACTGTGGAAAGACAGAAAATCTCGTGTTTCATACTTCCATGTTTTTTGGGTGCAAATGTTTCATTCACAACAATGGGAAAAGTCAGTTGAAGACTTTTGAGGCCAAGTCGAGATGAGGGTATATTCTTAGGATATTCCTCATCCAAAGAAGGCTTTTAGAGTTTACAACAAAACGAACTCTAGTTGTGGAAGAAACACCCCATGTGGTCTTTGATGAGACATCCTCCAACAAGAGAAAGTCGCCTCGAGAACAAGCCGTACCAAATCAACCATTACGACGACACGTTAAAAATGGATCGGCTAAGCATCAAGGAGAAAGAAGTTTAACACGTAAAAGTGTACATCCTTAACTTGATCTTGCTGATTCAACAGGTCAATCAGACCCAAAGGTACGCACAACCTGCCGATGAAGAAGCCATTATAAATGAGATATGATCAACCGAACCATCTCGTTCGGGGAACTTCGGTTCCTATGAATGCACTTCAAAGACATGATGAGTCCAACATCACCGAGACATGTTCTTATCAAGTGGATCATAATTCTCGCACCACTCCCAATCACTAGTAATGAACTATCGATATGGATGATGTTCTCCAAAGCACGCACATCGTAATGAAGGACTGGATTACCATCATCCAACCGATCGATTATCGGAGACCCATCGATAAAGTCAAAACTAGACATCGATTGGTGAAAGTGTCATATCTTTGTTGTTATCTCTGCCTATGAAGGAACCAAACCACGAGAGGAAGCTCTACAAGACGCAAGTCGGATTCTAGCCATGCGAGGAGGAGATGGAAATACCGAGAAAATCAAGTTTGGAAATTGGTGGATGGACCAACTCATCAAGACGTAATTGACACAAAGTGGGTATTCAAGAACAAGAGAGATGAGAAAAATGTCATAACCAGGAATAAGACAAGACTTGTTGCTAAGGGGTATTCACAATCAGAAGGAATTGATTATGATGAGACCTTTGCACCAGTCGCTCACCTAGAAGCCATTCGGCTGTTTCTGGCATATGCTTCCCACAGAGGGTTCACTGTGTATCAGATGGATGTAAAGAGCATTCTTAAATGGGGTACTAGCGAGAGGAAGTTTATGTCGAACAACCTCCGTGCTTTGAAAAAGGCAACCAAGTGTACCGTTTAAGGAAAAGCTCTTTACGGATCAAACAAGCTCCTCGAGCTTGGTATGATACACTCTCCGCTTCTTGACAGACAAATGGGTTCACTAAAGGAACAAAGGGATGTAACCTTATTCAGAATAGAAGGTGGAGAAGATATTATGATGGTTTAGATCTACGTGGACAACATTATCTTCGGATCTCCCAACAAAAGGTTATGTGAGAAGTTCAGCAAGTTGATGCAAGGGAAATTCGAGATGTCCATGATGGGTCAAATGAATTACTTTCTGGGATTACAAGTCAAGCGAGTTCGGAAGGATATTCATCTCGCCGACAAAAGTACACAAGGAATCTCTTGGCAAAGTTCGGAGATCAACACCGCAAGGAAGCCGTAATTCAATGATGACCGGATTCAAGATGGATCCAAACGAAGATGGTCAGAAAAAGCGAATCGAAGGAGTATAGAGCTCTAATTGGATCTCTACTATACCTGACTGCCAGCAGACCAGACATTACTTTTGCAGTCGGTGTATGTGCCAGATTTCAAGCAAATCCAATGTAAAGCCACCTAGAAGCAACTAAAGCGGATTCTCAAGTATTTGAAGGGGATCAAACCTCGGTTTATTTTACCCATCGATGACAATCTAGAGCTTAGTGGGTATTACGATTCAGACTACGGAGGTTGCGTAATCGACAAGAAGTCAACCTCGGGTTCATATGGGTTTACGGGAAATAAACCGATCTCTTGGTTTTCGAAGAAGCAAACATCGCGATTCGACAGTCATCTACTCTTGAAGCGTAATATATGGGTCTGCGAGGAAGTTTTTTCCCAACTACTCGGCTAAGTCGTGGTGAGGATTACAACATCGTAGCTAAGAACGTGCCCATATTCTCGCAGATGAATAGTCTTATTGCAATCACTCGTAATCTTTCTACATACAAGATGCAAGCATGTGGATGTCGAGACACCATTTTATCGAGAGATCATGTTGAAAAGAAGAATATCGGGATGGAAAAGATCCATATCTTGACAAGCGAAAGTCGATATCTTAACCAAGCCACTAGTCGAGATCGATTCGAGAGTTATGCAACGAGCTAGGGCTTCGGATCTTGGAGAAAATGCACCGGATATGGTGAAGGATTGATCTCCGATTCAGTTGGTTAAAAGACTAACCAAGGTTAAGTGAAATCGGTTGAGTTAGGAATCTCAACCGATCGCACGACTGACGACGAGAGCCAATCAAGTTCGGATAGGAGCGGTCGAAAAAGTCGAAAGGTAGCCGATCCAAGTTCGGACAAAGGGCATATCGGTTCAAGATATATCGACAAAGGAACCGATCGATTGGAAGATTATTTTATAAGCCGATTAAAGTCGGTCAACAAAGCAAATCAAGAGTAAAGCTACAGATCGCATAAGTCAGAAGAAAACAACACAACAATGGAATAACAGAGCTTTTCATTGATAAAGACCCGAAGGTCAGATTTACAAGTTACAAGTGATATCACAAGATTACAAATGCTACATCTATCTTCAAGTGGTATTACAAGTACAAGAAGACCCGGAGGTCGATACATAAACCATCAGCCCTAAGACAACCCTAGGCGGGGAAGGAGAGAGAAAGATTTTAAGAGTTGATGCTCTCAGACTCTTCCGACCCGAGGGGCAGCAGAGAAAGCTTTTAGAATCTCGAAAGCCGCTTAGAATCTTGGAGTGAGAAGCGAGAGCGGCGTTGAAGGATCTTTAAGCTAGGAGCCCTTAGACTTAAAATCAATGGGCTCTCCAGCTGTTAAATGGGACACAGTGCCACAGGTTTGGTCACAAAGACCATATGGCCATGAGTGTCTCATGCAAATATTGAGTTTGATACACTATTGTGCATATCAAACTCATGTTTTGTTTCGACTAAATCTGTTGATGCTAATCTGATCATCTCGATAAGCGCTACAAGGTGCATCTGATTTAGGAAAGTGCCTTCTCATTTGCCTTAGCAGATCCGCCTCCATGGTGGTAAAGAAGCTTAGCATTGATCGTATGTGAAATCATAGATGATGACGAAAGCAGTGTGAAGGAACACACAGGATTGATTTGAGAAGCCATTTTTCATTAGAAAAGGGCTAAAGGTTCCCACCGGAAGTTTCACCGGAAATAAGGAACTCATCGGAAAAAAGCATGAAGGATATGCTAAAAGAAGATGAAATGGTTTATGATTGTGTTGTTACCTAACACCCCCGTGCTATTTATAGAAGGAAATTAGGGATATAAATGCAAATTTTATCGTCTCAGAAGATCTTAAGTGAAATTTGCATCGACAACGCGTTTGGAACACGCGGCTAATGGTTGGATGAGTTAACGGTGTGATTAAATCACAGCGTATCTATGCCATTATTACGGAATGTTAAATCGCTCCAATTTGGGAATCGAGGCAACTTTTGGACTCCCCGAAGTTAAAGTTTTGGCGGAGTTGACCTCGGTTAATCTTGAGATTATAGAAGAAAACTGAAGGATGAAGTTTTTCAGAAAAGAGGATCAGATAAGTGGCGAAGCGTTACATGCAAAGAATCTGATCAGATAAGCGAAGATATTGTTGGGAAATGCATGAGGCAAACATCAGATATGACAACAAAGTACGAGATCAGATCACCGTGGTAACTGATTGATTACAATATCAATCAGTCAGATACGCTCTCTTATTTATCTATTTCTGAATATCTTTATATGCGTTATTTATTTTATTTGATTTATTTTACACTATTCATGACGCATGCCCTGCAAAGCTTTTAATGAGGACCTGAAAATGTTTTCAAAATGTTTTTATTACGATTTTTTGAGTCTGGAAAACGAGAAGACTATTTTTCTCAACCGTGCGATCAAAATACTTTTTGGCCGACTAATCTCAGCCATCGATTTCAAAACACGGATACTTGAGTACTTTGGAAAGTTGTGCAAAAAGATTTTCCCTCGTTTTCTACAAAATCAAAATTTTTCTCAGAAAACCGCTTTCCACTACTTCGTCTTCTCAAAATTCTGAAAATATCACTTTTGTTTAAAATTCTCTGAGAATTACCTTCGAAATCATTTGATTCTACACTTCTGATTTTAAAATCCTTCGAATCAATTACTGGTAATTTCTTGTTTTAAATCATTTGCATGATCTAGAATTCTCTATGGTACCTAGGTTTACAAGTTGTATTTCTGTAATTTATTTGATCTAAACGCTTATTTGCAACATTGATGTTGAATCCTTGCTAGTTTGGATGAATTTATTGAAATATCTTACTCAAACTAAACATCAATCTGCATATCTTACAGAAATGGCACATCCTGTTTCAAGATCGGGACAAGGGAAAAAGTACTGCAATTTTGCATCGATGAAGAAAGACATCATTGATGAAAAGTACGTCGTCTTCAACATCACCTCGGATCCTAATCGTTGGAAATTCAGGTGCTTAAGAAATAATGGATTGGAACGATATTGCTCTACTCATCGTAACATCGTTCACACCCATGAAGCCCTGGAGTTTCTTTACAATCTGCAGAGGGATGAAGACAATGATGCTGACCAGATTTCTTCCGTTGGCAGAATGGAAGTCCGAGTGACAAATGACAATCTACAGAGGATATTCGGACTAACTCGAGGAAGCATCAATCGAGACCTACACAACCGCAGAGGAGAAAAGGAGTTTCTTGAAGCCGAAATTTGTTGAGACCAAAGAAACAAGGAGAACACGATGAACGCCAAAGCCTCCCATCTCGAAAAAGAAAGTATCGCCTTCTTCTAGAGATCGCTCGGGAAAGGTGATCATGTGCTCAACTTACTGACCTTGATGCGGTCACTTCATACAAGATAAGTGTAATGGCCGCAATAATCAAGAAGGCTTTAGACATCGATTGGTTGGGTATGGTCAAAGCAAGACTTAGAAAAGACTCGGAAGTTCGAGCGACCCGCAGAGCAATGAAGTGTGCTTATCTTCAAGTGCATTCATACACAAAATCTCTATCATTCTCACGATAAGCCGCCACGTAATTATGAATGGAACGAGAATGGAGCAAAATTTATCAAGCAAAGCACAAGGCCAGATTGGGCAAAGATGAGTCCCTACCGACAAGCCGATGAGGATCCGACTTATATGCCCAAACCCAAGGGAGAAAAGAAAGGAAAAGATAAGGCAAATCGAGATAGTCAAGTGCGTGAAAAGGTCATTCAAGAGAAGAGGTTAAAGAGGAAGGATCCGCAAAGAAACCAGATGCTCAATGAAAACGTCGAGAGTCTCATCTCCTCTGAAAATCGCTCCAAGTTCTCGCCCGGCAAGCCGCCAGAATGCAGGATCTGATGCAAGAAAGATCGATTAAGAGATAGCAATCCGCTTCGAGCCCACTATCGAGAAGTGGGAAGAACAGATGATCGCAATGAATGGAGATAAATACATCAGAAGGACAGAAGTGGTGCAATCTGAGGAAGAATCACCATCTGATTCTCGCCTAACCAAGATCTTCCAGAGAGCAAGATCGCCAACGCCCACTTCCAAATCACCATCACTTTCCCCTCGAAATCATCACCTCCACCATCTCCCCAAAACCTTCTCTCCCTCACCCTCACCTCTCGTAACAAAAATCTCCCACACCACCAATCAATGAACCCGTTCAGGAAACTGAACACCCTCTAAACGCTGAAAATGAACCTGAACAACAAACATCTCAATCCCCAATCCAGTCCCAAGAACCTGAGAGAGTCGACGATCATGTGTCCATCTATCATAATCCTTTCAACTCCAGAACAGTACTTGCTTCACCCGCTCCAGAGAGCCCCATCATAAGAATAATGAAGCAACAGATCAAAGAGTATCTGCTGGATCTATGCCCTGAATTGGATCAACATCCTGGCATCCAGAAACAGATAGAAGAGATAGTGTTCTGGAGGGATATCAGACTGAAGAGCATTGAAGAACTTCTGATTCTAATGACAACTCTGGGATCTGACTTCTTTGTAGACTTAGAGTTGAAATGTCTACACAATGTTGGGATTGAAAGTCTTTGTTGAATTAGCATCGATTTATTTATATCCAATGGTTGATTCACGAAAGGTTCTAATTACCGATAACAGGGGAGGAAACCATTCAACCTCCTCTGAGATCATGAGGGAAATACCGATGAACCAAGAATGGGTGCTGCAGATGAGACCCAATTTGGCAAGGCTTCAACATCCTAACAGATCGCTAAAATGAGCTCGATAACCTAGATCATCATTCTAAGAAGATTCGGGATGGGATCCAAGCCGCATTTGAAGACAAATTCCAAATACCACAAAGCAGATCGATGAAGCGGTTTGAAGAAGAGCAAGCAAAACTAGTTGACAAGGAACGAAGTCACACTGCTGGGATGCACAATGCCATCCTTGCTGAAGTAATGCAACTAATATACCCTCTTGCTGAGAAGCTCAAGCTCCAGTCTGACAAATTCACAGTTCAGACAGAGATGCTCAATCAGACACAGGTACTCTTGGAGAGTATCTGGGCATCCTTGGACAAAACCAACAATCACTTGGATATGGGTTGGAAACATTTTCTAGCTTCTACAGAAAAGGCAAGACAGGAAATCGAAACTGCTCTCAGACGCTTCTCTACACCTGCACCTTCTGCCACCGTCCAGATCACTCCTCTTGTTGTCGAGGAACTTAGAGAGGAGATCTCACGATAATTAACAACTCTGAACCGCAAGTTGTCCAACCTCTTTGATGCTACCAAAAAGGGGGAAGGAAAAGAGTCTGAAGGAAAAGAAAATACAGAAAAACAGACTCAAGAAAAAGAGAAGGAAGAAGATCAGACTCAGACACAGTTGGTAAAATTTTCATCCCTACCAAAAACCACTGTATCTAACTTGCCAGCCACTCCATATACCAATCTCGTTGCTGAAATAAAAGAAACTGTGGAGCAACACAAAGAAGAGATCGCGAAAGGTAAAAAGTACTCTTTCGTAGATTACTACCAGAGTTAACAAAATTGAAGACTTCTCTTCATCCGCTTCGAAAAAGAATGGAAGGCGATGATCGTGCCAAGAGCCTTGAACTCGCTAAGAAATTAGCAAGAAGAAGAACAAGATGAACCCGAAAGCGGACTCGAGGAGGAAGAAAGGCAAAGGCAAGATGATGAAAGCAACCTGCGAAGATCAAGAGACAAGGCAAGATATTCTCCACCGAAAGTTAGATGACTCCTGAACAAGTTCAAGAGCAAACAAGACAGAGAATAAGAGAGGCCGCAATTAAGAAGCAAAAGTTAGCAGAGGCAAAGGGGCTAAACATTGCCTACATCCGAAGGAAGAGGAAGACCGAAGCTGCAGCAGAGGAGATTGCTTGGGAGAAAAATGTCCTTCCAGCACCTGTCAAAGGCATCCTCTCATGCCAGACGACAAGATTTGCTTCCAGAATGGGATCGGATCAGAGAAGAATGGTTATGTGATGTCTACATCATGGAGAAGATTCCAATTCATCAAGATCAGACTGAAAATGATGATGAATTTTGGAACTGGTTAGAAACAAAATATCCAGACTTCTACCAGATAGTGATGAAATAAGGCACGATCATGTCACTCATACCAGAAGCTCCACCCTTTGAACTACTCCTTCCACCTTTGCGTCCAGACAACAACCTAGATCTCGTTAAATTCAAGAACATCTACTATGGACTAGCTGAAAAAGGAGGAATTCATAGAAAAGATGAGCTGGACAATCTAATGCAAAGGATGTACAGGATGTTTGGCATCCCCAAAGAACTGCAAATGTTCAAGTACACCTGAAGAAGACAACTTGGAATCAGATGATAGGTACGCTTTACATTATTCTACAATGCACACACCTATCTGAATAAATCTTTCCATACCACTGATTCTAAGACATTCATCTCATTGTCTTCTGAGGTATGTACTATTTGCATTATCTACATTTCCATTCATGGTATCTGTTTTTCTGATCAAGTTTTGTTAAGTGTTTTGGTTCCATCAAAAAGGGGGAAATTGTTGGGAAATATGTAATTAGTTTTGATGGAAGTTCCAAAACAGATTGTAATAGGACCAAATCCGGACACATTAGCTAATCGATGACTTAGATTCGAATAAGATGACCAAATTGAAATGTATAGATAACTGATGTAAAAGATAGGTCACATATTGAGGGAGAACTCAGTATGTATAGGTCAGGTCGAAGTATCAGATGACCCAAAGAAGGTCAGATGATCTGAAGACTAAGCGCAAATCAGAAGATATGAAGTCAGAAGATCAGGTGAAGACAAGAAGACACTGAAGACTCAGATGAACCTTAAGACTCAGATAACACTAAGACTCAGATGAACTCGAAGACTCGGATAACAACAAGACTCGGATGAACTCAAGACTCGAGATAAACTCAAGACTCAACATCAAACTCAAGACTCAAGACTGTTGAATACACTGAGGCTCAGAGACACCTAAAGATCAAAAGACGTGAAGATCTACCTTCAGCAGAGTCTGCATATTGAAGCTAAGACAATGTGCAACCAAAGACTCAACATGGTAGACTGATCAGTTACTTGATCAAGTCAGTTCACACCTGGTGACAATCAAAAAAGATACACCAGATAAGACGAATCCTCTCTAAAAGGAATATCAATCATCTAACGGGCAAAATTCTGAAGTGCCGCCTTGCGAAGCCAAGGAGAAAGCGACACGTGCACAAAAAGAGCTGACAATACGGGATATAACACTGCAGACAAAAACGGCGCTAATCATGCCGACGGCCACGCCGAAAATCGCAGCACGTCACAATCATATCCTATAGCGTACCTAATATAACCCGAAATTCAAATTGCTCTCCAACGGCTTCTTGATTTCGAGATCTATAAAATGGGATCATTCTTCATTTTTGAAGAAGAGGTTCAACAAAGTGAAAAACGCAAGAACAAACATGGAGACATCCCAAAAGAAGCTAAAGCTACAACAAATCTCCACTCAAAAGAACACTACATTTGAAGATTATTCTTAGAGTGTTCATCCCATTGTTCTTAGCAAGAAATCCTATCCACTAGCATGTTGGCTATCTAAAACACCAGGATAGATTTCCAGTTGGAACCCTCAATCATTCTTTACCCAAACGCAAGTTAGGTCAAGTCTGTAGAGTGAGAACTCATTAAACATTTCGGCTATCCTCTTTGTAGGATATAAGTCCTGTTGGTTACGTTGTAGAGTGGGAACTCGATAAACATCTCGGCTATCCTGAAAAGGATATAAGTCCCGTAGGTTAAGCTTGAGTGGGAACTCGGTAAACATCTCGGCCATCCTGAAAATGATATAAGTCCCGCAGGTTAAAGTAGGTTAAGGTTCCCCTGTGTTAAGGGAAGAGTGGACGTAGGACGGGTTTTGTCCGAACCACTATAAAACGTCTTGTGTGCATTTACTTGCTTTCTTATCGCTTTACACAAGTCACACAACTGAGTTTAAACTACATACATATTCTAAGTTAAAGATTCAGTCTGCACCAAGCAACTGATCTGATCAGTTTGACACTTCAGTCAACTGGTTAAAAACTGACTTAAGAATCTGATTGATAAAAACTGGTTTTTCACATGGGTAAAAACAAGCTTCCGCACCATTCAGTTAAACTGACAGATATCAAAGTGATCTGCCCTCAGGCACTCAGTAAGATTGAACATCAGTCTAAACTGATACACTAGCACTCTGATCGGGTAATCTACAGTTCACACCTGATCCGCACGAAAAGTTTTGGAAGTCTATTCACCCCTCCCCTCTAGACTTCCACCCTCACAAAACCCGTTCGGGACCTACACAGAACCTCGTCGTAGTGGGAGGATTGTCCGGCAACCCGAGTGATTCTTTGGGATAGGAGAGTCCTCGGACTTGATCTCAGGAGAAGAATAAGATCCATGGTCCTACAACGAGGCGATCCAAGACAAGGATGCAGAATCTTGGCAAACCGCAATGGAAGCCCAGATGGGTTCAATGAATCACAATAAGGTGTGGGAGCTAGTCGAACCACTTAATGGAGTAAGACCCATTGGATACAAGTGGGTATACAAGAAAAAAAGAGGACCGGACGGAAAGGTTGAAACTTTTAAAGCAAGACTCGTGGTGAAAGGGTACACTCAGAAAGAAGGGATCGACTATGAGGAAACCTTTTCGCACGTAGACATGCTCAAGTCCATCCAAATTCTCTTATCGATTGTTGCGCAACTAGATTTTGAGATCTGGCAAATGGATGTCAAGACAGCTTTCCTTAACGGAAGTCTTGAAGAGGAAATCTATATGCAACAACCCGAAGGCTTCATTGAAAAAGGCCAAGAGCATCTAGTTTGCAAGCTAAAGAAGTCCATTTATGGGCTAAAGCAAGCATCCCTTGCTTGGAATCAGTGTTTGGATCAAGTTATAAAATCCTACAATTTTGATCAAAATAATTTCGAAAGTTGTGTTTACAAAAGGCATGACGGAATTGCCTTGGTATTTCTAGTACTATACATAGACGACATTCTACTCATTGGGAACGATGTAAAGATGTTGTCAGACGTAAGGGCATGGCTGTCAAAATAGTTTGATATGAAGGACTTGGGAGAGGCCGGTCACATCCTAGGGATCAAGATCACTCGAGATCGCAAGAAAATAATGATCGGGCTTTCGCAAGCTTCGTACATAGACACCGTTTTGAAGCGATTCAGCATGCAAGATTCCAAGAAAGGTTTTGTACCTTTCAGACACGGAATCCATCTATCCAAAGAAATGTGTCCCAAGACACAAAAAGAGATGGATGACATGAAGGGCATTCCTTATGCTTCTGCTGTAGGAAGCCTCATGTATGCAATACTGTGCACGAGACCGAATATCTGCTTCGCCGTAGGCATGGTACCAAGATATCAAAGCAATCCCGGGAAAGAGCATTGGACTGCAGTTAAAAACATTCTGAAGTATCTGAAGAGGACACGGGACAGAATGTTGGTTTATCAGTCAAACAGTCTAATCCCCGTCGGTTACACGGACTCCAGAAAGTCAACCTCGGGTAGTGTGTTTTGCATGGGGGGAGGAGCCATGACTTGGAGAAGAGTTAAGTAGAAATGCATCGCCGATTCTATCATGGAAGCCAAATATTTAGCTGCTTGTGAAGCAGCGAAAGAAGCGGTTTGGCTCAAGAACTTCCTAGTGGACTTGGACGTTGTTCCAGATTTGTCCAGCACGATCACAGTTTACTGTGATAACGCCAGAGCAGTTGCAAATTCTAGGGAACCGAGAGCCCACAAGGCCAGCAAACACATAGAAAGAAAATACCATCTTATACGAGAAATCGTTAAGAGAGGACACATAGAGGTGGCAAAGATTGTGTCCAAAGACAACCTAGCAGATCCATTCACAAAGGGTTTGCCTCAGAGTACATTCGAGAGACATGTGGAAGGAATGGGTGTCAAGGCCATTGCCAATCTGCTTTGAGTATAAGTGGGAGAAATATTATTAGGTTCATGTAGGGTGACATTAGATATCACATAGAACACGAGACGTCTTGTAGTATACTTAAAAGCAAACTTTGAGTATAAGTGGGAGATTGTTGGGGTTATATTGAAAAATATGCTTTTACTTTGTACAACCAAACCGAATTTCTTATTTATTTACTGAAATAAATTATTTATCATTGTTGCACTAAATATGAATGAATGTTATATATATTTATTGCAAACCCATTCGATAAGAAAGTATGTATTACGTTGAAGTTAATTTGGTGATACCAGATCACAGAAGATCAAATTAACAGTCCTCGTGATTAAGTACAAATTCACAACCTAGATGGAAATGAACAATCCATCATGAAAGGTTGAAGTGTAAGGCTCAGATTGACTTGTCTTGACCAAGAGAATTACACTTGTACATGACGATGCGCTGAATAGGACCTACAGGAGGATAAATTCTTCGGTACTGAATATACAAGAATTAGACCTCAGTGGTGTGTTATTTCTTAATCTCCGTTCTTTAAATAGGATCGTGTGAGATTAATAACTATTGTTTTGACTTATGATGGGAAGAGAATCATTGTGATTCGATACCTTATATCTTGGGCAATATTATTAGTTACACGACGATCGCTAAGATTTAATACGGAGAATCGTGTGCAAGCACGTCTTGCTTGATTTGTCCCCTTGGTGGGCTCAGAATCTTTATCATACCAAATCTTGCAAGTGGAAATTTATTTTCAGTATGGATAATAATGTTGAGTTATTTTTACTCCAAGGACAAAGATATTAATTAATACAAAGCTTGTTCAGTGGCTTAATTAATTAGTGGACTAAGATAATCTTAAACACGGGAAATAATGACCGGGAGCCATATTATTGTGAAGTCGTAATGTGGGTTAAGATGGATAGTTCAATATTAATTTTATAGTGGAGTAGATTAATATTAATGGGCTTGAATAATATTTTGGCTAAATATTATAGTTTCATAGTCCATTGGAGGTCCAATCTTAATTCTCCTAAAGACCCCTCAAATAGCCCAAATTAAAGTCCAATTAATGAAAAGGGGAAGAAAATATTATTGTATATTTTTCCATAATTTTCGAAAATAATTAAAGGAAGAAAGAGAAAAGATTTTCTTGATTTTTTTGGAAATATTTTATGGAATATGTATTCTTGGAATACAAGGTTATCCCATAAATTCAAGAAAAGTCAAAGATCTTATTTCTTCCCTATTTAGTTGTGATTTTCGAAAACCCCTTAATATTAGGAGGTGGGATTTTTTGTGGAATATTTTAATTATGGAGAAAATAATATATTGGATATATTCAAGATTTCTTGGAGATCAAGAAAAAGATTTTCCCATCTTATTCCTAAGCCAAAATTTCAACCACCCTAGTATTATAAATAGATGATGAATTTTTCATCCCCAATTGCAATTTCATGTGTTGAAAAAATTAGAAATCCACAAAGGTGGTGGCCAAATATTTTATATTTTCTCCTTTAAAATTAATATCGTTCGTTGATAATCCTCCCACCGGATTACGTTTGTGGACGTGGGACATATTTGAAAAGGCACTTTGGGTGGATCCATCGTCTCAACGGTTGTCTCTACAAGAGGTACGTAATCTCGTAACTCCTAGATTCCGCATGCTTAGGATTTACGTGGATTATGTGTACGCATATTGTTTATTTGCTTATCAATTAATATGTTGAATTGATTTAAGATTAATTCATGTTAGTAATTAATTAATTAATTTAAATATGTATTTAAATTCACCTCGAATAGATCCGGGCACCCCTTATTTCCCAACAATATAACATCTACAATTTCGTTTTTGGGGTCTTCTTAAATAATGTGTTGGTCCCGGTGCTAACAAGTCTTACACGTGTATGGGGGGGAATACACGTGTTCAGTGATTTTTGAAACCTTTTTTCATCGAGGTCGATCGCAGTTATCCCGATATTTTTTGCCGAGAAGCACAAATTGCCCTGAGTCAAAGTCTACTGAGACAATGATCCTGAGCTGCTTTCAGAAGCTTCAGATTAGCCCAACTGATCCTCGAATTTATCGTAGATCCCGAGGAGCTTGGATCGATAATTAACTTACGTAACACTTTCGAGAGAGTTAGTTCGGTTTGGTAACTATCTTCTCTAGCTACTCAAGTGTCTTGAATGGTTGGCCCTAAGTTTATACTCATTTTAGCTTTTGTTTGAAAATCTTCTTCCTTTAATAAAACAAAGGATTAAGGTTGTGATCAATTTGATGCAAGTTCGAAGGATTGGTTCCAACCAATATCAAGAAAATCACTTTTCAAAGGAAAAGCATGCAATGTATAATAATGCAGTACATAAAGCGAACAACACAACAATTATAGTGGTTCAGAGACTCAAGCTCCTACATCCACTCTCTCTGATCTTCAGAGAAATTCCTTAACCACTTCCTAAAGTTTTTAGGCTAACTCAATTTGTAGCTTACTCACTTTTCTACTTTTAAGTTTTCTCGGGTCGACTCATTCCAAACTTACTAACTCAAACACACACAAGTGTTCAGACTACCACAAGTAGCTTACTAACTTATTCTCTAGAGTTTTCTGGCTAACTCATTGTAGCTTACTCACTCTTTACAACTCTAACTCACCAACAAATCACACACACTCAAACTACCTTATCAAAGGGTTTGAGTTTGGGTTGGTTTTCAACTAAGGTGAGATATCCTTTACAATAAGAACGAATGCAAAGGCTAGGATATCTCTAGTAAGCTTTGGATATAACTTATCAAATCTAGGCTTAGTAAATGAGCTCTCTCCAATGTGAAACACTTGGGAAATTCTAGGGTTTTCGAGTGCTTCAATTTGCTAGAATACGAATGAGCTCTTGAGTTGCTTTGAAATTTCCCATGACCTTTCAATGTAGAAGGTCACTGGTATTTATGGGAAACTTCTCCAAAGGTTACTCTTGAAAAACTATATGTTGGAAGAGATAACATCAAGGGTTTCCTCTTTTGGTTATTGATGAACGACTATTTTTAGGGTTTGAACACTCCCTTGCATGTTTTAGGAAATATGCAGTCATGTAGCCAATCACCAATTTTTGCAGTCTGGAACTTAGTACTACTGACATAATTCAGGGTCCTGTCGCTTCCAGTGTCAGTAAAGTACAGTGTTGTCTTCCTCTGATTGGTTCATGTCTTCAGTGAATGTAGACAAACAAAACGGCTCTTTTAGGTCAATCTCTCTGAATGAGACAACCTTAAACAACAACTAGACTTAGTTCCTTTTGTCTGCACTTGAATGTTTTGGGCAATATCTACTTTTCTGAACCTGTACGTTTTCCTCAGTTTTTGTAGTATTCAGATAGATATTATTCAGTGCCTCTGAACATTCAGGTTATACTGAGTCTTCAGTACCTTACTAAGTCTTCAGTAACTACTGAGTCTTCAGTTCTTCAGTATCTTCTGAGTCTTCATTTCTTCAGCATCTTCAGTACCTTTTGAACATTTACTCAGTTTCTTCTGAATCATTCTGGTTTATCCGAGTCCTTCAATATCTTCATGATCTTCAGGGTCTTCAATACTTAACCTGATCTATATATGTTGACTATACATTGTGCAGATATCTTCCTGAACAATTTATACTGAAACCTGACTCAGACTATCAAGATTATCCTGAACATGTCATACTCAGGGGTTTTGGGATCTAATCAAAACTTCTTTATTAAATTCATCTCCCAACATAATGATTCCTATTATATTTATTAAAAGTTTTACTTTTTTGAAGATATTTTATTTTCTTAGGTTTATCATAGTATTCATAAGCTTGAGGAGTATAAACAGTTGTTTTGCAAAACGCCCAAGCTTGCCTTTTGATTTGTTCATTCATAGTGGCTTCTTTGCATTTATTTTCTAGTTGATTAAAAGTATATGTTATTCTAGGTCCTATTCCTAGATTTGGTATATTATTTAAACTTTTCCATCCTTCATGAATGGTTCTTCCTAAATCTCCAGGGAGTTTTATAAAATACTTATCACAAAGTTCATCTTCCATAGCTTTACCAGTTTGAGATATTAGGCGAGCAAAATCTGTAGAGAACTCTTTTATATATTTAAAGTCTGAAATGCTTAATTATTCAAGATTTCTAATGGCTGCATCTTGGATAAATGTATTTTCTTTAGAAGGATCTACTCCTAAAAGCAAAATTCTTATTTGACTTGTAAAATTATAAGGATTATCTCCTAATGATTTAATTCTATTAATCTCTTTAGGACTCTGTTCTTTTTTAGATTGTCATATACCTAAAGCAGTTGGTCCTAAAGTTGTTTCTAAATATGCAAACATATCTATATTATCTTTTTTATTTGTTTCCCAATTTCGAACTACAGTATGTTCCCAAACTAGAATTTCATCTGGCCATAATTGTGGGCTTTGTTGCTTTATTACTAGCATATCTGAGCTATATAATTTTCCAATTGGCATACGACCTCCTTTACTTTTAGAATTATATTCACCCTCAAATTATAGAGAAGCAGGTTTCCAAAGTTGTCTTCCTGTATTTTCAATAGAGCCTTGACCAGGATGGACAAATTCTGGTTTTGCTCTTTTAGATGGATTTATGGTATAGTCCATAAAGTTTGATTTTTTTTTATAAAAATCTCTTGGCATTATTTCTCCATTTGCAATACTTGAGACTAAAGGAACATTAAAATAATTTTCTAAAGTAGTGTATGCTTCTTCATATGTCATACTAAGATCAGTCATACATTCTATCAGCATATCGTCTACTTGTTCTTGAATATTTTGTTCATTAATATTTTTATTAATTATTTGTTCAATTGAATTTTTTGTTTCTTCTATTTTGAAACCTGTTTCAATTGTTATATTATCTTCCTCTTCTTCTAACTCTTCAAATTTACAATATCCTATAAGATCAATCTGATCATAGTCTATTTCATCGTTGTTATTTTCAGTGTCAGTATCATATATAGGTTCAGAATCATAAATATCTTGATCTTTTAATATATTCATATAGCTAAATTCAGATTATATTTCTTCATTTTTACTTTCTCTATTATAATCTGTAAATCTTACACTAGTAGACTCAGGATTTTCATATATTACACTCCTTTTAGGAACTAGTACTTGATTTGCATCTTCTTTGTAATCATTTAGATTCCATTCTAACCCTGCTAATTCTTCAGGATCTATTTTTATTGGATCAATCATTCGAATACTTCTACTAACCATAGTTTTAACTATTCCTTCTATATTTATTTTAAACTTCATTCCAGATTTATTACTAGTTTTTCCCAAAATTTCTATGCTAATAACAAGATTATTACCATCATAATTTTCATATCCTTTAGATTGAATTCCGAGTTTTAAATTTTTTATATCATTAATATCTTTTAGAATAGAAGGAGCACAATAAAATAAAACACTATTTTGGCTCATATCTATTTCCATGCCAGATATGATAGCTTTTTTAATATCTGTTTTCCAAGATTTATCTAATAGTAAACTAAGAACTTTAGTTCCTAGTTCTTTTCTTCCTAGTCCTTTTAGACCAATTACAACTAATCCAATATGTACGAACTTTTTCTTTGTTTTTTAATCTTTTTTTATAGTTTCAGGAGTAATTAAATCTATAGTATAAGTGTTATTAGTAACTCTTATACTTTCTTCTCTGCTACTCCTTATTAATACCGTATTCATATTCATCATTCCTGTCTGATACAGAATTTTGGGGTTCAAAATATTTAATTGATGATTATTATATAATTCTAAATTTTGATCCATATTAGGTCTTTTACTTAATATTCTATTCAAAAAAGAATCTGAAGATATAATATCATTTATGTTTGAAGTACTATTTTGACCTTGAATTATACTAGAAGTTTCTGGAAAATAAGAACTACCCATTATCGGGCATCCAAAATTTATATTTTGTAGGTTTAATTATTTTTGGTGACCCTAGTTTTAAACCTTGTAATAAATTTGTAATATTTTCTAATTCCGTACTTAAATCAGAATAATTTTCTTTAAATTTACCTTTTTCTATTCTTTCTTCAAATCCTTTTACTCTAGAATTTACTTCTTCTAACAATTTTTCAGTTTCAACCTTTTTTTATTTAGAATTTTCTATTTCAAGACTAATTTTTTGAATATCCGTATGAGATGGAATACCTTTTCTTAATAATTTTAATTCAGAAATAATCTGATTATTTTGGTCTTTAAAGAAATCTAATTTTTTTTCTAAATTTTTAATATCAACTTTTACTAATTTTAGTTCTTCAAAAACTAAAACTAAAGTTATAGCCTTATTACACTCCAGTGTTAATAATCAGCAAGATTCTAAAAGCTTCGTGAAAGTTTTACTGTATGAGAAGAAATCATATCCTAGGACAGTTAACAACCCCTTTTTCTTAACCATGAATATAACCTTATGACAACAAAAAACTTGTACAAAAATAATTAATGATAACCAAATCATAAAAGAAACCTTCCTTCAAATAATAATAAAACTGTAAAATAATAATTCCTCATCTTGACGGGTTCTGAGTTGTAAATAGGATTTACACCACCTCTGGCTACCTTAATACTCAGCCTGTTCAAGCCTTTTGGCCTTATAATCTTACAACTTTGATACCATTTTATGGGGGGGTGTTTTAAGATTTTGGTACACATTAACCAAAATGTAAACAAAACAAAACAAACAAGGAGATACATAAAACATGATAGAAACAAACATAGAGACAAAGAGAGTGATGAAGAAAATACCTATTGGTAGAGTACACGGCGCAGAACAGAGTTGAGGAAAATACCTATTGGTAGAGTACACGGCATAGAACAGAGTTGAGGATGTACTATTTTTGGGTTTTTTGGGTTTTATAATATACAAAATATAAGGTTATATTATAAATCTAAAGGGTAGGAGTTAACTATATTCTAGGAATCTGAAAGAAAAATTAAGCGGACATGGCTATGAACACTTGATATATTATTTCTGAAGTATTGCTGGTGGTGATTTTTCAATGAAAAATCCCTTGCATATATACAAACAAAAAAAGCTTATTTATGCAATCAAACAAAATAGCTAATCTAGCTAGGCTAAAAAGTCAAAAGAAAAAGTGGCCAAAATCTTAGTGGCCGACAAAGAAAATAAGAAAAGATACATTGACAATTATGTATAGATCGTCATGGCTGACGGTTTTGTTTGTTTTTTTTTAATTCACGTGTCAACCAACTCTTCTTCGTTCTTAGATGTCTCTGTGTGTTTCATCAATTAGAGACTATCGTCATTGTCTGTATCCCCCTGAGAGAAATTCTGAGTAAAAAGATACAGTTCATCAGTGTTTTTAATATTATTTTGATAATCCAATGAATCTCCTTCTCCAGAAAAGGGTAGTAAAAACTTCCAATTATGAGGAGCCCAAATTTGTAAATAATGTTCTTCGGCTACGAGATGGAAATCATCCCATGGAAAACTTTGGATATATTTAGATTGTTGAAAAGTTTGGATTTTTATTTTATATACTACTGTTCCTATTTTGTATGACTCTTTTACTGCCAATTCATTAAGAGAATCATTTTCTGTAATAATAATTCTCTTTCTTGCTGGTCGGTAAGAAATTCTTGAGACTTCAGGAAGACTAGCAAGAATTTTGCAATACACTTTTCCGATGGTCCTAGGGAAGCAATATTCCTTGCAGTTAAGAGTAATTTTTCTCCAAGACAATTTAGAATATTTTCAATTTTGTCTGTTAATTTGAATTCTAAAGAATCTATCATATTGGTTATGATAAAATTTTAAAACATCTTCAGCTAGCATATCGATTTCGTTTAGATCAATACGTAAGACAAATAATCCAGGCATACCATTTTGATATACTCCATTATCGTCTTTAACTTGTGCAATAATTTGACTCATATTTAGATTTTTTGCCAAAATAAGCCTTTGTTTTCGAATAACACCTTTATATTTTATTTTAAAATTAGGTCTCGAATTATTCATATAATTCGAAGAGAAACCTAATTCAAGCACTTCCTTTTGTAGATTAATTAGATGTTCTGGGAAATCTTTGAACACTTTTGAAGAAATGATCTGCTCAAGATCTAAAACTCTATCAAGGACTGGTTTCATAATGTCAATCCATGGTGACAGTTTGTGTGCGTGTATTTTCATAGTGTTGTTAAAAATGTTATGCAACATGTAAAACAACATATGACAACAGAAGCATAAAAACGCAGTGCAAAGGATTTCAAAATTTTGTATAGTCTGCAATCCAGACTATACGAACCTCATGGTTAAAAACATCACTATAACAAGTAGTGAGATACACACAAATCTCTTACAAGATCCTAAAAGGTGTAGTGAAAAATCACACACCAAAATCAATCTATTCAACCAAGTAACTAGTGATCTTATTCAACCTAAAACTTGATCTAATAAGACAAAATCAATACTGACAGGAGAGATTGTATTCCCTCGACCAGTACACATAGAATAACATCGACCCTCACACTCCTAGAATTACAAACACTCGGTTTTTCACTCTTGGTTGTGTCTTGGATGTTACTCTCTTAAGTTTGGAGTAGAGCAAATGAGATTTCACTTTAACTCAAACTTGAATGTCGACCAATGTAGTCTATTTATAGACTTTCGGATCAACTGCATTGTCCTATCCACTTGGTGTGAACAGCCTTGAACTTCTCCTCCACTATCTCCATGATCTTGGTGTAACCACCCATGAACTTTCTATTCTCACTCCATTAGTGCAACCGCTTGATAAAATCCGAGATTATCTTCAACCTGCAATGTAGGAAATATAGAGAAACACATCTATTAAACCGGAGTCAGTGTTAGGAGAAAGGGCAAATTTATGATGTTGTGCAGAATGTTGTCCAACATCTGGAACAACATCCGTGCAACATCAACAAACTCCCTCAATTTGGCCTTTCTACTACAACACACCTGATGTTAAAAACAACATCCAAACTTGTGTCAGGAAAGAAACAAATAATAGTCATTCAGAGAACAACTACTATTAAACCAAATCATAAATATAAACAAACGCAAGCACCAAGTACATCAGCAGTGTACTTAGGCCAAAGTATCCAACAACATAAAGTAAATGATAGAAATATAAACCTATCATCTAATAGTCCAAAACCAGAGTTTAAAAAGTAAAGAGCGGAAATAAAAGATTACAACACAGACATGAAATTTATAGAGAAATAAAGGGAAGGACTGGGCCAAGGAATGGTTGCATCTCCATAATCTACAAATGCTCCCCCATACTTCAAAATTTTACCAGCTGTCTTGAATCCAATTACCAGTTATCAGCTCCATAAAGCTGATCAATGATAGCAATGCTCTCTGGAGACAAATTCTCCCTGGTAGGTGTCACCAACACCTCATCATCAGTGTAATCAGGACTATCATCAACCGGTTCAGCATCATTAGGTACCATTTGTTCAGCAGTAACAGCATCATCAGTATTGAGTACATCTTCCACAGCATCCTCCAGAGCCTCATTAACAGCATCCTCCACCTCTCTATCTTCAGCATTATTCTGATCAGCAACAACATCAACATTATCTTCAGCAGCATCTGATGCATCATCCTTCTCACCTGCATGGCCAGATGGACCAACTCCATCACCACCATCATTATCACCATCATCAGGTGATCCTCCCCCTGTTGGAGTAGAAAGTAGGTTTCTCTAGAAGGTTTGCTGTTTAATAAAAGCATCTATGTTCTGCTGGATGGAAGTAATCTGATCAGTAATGAAAGAATTTGTAAAATGAACAGAAGGTGTACCATTCTTTCTGATTACTGTATAAGGAATGTTGCCAACAGGATGGGCAACATTTTCGGCTTGCGGTGCAGGATCTTCCAAGGGTAGATCAACAGTACGATTTCCAGACCTCAGTACATGTGAGATACCAAAACTTGGCATATACCCACTAATCCTCTCTCCTCTAGGTCTCTCAAACTCCAGTCTATCCAAGAGTTGACATATCAAACTTGGATATGGCAGAATAGTTCCTTCAGAGTGTTTACCAGCATAGGATATAATGTTGTCAAATATGATTTGACCCATGTTGAATTTGTTCAGGTGCACAATCTTGTACAACAAGAATGTCTGTTCCTTGGTTAACACAGTAGAATCCTTGGAAGGCAACCAATTAGAGACTAGCAGCTTATGCATCACAGAGTATAAAGAGGTCAGTTTTGCAGCAGAAAATTGTAAAGTCCACACAGAATGTCTACCACCAGTGATGACAGACATCACTTCCCCTATGTCCAATTCTCCGGAATCATCTTCCACTTGTTTAGTCTTCAGAAAGATGTTTATAATTTTAGGGGTAATGGTAACAACATTGTATCTAAACCTTACTTTCCCATAGTTTGAAGACTACCTATTCCCACAACTCTTTTTCAGATTAACATAAAATTCAGCAACCCAAGAAACATAATAAGGTTTGGCATATTTTAGAGCATGCAACAGAGATCTACTATCAAGTAAACCTATCAGATTTTGAGCTTCAAAATCAAGCATTTTGATTATCCTTTCATCCACAATGAATCTCTTAAGCATGGATTTAACAACAGCAGATTTTCTATCATGCTCAACCTTATCATCTGAGTCAGAGTCAGATTCCATTACCTCATCAAAGATTTGATCAAGTTCATCATCAGACTCATTTTGTTCAGGTTCATTTTCTTCGGGTTCCTCTTCTTCAGGTTCATCTTCCTCAGTATCCTCAGCTTGAGGATCAATGTCTGGTTCAGAATCAGATGATTCAGTAACATTTGTAGCAACATTCACAGGAGGATCATTTTCCTGTTTGGTTATCCTTTCCTTCTTAGCCAACAATTCTTGCATGGTTAAGTCATCATCTGAATCTTTTGGCTCATCAACAGGAACATTTGGAACAACCATTTCTTCATCAGAATCCTCAACATGAATGGGATCATCAGAACCACCATCAGTTCTCTTAGGACGTTTCCCAGTATAATCAACCTTTTTCCCTAAGTTTCTTTGTGACATTCTTCTCTTTCCCCATCTACCAACACCTCTTCTAGGAGCCAATTGCTTCTTTCTTAGCCTAATGTTCTTAAATTTCTCCCCATTCCTTCTGAATCAGAGGAGTTAGCAGATTTCATTTCAACATCGGCTGTTTGATTTGGGTTTTCATAAGGGTTTTCAGAAACAGGGTCAGCAACAGGAATTTCTGAGGGTATTTCTAGAGAAGGTTCTTCAGGAATTTCATTGACTAAGGGTTTAGCAGGAATTTCTGAGGGTATTTCTAGAGAAGGTTCTTTAGGAATTTCAATGTCTTTTGCCAACAAAAACATCAGGAAGAACAGGAAGATTTTTCTCGAGCATTTGTTCAATGATCAGTCGAACCAGAGATTGAGGAGTATCTTCAGGAAATTCGTACGAAGTGCGTTTTGGTACAGAAGAAGAAAATGATCCACCAACATTAGTGGAATCATAATCTGGATTTTGCGAAGCTATTTCAGCGAGAAGATTCAGAGGGTTTGAGTTTTCTGGAGAAGAAGGTTTCGAAGGAGAAGGGTTTGCGTGAGTTTGTGACTGATTAGGAGTGACCGATGGGTTTTGTTTTTCAGTCATTTCACCTCTTTTCTGTCCAATCAAATAAATACACAGGCAATTAAAATAATGAAATCAGAAAATAGGAGGGAAAAGAAGCATATGACCGAGAAATATGAAATAATACAAGAACAAGAACACACCTCGAATCCAATATGCAGCAATAATGTTTTTAGCTTTCAATATTAAACATCACAGATAAATTGAACTTAAGTAGAGAAGAAAGAATGGAGGTTATTACACACATCCTATTGGTCCCGGTGAAAAACCCATGAAATACGGAAAAATCATGTAATGCATATAAAACAGGGGTGAAGGAATGGTGATTCCAAATTATTATTTTTTTTGAAACCGATGTGTGTGATGTGTTTTGCTTATAACCAAATGCATATGACAAGTAAGAACATAAAGCAATAAAGAACACATCAAAGTATAGTGGTTTGGAGACTCAAGCTCCAACATCCACTCTCCCTATTCCTAGGGAAATTCCTTCAAACGGGACTTATCTCCCTCCACGGGATTGCCTACAGATATTTAACGACCTCTCACTCAAACTGGACTTATCACCCTCTCGGGCTCGCCTCGGACTTATCACCCTCCTCGGATTGCTTACGCACTCAGGACTTATCACCCTCCTGATTGCCTCTGGACTTATTTCCCTCCACGTTCACACACACACTCCAACGGGACTTATCACCCTCTCGGGCTTGCCTCGGGACTTATCACCCTCCACGAGATTGCCTACAGATGTTTACCGAGTTCACACTCCAACGGGACTTATCACCCTCTATGGGATTGCCTAACAACTACCTCACTTCACCACTAATTATCTCTTACGAGAATGGGGTTTGGATTTGGTGTTGTCTCCAACTATGGTGAGATTTTCCCTTACATTTGTTTAGCCTCAATGCTAAGGATGGGAAAATCTCTCTAAGCTTAGGATATTACATTTGTGCTTAGATCTAGGGTAGAACACTCTTTGAATACATTTGTATATCTAAAGACTTGTGTTCTATGGTGGGAATGCTCAGGTGTATGGCTCTTGGCTCTGTAGCATCTTTTTCCACATTTCCCACTCTTTGAAATTGTTGGGATACTTTTTGATGCAGTTTTCCGATGCAGTTTGCTGATGCAGTTTTCTGATGTTTTCTGATACCACTTGTTGGTCCCGTAAAACCCGATTTAAAACTCATAAAATCTCAATGGGAGGTGACTTTAAATTTTTTGCTGCGAATGTGTTATGCAGATTTGCTAAAGTATGTATGAATGTTAATATGAAAGCAAATAAGAACACAAGTATTTTTATAGTGGTTTGGAGTCCAACTCCTACATCCACTCTTCCTTATCAGCAGGGGCACCAACTTAACCAACTGGACTTAGATTAATGTGTTAGTCCAACACAATACAACAGATGTTTAATGAGTTCTCACTCTCACGGGACTTATTTCCCTCACGAGATTGCCTACCCTCCCTTTCGGGATTGCTCAGATGTTTTAACGAGTTCTCACTCGCACCCAGAAAGTAAGCTAGTCCAACTAACTTACAATCCTTGCTTAACAAAACTTAACCTAACTTCGTGGGATTGGGTATAAGATTGTTTGGTGTCCAACTAGAGTGAGATTTTCCCTTACATTTGTTTAGCCTCAATGCTAAGGTTAGGAAAATCTCTCTAAGCTTATGATATGGCATTTATGCTTAGATATAATGAAGAACACTCTTGGGTAAATTTGGATATTTAATGCTCTGTGTTCTTGAATGGAGAGGCTTGAATATTTGGCTTTAATCTTCACTTTGCAGCATCCTCCATTATCTTCTTTTGAAGACAGTGCAATGTATTTATAAGGTTGATTTGAGTATTACCTTTGGAGAGTAAATTCAAATACATACTAATAGTCTTCCAGCTTTTCTTTGTCCTTTTGCACTGTTGTTTGCAGCTTTATGTCACATCCATATATGTGTGTTGAGCATGGATAAACCCGACCTCCCACCTGGGCACGAAGGATCATAAACAATCGAATAAAGATTGCATGAAGCAACCTCGGCAAGGGGACCAAGGGATCAACCCACGTAATTCCCACAAGACCAAACCTTCAAGTCGCAAAGGTCGACAACTCGGGTAGTCGGCAGTTTGGGAAGTCGCGATGCGATTTCCACTTTATATACTCGAGTCGGGAGCGACCGCACCAACCATAACTATCACATTCGTGCAATGATTCATTAATTAACCCCGTCACTAATCCGCCACATCCGCCTCCCACGATTGGCGCCTTGGCGAAGATGGACGATGTCTAAATTGTCAAGGCGATATTAATGGTTCCCCGATATTGTAGCCCTTTTATAGGCATTATTCATAAGTAAATTCCCACCCAAAGGGTAGGAGTCATAGTATAAATAGGCCATCGCCACCTCTCTACGAGAAAGGTCGAACAACTTAGACTTTTTCAAAGATATACATATCCTCCTCCTCGCTTGGACGCCCACGGGGCGTAGTCGATTCCAAAAACGAACCGGGGCACCAACTCCTTTGTCTCTTTCCCCGATTTGATTGCCTTTAGCATACGGCGTTTCATAATAATTATTGTTTAACCGAGTAGATAAAAATCGCCATACAACAATTAGCGCCGTCGTGGGAATACATTTCTTGAGAAATTTCAACAATTCTCAAGAGACCTCACCTTCCAAACTCTAAGAAAAACAAAATGGCAACCAACCACGGAAAGCGATAATTGGGAATAAAACCGACGTTAAATGATGGCATCGAGGTTTCAGCGAGTTGTCAACCCACTCATCGGGCGCCCCAATGGTTCCCCCGACCGGTGGAATCTTGTCCAAACACCGAGAGGATGCCAGCGATGATGGCCATCCTCAACAAAAACGCCTCTCAATTTTGGCGTTGAGGAGAATAACCCCTACCAAAAAAAAATGGCCCATGACGGAACCTCCAAAGGTAAACGCGTTATGATGGAAAAAAGGACGGTCCATGGGCCAACCCCGCGTCTGTAACGCGGTCAAACATGCCATCGTTTGGAACCACCGCCTGGACGGACAAATGGTTCGAATAGTGTATTCACCCGCCGGAAGGAGCGGCGGGGAAGGCCCTCATGGGGCGGGGACGAGGCTCACTCAACCACGCCATGATGAACAAGTGGAAAGAGATCTTGCCATGGCCCTGGACATGCACCACGTAGGATCCCGAGACATTGACATACCACCATGGTCGTGGGCGTTCCAAGAATAGCGGATGTATGCTCGGTCGAGGCATTGGCTAGGACCGCAGATCAACCGCTGGAAAAGGGTGGGTAACTAGGATGGACCGTCTGGGTCTAACAAAACCTTTGTCATCCCCGATTCTCCTTGGGAACTATGATCACTCCCGGCATTGCCCGAGAGGAAAATCGGCATAAGCGGCTCTAGATCGCCATCTGATAAGAGCATCGGACCCCGTGAGTCCATATGGCGGCATAATGCGATATGGCCTCAATGGGGGCATCGAATCTTTAATGAAGTGTAGACTTTTCTCCCGACGCCGAAATGACCGTGCCCACATGTGGTACACTTTTGCCATCTCTCCCATTGATACTTTCGAACAAATGGCTCGATTATTCTTAGGCCACTATACTGCGATGGCTCCCCGCACTGCGACAAACCAGAGGCTCATGAACATGCGTCGGGGAAGCAGTCGGATCGATCCTATGTTGAGAGGATCGATAGACTTATCATTGAAGGCGACCCCATTGGGGATGAGGCCAAGATGTGAGGCGATTCGGTCTCGGAAGAAGAACCAAGCTATGGCGACGCATGACCACCGACTACCCGACCAGCTATGCCGATTTCGGGGAAAAGGGCGATGACCTCATCCATACCATGGAGTTTCTAGAGACCGGGCTCTCAGAGATAAAGGAAGTTGTGGAGCCCAAGAAAGGTTCCAAGAAAATCGAGGGTCATTACAAGACACCCGATAGCTTCAAACCATTTGAGGAGTCCATTCGGTGAAAGGCGATGGAGGCTCGGGTATGACACTGTAACGTTTTACCCAGATCCGGGGCGAGACATGTTATGCAGCACCCCGCCCCATGAAAGACAAAAGCCGCAAAACCCTAACAAGTATTGCCACTATCATGACCAGAGGGACATTACACCAACAGTGTTGAGATCTGTTGAAGGCTTGGAAGCTTTTATGAAGATGGCGGTGAATGAGTTTATCAAGAATCCTCGCGCATAATCAGTCGGGGTAAGGTCGACAAAGATGACCGCCAACCCGGTCGGGGAGATCGGGGTGCAAAGAGAGCCCATGATAGGGGCCGACAGAAATGCCGCCTGCCACCCATACCAGAGGGCACAGGAGGTAGAATCCTATCCACACCATCTCACCCTCGCACGACAGGGGCTGTCTCCGGCCTCCTCATCAAAGCGCCGCTAAAAGGCGGAAGTCGAGAACAATGGAGAATGCTCAAAGAATTGTTCTAGCCCATCTTGGGCGTGACCAAAGAAACCCGCAAAATTGAGTTCGGGAAATAGACAAAGCTGGAGTCGTGTACCAGAACATAGACCCATTGGTCATAAAGGCCAATATCATGGGGACGACTCTATATCGGATGTTGGTTGTAGGTCCCGAGCGGGTTTTGTGAGGGCAGAAGTCTAGAGGGGAGGGGTGAATAGACTTCTGCAAACTTTTTCGTGAAGATCGGGTGTGATTGCGATTAACTTGATCGAGTGCAAGAACATCGGTTTTGAATGATATCCAACTTACTAATCGCTGAAAGGCAGATCGATTCGGTATCTATCGGTTTAACCGATTGTCGGAAGCTAAATTTTACCCGTGAAAAACCGGTTTTAATAAATCCGATTCCAAGGTCGGGTCTTTCAACCATTGACTAAAGTGTCAAACTTGATCGGATCGAAGCTTGGTGCTAAGTGATCTTAACTTAGAATATGTATGCGACTTTAATTAAGTTGTGTGTGATTGTGTAAAATAGTTAATCAAAGCGGTAAATGCACACACGATTTATAGTGGTTTCTGGACAACCGATCCTAAATCCACTCTTCCCCTATCACAAGGGGCACCAACTAAACCAACTGGACTTAAATTATTGTGTTAGTCCAACACAAAGACACCAACAGATATTTAAAGAGTTCTCACTCAACCGATCCCGTAAAATTAGAACTAGAAACCCTAGTCTCGAAATCTTGCTAAACAACTTAACCTAACTTTGGGTTTTTGGGTAAGATTGTTTTTGTTCCAACTTTGAAATCTTTCCTAGTTTTTTAAGTAGCCTATCGGCTAGATGAAAGGATTTATGTGCTAAGAACTATGGGATGAACACTTAGAAAATAATCTTCAAGTTTGTGTTCTTCGTATGAAATTTGATTATAGCTTGAGCTTCTTGATAGTTTTTTGTCTTCACTCAAGAGTAATCCCATATTTATAGACCTCGAAATCAAAGAGCCGTTGGAGAGCAATTTGAATTTCGGCTATATTTGGTGAGACTTGCGAGGATTGATGTGACGTCTTCGAGAACGGCATGGTCGAAAGCGTGAATAGTGTCTTTTATAGCCGCTTTGAGAAAGCGGCACCAAATCCGTGAATTCAGGCTCCGATCATACGTGTCTTGTTCTTATTGGTTACCGGCTAATTTTTTTAAGTGTTGTTCTACCAACTAAGGTTGACATTCTTCTTGTTCGGATCATCGACTTATGATTTGGTGAAACATCGGTTTTTCACCGGTGGTGACGATTGATCATCCAATCGATAAATCTACTTGATAAGTCTTCGGTGCCGATTGTCTTAGCTTCAACTAGCGTACTTTACCGATGTAGGTCTTCCGTCCCGATCTTCGAAGTCATCCGATCTTCAAGTCTTCTGAATTTGAACTTCATGACTTCAAATGAGATATCCGACTTTTATCGATCGATCCGATCTTCCTCGTTCTCTTGCCTTCTAAATTCGCTCTGATATCAATTGTTCTTCGGATCTTCAGATTTGACCTATACATATTGAGGTCCCCCCAATATGTGACCTATCTTCTACATCACTTGTTCTATACAATAATTATCAATCGGTATTCTTATAACTGGTAATAAAAACATCACGACCATTGCAGTCCGACCGGTCCTAATACATGTGTTTTAGAACTTTCATCAAAACTCTAAATTTCCCAACAATTTCCCCCTTTTGATGAAACCAAAACACTTGGAGAAACCAAGCACAGTTGATAAGTATAAAACAATAAAGAGCATATAATCGAAGACAATGAGATTTTGTCTTAGATCGAAAAATAAACTTTTCTTTTATTAGATTTATCGATTACATATTACATCGAAAAAGTTTGAGTTTAAAAAACAATGATCCTAAGTAGTCTTACGATTCTTCGCCTCTTGCTTGTATCCTTCCGCATTTCTCTTTGATCTTGAGGATGTTGAAAATGCATATAGCTTCCATTTAACATCATTGATCTGCCGAGGATCGCTTATCGCCGCTTTTGCTCGGGATGTCAAAATAGAACCTTTGAAATGCCATCTGTCAAATGAGCCATCCATTCTCCGAGTAGTCCATCACGCCATACTCTTGGCGAGATATTTTTACATTGATTATTTTGGCCTCATTTTCCGGATACTTGAAAAATCTGGGTATTTGTTCTCCAACCGGTTGAGGAATTCTCGCATCCGAGATTCTTCTTGTGGAACAAGATCTAGAACAAAAGCATCTAAAAGCCATTCACTTCGATCTTATTCCTCAAACCTATCGGATGTGCGGCAGCTTTTGAATGATCTCATCAATTCTTCTTTGGCAAATTTGAGGTTACGATCCAGATTTTCCAACTTTTCCTTTCTTTGCCCTCGATCAGTATTTCTTTTTCAGATCTTCTACCTCTTGCCAATTTTTTTTTCCGTTCTTTCTTTCTTCTTCACTTATTATTCCTTTCTTCACAAACTAGACTTTCTCGGCCGATTTCTTATCGGCTTTGATCTCGCTAGTGTGCTTCTTGTGACTTTCTTAGTCCGGGTGGTAGTACAAGTTGTGATGTCCCCAAAGACCATGACTAACTTTTTCTTGCTTTTGACTTTTTCCATCTTCTCGAAATTTCATTAGCAAAAAGATCCGGATGGTCTGATCTCGGCCATAGGATTCAACCGTCAATCAATCGGTCTTCATTGTTCTAATAGGTTACAGTTTCTCAATCATCCTTCCCCCTTTTTGGTTTGATCAAAAAAAAAGCGATGAGGTGGGAAGTCGAGATCCAAAGTCGATCGATATGGCCTTGTTAAGATCTTCAATGATAAACCTTGAGCTTGAAAGCAGATAGACTTTGAATCTTGAAATCGGCTCGATCTTGGCGATTCCACTCAAAAAGAGAGAGGGTAAGAATTAGTTTGTCAAGTTTTTCTTCATCATTTCTAGCTTTTAAAAGGACCATCGGAAGAGAAACTTGTTGTTGATCAACCCGACTAGCTTGTCATCAATCGTCTTCTTAAATTCAAGAATCGGGTTGGTCATAGTTTGAGAGAACTCGATCTTTGATTGCTTCAATCTGGAAAACACCAATTCCGTTGATCCGTTATTTCTTTGAGGCCAATCTGCCTCGATCATCTATTGTGTTGCTAAGTTGATTAGCCAACACTCCTCAACTTCTTCTTTAGGGAGATCCTTAAAACACGATCCGATCTCCCGAAGTTGATCGTGGATGTGAGTTGTAGGAATATTTTGCGTCACTTTTTCTTTTTTCGGTTGTTTGCGCCTCCGGTGGCTGGTCATGAACCGCACCGACCGCCCACTATCGTCAGCCCCCACATCCTTCATAGGATCATCTTCAGAGGAGTTTCTTCAACAAGCTCCAGTTCACCTTGTTCATCATTCCCGGCTTCCTGTGGATCGAGCTTTGATCGAGTCGCCAAATTTCGGTGGTGATCCTACTGAGCCAATTTCTTCATGTCGAAATCAAAATCTGCGAATTCATCAAGACCTCCCCATCTGTTCTATAATGATCATAAAATCCGAGAAGTTCTTTAACCCTGAGATCTTTCCAAGTAAGGATCTCCATTACTTCCTCTCGAATAACGGGATAGGCTACCAACCATGGATCTGACTCGCCAAGATCGCTACTCGGTTGCATTAAAGCCATTTTCCATGATGGTCTTGGATGATCTCTGGACTCGGAATTATCTGCTCAGATCGACCCATTTCGGAGTTGATGAGATGTAGAGGGTTCTCAAAGTGGTGTCTCGAGTAAAGCGGATGTTGGGTGATTGGTGAATCTATGAGAGGTTCTCATTGTAGAAGCAAGTACGTCCGACCTGCGGGGATTCGATGATCTTCTTCATTGAACGGGCGAACTTTTCGTGTTCAAGGGCAGGTGAAGGAGAAGGAGAATATGCTCGCCAGGAAGTCCGAGTGGTGAATCACGAGATTGAGGAGAAGGAGATCGTTATACTCTTGCTCTTCCCTCGTAATGTTCTCATGAAGCTCTCAACTTGAGAAGATTGTCGATTTTTTTGACTGATTTACGGGGCGATCAGGTTGCTCTGGTACTCCTTCTTCATCGACTCGTCTTCGAAACATAGTCATGGTGGCTTTGTTTTGCCTTCTTTGGCCTCTTCTCCGAGCCTTTACCGGTTTCTCTTCTTCTTTGGGAGCATCCGGTGCAAACGTAATGCCTCATTTTCTTCTTCCTCTTCACCTTTGGAGGGTGGGCGGCGTATCATCATCGATGGCCCATATATGGCGAGATGTGGTTGTGAGGAAGGCCTTGTAGGACTTGATCCGTTCGATCCCATTCGGCATTTTGGCATTTTGTCCTTCGAGAATAACCGCAACCTTGTTGAGATTGGCGATTCTCTTCTTGGATAGACTTGCCTCGATCATTAACTCCAAAATTTTCATGTTCTTGGAGCAGAATGGCCTTGAGAAGCCATGCCAATTGATATTCTTGGCTTCATCGATTATAGCGGACATCTTTGTACATTTTTACGGATGTTAAAGCATAAAATTTTGAACGAAATACCCATGATTGTTCTTGTGATGATGTCAAACAACGATCGGTATTTTTTTTCAACATAGGCTTCGACAAAACCTGCGATGCGGTGTTTGTCGGCCCTCTCTGAAGAGTTCATTTCGATCGACTCATCTTCATTCTCCTCGTTGTGAGCAAGAGATTCTTCCTATGGGCAAGTTTGAGCAGACGAGTTATGTCAAGATTTGAAAGTCTCGATCTCCTCTCCGTTAATGAAGAAATCGGTTCATCTCCGTGATTGTCCGTATCCACCTTCAAATTCCTTAAAATTCCGATTAGCTTCATCTTGCATTACTAGATTGCGAAAGCGAGCCGACAAAGATTTTTCAAGACCTCCCTTCTTGAATTTGTTCCACCTCCATTGACTCCCGATCGTAACACCAAACTTTACAAATTTGTCATCCACAATTTTTGTTGCCAGATCCGCATAGTTGCACATAATTTTTCCCATTCCGAGTGGCCATCTACAACAAGATAGACTCGATTAAAATTGTGCATAATCATAAAGATATCATATATTGATTATCGACCTATTCTCAAGCCTAGTAATCGATAAATACATACGGATACCAAGAAATGATAAGGCATATCCGCAGGATAACATATATAGACATAATCTATGTGATCAATGGATTTTTGGAAAAGAAATTCATCAAATAACCGTAAATTACGATTCTTTTTTACGAAAAAGTTTGAATCGCAAAGAAAACACTTGAATGGCGAAATGTAATTTTGAGTTTTCGAGAATAAATCGCATGATTTTGAGAAGAAGAATACTACGGGTAGGGTTTTGATGAAACTTATAAGATGGAGGAGGGAAAATCGAGATTAGAAGATCAACCGCTTGAAAAGGTTAAACGATCCAGATTGAGCGGTTTTTGATCGTAGGTCAAAAAAAGCACGTTTATTGCCTTTTTGATTTAAAAGCACATTTTGTGGCAATTAATACAAATACCCACATCCGCGTTAAATATTTTGCGGGATATACGTCACAAAAAGTAGTGTGTACAAGAAGACAAATATTATCGATAATATCGGATAAGTAAGCGATAAACAAGGAAATGCAATCGTATCGGTTGGTGATATTGTAATCGATCAATACCGCTCGTAGATGTTGATTCCACTTGTTGATCTTAGGTTTTACTGCTAATCCTTATAATTTCCCAAACCGTCGTTTTTCAACCGATCCCCTTCACATTAAATGCGATTTTTCCTTTTCGATCCTCGCCGGTTGGTTGAAGTTCCCCCTTCAAGCTGTTATTTCGATTTCTTATTGGATGATATATCTTTGTTGAGGTATCATACTCAAGCCTTTCCTCATCGATCGATCTCTTATCTAATCAATTTGATTGACCTATCGATTCTACTTTCGAGACCAAGCCAATTCTTGGGATAAGTGTTACCGCCAAAACTTAGTTCTTGAAGAATTGAATAGTAGTCTCGATTCCTAAGTCGGCCGATTTGACATTTGTAATAATAAATCTGGATACTTTGTGATGTCAAATCGCCGTAAATTTATCCATTATCGATCGGCGTGTTTCCTACACTTGTCGCTGTGGTGCAAATTTCTCTAAAAGGCTTTGAGAAATCAAATTTGTATTTGCACCCTTGCTTGGCCTCTATAAATTGGACCAATGATTTACACAACATAACCCATTCACCATACTTATCTTCTTTGTAAATCATGTATTACGGGTGAACCCTTATTTAGGTGAAACTTCCCAAGAAAAACCTTTACCCATTTTCAATGATTTCACTTCTCAAATCAACCTGTGTGTCCCTTATTCTTCTTTTAAATCGTCATCAAAGATTACACATACAATTATTGTCAAGCTTCTCTACCACCGAGGCGAAGATCATTTATCGCAAAATGAGAAGACACTTCTCCTAACCGTATGCACCTTGTGTGCCTATTGAGATGACGAAATTAGCATCAACGGACTTCGGTCGATATGAGAACATGAGTTTGATATAATGATCTTGATCGGACAACAACCCGATCTTCGATATCAACTCAATTTTACATCACGACACATGTGGCCATATGATCTTTGGATCACTTTCTTGGCACTTGTGTCCCATTTAACATTTGGAGAGCCCGTTGATTTGGTCTAGGGGCTCTCGGCTTAAAATCCTTTCAACGCGCTCTCGCTCCTAACTCCAAAGCTCGAGGGTGGCTTTAGGATTATTTCAAAGCCTTCACACCCCAGTAAGTGGGGGAAAATGGGGACATCGATTTTAAAATCTCTCTCTCCCCTAAGGGTTAGGCTTAGGGTTTCGGTTTAGGGTTTATGGCTTATGTGTTGACCTCCTGGGTCCTTTTTTATTTGTAACTTTTTAATGTAAATCGACCTTGGGTCTTTATCAATGAAAATTTCTATTATTCCATTGTTGTGTAAATTTCTGTTTTTTATGCGATGTAGCTTTAATCTTGTGAATCTTGCTTGTTGAATATAAAGCATCGACTTACAAAGTATGAAATAACCAAACCGATTTGTCGATAATCCTTTAACTGATCGATTCCTTTAATCTTATAATCCTTTAATCCGATCAGTTCCTTTAACGTGTCGTCAACTGATCAATAATTCGCTTTGACTAATCTTTCCGTCGCAGAGATACCAAACTCAACTCGATTCTCTTAACCACCGGTTCCGAGATCGATATCAAACATTTAGGTGCTTTTTCTCCAAGATCCAGAAGCCCTAGCTCATTGCGATAATTCTCTGAATCGATCTGTTAGCGGCTTGGATTTAGAATTCCGGACATATCATAGATGAATCTTTTCCATTCGATATTCTTCTTTTTCAACATGATCGGTGTCCGACATCCACATGTTGCATCTTGTATGTAGAAAACGAGTTTTTGAGTGATTGCAAAACATCGATTACCGTCGGTTATGTACATTCTTATAATTATCCCTCGGTTGACTAAGCCGGCGGGTTAGAGCAATGACTTTGCAACCATATATTTCCATTAGTAGATGTCGAATCGATATCCACTTTTTGAAAACCCACGAGATCGCTTTTTCTTCCTAAAAACTCGACATGTTTCTCGAGGTTGACTTTTTTGCAACCTCCATAATCGAATCTCTTACCCACTAAGCTCTAGATTATCATCTATGGGTAAAATAAAACAAGGTTTACTATCCCCATCAGACACTTAAGAACGGCTTTGCATCTTTCAGCATGTTTGCTCAACGCACATACACCCACTTTAAAAGTGATATCCGGGTGTGGCCATATAGTAAAGATCCAATGAGAGCCCTATATTCTTTTCATTGGTTTTCGACCATCTCATCCGATCCATCTTGAATCCATCAACATAGAATTAAAGCTTCCTTACGGTTTTGAACTCCAAACTTAGCCAATAAACTCCTAGTGTACTTTGCTTGGTAGATGAATATCCCTTCGCATTTTGAACTTGTAGACCCGTAGTAACTCATCGACCCATCATGGACATCTCGAACTTCCCTTGCATCAGCTTGTTGAATCTTTCACATAAACTCTTGTTGGGAGATCCGAAGATGATGTCGTCTACATAAATCAACCATCGTAATATCTTCCCATCTTCTATTCAATAAGGTTCTATCCACTATTCCTTTAGTGAAACCAACCGCCTATCAAGAACCGAGAGAGTGTATCATACCAAGCTCGAGGAGCTTGTTTAGAACCATAAAGAGCTTTTCTTAAACCAAGACACTTGGTTGCCCTTTTCAAAGCACGAGGTTGTTCGACATAAACTTCCTCTCGCTAGTACCCCGCTTAAGAATGCACTCTTTACGCCCATCCGATACACAATGAACCCTCCTGGGGGGAAGCATATGCGAAAACTAAGGCTTTAGGTGGCGGCGGTGCAAAGGTCTCATCATAATCAATTCTTCCGATTGTGAATACCCCTTAGCAACAAGTCTTTGCCTTTATTCTGTTATGACATTTTTCTCATCTCTCTTGTTCTTGAATACCCACTTTGTGCCAATTACGCCTTGATGAGTTGGTCCACACCAATTCCCAAAACTTGATTTCTCTCCAATTGCTCGGCTCCTCTGCATGGCTAGAATCGACTAGCGTCTTGTAGAGCTTCCTCTATTGTTGTTGGTTCCTTCATAGACGGAATGAATAATAATACATGGCACTTTCACCAACTGATGTCTAGTTTTAACTCTATCGGATGGGTCTCCGATAATCGGTCAGTTGGATGACCCGTTATCCGTGTCCTTCGTTCGATTTGAGTCTGTTTGGAGAACATCATCCATTTTCGATAATAGTTCATTACTGAGATTGGGGGTGGTGCGATTTATGATCCACTTGATAAGAACATGTCTCGGTGATGTTGGACTCATCATGTGTCGATGTCCGCGTTAAATGAACCAGTGTTCCCACGAACACGATGGTTCGATTGATACTTTATCTCGGTTTGTACCGAACCTTTTCATCGACAGTTGTTAGGTACCCTTAGGTCTGATTGACTGGTGAATCAACTAGATCCGAATGTATAATTATTACGAGTTAATCCTTTTTCCTTGATCATTAACATCCATTTTACGTACGGCATCGTCTTGGTTGATCTGTATCTTTTGTTACGAGGCAAATTTCTCTTGTTAGGAAGATGTTTCATCAAAAGATTACATGGGTAGTTCTTCCACAACTAGAGTTACTTTGTAAACCACGAAAGCCTTGCTAGATGAGGAATATCCTAAGAATATACCCTCATCGACTTGGCCTCAAAAGTCTTCAACCCGACTCTTCCCATTGTTGTGTATGAAAACACTTACACCCAAAAACATGGAAGTAAGAAACCGCAGGTTTTCTTCCCTTCCACATTCATAAGGTGTTTTGTAGTGAGCCTTAGTTAGAAGACATCTCTGCTCGAAAGTGTGGCATGCGATATTGATGGCTACTTTTAAACTGGCTTGGTATTGCATGTTAACTAACATAGTGCGGCGAACTTCTTTGAGAGTTCTGTTTCTCCGTTCTGCTTTCTCCATTACATTGTGGCGTTCTTGCGGTGATGTCTCATCTTTGATACCAAACTTAGTGCAAAAATCAAGAATAAAGAGTTCGTAAATTATGTACCTTTATCGATCGATTTTCACTACACCGACACCCTTTTCATTTTGTAATATCTTGGAAGACTCGGGTATCTTTGTTGTTGTCTCATTCTTCTTATGTAAGAATACAACCCGGGTAAACTTAGAATAATCATCCACGATTACAGAGTATATTTATGTCGGCCGAGACCGAATTATAATCGGTCCAAATAAGTCCATATGAAGTACCGCAATACTCTGCTTTGCCGTCCATGGATTTCCTTGAATGAGGCTTTAACCTTTGTTTTCCTTCGACATGCGACACATGTCTGATCCTTAGAAAATACCTCATTCGAAGTCCTTCCACTAAAGACATCCTTGCTATCTTGTTAAGAGTTTTAAAGTTCGATGACTCATTCATTTGTGCGAGCCAACTGCTACTTTTGGAACTCTTAACAATCGGTATGCATTTCTTGAGCAACTGCTCCAATCTGTGTGTAGATCGTCCCTTTCCTTGAACCAATTAGCAAGATCTGTGAGTGGCTCGATTTTTTATAGTGCATTGATCGATTCGAGAATTCAACCTTTGAATCCGTTGTCATTTGAATTGTGAAACCGATAATTGAGTTATGCTTTAAACCTTTGACATCACGAGACTCCAAGAAACACCATACATCATCATTCTCTAAGGTTCGAATCCTTTGGTAAAACCAAAGTTATCATCACCCAAAAGTACACGGCATTTTTGTTCTATGTAAAGAGCTAAGGAGATGTTTACTTCCGGTCATGTGCCTTGAGCATCCACTATCGATGTACCAATAGTTGCTTGTACACCTCGCTTGTTGGCAGGACCCACGAACACTAATCAAATCGGGCTTTAGGTACCCGCTTTTGGATTGGGTCCCGAGGGTTAGGGTTAGTTTTAGGGATCCATACAAACGAGGCACTTCTATTATGTCGGTTAGATCGAAAGGCTTTGATTTGTCTCCCCATACATATAAACATAATCATACGCCTCTTTATATCTTTTCGATTAGTATGATTAATCGTATGAGCCTTTGGGTAACTTAGAAGACTTAGATTTTTCTTTATATTTTGTCTTCTTTAACCCAAATAAGCTCAAAAAGCGGCGACCCTAGGTTTACGATTATAAGGGTAGGTACGACTGCTACCATCAAAAGATTCATATCTTTTTGGCATAGGTGGTTTTTGTAGTTTACCTATAAACTTGCTTATTAGGCACCGACCTTGATTGGGTCTCGAGTTAGATTTCCCTTTGTGAGTTGTTTTTTCGATACCTAATCTGTTGATCGTCATGAGTCTCTTCCGAAGAACCCGGTTCTTACGGTGATTCCTCTACCGATGCTTTACCGATTAGGGTCCATTTTGTTCCCTTCTCGATTAGGGCACCTGCGCTTACTTGCTCAATGGTCTTTTTTCCCTTTCGGATACAAGTTTAGCTTTTTAGTGTATCTTTATCGAAACTTCGTTTGATTACACCTTTTGAAGTGAATCAAGCAGGGCTTTAATGGAAGGGTTCTCATGCAATTCCCTTCTTGTTAGTCGGTGTTAAAAATAGGTGTTCATTTCTTGAACGGTTTTAGATGACTTAAATTGAAAACCTCTATTTTCTTGCGTAAACTATCCTCGGAAGATTTTAGACTCTCGTGTAGTGAATAGCTCATCAAATTTAGCTTGAAGGATTTTGAAATCATCGGCTTGCTATTTGTTGATTGCTAATCGATCTTTGATCCGCTTCTCCCGTCGAAGATTTAACTTTTCGAATGTTAAGTTCCTCGCCACCTTAAAGCGGTTTAGTGATTTCCCCATTGATAGCTTTTTTGCGTTCTCTTTAACAAAGGCGGTTATTTCGATCCTCGGCTTGTCATTCTCGGCTTCCACTATAGTATAAGTGTCTCTTGCGTTAGAGATCATCAAGCGAATTGCTTTCGGTAGAGCCGCGGTCAATCTCTCCGCCGGTGTGCTAATAATAGCGGTGTGGAGGCGGTTTCAAAACAAAAAAGGTTTGGAGGTTACCTCCGGTTGGTCCTCCTTGGCCATCGGGGAAAGATTTCATCGTCATCTAAAGAATATCAGATCTTCATTCTCATGGAAGTCAGCGACCTTTATTGCTCGAACCAGTCTTCTGAGGATAGTACCGGGGAGAATCCTCGAGAAGGCGGATAGGAACCATCAATTCGGATGTGTCGGCGACGGGCTTTCTGTCTCTATAGCGTTGCTCTCTTACATTCCGCTTTTCATCTCTTTCTTTTGGCGTCGGTCTGGGCAATCTGTATGTTGTGTGACTGGTTTCTCCACGATTGAAACACGCTCCACGATCCACGGAACCTTTTTCTTCGGGTGAGTCATTTAGATACGTAGAATCTATCGGTGACTTCCCGATAATAATGTCTGAACTCCTTCATCGGATCATTATCTCTTCTCTCATCGATCCGAATTATCTCTTTTCTTTTCTTCTGTGATCTCTTTGATCTGTCGGTCCCCAAGTTCTTTACGGAGATCTGTCAACATCTCCCATCTCTTCCCGCTGTATGTTGATAATCTTTATAGAATATCGCGATACTTACCAAGTTGAATGTTTGATTTTTCAAGTTTTCTGTAAGGAAAGCGACTATTCTACTGACTTACTTATTATGTTTCCAACAGGTTCGGTGGCCTTCGATCTGCTTCTTTGGTTGCTTTAAACGCATATCGGGATAGGCGTTGAGGCTTATTGAGATTCTCGTCTTCATCTGCTTGTCCTCTTTCGGTTAAATCGAACTGCGTGAGCTTTAAGGCTTAGGAACAAGCTACTCGGCTTCATCTTTGAAATGTCTTGGCAATCCTGATTAATGCGTGACTTTCATGTCCCATTCTTGGTGAGAGATCTTAAGATCTTGTAGTTGATATCTTTGTCGACATCTCTCTGCCAAGTTCTCGTAGCTTATTCTTGACATAGTAATCCTTCCATCGAGCTCGTTGATGGTCTCGTTGAGCAGCATCTTTAGTTTTTTGAACTTCACCGATTCGGCTTGTAGTGTTGTCTTTGATCCCGATCATTTCCTTAGCATATCTCGGCTAAAAGTATCCCATTGCTTTTCGCGGTCTTGAGATATTTTATCTTCTCCTTGGTGACTTTTATCCATCGTCTTCATGATTATATGCTGGCGATTGTATCTAGAGTATACAACTTTCTTTCCTCTGCATCCATCAAGGTGGGCTTTTTACGCAAAGACTTCCCGTGGCAAAATCTGGATCTCCTCCATTGCCCGGGGTTATCGTGATATATGATGATGGGTCCTCTTTCAATGACTTCCGTCGATACGCATTTTATCGATCCTAGATGGTTGCACATATATATGGCCTAATGCATACTCATCAATTGAGAACTTTGGCAAATCATGATACATACCTGAGGTATTATCCATCTTGAGGATTTTGGAAAAGCGAATGAGTTTTAAAAAGTTTTCAAGATGCGATTTCAAATGACCACAAAGATCTTCCTCCGAAGAATCGATGATACTCAAAGCGATTGGTGCAGAGAACCCTTTGCTCCACTTGTAGGTCCCGAGCGGTTTTGTGAGGCAAGTCTAGAGGCAGGTGAATAGACTTCGCAAACTTTTTTCGTGAAGATCGGTGTGATTGCGATTTAGCCCGATCGAGTGCAAAATGGTCGGTTTTTGGTCGATATCGACTTACTAATGCCTCAAGGCGGTCGATTCATCTATCGGTTTAGCCGGTGTGCGAAGCTAAATTTTACCCGTGTAAAACCAGTTTTAATAAATCGCATTCCAAGGTCAGTCTTTCAAACCGGTTGACTAAAGTGTCCAAACTTGATCGATCGAGAGCTTGGTGCTAAATGATCTTAACTTAGAATATGTACTTTAATTTTAATTGTTGTCGCGATTGTGTAAAATAGTTAATCAAAAGTAAATGCACACCTACGATTTATAGTGGGTTCGACAACCAATCCTACGCCCACTCTTCCCTATCACAAGGGCACCAACTAAACCAATGGACTTAGATTATTGTGTTAGTCCAACACGATTACACCAATGAGATATTTAAATAGTTCTCACTCAACCGATCCCGCAAATCGAACTAGAAACCTATGCGAAATCTTGTTAAAACAACTTAACCTAACTTTGGGTTTTGGGTAAGATTGTTTTTGTTCCAACTTTGAAATCTTTCCTAGTTTTTTAAGTAGCTGTCGGCTAGATGAAAGGATTTACGTGCTAAGAACTATGGGATGAACACTTGAAAATAATCTTCAAGTTTGTGTTCTTAAATCGAAATTTGATTATAAGCAGAGCTTCTTGATAGTTTTAGTGTCTTCTCCGAAGAAATAATCCCATATTTATAGACCTCGAAATCAAAGAGCCGTTGGAGAAGCAATTTGAATTCCGGCTATATTTGTAGACTTGCGGGATTGATGTGGCGTGCTTGGAACGGTATGGTCGGCGTGAATAGTGTCTTTTATAGCCGTTTGAGAAAGTAAAGACCAAATCCCGTAATTACCGACTCGATCATCGTGTCTTATTCTTATTGGTTAACGAGCGGCACCGGTGTTGTTACCTAGCCTAAGAGTTGACATTCTTCTTATTGAGATCATCGGCGTATGATTTGGTGAAACTTATCGATTTTCACACGGTGAGCTATTTCGATCCTGACGATCGATCTACGATAAGTCTTCTTGGTGCCGAGTTGTCTTAGCTTGACTAGCGGGGCTTCGAGTGATGTAGATCTTCAGTGCGATCTTCTGAAGTCATCACGATCTTCAAGTCTTGAATTTGAACCTTCATGACTTGGTTGAGATCTCTGACTTTATCGGATCGATCGATCTTCTGTCCTTCTCTTATACGGCTTTGTCGGATGCTCAGTATTAGCCGGATCTTAAATGTCGACCTATCATATTGAGGTTCCTCAATATGTGACTTCTCTTCATCATCGGTTGTTCATCTGATAATTATCGGTATTGATTCTTATAAGCGGTAATAAAAACATCGGTCACCAACCCGTCTGACCGGTCCTATTACATGTTTTAGAACTTTCGTCAAAACTAAAATTTCCCAACATTGATCAGGGGGCCTACGTAACATTACGCTTAAAAAGACCTAACCAACTTCGGGATTACGAAGCATACATCACCCCATGCGATCATACGGTGAAGGGCTTTGGAACGCGATCCAAACCTCTGGGCATGGTCCGCTTGCACAGTGAGCTCATATCCACCTCGATGAGAAGGTCGGGGAACACTAGGCTCCCTAGATTTCCTTATGTCGGCCTCTCGAGCACACCTTGACGGCTTCCCAGAGGCCATTTGAGCCGCAATTCAAGTCGCGATCTCCACCTATTATTTTTGTGTAAAGTTCCCCCACCAAGGGGCTGGTTGGCACCTTGTGGATTAAGGTGACGAGTGGATCTAAGACGTTGTTTGCTTTATTATTACGCCTTATTCAAATTGACCGACGCCGCGTTTAGTCACATAATGACACCGGATCACAAAATGCATGATAACATGTTGGATACTGAAAAGAAAAGTAAGAAGAGGAAGCGTGATGAGTTTGATCCAAGAATGGATCGAGCCGAAGAATTTATACTCGAGGCCGAGATAGATGATCCACGACTCGAGGACCCAGGCGGTGCCCGGGAGGAACTTCGAAAGGTCACAGGACCAACCACCCAGTTTGGAGATCATCATTGGATCCAAGATCCCCACGACCTAAAAATTTAAGTCGTCGATTTCCTCAAGAATAACCTGGCGTTTTAAGCTTGGTCACACAAGGATATGGTCAAGATAAATCCCGAGATCGCATGTCAATTACACATTGACCCGACCCGAAAATCGATGGCTTTCGAAGAAAGAAGGAAGTTTGGTCGAGGAAAATATGTGGCCCTCGGCAAGAGGTGAAGAAGTTGCGCGACAACGACCGATCATCGCAGAACCGACCAACCATAGTGGATCGCCGTCACGGTCCTTGTAAAAAATCAAACGGGACTTAGCAACTTTGCATCGATTTCATAAATCTTAACGGGCATGCCCCAAGTTTTCTTCCGTCGATGCCGCATATATCGACCCTTAATCGACAATCGGGCGGGCCGCCCTGAGATGATGTCTTTCATGGATGCATTTGTTTTCACCATCAAATAACTATGCCGAGGCAGAAGCGAGGCGAAGACTCTTCATTTTTAACAGAGAAGAAGAACATGTACTTGTTGGAAGAGAATACATTTTGATTTGAAGAACGTCGAGAACCAACGATATCAAAGGTTCAATCATATGTTTGTTGAGCAAATAGAGCAAGTCGGTTGGAGGTGTCACGTTGGCGACATTTTCGTGAAGAGTCTAAAAAAGCGAAGATCATTTGCTCATCTGGGCGCAGCTTTAGATACTCGGGAAGTTCAATATGAAACTCAACCCGAAAAAAGTGCAACCGAGATTGAAATCGGAAGTTCCTAGGGCACCGGTCGACAAGCGGGATTGAAGCAAACCCGCCAAGGTGCGGACTATCTTGAATATGGGGACCCCCCCAAAACTAAAAAAGGCGTTAAAAAAGCGACGGGAGCTGGCGCTCTGAGCAGATTCATCTCGAATGGGGGGATAAATGCAAGCCATGTTCGACACCATCGAAGAAGGCGAGGTTCGAATGGACATCCGAGAGTCGGGATGTTACGGGCGGGATCAAAGCATATCCGCCAACGCCAACATTTTACCCAAACCGGTCCTCCACTGGCGGCTGTTTCTAATTGGCGACCTCGGGCGCTGACCCGTAATTGCTTGTGCAGGCGGAGGGTCAAACCCATCGCCCATTTACTTTTTTCGGTCAGACGCTAAATGAAACCGGCGGCGATACCTCTTCTACAGAGAAATTGCTTTATGCTCTGTTATGAGTGTAGAAGAACCGAGACCTTACTTCGATCACCAAGTGGAGGTCCTCACTTCCTTACCCCTTCAATGCGTGCTCCATCGACCAGTAGGAATTGTGTTAATCGGTCCGGATGGGATTTTTTAAGAATGCCATCAATTTCGATTTCGCCACCAACAACGAGGCCGAATATGAAGCGCGATCAGCGGTCCCAGAAATGTCCACCTCAATGGGCATCAAGCAACTTCAAGTACACACCGACTCTCGCCTCATGCCGCCCGGATATCGAGGGGGTATGAGGCCGAGGCAGCGGATGTCCGGCTACGAAAGTCCAGAAATAACTGGAAATTTGAACAAATCTACATCAAAATAGTACAAGGGATCTGAACTCGAGAGGCGATGCGTGTAGCGCGACTGAGTGACCGGAGGACCAGCGGAGATGAGGGATGTCGCCATCAAAAAACTCTCCCACCCCTCCATTGCTAACACAAAAAGTCATTTATACTGGGCGCTGGGAGTTTAAGGCTGGATAACCCCATGTCGTGCTTGATGGTTTGGGGCATTACCAGCCGAAAAAATTCAGGCAAAATGGTTGCTAAAAGGGCAAAGGCACTCATTGGTTGATAGCAACTATATAAGTGAGGCTTGACATACCCTTTGATGTGTTACCGAACAGAGAAATTATCTGCAAGATATTCATGATAGGGTATCACGGAAACCGCGGGAAACGGTCGCTCACTCATAAAAGGCGATGAAGGCAGGGTATTATTGGCAACTTTAAAGCCGATACCGCATAGTTTCGCCGCGGAAATGCACCTAAATAATCAAATACATGCACCGCTCCAATCAAGGTGGCACTTTGAGAACTCGCCGAAGCGTCGCCGGTCGCGGCGCTGCGAAGTGGGGGATAAGATATCGCCGGGCCATTACCACTTGTTGACCCGGGTTTAGTCAAATCGCCCTAGTCATGATGGAATTACTTCACAAAATGGGCGAGCTGAGCTTTGGCGGCATAGATCGGGGATCCGTCGTCAAAATTATGGCATGCTTCATCTGCCGGTCGACTGCATAACAATTATATCGATAATGGAAAGCGGTTCGATGGTCATAAGATGGATAATTTCTTG